>CM026265.1:5281558-6481558 GCA_014851425.1 Senna tora | reverse complement strand
GATATATATATATATATTCAACTTTGTCGTCCAGACTGTGTATATATGGATAGCTCAAAACCTCAGTCCTCAGTATGAATTCACTATTTTAAATCAGATATTAAAAGAAAAGTCATAACTATAAGAGATCAGTCAAATCAGGTTTATTATAAATTTCTCTAGTGTAATTATATAAGGATTATATTGTTTAAAAAAAGTGTAATTATAAAGGTATAATTATTTGAGCGCCTCCTATGAGTAGATTATATATATATATATATATATATATATATATATATATATATATATATATAAAGTAATACTAAATTTGACTATATCCTTCTAATCAGTTAATTCTTAATTTATTTAAAGTGAATTCTACTTAATATAAAATTTTATTAATATTTACAAATGATACTACATAATTATTAAAGGAATGTACTGAAGTTTAGTAGTACAATAATATTATTGAATTTTTATCTCTCCAATACCCTTTATCAGTACTTTAAATATTAAATTACTAAAACAACATGTAACAGATTCAGTTTCATAATTATTATTTAATAGACAACTGATTTTATATATTTATTACGGTTAAGTTTAAATAAATTTATATTTTTGATTAATTAACTAAAATGTGAATAGTAAAATAAAAATAAATAGAATATTTGTAATAAATTAAAAAATTTTGGAATGGAATTTTGGTTTTTAAAAAATAACTTTCAACTTATATTAATTAGATTTTCTTCCATAAGTAAAAAATAGTTACTGCTACTATTTAAAGACACTTTATTTTTTTAAAATTAATTAGATTAATTACCTTCCTTTTTTTAAAATATGCACTTCATTTTAAAATACTGAAAAAAAACCTTTTTATTCCAAAAAAAACAAGATTACGTAACAACATATAAAAGAGAGATTATCTTGATGACAATAACAACACTTGTTAATTATGTTATGATCAAATATATATTGATGAGAATGAGATGGATGATAGTAATTGGTAATAGAGAGATTAGAAGATGAGGAGGAGGTGTTCAGCAGTACAGTAGTATTGAACTTCAGTACATTCTTTAAATCAGTTGGTCTATAAACTATTCAAGCTAAGGAATGTCTTTATTAATGTGAATTTATATTAATATTAACAAACGATTCTATATGATTAGAGGAATGTACTGAACTTCAGTAGTACGATATCACTGAACTTTTATCCGAGAATGAGAACACAAGGAACTAAAAATGGTGAAATTAGAAATGAAGGGGACAACATGAATTGAGCTGGTCTTGTCGTAAAGCTTAATGACACTCTATCAACAATCAAACACAATTTATAATCAATTTCTTGGATCTCCTTTTCATCATCAGGTTTGAGTGATTAATTAGTTTACGAGTGATTAGATCAGATTAGATATTGTGATTAATTTATTCAAGTGTTGGTGCGGACTTTAAGGAAGAGCCACTCATGTACTGTCAAGTGTGTCAACGTAGCGTCTCAAACTCAAACTATATATCAACCATTTTAATTTCTCCTTCACATTCAAACCCATTATTATTATTATTATGCATCTACGTACCTTCTGCTTTCACACTTATCCATTCCATTGGAATTTGGTAAGACTTACCATCATCATCATACTTCAATTAAAATCCACTACTATAATAGCTACACTATTAAAAAAAAAAAGTGAATTTAGTTACGGAAAATTTTTGTAATTAATCTTTAACTAATTAATTAGGAATAAAAAAATTTTAGTTAATTCGGTAAAAAAATTTAACATGAAAAGGCGAAAAAATTTTGCTATGAAATAGTTACGCAATAGCTACAAAAATTTCCGTAGCTAAGTTAATGTCATAGCTAAATCGTTTAGTTACGGAATTTTTGGTAGCTAAATGTTCTCAATGAAAAAATTCAAATTAGCTACCGCATATTTCTATAGCAAATAGTATAATTTAAAAGTATAATTAAATGGATATATAGTAGCTACAGATTTGTTATGGAATTTTTCTAATTTTAGCTACGGATTTGCTACGAACTTTTTCCGTAGCAAAATTTTCTCCAATTTTAGCTGCGAATTTGCTATGAATTTTTTTCGTAGCAAAAGTTTCTCCTATTTCCGTAACAAAAGTTTATCCAATTTTAGCTACGAATTTGTTACAAATTTTTTTCGTAACAAAATTTTACCATTTATTAGTTGTGTATATATATATATATATATATATATATATATATATATATATATATATATATAATGTTTTACATCAATAAATCAAATAAATTATAAATGGCCTAGTGGTTGGTGTAAATTTACCATTTATGATGTTCCGTCTTTTGAAAAGTGGTCTTGAGGAGGTCGACGGAGGAGGTTACCGACAGCAGCAGTCCTCGAAGGAGGTTGCCAAAGGAGGCCGACGGAGGTTGTACTTTAGCCAAAAAATTTAGGTAAGGAATTAGCTACGTAATAGACACTAGCTACGGATTTGCTAGGAAATTTAACTACGAAATAGCTAGGACATTAAATAATATTAGTTACGAATTTGTTTAGTTGTTAACTACAGACTCATTCATTTGTTTATTAAAAATTTGCTACAGATTTGTTACGGATTTGTTACGAAAAAAATCCATAGCAATTACCTTATAAATATTAGCTACGAATTTGGCCGTAACTAATCCTATTTTTTCTTGTAGTGCTAATTAATTAGTTAAACCCCCCCCCCCCCCCAACAAAATTTAACAAATTAAAGCTTATACATACATACACACATATATACACACACCCGTACACACACTTTAGGCTAGGAGTCTATGATTATATATGTAAAGTGAGATTCACTACTATTGATTCAATTTTGTATGTAACTTTCTAATATTCTCTTATGTTACTTCAATTTTAATATGAGATCATTCAAATTCAATTCCTAAATCTCGATTATTGACTCTCCATATATTAAACCCAAACAAAAAAAAACTCTAAAAAATAGTCTTGAGAGTTAGGTAGATGTGTTAATGAATATTGTGATTGCATGTTATGCATGTACATGTGTTCAAGTTGAGTTTGTTTGCTAGTTTGACCATTTATAAGAATTCAATTAATAGTGTTACGTTACGCGTATATGCAGATTACATTACATATTTTGTAAATATAATGTACATATAAATGTACTAATATATGTATAGACGATTATAAAAACTAATTATTCTTTCACTTATTCTCGCAGAATAAAACAATTATTTTAAAAATTTAAAACTATTTCATACTCAAAATTACAAAAATAAAATAATTAATTTAAAATTTTAAAACTATTTCATACTCAAAATTAGTGATGGAATTCGTGACATGATTATTTTTAAAATTTAGATAATATAATATATATAATAAAGGCACATATACATGAAATATGGCCTATGCAAGCCTACACGTGTATTAGCCATTCTTGAAAATTATGTGTCAAGCTTGGAAAGTACATTATTCAAATCCACTTTCTGAATTCCGATTGAATATGCTAAAGTACAGAATCTAGAATGTGCGTAAAATGTGCCGTATGAATTATTAGATGATATTATTATAATACTGACACGAATCTTAATTTTTATTTAACAGCATGAATCTGCACTTTATACACTTTGTACTTTACTGAATTCAAATCCACATTCTAACCTCCGACCTCTGGCACTGTCTTGAAATCTTGATATTGAGCACATTTGGAATATCCATTAATTAAACTAAATTTCTCAAATTGTTGTTAAATTGAACTCGTAACTCATATAGAATGATTAAATTAGGATTTTCATCCCTCTATCTATAATTAAGGCCACATTTGGTTACTGTTGGAAGAA
This sequence comes from Senna tora, assembly GCA_014851425.1. NCBI lineage: Eukaryota > Viridiplantae > Streptophyta > Magnoliopsida > Fabales > Fabaceae > Senna > Senna tora. Next base: position 6,477,744 of record CM026265.1, on the reverse strand, counting down.
ATAGAAATGAGAATATTGGAAGAAATAGAAATAAGAATGGGATGTAATGTAACTGTGATGTGAATAGAATAAAAGTAGACAAAATGATCATTTTACCCTTATATTAAAAGTAAGAATAGAATAAAAATGAGTAAAAAAATAAAGGTCAAAAATATAATTTTATCACATTATAAAAAGTAAAATATATTTAATAAGAAAAATATTAAAAATAAATATTTGATTACATCAAAGATTACAACTTTTTTTTAAGAAACGAAATGGGCCTAAGTGAATGGTGTGTCAACTTAATTAATTTGTACTTTAGCTAATCATCTCCAATAATAACTTTTCTGTTCATAAGTTATTAAGTTTATTTTGGTTAAAATTAATTTTGTCTTTTTGATTTGTTTCGTATACTGTTTCAATTTGTCCCTTAAAGTTATTTGTATATATAATTAATAGTTTTATGTGAAGCTCGATCATGTAAGATTACTATTTATTTGGTATGCAGGAAGTGTAAGGATAAGCAATTTATTGGCAACACTAAGATTGGTGTGGATTTTCATTCTAATATTATCTTTTTTATAGGATTAATTGTATTTTTCTTTTGCTTTTTAGTTTCAACAATGTTTGCCAATTATCCTTCTTCTGTATTATTGGATTGTAGTTCTCTCTATTTGTAAGTACCGTTTGGCTTCTCTATAAATTTAATTTGGCTTGATGATTTTTTTTTAAAAAAAAACTTATGTAAGTTACGATTATGTTGACAAACTAGACAGTTTATAGAACTTAAAGAATAAAATAATAAAAGATAATAAACTATTTTACTGTATTTCATATTTGAAAAACTCATTTAGATTAAATTAAAAGAATAAAATATTCTTCCTATAAAAAAACGAAAAAGAAAAGACTAAAAGTCTAAAATATTGTTCTAAAAAAAAAGACTAAAATATTAATGTAATTATTCATACTATATAGCCGATTTTATACGAGATTCTCAACCCGGTTATGGTTTTTTTTTTTTTTGCGACAGCCTGTTTATGGTAAACATATTAACGCCCTAATAACATTTGGGCCAGGCCCAGAATCAACCAACTGAATACATTTGAAATTTTAAAAAAAAAATTTAATTGAATTTTTTTTTTTGGTTTCCCAAGGTATCCCCCAGCCCGACAGGCCAAGGATTAATCCTCCGCAGATCTGAGCTCCATTTAAGGGTTTGCCACTGGCCAATTGGTTGCTGCATACACAAGGTGGGATTCGAACCCCCAACACTTGCTTAAACGACCTAATGAGCTAACCACTAGACCAACCAAGCTTGGTTTAATTAAATTATTTAACATTATAAATAAAATTATAATCTTATTCTATAAAGAAAAATTGTTTCTATTGAAAAATATATAATAGAAAGTAAGTATATCTTTTAAATTTAAAAATACTATAAACCTAATTTAATCAGATCGAAAAGGTGAAAGAGCAAATTTCCCACTATTTAAAACTATTTTTTGCATATTTGATTAGGGGTTTTACTCTCAATACTTCAGAAATTGCACCGACTTAAGCACATTATATATTTGGATTGATATATAATTTTTGAAATTTGATCGTTTTATCTTCATTTTGTTAACGTCCAATGGAAGTTGGGTTTTTTTTTTCTTAATGGAAATGATATTATTTTGTCATTTGCGAATATTTGCTATAGGAAAACAGCACATGAGAAGAAGAATATGAAGGAAATAAAAATGCATGTCTTTGATGTTGCTAATTTTGTTAGGCTTCCACTCAGCATTTCCATATATATTACAATAAATGAATGTGATTCTATAAACTTAAATTGTTACTTATTGGTTGGTTTGAGTGGATTAATTAATGTTGACTCTTGACATAAAGTAGCTATTTATAAAATTATATTAATAAGAGTTCAACTAATTAACAAGTAGATCTTTAAAATTGTATTGTTTTTCTATCCAAATCTTTAATGACTTTAGAAAGTTTCACTTGGTTGGGAATTGCGATGACATAAAAAATATTTACCCTAGGGATGTGATATATCCCATATCGAGCTGAGATTCTAAGCTGATCATATTCTCATAGGTTAATCTTTTGGCGATCTCTTCGTTAGGGATGGTCATGGGTAGAATTTGGATAGGATATTATATTCTTTTAATTCGGACCCGAATTTAAACTTGAGTGAGTATCAAAATCAATTCTTAGACTCTACGAATAGTCAAATTCTCATACTCAAATCCAAATCCATAAAAATTTTAAATAAATTATTATTTTTTTAATACAAAAATTATTTTTATCAATTTTTCATTTATAATCACAAAAAATAAAAAAATTAAATCATAAATATAAATATACTATTAAATTATTTTAATATGTATAAAATATTTAACATTTTTTCTTAGAATTATATATTTTTTCAACATAAAAATTTTAAAAATATTATTTTTTATATATAAAAATAAATAATTACTATTACGGGCCGGGTAGGGTACCTTTTTACCCAAATCTGGATCCATTGATGTTATATCCGGACCTATACTCATATCCTGACTCATAGCCATAAGATACCTATTACACATGAATATTTTGATCATCCCTACTCCTCTCAGCACAAGTCACATCTTAAAATCTAACAATTCTTGACAATGTAAATTAAATTATCTATACATTATCTCTAACAGCATGATATTAATTAGAAAAAAAGGTAAAATGTATTAAAATATAACGGTTCTTGACAAAGTACCATTATTGAACTAGCATATATATATATAATTAAGGATGGAAATGGAAGAATAGGTAGTAGGTATGAAAAAACAATAACCTCTTGCAGAATTTCAATTGGAATAATATTGCCAACCACACATAACAACTAACAAGTATTGATACTTTTAATATAAATACATATCTAAGTGTTATATTTATATATATAGCTCTCCAAAATTATAACTGTATGGTCCTCAAAGTTGGTGTGGTTGAAGACCTAACCGAAGCTCAAGATCTATTATTTCAATCTTCTTGTCCTCAAAAACAGGAATATTCTTATAAGGAAGCAATGCTTCATCAGTAGAAGAAGTGACATTAATAATATTATTAATTACCTTTTTATGAAGATCTGTACTGTAATTTTTGTCTTCATCACCAGAATACAATTGAAACAAAACTTTCTCTTCTTCGGAATTAGAAGATAATTGCTTGAGCTTGGCTCTGTCTCTTCTATGGATGTTCATGTGACCTCCCAGAGCTTGAGCATTTGAAAATCCTTTCTTGCAAAACCCACAATTGTATAATCTAGTTTCTGCACAATCACCTCCTAATTTCTCTGTTTCTTGAGGATTCAACTCCATGTTTTTCTATACCAACAACCTAAGAGAATTGGAGTGTACGTGAGACAAATAATTAAGAAGAGGAAAATAATTTTTAAAATGTGTGAAATAATTAAATTGGGGTCAACAGGTCGGCAATAATTAATTATGATAGATTTATAATTAATAATAGGCTAAAATGCACATAACTCCCCTTAACTATAGGGTGTTTGCACATAACCTCCCTAAACTTCAAAAAGTTGCATAGCACCTCCCTAAACTTTTCAACTTTTGCATATAAAGGATTTTGTTAACTTTTTCATCCAATTTTTAATATTCAATGTCACATAAGCTTCCACATCACATTTTAATTCCATGTCAGCTGGGCAAATAAATAATTTCTCTATCATTAATTAATTAATTAATTTTATAAAAAAATTTAATTATTTTTATGAAAATTAATTTCTCTACAATCTATATTTTAATTAATTAATTAATTAATTTTTTTATAAAAATAATTAATAGTAGAGAAATTACTTATTTAATTTGCCCAACTGACATGGAATTAAAATGTGATGTGGAAGCTTATGTGGCATTGAATGTTAAAAATTAGATGAAAAAGTTAACAAAATCCTTTATGTGCAAAAGTTGAAAAGTTTAGGGAGGTGCTATGCAACTTTTTGAAGTTCAGAAAGGTTATGTGCAAACACCCTATAGTTCAGGAGAGTTATGTGCATTTTAGCCTTAATAATAATAAGAGTAGGAAACGAAGAAAGGCGTGCATGTGCGTGATTTTTTAATTGGATCATTTATTTATTTATTAGTAGGGTTGTCGTTGTCAAAAGTCGAGTTAATTAATTAGTTCAATTTCAATTGAACCAATTCAATTAGGATCAACCAAAGTTCATCTTTTAATTTATTGGGTTAATTGAGATTAGCATTTTTTTAACAGCAACTTAATTAGATTTGATTGTTAGGATGTTTTAGCAGTAAATAAATCTAAATGCATACAAATATGGAACTCCCAAAATAATTTGATTATACCTAGATAAAATTTGTACACTCTCAACAACAATATATTAAAATTTCATTAGAAAATAAGATAAATGAATATCCATATTTTGTGAATCATATGTATATAAATAGTTAAATACTCTTTGGACTAAAAAATTGCCTTTTGAGTCTCCTAACCATTAATTGACGGATGGTTGAAGTACTTGGTTTGGTTCATTTTCTATCGCTTCCATTTCTTTCATATTAATCTTATAAGTCATGCAATTGATTGTTGATAAGCAAATTACTTTGGACCCAATCAGCAAACTTTGTGTTTATTAATTAATCTTTTAAATTTGACATTATAGATTCATAATTGTTCCCATATCATATACATATATTTTTATATATATCCATAATTAGTATGTGTGTATACGGACAATCACAATGACAATAATTGATGGTGACATTTCTATGTAATTTGATCATTTGATGCCAAGTAATTACACACACACACATATATATAGAGAGAGAGAGTTGATTATATAGTATTGCATATATATTAGAGGTTTAGAGAAGGCTTCATGTACAATTAAAGTGATTTGTATATATATACGGTACCTTGCATATTGCATCACTAGCTATCATATAAGAGACACCTACATTAATTGAAAATTCATGCTTCAAAGTAATATATTACCTTGGACAAGTGTGAACTATGAAGAATAATAAGAATAAACAAATCAATAAGACAACTGATTTATTTATTCACCTTCATTATATATTGTTATCTTTTAATTTGCTGGACCACTAATTAATGTGAAGGGTTAAATTAATTAGAACATGGAATTTGTAATTTTAATTTAGAGACACAATTTTATATATTGATATAGTATGTCCATACCTGACCGAGCGAGCCACCTCCCTCGTCCCGACTGGTCCAACCCAGCTAGCTCCCTCAAACTTGAGGGACCATCTACATCATAGGCATTATCCACGCCTCCGTATATCTTAGGGTTAGTTATACTGACATAGCCTTCCGCCAAGAACCTAGCCCCGCTATTACCACCTGGCCCCTCGGCGGCCTATAAATACGAGATCGACCTTCTAGGTACACACATTGAATCTCATCACTCTCTCTATACTCTCTACCACCGGAATCTGACTTGGGCATCGGCTGTCGGAGTCCTACCGCGGGAGCCTCCTCTCGTCATGGGTTTACTTGTAGGTCTTCACTATATATGGAGCCCATTACAAGGGGCGACCCTCCAAACGTATAACGCTCCATTCTTATTCCTCCAAGAATCAAGCCCAAAAAGTAATAATTAAGGAAATACAAATCTCTTACCATCTGTATCATACCACGTTGGTATTAAGTTGTCTTCTGCTCCCCAACTCTCTCTATGACTTCTCAATTTCTTCATCGTCCTCAGCTGTACTCCAGTGAATTTACACAAGTATATATATCTTTTCTTACCTACAACACTAGGAAGATTTTGATTCCTCTTCATTCTTCAATATACATAGGTTTATAGGTTTTCAGTTTTCACCTGAATCAAGTCCCCCTCCTCTACTTACAAATCATTTCCAACAATGATTTATATATAGTTACTGCACTATAAATTTAGAGAATTAAATATGAAATTATGCTCTTGCAGGAGAGTTTATTTTGATCAGTATATATAACATTAAGCAATTAATAAGTATATTGTTTCAATATAAATATATTTTGTCGTCAAGAGATATACTTCAGTTTATCACAAATTTATTTGTGTATTGTAGTCGACACACTTACAGAGAGCACACGTATAAAACAAGATTGATGGTTTATATTAGGCCATTAGGAAGTACTTCCAGCCCATATCAGTATTTGTTTTTTTTTTTTAACAAATAATTTTTAATTTGTTGGGCCTCCTCAAAATCTTGTCAGATGACTTCAGGTCACATTACATATATATTCCTATACATCCGGTGTAATACATAGAAAATTTTAAATATTAGGAGGTAACAATTTTCCATTGCAATTAATAATAATTGTAATTGATTAGAAAGAAAGAGAGAGAAGATCTAGTATATATATATATATATATATATATATATATATATATATATATATATATATATATATATATATTTATATATTTCTTATAATTTCTCTGCACATTTTAGTCTCAAACATATCTATATCGATCATAAATGTGATCTTATCCCAATGAAATGGGAATGCACATTATTGAAGGAAAAGAATTTAAATTAATTGCTATATATTCATGTTGCGAGTACATGTTCACTTGATCTATGTAGGTTGATTCTATTTGACAATAAAACAATAATATGGATGAGTCGATCTTGTTCATTTCTGTAGTTAAATTGTATCATGCTTATTTTTCACTATATCAATATAGTAGTAGTGATCCTTGCGCGCTCATTTGACATTACACTCAAGTTATATGTATGTATTGTTTTCGGAGAACGACTTAACAATAATATGTTCACGTCATTGTTTTATATATATTTATAATGATTCGGCAAGTTGATGTTGACTATAATCTTCCTTTTTTATCCAAATTCGAGACCAGTTATGCAAGCACATACAAAGTTCAATAATTTTATTATACTTGACAATAATGTTAATTATAATTAAAAATCGGCAAAATTGCCTTCTTCGTCCCTAAATTTATATGAGTTCTCAATTTCGTTCTTAAAATTTGTTTGCAATCAATTTTATCCCTAAAGTTTCTAATTGCAATTAATTCTATCTCCGACCTTAACATCGTTAAAATAGATAACAAAAGAAGCCAAGTGGCACATTATGCGTAAAATATTTGTTGACTTAATATTCATTATATTGTACCACATAGATGTCATATAGATGCCTGATTTATTTATTTTTGCTAAAACTTTATTGGACAAGAAAATTTGCTTTTGCTAAAGCGGCGGGCTCATGATCAGTGTGCAACTAGAAAATTTGCCCCTTAGCTTACAGCGAAAAACTCTTTTTGTTCATACGTCTTTCCATATTGATGGCACTAAGGAACACAATAATAGGAGCTATTTAGTGGACCTTTTAAGTCTAAAGGCAAAAGTACCTTTCCTAACCCCAACGTTTGGGGGTCCTGTCAGTTTCGCCCCTAACGTTTTTTCGCTGTCAATTGTACCCCTAACGTTTTACGTTTCTGTCAATGTCACCCTTTTCACTAACACCGTCAAATATTTAACATTTTTTGCTGACGTGGCATCCTATGTGGCAAAACGTTTCTTTTTTCTGTCAATTGTAACCCTAACGTTTTACATTTCTGCCAATGTCACCCTTTTCACTAACACCATCAAATATTTAATAATTTTTGCTTACGTGGCATCCTATGTGGCAAAAATATCTGACTTGGTATATTTTTTTTCCACATCAGATTTCCTACTCATCTTTTCCCCCATCAAAGTTGTGTCGTTTTGACCTCGACCTATTCCTTCTAAAATATAACTCAAACGCATACGCTATTTTGCTCATAAAAACATCGGAGACGTTATCCATTCTCTATTTTAGGGTAACGTCTCCGACACAAAGTAGAGAATGGGTAACGTCTCCGATGTTTTTATGAGCAAAATAGCGCGTGCGTTTGAATTATATTTTAGAAGGAATAGGCTGAGGTCAAAACGACACAATTTTGATGGGGAAAAGATGAGTAGGAAATCTGATGTGGAAAAAAAATATACCAAGTCAGATATTTTTGCCACATAGGATGCCACGTAAGCAAAAATTATTAAATATTTGATGGTGTTAGTGAAAAGGGTGACATTGGCAGAAATGTAAAACGTTAGGGTTACAATTGACAGAAAAAAAAGAAACGTCTTGCCACATAGGATGCCACGTCAGCAAAAAATGTTAAATATTTGACGGTGTTAGTGAAAAGGGTGACATTGACAGAAACGTAAAACGTTAGGGGTACAATTGACAGCGAAAAAACGTTAGGGGCGAAACTGACAGGACCCCGAAACGTTGGGGTTAGGAAAGGTACTTTTGCCTAAGTCTAAATTAAAGGTGAAGATGACATCTACCTTAACACATTTAGCCGTGAAGATTCGAACTTCAACAACTTGCAATTGGGTTCCAATGATTTGTATATGCGAGTTCGAGGAGCTGCACGAGTTGAACGACTTTCAAAGACATCTTCAACTGATTTAATTGAGTTATGAACAACTTGGATTAATTCACAAGATTTCGCAGTCTTCCATCTTCAATGGAGAGAGTGCTTTGAAGAAGAGAAAAACATATACGAGATCGATCAGCTTTGTGATTGTTCAATTTAGGTTAACGTTTTAGCTACGACATTAATCAAATTAAAGATTACACATAATATTAAATATATCTAAAATATTAATTAATATAATAGTTGGTAATTAAATATCTTAGCTTGCCATGTGATTATATTAATCATGTTTTATGATGTGAATTGATTATTAAATTGGTTGAGCAATGATTCAATGTTTCGTCTATCTCTCAGTCTCATCAAAATACAAAACTTTCTGCTAATGAATTAATACTAAAAAATTCTATATAATTTTAAATTGTTTGGCATTCCAAAATTTTTGAAGAGAAAGATTGGACAAAAGTATCATTTAACCATTTCTTTTGGATTTACCCTCTTAAACTCAGCCCCATGAATATCACATCCACAAATGTACAAAGATACAGAAAAGGGTAGAGGGAGTACAGAGATATATACTATATATTTTATATATGTTATTTGTTAAGTGATCTCGTGAATATGAGGAACATGTTCCCATGCAAACATATATACTCTCTTATCTCTTAGTTGTCAAAACCAATTATATAAAGAACAAAATCCCAGACACAATACCAAACCCCAATGCTCTGAAATTTCTCTTTCAAAACTTCTCATTTCTGATATTCTCTCTAAACAATTGTTTGGGATTTTCGAATTTTCAAATTATTAATTATGGAACAGAAGTTGTCACACACTACAAAAAAAAATAAATAAATAAAATTAGCATTATTTAACAACTAACGCTAAAGATTGTGTCTAAGAGTATATATTTTAACATCAACTATAACAATTAAATCAATTAATAATGCTATTGATTAGAAATTCATTATAGTGATGTAAGTGTTAATAATGTTAAGCTACATATATATATATATCATCTACCTTAAGAATTTTTCATATAGAATTAATTTCATATATACATATATATATATATATATATATATATATATATATATATATATATATATATATATATATATATATATATATAATCCCCCTGGCTAGCTACAAATTAAGTTCAAATGAACAGAGAAAGGACAGTTTATCCCCATGTGCACCTTCTGGCACTAAGTGGAGAGCCCCCCTAAAACTTCACTGCAACATCAATGAATATTTCAGACCTAATCCTAAAAGAAGACAAATCCCAACCAAATTGTCTTTAAACTTTGTTTCACAGATTTAGTATCACCATTCTTTCTTCCTTTTTTCCCTTTCACATGCAAAATTAAGAAACAAATACTCATACCAAAAAAGAAAACACCCCTCAAATTGTTAAAGAAATTATGGATTTTGTTTCAAAAAGAATTCAATATCTTTTGGTATAATATTCGCCGTACCATTTGAATCACTTTGAGATTAAATTATGTGTACATATATACATGATAATCAACATGAATTATATATGATAACCTTATGAGATCAAGCTTTCTATAGCATTATTGCATGTGTCTTGAAAGAATCTTTTACTCTTTATTCTTTAGTCTAGAAGGGTTTTAATTGGTGGGTATGAGTTAAATTTTTTGGTACATGAAAGGTATGTTAAAGAAATATTAACTCTTTAGCCAAGAAGGGAAATGAATTGTTGGGTATGACTTTAATTCTTCAGTACATGAAAGCTATCTTTCAGTGAACTTGCTAAGTACAAAAGCCCTCATTTAAGTCAATTGATGCTCAATCAATTTCTCATTATAGGAAAAATGATCAGAAAGAAGTACCATATTGATGATCCTCTTTTGTCCTTCAACGATTTAATTTATAAGCAGCAAATAAACTTGAGTCACTCGCTAGGGTTAGGTTTTATTGGGGAAATATTGGAGTTCACAAATTCATTCTTTGTTAGAAAAAATGTAGCTGTTAATTAATTAGTCGCTTACTATTTAAATTTGCAATGGAAGTTTCACTTTTAATTGAATCTTTACTTTTTATTGGTTCTAATTTTGTTATCTTTCAATATATCATCCATATATAGGATAAAAGTTCAGAGTACTGAACTTCGATACATTCTTCCAATCATATAGTACTATTTGTTAATATTAATAAAAACTCACATTAATAAAAAATCACTCTGAATGAATTAGGGACTAATTGATTTGAAGGATGTACTAAAGTTCTAGTGTCATCATAATTAAGTATCTAGGATTTCATTTAAAGATTTTCAAGGCATATGAGAAAAATATTGAGATCATTTTAAAAGGAAATCAGAAATACTAAAAATTAAGATTTCAAAATAGAAAATTCCATGTGAAGTTAAATTCAGAACTAGAACAAATTAAAGTTGAAGCCTTCTTTACAATTTTGGTTTTGTCACTAAGTGGCTGCTGCTGCTGCATACCTAATTAATATATAATTATATATATATACACACACAGAAGAAGAAAACAAAACTTGCATAATTAATATTGTAGAGCCCTATATGAGCTGTGACGGGATAATATTCTCTTTGAGATTATAAAAAGCAAACTCTAGCTAATAATTATCATAGTCAATTTTTGAATAATTGATTCTGGAGTAGGTGGTGTGGCAAGCTTTGGAGGCATTAAGAAGATATATAGAAGATAAGAGAGGAAGAGAGGGGAAAAAGGTAGAAAGAGAGAGAGAGAGAAAGCAAGCATGTAGATTTATATGTATGGAAGGGATATATGGTAGTATTAATTATTAGGTAATTGAAACAGATCAGATGGGTGATTATATATACCAAATACAAAGGAAAAGGGAATCAATGTTGGGATGTATATGACTTCATGTGGCTTTGAAAAGCTCAATATATATATATATATATATATATATATATATATATATGAGTGTTTTGTGGGGGTTAGTTTTTTTGTCTATCTGATGATGGAATAGTACATATATGTCAGTGAGGTTCTGAATGGGAAAAAGAGCTCTCAAGTCTCAATATTATATTCTATGCAGTAGTTTTTACTCATCACTTCCTAATTCCTTCATCAATAATACCACTTAAAGCCCAAACACTCAAAATTGTTTAACCTAATTATCTCCCATTAAAAGGGATCAACATTGACACCTAGACAGTAATTAATAAATTTGAAGTTGAGTCTCAAGTAATATATAGGGCAGTGCGCAAAGTAGGCTTCCATCAGGTGCGGTATGAAAAGAGTTAGATGTATGCAGTCTTATAATATCCATTGATCTCCAAGTCATATGACACCAATCTTATAGTTGCTTAAAAACTTATGAAGAATATGAGTTCAAAGTCTAAAGGAAATACAGTTCTCTTATGAATATATGGCTCAATAAGATAATTTGAATAGTATACTTAAAGAATTAATTAAGATTTAAGATACAGAAGAAATTCACATGTGTCTAACTAAACTCAAATTTGAGATTCAAGCAAGCTAGATAGTAATATATACCAAGAAAATTTGAATTTCTTGGAAGTTAAAGCTAAGCATATATTGGAGGCGTAGTGATTATCATTAATTATGATCAATTTGTCACAGTATGCATCAATCAAATTCCATGTATTCTGCTATATATGTATAATCAATAAGCGAAATTCCACTCTATATATCTATCTGATGGAGAAGATGAAATTTACAAAACCTTAATAAATTTTTCTACAATCATGATATATATTTATAGCAATCAATATTCAAGAACTTCAAGAATAATTAAGGAGATAGATCCCATAATCAGCCTTGAGGAAAACCTTCCTTTGAGGAATAATAATTCATAGAAGAGGAAGGGAATTAAACAAAAAAAGAAACAAAATTGGACATAATAAACTCAAAATTAAATAATTACAAAACTATATACCTTAATTGGGAGCACTATGACCAAGCCTTAGCTCCAGATCTAGCTCTTCATCAATGGAGCTAGGGCTAATAACCTCCAACGTCGATCGAGACCTGATATGATGACGACGACGAAGATGATGATCATCGACCGAAATCGATTTTGTGAAGAATAATGGAGTTGATGAAGAAGTATGATCATCCGCAGTAGTGATTCTTCTCCTCTTATGCTGATCAACTCTAAGATCCAAGTTTGATGACATTATTGGATTTGGAGGAGCTAATTGAAGCTTAGAAGAAGAATTAGGGTTAATAATAGTAGTAGTAGAGTTTAAAGAAGGAAGATTGATGAATAATTGATGAATATTATTCTTATTATTATTGTGAGTGTGAGTGTGAGGAGGAGGAGTGGTTGGGGATTGCTTGAGCATAGCTCTATCTCTTCTATGAACATTCATGTGGCCACCAAGAGCTTGGGCTGATTTGAACTCTCTATTGCAAAAGGTGCAAGAGTATGAAGTAGGAGGCCATGTGCATCCACCAACACGACCATCTTCAGCAAAAGCTTGTTCTTCCCATGAAGAATACGATGATGATGAGTACGAGGAATTCATGATAAATTGTGGTGTTGGTGTTGATGATGCAAGAAGGATTGAGCTCAAACACTGCTTTCTCTTTGTCCACATCCAATATTGATCATCACCTTCCTCTTCCATTGTTGGAGCTAGCTAGAAGCAATCAAAAGATTAGAGCTTGAAAAAGATGAATATATATATATTTGTGTGTGTGAGGAAGATCTATCAATGATTTAATTTTGAAGAAAGAAGCTAATAAGGGGAAATTAATCCTTAGGAATGAATTTGAAAGCTATAGCCTCTCCATCCATGGATCCTTGTGTTTTGCAAGGGAGATTAGTAACTACTATTAGGTTGTTGGGTTAGGGGTTTGTGAGGAAGGTGAAGAAGGGGTTGGTGGCTAGCCTTCTTGCTCTTGCTCCTGCATTTTTTTAATTATTATATATTTAAAGAAAAATCCTTTTCATCTCTCAAGTTTAAGTTTGATATAAGTAAGTTTAAACTTTATGCCTTTTTTTTTATTTTACAATGCTGTTTTATATATATATATATATCTTAATATTTTTTAATTATTAATGACATTAATTCAAGTTTTTAGCAAAATAGTTTATTTGGCCTAGTGGATAGACACTCCCTGGCTAAAAAATGCCATCATATAGCTAAATAATAAATTGTATGGCTCAAGTTTGAATTCAAATGATTTCTTGTTAGCGATTAATTATCTGTCTCACTCTCTTGTAAATAATGTTTTTTTGTTCTCAAAATATTGTCATAACCATCGACGACTGGAGGGTTATCTCCAAATAATTGTCACCTAATAAACAAGGAATAATATCCCTTCCAAAAAATTGGTCAATATTATATATATATATATATATATATATATATATATATATTTAAAAAATGTGTTAGTTGATTTTTTATTAACTTAAAAAAAATTATTCCTTCTCCACCAATAAAAAAATTTTAACAAGTGTCCTAGCCCTAGGACACTTGTTAGATAATATACCTATTAAAGTGGGCCAAGTTCTACAAACAAACCCATCATGCCCTAAAAAATGATTAGGGTTGGGCTAATGAAAGTTCAGCTTATATTTAAAAGTTAAAATGTGCGGTCCGTTTGTTAGAGTGATCGATTAGCTTGATTTATTTTATTTAATAATTCTAAGTTTTTCTTATCTTTTATTCTTTTACCTTTTTTAGTAGCAAATAAATCTTTATTTTCTTTGTCAAAACTATGCCCATTTTCAATTTGCACTTCAAAATTTGATTTTCCTTCTTTTCTTTGTTTTTTAATTTATTTTTTATTAACTTTTATTAACTATAACCTAAAACACTAAAATTGTGTATAGAAGATTAAAGGGTCAAGCTAGTTTTAAAAAGGAGAAAACTTAGGTCCATTTTCTTATGTCAATTTCATCTAATTCACCAATATAATTATGACATGTGGCAAAAAGTGTTTAAATGACCAATCACAGTAGAGAGAGAATATAGGAGACCACCTTTTATATGATCAATCATAGAAGAAAGAGAGTGTAAATACAATATATGATTGGTGAAATTGGATGAAATGGACATAAGAAAATAGACCTAAGTTTTTTCCTAATAAAAATAGTCTTTTGGTTTTTGAAAGAAAGAAACTTGTTTGAACATATTGTTTTCAACTAAAAAATAAAACGTGTTTTGGAAAAAATTGAGAGCAATTAAATTCCTTTTTAAATAAGCGTTAACATAGAAGTTATATTAACATAAATTCTCAAAAGTAATTTTATAAAGAATGAAAAAATAAAGTGACATCCAAATTAAACCAACCCTAATTTATTGTTCTTGATTTACTAGGTTATCAAACTATATATACAGGCTATGAATACAAAATGATGCTTGCAATGTAAAATTGCGGATTCCAGTTAGAATTATTACCAGTATTAGTACTATTCCAATATTCTTGTTCATGATTTGTTGAATCAATAAAGGTAATCCTATTTATTATATATTTCAAATGAGGGATATTAATTAAACTCTATAGTAGTGAACAATGAAAAGATAAGTTAATAAGAAATAAGAATAATATTTGAAGTTAAATATATTGGTTATCAATGTGTATTATTGCGAGATCTGTATTATAAATAGATAATCTACATTGGTAGATTTTAGGTATAGGCAAGAACAAATTATAGTAGTTAGAATTTATGTGAGCAATGAATTAATATTTAAATATTAGAATTAATGATGAGAAATAAAGCATTTTGAAATCCTCAAAGATTTCTATTTTTTCCTAAGTATCATCTTATTAAAAAGAATTTTATTTGATGTACCGTTGAACGCTAATTAAATATATATCTTTTCGTAAAGATTCATTTGAATTTTTTTAGAATAAGATTAATTTTAATTTTAATTTGTCACTTGTGAGGTATATATATATTTTTTGTTGTGAATGAAAGTTTAGGGGAGGCACATTGACATTCCATCAGGATCATCATAGAATTCTTCTTAACTTTTTTGAGGGTTTATAGAAAGATTTATATATTATTCACTAATAAAACTTTCATATATCAATCCCTTGTCCTTGTGGATAAGATCATAAACCTTAATCGATCAATTGGTCCTTCCTCATTCGTAAAAGTGTCAAATTAATCCATTTCTAAAAATGTGTGATTATGATTAATATAAATTCTATTTTGTGAATATTTTTTATAATTTAAAATTTTAAATTTGTAAAAAAAAAATTAAAAAAATAAAGGCGTGTTTAATTTAGTTTTAAGCTCGTTAATTAATATTAGAAACAAACCATTGAGGCCCAACTCTCAATTGAATTAGAAGAATTGCCAAATCAATTAAGCTGATCTATTTTGACTGCTTTGCAAGCATTGATTTATTGAAAACTAATGTGGGTCATGAGATTATGTTATAAATATGTGAGGTGGCGACAGAGAATCCAGACTTTATATAAGTGAACAAATCTGACTGAAATATGCTGTGTGTGAGTGAGTGTGTGTGTGTATATATATATTATTATCCAGCAAATTAGAAAGGTGTCAAATATATAGTTTTCAATTTGAATTGTCCATAGAACATTTGGCATTTGGGGTCTTCATGTGTCCCTTTTCGAGAATTATATAATATTATAACTTATTCAATATAGTTAATTATTATGTGCATATATAATGCAGAGTCTAATTAAGTGAACGAGATTTATACATCTATAATTAAATAATAATTAAATGTTAAGATTCTTAATTTTAAGTATGGAGTAACATAAGTAACTTAAATTAGTTAATAGTTGAATCAATTATCATATTTTAAATTAAAGTGGGTTGGCACAAATGGTCAAGGATCCGGAGGAAAGTTCTCGCATCACCTATGGACGAGGGTTCGAATCCCCCTGAAACCATCCAAAATCCTGCTTTGGTGGGCATCCCTCCTCAGGGAGATCCCCTGACACCCAAGGGCTAGTTGAGTAGCTGCGACTGGGTAAAACTGCTTGCGGTTTAGGCCCTGTGCAGTAATCCTTTGGGTAGGGCCTCTGTTGGTCTCTCCAACATGCCACTGACGCCCTGCTCGGTAGTACTTGGGAGTGTCTTCCCTTACTACCATTTTGTTTACCAAAAAAAAATACCTACAAGTTAATTAAAAATGATGATCAATTACTATTATTTCTCCATATCAAATTATCAACCAATAACCCCGAGAAAAAAAATTAAATTATAAAAAATCTCTTTTTATTTATTTCCTTTCCTTCCATTATTAATCTTTTATCCAAATATTATACTATATGCAAACAGCTTGTTCTTGTTTCTATCTGTTTATTTATTGTCTCAATTCTCAAATTTCAGTGAGGGAACTCTCAAAAGGATTGTAGTTGGAGTTTAGCTTTTGTTTCAACTACAAGATTTCTAGAGATAGTTGCATAACAATTAATTAGGTCCCTAAGGTTTGAGACTTTTATTTTTTGATTGCGGTTAATTATACTTAAACTTTCATTTTTTAAATAATATTATCCTTTTTATAAATACCGTTAAAATAGATAACGGTGAATGCTGATATAATTTTACACTTAACAAAAAAAAATTTACATTTTAGCCCATTTTTTAACTTTAAAAAATTCAATTTAGTACCTTCTTCATTTTATTTCCTTTTATTTATCATTTAAATGAACAAACTTATTTTTTTTAGACAACAATCATAAAAAAAAGAAAAAAATCAGAGTGAGAGCGTTTGAAAGTAGAAACTAGAAACATTCCATCCCCAATATTTATGGACACCAAATTAATTTCTCTTCTATTAGTAGTTCTCACGCAACTAGAGAATATATTTGAATAATTATTTGCCACTTGACCATTAGTCCAATACATATCCATTATTATTATCATTTGAAAGTAGAAACATTCCATCCCCAATTAATATTTGACAAAAGAGAAAAGACACATACTTGCTTCATTCATTATAAATTTATAATTACACACTACTTTACAAATAACATGTACTTATCCTATTTATTAAAAAATACCTCTTCATTTGTCCTATTCCATCTCCTACATACAGGTTGCTTAAATGCCTTCTTTCTCCACATACATGTATATTTTTTAATAGCTATATATATAGAGAGAGAGAGAAAAAGTACTGAAAAACAAATGAATTTTTATAATTAAGGGATGACTACCAGGAGACAAAATATTATTTAATCCTCGAATTTATTAAAAGTACTATTTAGTCCCCAAAATGTTTAATTATGTCATCTATTTAGTCTCCGAATTTGATAAAATACTATTTAGTCCCCGTATTTGTAACTATGTCAACTATTTAGTCTCCAAACTTGGCAAAAAAATACTACTTAATCATTGAATTTGCAACTCTGTCAACTATTTAGTCTCCTGACTGTTACCCGTTATAGTTGACAGAGTTGCAAATTTGGTAATTAAATAGTATTTTTGCCAAGTTTAAGGATTAAATAGTTGAAATAGTTACAAATTCGGGGACTAAATAGTTGGCATAGTTAAACATTTCGGGGATTAAATAATATTTTTAATAAATTCGAAGACTAAATAGTAATTTGACCAACAATTTAAGAACTAAATAGTATTTTACCTAAAAATATTTATCGTGGTATGACACTAGATCAGATAATTATTACCAAAGGAAATGGCATGGTAATATATAATTTGCTTTTTTCAAAAACAATTATTGCATGTATTCATTAATTGATCACGTTTGGATATTAAATACAAGCAATTTTCTTGAGGATTAAATTTAGATAAGGTTTCTTATATATTTATTAAAAAAAAAATTTTAATGTAAAGATGATACGTGGTAAAAAATTTAAGCATGACACTTGTTATTTTGTTGCATTATGCAATGCAATTGGATCACATCAATAGCTACAATTATACTACATAACCCATTGCACGATGCAACAAGTTGCATCATAGATTCATCCAATAGTAAAATCTGAACCATCTTCTAATGTTATTTATCCTTTTATGAAGTGTATATATATATGCTACCTAATCTAGTATATAATTAAATACCTAAGCTATGTTTGCTTCGGCAAAGAATTGAATTCATAGGAGGAATTGCACACTTATCAATAAATTTCTTAATTTAGTTGGACTATGTAAAATTGAAATTGAATTACATGAAATTGCTTGAATTCCATGTTATGTGTATTGTATTGAGAATATATAATTCTTTGTTTTTTAGTGGTATTTGACTAAATTTTGTGGAATTAGAAGGAATTGACTATTTTGCCCTCAAGGAATTGCACACTTACCAATCTGATTCTGCAACGTACCCTGGTTCCATCTCCCTGCGTGGAGTTGGGTGAGGGCTGGAAGTGGATCCAAAATTGTGAGGTCTGCCATCTTTTTTGTTTTTGTTTTTCCTTGTTTTGGGCTTTGGCCCCTCTCATTACAAAAAAAAAATGTTTTTTAATAATTATTTAATGAATATAAAATCTGACCCAAAAAAAACAATATAAAATAAAAATAATTATTTAATATTTATTAAGAAATAAATTAGTCTTTTTTTCCTCACATTCTTTTTAAATTTTCAATTTCATATTTTCATAACAAACACACATTTTCAATTCAAATAATTCAATTTCAAATCCATCTCACAAATTCTAATTCTAATTTCATGAATGTGAGACTCTGAACCTTTCTATAGTTGGTTGCTTTTAATTAATTATTTCTAAGAAAGAGGAAAAAGGTGTCGGTTGCGTGATTATATATATAAGAAATTTCTTGATAATTTGTAAACTATTAATTATGTACTAATAATGACAAATTTGGTGCAACTAGCTATATAGTGCTAATTTATTTTAATGTAACTTCGCTATACAAGGTCCCATCATTCCGTATTTCCATGCAAGTACACGACTTTTACAAGTATAATTATTTTTTTAGTTATTTGAGGTTTTCGAATCCTATTGAAGTAATCTCTTATTAATTTTTTTAATAAGGTTAACAGTTTTAATTTTGGAGTTTTTTTAAAGACTAATTTTAATTCTCTTTTGAAGATTTTATGGCCTGTATTCCCTTGCTTTCAAAATGCTATATATTATAGTCAATTATTATTAGCTTTTCCTCCAAATAAATATTTTTAAATAACAAGAATTAAAAAGAGATACAGAATTGGTTTTTAATTTGAAACATTTGACCATTAGTTCATTCACGTGTGGGAGAATTATTGTTTATACTGCCTATTCAATTTATGATTTTAAAAAGAAGAAAAGAAACAATTAACCGACAGAGCAGATGAAATAATTAATAAAGTGTCTGTGTGTATAAATTTTAGGTTTATAATAGAGAGTGGGTGTAATATAGTATACATATAATATAATTAAGTGTCATTATTGAGATTGATGAATTAAAAAATTTCAAGAACCTGGGTCGTCTTTATGGATAAAAGTTCAGTGGTATTATATTATTAAAGTTCGGTACATCTTTTTAATCATGTAAAGTTATTCATTAATATTAGGGTACGCTTGGTATAGATGCACGGATGTAAAGTACTATAAAGAAAGTACTGTAGAATAAAAGAAAGTACTGCAGAGAAAAGTGAGGAGAGAGATAGAGAGAAAAATTAGGAGAGAGAAAAAGTATGATAAAAAATATGTTTGGTATGTATAAAATATGATATAAAATTTTTTTGGAAATCGTGAAACATCACGATTTTACTGTTTGGATTTGTTACCAAACATACCCTTAATAGAAATTCACATTAATAAGGATTCACCTTCAATGGTTTAAGAACCAACTGATTGAAGGGATGTACTGAAGTTCAGTACTACCGTATCATTGAACATATACTATGTTTAGGCTATGTTTGGTTGGGTGTAGAATTGAATTATATGTGGAATTGCACATATTTCAATGAATTATTTAGTTTGGTTGGGTAAATGTAGAATTAGAATTGGATTATGTGGAATTGGTGAATGTGTAAAAAATATGGAATTGAATTCTTTATTTTTTAGATGGAATTGGGATAAGTTTTGTAGAATTGGGATGAAATGACAAATTTACCCCTACTTTTTCTTCTCTCTCTCCCTCACGTCTCTCACTCTCATTGTTTTTTTTTATTACTGTTTTTATTATAATTATTTATTAATATTTTTTATAATTACTTTTAAATATAAATAATTAAAATTTTTTATAATAAATATAAAAAAATAATTATATACTAAAAAAATAAAACTAAAAGAAAAATAATTATTTAATATTTTTTGAGGGGCAAATAAGTCTTCTTACCTCACATTCTTTTACAAACTTTCAATTCCATCTTTTCATACCAAACACATTTTTTAATTCAAATAATTCAATTCCAATTCCATCTCACCAATTCCAATTCCAATTATAATCCAATTCCAATTCCAATTCCATAATTTTTTTGAACCAAACGCAGCCTTAGTGTTTAGGGTACTTTATTGCTATATATCCTTGTTCATATATATATATGACTTAATTAGTTCAAGGATGAGACAAATTAAATTAGAATACATAGTAGTATTAATTATATTTATACCAATGAAATATTTGAATCAAGAAACTTGATCATTTTTTGGAGCGATGGAAAGAAACTTAGAATTTTTTTTTTTGGCCATTTAAGAAACTAACAATTTGAAAAACGGATTTACAAATATATTACTAGAGATCAAAATTGGGCTTATCATTTCGGCCCAATTTGTTTTGAAGATGAAGAAGGTAATTCAGACCACAAGAATGCATATGGATGCTACAACCTCTTAAGCATATTTGAATATTAGATGTAATGGGAATAAAAATAAGAATGATAGAGGAAATAGGAATAGTAATGTGAAAGTGATACGATGTGAATGGAATAAAAGTGGGTAAAATGACCTTACATTAAAAGTGAGTAAAAAAGTAAAAGCAAAAATATAATTTCATTACATTTCAAAAAAGTATGTTTGATAAAAAAAATGTTAAATTACAAGATAAATTATATCAATTTTTTCAAGCAACCAAACGTATCCTAATACTATTCACCATCTAGTTTGGTTTGAATTTACTATTTCTCCTTATTAATTAAAAGTAAATTTTTTTTTTTAAATTGACGAATATGCCATGACATATATATCTAGGTATCTGCATTTTTTAGTTACTTTATTAGAATTAGATTTTCAAAAGTGAAAGGTAACAATGTAACATTATGTCATAAAAATTCAAGCAATAATGAATTGAAATTACTTTTACGGTCATGATCTCACCTCTTAACTCTGTTCTAGTGTTAATATTTTATTGTGTTGCCATTGTTGGTTGGCTATTTAAAATTTCAAATTCCAAGTTGCTAGTCACAAACAAAACAATTGAAAGTTGGGGTTTGGATAAGTCAATCAAAATTAGAAAAGCTAAATATTTTTTAGTAAAAAATTGGGTGGACCAACGGGTTGGATTGATTCAAGTGAATTTGGATCATAAAACTCATTAATCTAACTAATCTAATTTGTGTTGAATGTTTTTCATTCAAATTAGCCCACTAACCCAACTCAAACCAATTTAATATGACAAATTGTCTTAAATTTGACGAGTTAATCCAAATCACCATGGTGCTTCTACCTCACATGTTTATGGATCACTCGGAGATCCTCTTCTTGTGTTCTCATGGCTGTGTTTGTCTTTTTTCTTCTGTACCCAAAAAAAAAATGAAACTTTTTTCACAAGTTATATATTTTCAATGTTTTTTTTATCAAGGTCCAAACAATGTATTATTTTATTCAATTTCATCAATAAAATAATTTAAATATTTTTATATTATAAAAACATTTATTTAATTACAAAAAATTATATTATTTACTTTAGTTCTATCAATAAAATAATTTAAATTTAATATTAATATATAAACTATTGTATTTTTAATAATTTTATGAGGAACACATTTTTTTAATATTTTATATTGATTATATATTTAATGATTCAAAATCATTATATTTGATGTATATTATATATAATTGTGTGAACTTAGTACCTACGCCTAGATGAGTAAAAGAGGTAAAATATTATTTAATTCTTGAATTATTGGTTAAATTATTATTTAAACCTCGAATTTATCAAAAATACTATTTAGTCCCCGAATTTCTTAACTATGTCAATTATTTAGTCTCCGAATTTGACAAAATACTATTTAGTCCCCGAATGTGTAACTATGTCAACTATTTAGTCCTCAAACTTGACAAAAATACTATTTAATTACCAAATTTGCAACTCTATCAACTATTTCTCTCCTGACTGTTACCCGTTATAGTTGACAGAATTGCAAATTCGGTGATTAAATAGTATTTTTGCCAAGTTTGGGAACTAAATAGTTGACATAGTTACAAATTCGGGGACTAAATAATATTTTGTCAAATTCAAAGACTAAATAGTTGATATAGTTAAAAAATTCGGGGACTAAATAGTAGTTTGACCAACAATTAAGAGACTAAATAGTATTTTACCTCTGAATAAAATTTTAAAAAAAAGCTTATTATTTTATTTTATTTTTTAATACGGAATATCGGTTTAGATACAAAGATTATAATCTTATCCAAATTCTACTCATAATCATCCCCAAGTGATTGGAGGTATTTCTAATTTTTTTTGGCTTAAAATTTGTACGAGTAGAATTTGTAATTTTTGTGTGCGAAAATTTAAAAATTAGGGTTATCCTAATGTAAGGTGATGAACTGGTGATAGTTTTAATTAATTTGGTTTGTGTTTATCCTTTTTCTTTTATCTTCTCATTTTTGTGGGTGTACTCCCATTACTGAATAGCGTCTAGCATTGTGACTTGTGAGTACAGACAATTTAGGTAAGAATAGACGAGTTTGTTTTGTTTCTTACTTTAACATTTTATTTTTAATATTTTAATTGACCGAAAATAGATTAAAGGACAAGTAAACGCAAATTTTGGTAAAATTAACTTGATAATTTTAAATTTTTTTTGTAAATCATTAAGTTGGTCCTAAAAGATTAGAATTCTCCCAATTTATTTCGTGAAAGATGCAAATACCAATGAAAGATTAGAATTCTAATTTGATTATTTTTAATTTTTTCATCAGTTTAATAAACGACCAGTGATATGGGAACATGTGACATCCCTTCTCTATGTATTTTACCTCACTATGTCATATGTCCATATATCACTAGCCGTTTATTTAACTAATAGAAAAATTTAAAAAAACTAAATTAGAACAAAAAACTATGTTTTAAAAATTAAATTAAGTATTTATATTTTTCAAAAATTAAATTAAGACAATTCTAATTTTTGAAGCACAAACTTAATGATTTATTACTCTAGATTAAACGATCAATCCATCGAGCTATATACCCTTTCAAGATAAACTCATTGTGTTTGATTACAATCACACAATAATATTATCAGATTCCTAGCTATGACGCTGATTGACTGTGCCCATTTTTAGTTCATAAAGTATTTATTTTTTAAAAATAATGTGTTTAGCACAAAGTTGTAAGAACCGAATCGGACAAAAATTCGGACAAGTGTTTGGTTTATGGTTTAATCGGTTTAACCGGTCAAACCGGATGACGCAATAAATAATAAATATTATTAATATATAAAATGACATCACTCAAATTTTAGGTTTCAATATACATAATTTTGAAGTTTTAAATTATATGACTTCTCAAAGTTTTAATTTTCAAGACTTATGTCAAATTCTGAAAGAATTTAATCAAATCAAATATAAAATTCTTGATAATCATGACTTTTAAATTTTAATTTTCAATATTTTTTAATTTTAATTTTTAAGATTTCTCTAATTTTTTTTATGTTATTTTTTATTTTTAGTTTTTAATTTTTTATTTTTTAAAAAATTGGACCGGTTGGACCGCGGTTAAATTCGGTCCAACTAGAAAAACGATTTTTTGGTCCAATCGACTCGCCTTTGTATTTAGTTGGCGGTTAGACCGATCCGACTGTCTGATCCGGTCCGGTTCTTAAAATATTGGTTTAGCAAAATAAAACCTTTTTTTTTAATCAAAATAAAAATAAAAAATTTAAATATTTTAAAACAAAATTATAATTTACAAAAGCGACCCTAACTTTGTGAGGTGAGATATGAGTGTATGAGCACTCAGATTTTTAGAATTCGTTACGTCTAGAAATCTCCGACTACTATGCCTATATAAGTTCTATACTTCACTGTTTTAATCACTGATCCAATATATATATATTTGCTTTCAAAAACTGATCCAATATATTTATTTTGTCCTCTCATTTTTGTGGGTATTATTGAATAGCGTCTAGCATGTGTGACTCGATGACACATTTAGTAAAAATGTAAAATAGAATATTTGAATTTTAGTATATCTTTTTAATTAAATAATCTTTAATTTATTTAAGACAGATCTTTATTAATATAATTTCTATTAATATTAATAAATAATATTATATAATTAAAAAGATATAAAAAATTTAATTTTTCTGTAATATTAAACTTGGCAAAAGTATCTTTTTTGTCCTCAATATTTGGAGGTTCTGTCACTTTCGTCCGTAACGTATTTTCGCTGTCAATTGTACTTAACGTTTTGTGTTTCTCCCAATGTCAGGCTTTCGGCTAACACCGTCAAATTTTAAACGATTTTTGATGATGTGACATTCTATGTGGCCAACAATTTTACTAGACTTAATTTTTTCCACATCAGTAATCAATAGTACTAAGTTTTTGGAGTCCATTTTACTGATGTAATGAGTATTTTAGTGTACTGGATTTACTGATGTACTGAGTTTTTGGGGTTCATTGTACCCCTAAAATATATTGCTGATGTGAAAAAATGAAGTCCAGTTAGAACTGTTGGCCATATAAGATGTCACGTCATCAAAAACCGTCCAAAAATTAACGGTGTTAGCCAAAAGTCCGACATTGGGAGAAGTACAAAATATTAGGAGTACAATTGACAGCAAAAAAATGTTAAGGGCAAAAGTGACAGGATCTCAAACGTTACGAGCAAGAAAAATAATTTTGCCTATTAAACTTTTATTAGAGAATAGTGTATGTGTGCGGCTTTCACCTCACCCACAACAATTGGGGTTTTTGACTAGAGGGTCACATCTAGACTTACAAATTTGCATATTAGGACATTAAGTCCTGTATTTCTTGCCGCCGTGACAAAATACTGTGTCAATTTTCTTAATAACAACTCGCATTTATAATCTGCGAGCTGATATAAATGACTCGCTTTTCACATTTACGAGTCCAATTTCCTTGCAGACAACAAAAGCGAAACAAAATCTACAAAAATTCAGACCATGACTCACTTTTGACACATGCGAGTCAAAGCCTCGTTGAACTACCATCGTATTGTAAAAATGCGAGATATCATTGTTCAGCTTTTGTTGAAACTTGGACAACAATTACTTCTAATTGAAATGGGATGGAGTAGTTGGATGATTAGAAACATGTTCATAAATGTGTATGACAGTGCTCAAGAGCTTTAATATGGGCAGAGATATAAATACCCAGCATCATCATCATATAGCTTGCCTTATAATTACAATTATGCAGTGTGGTAATGACGACCCATCTTTATTTTTACCAAGCCCACAAATATAGAGAGAGAGAGAGAGAGAGAGAAAGTGAGATGATTGCATTTGCATCACCCAGTAAGAAGCAAAGGAGGACCAACACGTACACGTGAAAGGCTTTTGAAATTTCATCCCTTTAGTTTGTTTATATGAGTTCATCATGGGTGGGCGTGTGAGTGATTACTGATTTGATTCCGTTGCCAAGAGAAAGATGTATATATATATAAGTGATGTGAAGTGACCCATAACCCATTGGTAACGTGTTGGTCCTCCTTTTCTAATCATCCAACTACTTCATCCCATTTCAACTAGAATTAATTGTTGCCCAAGTTTCAACAAAAGCTGAACAATGATGCCTCACATTTTTAGAGGGTAGTTCAACGAGACTTTGATTCGTATGTCCCAAAAGTGAGTCATGGTCTGAATTTTTGTAGATTTTATCTCGCTTTTGTTGTGCGCGAAGAAATTGAACTCGTAAATGTAAAAAGCGAGTCATTTATATCAGCTCGCAGATTACAAATGCGAGTTGTTATTAAAAAAATTGACACAATATTTTATCATGGCGACGGGAAATACAGGACTTAATGTTCTAATATGTAAATTTGCAAGTCTAGATGTGACCCTCTAGTCGAAAACCCCAACAATTGAGGTAAGAATGGACACGTTTTTGTTTCTTATTAAAAGAAGAGGTTTGTATACTAATTAAAATTTTATTTTAACGAATGAGAGATTGTAAAAAATTATTATTATTAATTTTTATCAATTATAAAATAATAAATTATTTTTGAATTAGTAAAAAAATTTTAATAAGTACCTTAAAATATTTATTAAATAAATTCTTAAAAAAAATATGTGTCGTATTTTATCATATAATTTTTTAATTTAAAATATAAAAATAATAATATTATTTGTCAATTGAAGTAATGTTACGCGAATTTCTATGGTTAGTTGGTTACTGTTGGGGTATGGACCAGGTCGGACAAATATATTTGTCCTATGCTATACATTTCACTGGTGGCTACCTATTTAGAGGTCACTTATATCTAAATCACGAGTCTTCCCATTTCAGTTTCCGTGGATACCAAAAAAGGGATGATCAATATTTTATTTTTTTAAAGTGCTTCGTATTTAATATTTGTATGAAATTTAATGTTGATATTCAATGTTTTAAAAGTTTAATGATAGTCCTCAAAGTTTTTTTTTGGGTCGATTTTGGTCCTCAAGCGTAACACTGTTAACTTTTACCGTTAAATGATGACGTGACATGCTTATATGGTACACACTCTCCTACGTGTCATATTTTAATGATATAGTATGACACATCACTACCAAGATGATGATGATGATTAATGAGAGAAGATGATGATGTGGCAATGTGGGGTGACGTGGCAGTGATGTGTCATGCCACGTCATTAAAATATGACACGTAGGAGAGAGGGTGTGCCACATAAGCATGCCACGTCATCATTTAACGGTAAAAGCTAACGGTGTTACGCTCGAGGACCAAAATCGACAAAAAAAAAGTGAGGACCAATATTAAACTTTTGAAACATTAAGGACCAATATTAAACATCATGCAAACATTGAGGATCAAAATAGTACTTTAGTTTTTTTTTTATTTGAACTTTTCATTAGAAAAAGATTATGAAAATTTCAATTTTTTAAGAAGTTTAATATTTTATTTCTTTCTATATCTATCTTATTTTATTATTATTTTTGTTTAAATTTTTTATTAAAATAAGAGTAAGAGAGAATAGATAATAAATTGAACTCTCTACGAAAGAGTCATTCTCACTAAAACAAAAATAAAAAAAAATTCAACGTAAAGATTAAATTTTTTTATGAAAGAGTCCAGTCAAAAATATCATAGAAAATATAAAATCAATATTTGTAATGTATATATTCATTTTAAAATAATAAATAAAGGTAATGATATAGAGTTATGGTGAATCAAAATTTATAATTATTTAGACATTAGATTTGTTTCTAAATATGTATAAAAAATCTTTTTTTCATTTTAAAATTTAAGATGACAAAGATCTCAAGATAGATTCAATGACTAAATAGTTCCAAAGTATTACCCATAAAATAATATAATTATTTTTAGTATCATGTTAAGTTGTTAACAAGTTTATATTAAAAGTTAAGGTTTTGTTAATCAGTACTCTACAAACACCGGTTAAAAATCATTTCAACCAATAATGAAGCTTAAAAATTATTCTTGTTGAATTTTTATCAATTTTAAAATAATAAATTCTCTTTGCATTAAAAATTTTTTTTTAACAAGTACCTTATGATACTTGTAGCACTGTCAAAACGGGCCGGAGCCCGCCCCGCCCGCTAAATGGGCGGGCTTGGGTTAGAAAAAATAGGCCCGTTTAAAAACGGGCCTAAACGGGTTGACCCATTTAAGCCTGCGGGCTAAACGGGCTAACCCGCGGGCCGGCCCGCAAAAAAATTTAAAAAAATAAAAAATAAAAAATTAATATATATTTGTTTAAAATATGTATAAATATAGATATTTTAAATAATTTTATGTGTTAAATTTCCATAAAAAAAAAAAAATTTTATGTGTTAAATAATAATTTTATTCTAATAAAGTATATAAATAATGTAAATAATAATTAAAATTAATAAAATATTAATTTAAAGTTAAAAAATTATTAATTTTTAAGTAAATATATAATTTTATAATTAATTTTTTTAAAAAATATATTTAAAAAAATAAAAAATTGGCCCGCGGGCTAACCCGTTTAGCCCGTGGGCCATTACGGGCGGGCTTGGGCATTACTTCCCAAGCCCGCCAAATAAACGGGCCGGTCCGGACCGGCCCGTTTAACGCCGGCCCGTTACGGGCCGGCCCGTTTTGACAGTGCTAGATACTTGTTAAATAAACTCTAAAATTTAACTATAAAAATTAAGATCGCATCGCAGCCTTTTATTTTATACAAAAAGGAAAAGTAAGCGCAATTTTTAAAATGAACAATAAAACAATGCGTTGAATTTAATACAACTCCATGCGCATTGAAGTATCATGCCTCGTGCCTAATTAATTTAAAGTAATGATATGGAGCTAGCTACACGCTTATTAATTTTTAATTATTGAATTCATTTTAAAATTTGTATAATTTTTTTAAAAAAATTTAAATAATACAGATTTTAAAATAAATTTAATGACTAAAAACGGGTAAGGGACCAAAAGTCATCAAAAGTTACAGTAGCTCCCATTCAATACCCATTAATTTATTCAAGATAATGATACTGCCATTATTGTAAGTTGATAACTTCGTCTCCTCTTTGAATCTCACAGAAACTTGAAACTTGAGAGCACTTTACCATTCCCAGGTTTCCACTTTTATTAGCAACGAAGAATAGAAAAGACAAAATGAAAGACAAAAGATGGTCACTAAGTGGAATGACTGCTCTGGTCACAGGAGGAAGCAGAGGAATAGGGTAAATAGTTTTCACTTCAATCCAATAATTAATGTTCGATCTGATTCATTCATTCTTTCTTTCTTTCTTTCTTTAATTTCTTATTCGCTTTGAAATTGAATTAGGCATGGCATAGTGGAAGAGTTAGCAGAATTTGGAGCAACTGTTCATATGTGTTCCCGCAAACAAGAAGACATTGATGAATGTTTGAAAGTTTGGGAGAGCAAAGGATTCAAAGTATCTGGATCTGTCTGTGATGTTCTGTCTCGTCACCAACGTGAAAATCTAATGGAAACCGTTGCTTCAATCTTCGATGGAAAGCTCAACATCCTGGTAATTAATTAATTAATTAAGGTTGTTTTATTATCTTCAAACGTGTGTGTTTGTTTTCTAAATTAAATTGTTGCTGTGTTAGATAAACAATGCTGGGACAATTATTGCTAAGGAAGGCACAGATTATAGTGGTGAAGATATATCGACTATAATGGGTACTAATTTTGAGTCTACTTACCATTTGAGCCAACTTGCATACCCACTTCTTAAAGCTTCAGGATATGGTAACATAGTCAATATCTCCTCCAATGTTGGGTTGAAAGCTTTCCATGGTGTTTCAATCTATGCAGCATCTAAAGGTATCTCTGTTTTTTCTTATCATTCATCCATCATCAAGATTGATCCTGTGAAGTTATGTAAAATTTGCTCAAACGCATTATTTATTAAAACTCTGATTTGGGTAATGCTTCTTCAAAAGCGAGTTGTTAAAGGGGAAAGATTAAGCTATTGAGTATCTCATTCTATTATATGTGAAACTTTGTATCTCCAATGCTCTTTTTTAAGTCTAACTCGTCTTGGCCAATCGTGATTAGTCTTTTTTTTTTTTTCACTATCTTACTTCATATCTTTAATACTCCCCCTCAAATCTATCTCGTCTTGGCTAGTTGTGACTTGTAGGGTTGTTCAAATGATTGAATTAAATCGGTTTGGAGACTTTACCCAACCGATCCAATCTATCTAGTGTAAGAGTTCCAATCCAAACCAAATTGAATCGGTTGGTTGATTTTTTATGTAAAAAAAAATCTTAAAATCACATTCATACTTCATTAATATATGAAGCATACTTATAGTGCACCGCAATTCAAATACAATATAAATAAAACTACAAAGAAAAATAGAGAGTAAAATTTAAAATTAACAATCCAAACACAATGCTAATATTTAGCACAAATCCAAAATATTTAGCACAAATCCAATATTGAAATTCAACCACAATAAAATTCATTACTTTCCAATCCAAAAAATTACAAGTGTGATGCTTCCAATTCGGTCTATATGAACTGCAAATATACAACAAACATTTTAATATATATATATATATATATATATATATATATATATATATATATATTTTGCAAACATATATTAATAAAAAAAATTAGAAAAAAGAAGAAGATAACTTAATTACCTAGGGTATAAACATAAATTGATTGGAAGAACATAAAATAAATTTTATTCATATACATATATATAATATTATTAAATTAAAATATTATTAAATTGATTGAATTGAATCGGTTGTTATCGAGAGACATCTTTAAACTAATTCAATGGGATCGATTTTCATCTTTGTTAGTCCAATTAATATAATAGATTGTCGATTTTGATCAGATTTTGTTGGATTGGATCAATTCAGTTGCGATTGAATTTGAACATCTCTATGACTTGTCTTCTTTCTTTTTTTTTTTCACTATCTTGAGTTTGTGTTTTATTAAATCTCAGAGGGTTTAGATATGCTCAATGAAATATTTAAGTAGCTTGATTCTTCTCGCTTAATAATTAACTTTTGAAAGAAAAATTCTTCAAATTACTTGAATTTAATTAACTTTAAAGAATCTATTTTTGACTAATACCAATGTTGATGAGTTTTATTTTTCAGGAGCTATAAACCAAGTGACAAAGAATTTGGCATTTGAATGGGCAAAGGATAATATTCGTGTGAATGCTGTAGCATCAGGAGCTGTGAGGACCTCACTTCTGGAGTCTTGCATGGTATCAATTAACACTATGCATTGGATTTCTTTGTTTTGTTATAAACTAGTATTATTCCCGTCTGCACAAATAATAAAAAAATTATATAAAAAGGTAAAATATAATTAAATGAATAAGATTAATAAAAATAAATTATTTTAAACATATTTGACTTTTTATTTGAAAAATAGTTATATTAATTTCCATGTGATTTTTATAAATAAAAATTCACCTATAATTAAAATAAGATTAGATCCTAAATAATTTTAGTGGGCAACAAATTTATTTGACTAAAATGAAATTATTTAATATTAAAAAATTATTTGATTTAGTATAATTTAAAAATCAGTTCTAAATAATTATATAAATTTAAAACTTTTGAAGAAAACATCAATTTATTATAAATATAGTATTATCCGGTGTGATGCACCGTAATATTATATAAATTAATAATATTTTATTTCTATAACAAATCAATAATAGATATAATATAATAATATAACATAAAAAAATTAATTAAAATATATAATAACAAATCACAATTTAACATTAACATATATAACAAATCACAAAAGTAATAGCCACAAATCAGATATATAAGAAATTTATGGAATAATAATTAAACTAAACATATGCATAATTAAAAGCCAAAATTAAAAGATTGAAGGAGGTTGTGAATACCTTGTACTATAAAAAAAATGGAGACCGACTAATTTGAGTAAACATCATCAACCTATAGAAGATTTAAACATTAACATTATTTGATGTTAATTGAAAATGAAAAGAAAAATCTGGTAGGAGAAGCAAATAAATTAAATCATAAAATTAACAAAGTTGATAAATTAAAATAAAATTGATATTTTAGTGGATATCAAATTTTATTTGGAAAACTGATGAGTTTGGATTTTACATCTCTTTCAAAAAAAATTCTTACTGTAAGTAGTACAAATGTTCTCTTAAAGAAGAAAATCTCTTAGGTTCCTCCATCACGTGTGAGGGTAAGAGATAATTAAAGGATGAAGAGGAAGGGATTAATGGGATTGTTGTTGTGTTTGAAAGAAGGAGATGAAAATTGAAACGAAATTGCACTAATGGAGTCCAAAATGAAAAAACTATGTGATCTATTAGAAGAGGTTAGCATATACTCTATGACTCTGTCTTTGACCTTGAAAATGCTTCTGCCGCAAAGTTGTATGTTTTGGAGATATGTTCAAACAACATATTTGCTCCACGTGATTTGTTTTGGATGAGTTTGGAAGTAAATCAACATATCTCCAAAACGTACAACTTTGTAAAAATAACACATTTGCTCGACATGATTTCCTCTGCATCACCATTTGCTCCACATGTTCATTTGGTTTTGTTTTGCATCACCATTTGTTTGGGGGATGATCCTTCGACATGTTCATTTGGTTCAAAGAGTGAGTCACACACACGTATTACATCTGCATAGGATCAACTTTGTAAAAATGAATGCGACAATTACCATTATACCAGTTTAGTGGGCACTGGGCAGTTATAAGATCGGATAGTAATTTTTTTTTTTAAAAAAATAAGTACGGGCTGAAAATGGGGGTAGTGGATGAAAATTGGGTAGTAGTTATTTTATAGAGATTGGGTAGTGGCTGAAGAATGTAATCAGGTAGTTATTTGTGGAGATTGAGTAGTGGGTGAAAAATGAGATATTTTGACTGAATGAGTCAAATTGTAGTACTGACTTAACTTTTTTTGTATATAGTATTGATACTAAAATTGTCCATTATTTTAATTAATGAATGTTTATTACAGAAAACATCAAGAGGGGAAGATGCAGAAAGTGTTATAGCATCTGAAATTCTGGTTGGGCGCATAGGAGAGCCTGAAGACATTTCAGGACTAGTTGCTTTTCTTTGCCTCCCTGCATCTTCATACATCACTGGACAAGTTATATGTGCAGATGGAGGCCAAACAGTTTAGAACTTTGATTCTACGGTTTAATTAATTAGCCACATTTCAAACTTCTGTAATAATTAGGAGAGTTTATTCAGAATTGCATCATGAAGGAAGTGTGGACTAATTTGTAAAATGAATCACTTTTACATGTTAACTTATAGAATATATAGACGTACTTTCAACATTTTGCAAGGGCTCTACAAGATTCGTTCTAGTTGGAATATGGTCCTACTCTGAGAAATATATATATATATATGCTGTTATGTTTGCTAGCTTTTACTGTCGTTATCTTTAAAGTGATCACAATTCATAAGCAAGCATTTAATTATAATGGATGCATGCTTGGCCACATAAAAAATGGGTGAACCAAAGTCAAAGTTAAGCTACACAGACAAATAACAAAAGATACTCACTGGAAACAAAGTTTAGCTGCATAATTAAGTTGGATCATATTATTTATGTATTGATTAATAACGTGATATAAGACATGTACTTAAATATTTTTAGTCCCCTAGTCATTCACATGCTTTTGTGACAGGAGTTACATCATATATGAACTCCAGGCAGGCGTGTTGTTCTGTTTTATATTTTTAAAAATTCATATTAGTATTATATTTGTACATGCACTACAAGAAAGATAAATATTTGTACATATGTCATCAATAAAAAAAATGGTTTGTATGATAGTTATTAAAAGAATGATAAAGTAAATAATTTTATATTATTTTAAAATTTTAAGAACAAAATATATGTATGTGTATGCAAAATTTTTAATATATATATATATATATTAATTTTTTTTGTGTTTTTTTTCTCAAAACACGTATTCTATGTTTTTTTGTCTAGACAAAATTCAAAGTTCAAACAATTATTTTCCTTTGTTTTTTTTTAAAAAATAGGTTTTATTTTATAAAAAAATCTGCATTGCAAAGAGGCCTTTGCTTCCATCTTCATATTGAAGTTTTTTTTTAACTATTGTATTAAAAATAAAATCACCTGTAAAAGTCATTTTTGTTGATAAAAAATATATTTTAAAAAAATTAATATAATTTAACTAAATTTTAAAGGAGTTTAATAACTTATTATATTTTATTATTTTTTAAAATTTTATAGTATTTCTTTTTAAAATATATTTTGTACTAAATGTTAGTATTACTACTTCTGTTTTGTCACTCACAAACTACAAATTCTGTTTGGGAAGTTTTTTTTTCTTCTAAATGTACATATTTAAATTGTTATTCACCTAGTCAGCACTCTAACGTGATTGGATCTTTTTCAGTAATTCCTTATATTTTTTGGTGGGTTATAACTTATAAGAAAGAAATAATTAGGGCTATGTTTGGTAGTTCTTACAATGTAAAATTGTGCATCCCAACAAATTTTATATCATATTTTTTTCTATAGTACCTTCCTTTTTATCTATAATACTTTATGTTTTTTTCTTTCCATCCATACATTTTTACCAAACATAAAGTTAAGAGTGGGAAAGATTAAGAGAAATTTTTTTCTATATATATCTCTCTTGTAACTCCAAAAAAATTCAAAGGGTTACTCTTGGATCCACTTTAACTATGGATGAGGCCCATCATAGTCTCGTTCGCCACTCAATTTTTGCGAGCTTGAAGACAAAGCAGCTTTTTCTATCTCTAAAGTCTAAACAACGTGAGGCTCACGATATTAAAGAGCCTTATCTTCTTCTTCTTCTTCTTCAGTCAATCGTTCTCACTTCTTCTTCCATTGATTGCTTGATGTGGGTATGTTTTCTTTCATCCGTCCTCTGATATAGTATCAGTCCAACTGAATGCACATTTCCTGTTTGTGAAAATGCTCAAATCAAATTTTGTGTGGTGAAGCACTATGAAACTTACATCGATTGCTCATCCGGGAATCCTCCAATATCTATTTGCAACATGTATCGTTTATTAAGAGTTTTTGTTTCTCTCGTCATTCTTTTTGGTAGGAATGAAATCTGAATGTTGGCCAAACAGAAATATGAAGCCTAGCTTGGGGTAAATACTTGAATAATCGATTTTATTTGTACTGCCTATATGTTTTTAATAATTTCTTTTGTTTGGTTGGATAATGCTCTAAATCAACTCTCATTTAAAATTGATAACAAAATTTTCATGGATTTTGACACAAACTACCTTAAATCATTCACATTCAAGGCCAAGTCTATGTTTGAACTGTGGTATACAGGTTCTCCTTGTGAGTTGTGAATGTGTGAATATTTTGGCATAATGGAAAGGCTTATATATATATATATATGAAAGTATGTAGAGTTATAACTTCAAACACATTTTATATTTCATTGCTTCATTCTCTCCATTTTGTCACTCAACAAAAGAGTTTGTTTCCATATTGTTTCTGTGATCTTGCTCTGACAAAAATACATTGTGCTATGAGAAGTTTCACTTGTGCACCAGAATCTCTCTTGTAGTATTACTATTAGCTTTCATTCTGTCTCTATCTTCATAGTAATCAGATGTAAGCGTTTGAGTACCATAAATTCTAAAATTAATGCTATTTTTGAACAAGTAAACGTGGCATTTTTCTGTTTCAACTTGGCAATCACCTACAAAAACTGATAGCTTTTTCTTGAGCTCACTTCTTCCTTCCCATCCTAGGATTGAACTGATTGGTAACAAGAAAAATGGGTGAAGCAAAGTTCAGCTGCGAAGACAAAAGATGGTCACTGAGTGGCATGACTGCTCTAGTGACAGGCGGAACCCGAGGAATCGGGTGAGTTAATTATTACTTAAAGTTAATTTCATTTTCATATAAAATTATATATAATTACTTGTTTCTGATACATATTTATTCACTTTAAATTAGGCATGCCATAGCAGAAGAATTAACAGAATTTGGAGCAGCTGTTCATATATGTTCACGTAATCAAGCTGACATTGATAAATGTTTGAAAGAGTGGGAAAGCAAAGGATTTAATGTAACTGGATCAGTTTGTGATATATTGTCTCGTGTCCAACGTGAAAATCTAATGAAAACGGTTGATTCCATTTTTCACGGAAAGCTCAACATCCTAGTAAGATTTTCTTCTGTTTTTGAACCTAGGCTAACTCCAAAGTCCAAACATTTTATGTCTGTCTAGTCTCTGTTTATTAGCCTTTCAGACACAAACTATTTCTTTACAAATTCAGAAAACTTGGTTATGTAATTATTTTTATTTTAGATAAACAACGCCGGCGTGATTGTAATTAAGAATGCCACGGATGGTACTGCTGAAGATGTATCAACTGTAATGGGCACCAATTTTGAGTCTACTTACCATTTGAGCCAACTTGCATACCCACTTCTTAAAGCTTCAGGATATGGTAACATAGTCAATATCTCCTCCATTTCTGGTATTAAAGCCTTGCCTCTCGTTTCAATCTATGGAGCATCTAAAGGTATGTAAGGCTTCTCTCATATCATAAGTCATACATTTGTGATAATCTAGCTTTACCATGATAAATTCGGCAAAATTTACTCGAAACTAACCAGTGTAACCAATTATTTGTTAGTTTGGAATTTGGATTGATGTCAAAGTACATGCTCTAAGAAATATATATATATATATATATATATATATGTTGTTGGAAAAAATGCGGAATGGGTCCAAAAAGTGATTTGATTGGTAATGACAAAATTTAAATGAAGTGTAAGAATGAGAAATAATAGACAAAATATTTAACGTGGTTCGGCTTCTAGTCTATGTCCACAGGCAAAGGTGAAGAGCAAATTCCACTAAGAATACAAATGGAGATACAAAAGTGGTTAAATGAACACTTAAAACCACAACTCAAACACCCAAATTACTCACACTATTTTTCTCTCACGAAAGGTGTATAATCTCCACACTAAATACATAAATGGAATACTAGCTTGAACACAAGCATACAGCTAACACTTAGCTATTATAATTTCTTCACTTCTTCCTTCTGCACTGAATGCATCTTCCATGCTCTTAGCCAAAATACTATGTGTGAAAGCATTAATGTGAGTGAACAAAGAAAGTCCAAAATGGTGGCCACAAAATATTGCTTCTTCATGCGGAGGGTAAAATGCTTTTTCACATTTTACTTTCAACCTTCATTTAATGCATGTCTCTTCATGCATATAATTTTGTTCCATCAAATTTGGCCACACGTGAAGAATTCCTTCTCTTCCCATAAATGACACCAAAATTATCTAAACAAAATTGAAGGCATAATTTCAACAAATATATATATATATATATATATATATATATATATATATATATATATAGAATTTAATAATCTTGACTAAGTATTATTTAGAGTCGTATAGTGTTAGATGCACTTAGTGTAGAACATTAGTAAATTGACTTGTAACATTATGGGCATAATTTTATACAGGGGCTATAAATCAAGTCACAAAGAACTTGGCGTTTGAATGGGCAAAGGATAGCATTCGTGTAAATGCAGTAGCAGCAGGAAATGTGAAGACATCAATGTTGGATTCTATCAAGGTATAAAACTATGAATAGATGCTTAATTTGTTTATGGACAAAACTTAGTTGTAATTTTTAAGTATTTGTGCTTTCTTATTGCTAAACATTACATGCTTTAGTCTTTTGAAATATTTCCTCTACATATTAATGTTGATTAAAAAATCTCATAACAAACACCTAAGAAATTTAATCCTTGGTTTAACCGAAATTTCATAACTTTTGGATTCACTGTTCATTAGACAAGCATTGATGGTCATTATCTGTACTCTTCTCACAGAAAGAACCTGGTGGGGAAGAAGGATTAAAGAGTTTAGAGTCTTGTACTCCTCTTGGTCGCTTCGGAGAGCCTAAAGAGATTTCAGCACTAGTTGCTTTCCTTTGCCTTCCTGCTGCTTCATACATCACTGGTCAAATCATTGGTGCAGATGGAGGTTTCATGGTTTAAATGGCCTTTTTCATTTTTCTTTCTTGTACAAAAAATTTCGAATGTAAATTCCTAGTTCTAGCTCCAAGGCAAGGAGGCATAATGGTGTAAATCAAAGCCGTTTTAAATTTGTATTTTATTATGGAATTTTAGGTGGGGTAAGTACCAGTATCCTATCAGTGTCAGAAAATATCTCGCAATCTCTTTGAGGACTTACGAGATGATTTACATACCACTGACCAACAAAACCTTCACATTGGTTAAAGGATTTGAACCCTCACCCTTATAAGACAAGTGCATGACATATGATAGTTATTTGTTACATTGAGCTTTTGAAGAGGATGTTGAGTACTAATATTATAGTAGACTAGTAGTATTAAATTTTAGTACATCATATTAATTATTTTGTTTCTAATCTATTCAATTATTAGTGTAAGTTTTTATTAATGTTACAAAATGACATTAAATAATTAAAAAAAGATCCTGTAATTTGATATTCCTATGATACCAAATATTTATCCGATCTTTTGGTATAGATTTTGGGAAGTTAGAAAAATAAGAGCATGACTATCTTCTCTTTAGAAAACGGATGGTTCATGACACTCGTTGGGGTTGCAATTTTTGGTACGTTTGATTCTAAACGCACTTCCAGTTTTCTTGCATAAATAGGAAAGATGATACATGAATATCAGAGTGTGTTTGGATTTTGGAACTATTTGAAAATTCAACTGAATTAAATTCTTAGTTTTAGTTTGGTTTGTGTGAAATATAAATTCAAAGGATTACTCTTGGATCCACTTTAACTATGGATGAGGCCCATCATAGTCTCGTTCGCCACTCAATTTTTGCGAGCTTGAAGACAAAGCAGCTTTTTCTATCTCTAAACAACGTGAGGCTCACGATATTAAAGAGCCTTATCTTCTTCTTCTTCAGTCAATCGTTCTCACTTCTTCTTCCATTGATTGCTTGATGTGGGTATGTTTTCTTTCATCCGTCCTCTGATATAGTATCAGTCCAACTGAATGCACATTTTCTGTTTGTGAAAATGCTCAAATCAAATTTTGTGTGGTGAAGCACTATGAAACTTATATTGATTGCTCATCCTGGAATCCTCCCATATCTATTTGCAACATGTATCGTTTATTTAAGAATTTTTGTTTCTCTTGTCATTCTTTTTGGTAGGAATGCAATCTGAAAGTTGGCCAAACAGAAATATGAAGCCTAGCTTGGGGTAAAGACTTTAATAATCGATTTTATTGTACTGCCTATATGTTTTTAATAATTTCTTTTGTTTGGTTGGATAATGCTCTAAATCAACTCTCATTTAAAATTGATAACAAAATTTTCATGGATTTTGACACAAACTACATTAAATCAATCACATTCAAGGCCAAGTCTATGTTTGAACTGTGGTATACAGGTTCTCCTTGTGAGTTGTGATTTGTGAATGTGTGAATATTTTGGCATAATGGAAAGGCTTATATATATATATATATATATATATATATATATATATATATATGAAAATATGTAGAGTTACAACTTCAAACACATTTTATATTTCATTGCTTCATTCTCTCCATTTTGTCACTCAACAAAAGAGTTTGTTTCCATATTGTTTCTGTGATCTTGCTCTGACAAAAATACATTGTGCTATAAGAAATTTCACTTGTGCACCAGAGTCTCTCTTGTAGTATTACTATTAGCTTTCATTCTGTCTCTATCTTCATAGTAATCAGATGTAAGCATTTGAGTACCATAAATTCTAAAATTAATGCTATTTTTGAACAAGTAAACGTGGAATTTTTCTGTTTCAACTTGGCAATCACCTACAAAAACTGAGAGCTTTTTCTTGAGCTCACTTCTTCCTTCCCATCCTAGGATTGAACTGATCGGTAACAAGAACAATGGGTGAAGCAAAGTTCAGCTGCGAAGACAAAAGATGGTCACTGAGTGGCATGACTGCTCTAGTGACAGGCGGAACCCGAGGAATCGGGTGAGTTAATTATTACTCAAAGTTAATTTCATTTTCATCTAAAATTATATATAACTACTTGTTTCTGATACATATTTATTCACTTTAAATTAGGCATGCCATAGCAGAAGAATTAACAGAATTTGGAGCAGCTGTTCATATATGTTCACGTAATCAAGCTGACATTGATAAATGTTTGAAAGAGTGGGAAAGCAAAGGATTTAATGTAACTGGATCAGTTTGTGATATATTGTCTCGTGTCCAACGTGAAAATCTAATGAAAACGGTTGATTCCATTTTTCACGGAAAGCTCAACATCCTAGTAAGATTTTCTTCTGTTTTTGAACCTAGGCTAACTCCAAAGTCCAAACATTTTATATCTGTCTAGTCTCTGTTTATTAGCCTTTCAGACACAAACTATTTCTTTACAAATTCAGAAAACATGGTTATGTAATTATGTTTTATTTTAGATAAACAACGCCGGCATGATTGTAATTAAGAATGCCACGGATGGCACTGCTGAAGATGTATCAACTGTAATGGGCACCAATTTTGGGTCTACTTACCATTTGAGCCAACTTGCATACCCACTTCTTAAAGCTTCAGGATATGGTAACATAGTCAATATCTCCTCCACTTCTGGTATTAAAGCCTTGCCTCTCGTTTCAATCTATGGAGCATCTAAAGGTATGTAAGGCTTCTCTCATATCATAAGTCATACATTTGTGATAATCTAGCTTTACCATGATAAATTCGGCAAAATTTACTCGAAACTAACCAGTGTAACCAATTATTTGTTAGTTTGGAATTTGGATTAATGTCAAAGTACATGCTCTAATAATCTTGGCAAAGTATTATTTAGTGTTTGATGCACTAAGTGTAGAACATTAGTAAATTGACTTGTAACATTATGGCCATAATTTTATACAGGGGCTATAAATCAAGTCACAAAAAACTTGGCGTTTGAATGGGCAAAGGATAACATTCGTGTAAATGCAGTAGCAGCAGGAACTGTGAAGACATCAATGTTGGATTCTGTCAAGGTATAAAACTATGAATAGATGCTTAATTTGTTTATGGACAAAACTTAGTTGTAATTTTTAAGTATTTGTGCTTTCTTATTGCTAAACATTGCATGCTTTAGTCTTTCGAAATATTTCCTCTACATATTAATGTTGATTGAAAAATCTCATAACAAACACCTAAGAAATTTAATCCTTGGTTTAACCTAAATTTCATAACTTTTGGATTCACTGTTCATTAGAAAAGCATTGATGGTCATAATCTGTACTCTTCTCACAGAAAGAACCTGGTGGGGAAGAAGGATTAAAGAGTTTAGAGTCTTGTACTCCTCTTCGTCGCTCAGGAGAGCCTAAAGAGATTTCAGCATTAGTTGCTTTCCTTTGCCTTCCTGCTGCTTCATACATCACTGGTCAGATCATTGGTGTAGATGGAGGTTTCATGGTTTAAATGGCCTTTTTCATTTTTCTTTCTTATACCAAAAATTTCGAATGTAAATTCCTAGTTTTAGCTCCAAGGCAAGGAGGCATAATGGTGTAAATCAAAGCCGTTTAAAATTTGTATTTTATTTTGGGTAGGGTATATATAAAAATAAATATTTACTATTGTAGGTATGGTATGGGTAGGGTACTTTTTTACATGTTCTCGGACCCGTTGACTTTGTACTCGAACCCATACCAAAACTCACATGATAAAATTTCAAGGTACCCATTGTCTATGGATATTTTGATGATCCCTAATAGAGGCCAGTTTTTCATGGAGAGAACTAAGTTAGACATTATAAATTCAATAAGAAATAAAATAGACAATGGATTCGACTATTCGTAAGATCCGGAGATGGGATTAATTTTAATACTCGCTTAAGTTCGAGAATAGGAAATATAGTACCATACTCAAACCCTATCGAAAAAGAAAATATTTATTCACTTATTTTAAAATTAATAAATAATTGAAAAAGTAAAAAAAAAAAGGAAGTGGACGGATTAGGATTTTTTTTTTTAAAAAAATTAAATGAATCCGTCTGGGCCTCAGATGGATTCAAATCCGTCTCAGGTCCAGACGAATTCTTACTAGCAAAAAGACAAAAATAAAGTGTTAAGGGAATACTTTTTGAAGAAAGGGAATTTTAGGGTTTAAAATTTTATATCATGATTTTAAGATAAAATTATCATTTTTATTAATATTACAAAATGACATTAAATAATTTTAAAAATATCCTGTAATTTAATATTCCTATCATACCAAATATTTATCCGATCTTTTGGTATAGATTTTGGAAAGTTAGAAAAATAAGAGCATGACTATCTTCTCTTTAAAAAACGGATGGTTCATGAATCATGACACTCGTTGGGGGTGCAATTTTTGGCATGTCTGATTCTAAACGCACTTTCAGTTTTCTTGCATAAATAGGAAAGATGATAAATGAAAATCAGAGTGTGTTTGGATTTTGGAACTATTTGAAAATTCAACTGAATTAAATTCTTATTTTTAGTTTGGTTTTGTGAAATATAAATAAAGATAGAATTCAATTTTTTTAGGAAAAGAAGTGTAGTTTACCAAAGGCACATAAACATTTTGCTCTAAAACTATTTGTCAATGCACTAAAAAACAACATTATTCTTTAGGGTTTGTTCTAACCAATATCTAAGGGCATTGTTTAAGATTTTTTTTCAACCAATTAAAAAATTTTAAAAATTATTTTTGTTGACTTTTTACTAATTTAAAAATAAAATTTCTCTCAATCAATCACAAAAAACTTAACAATTGCCATATTTTTATCAGGCAAAAAAAAGTTACATAAATTAATCGAGATTACATAAAAAATTCTTTTACTCATTAAATAAATTTATTTAGTTTTCTTAGGTAAATTAAAATGATAGTAAGAATAGACACTCTCAATATTACAGGACAGAGCAATAGTTGCATTTAAGAAATCAATAGAGTTCCATCATAAATGATTAATGTGTAGACCTAACCTGTAAATAATTTTACCAACTACTGAACTAATATTTAGATAACAAGAAATTTTCATAAAGAAAAATACCTCCCAAGTAAGATTTTAAATGGATCGAGATGATGAAACCCTTGTTGATGAGTGAGCAAATAATTATCTTTAGATTCTTGATCAATTATGCTATATATTCACAAAGCAAAAGCAACGATGGTATCAAAACTTGGGTCAAGCAGGTGCGAGACCGACGCTTTCAAGTGGTCAAGGTTTTACTTTACCCATTTCTCAGTAGACATTATAATTTTTTGATAATTTATATATATTATTATATTTTACATACTTATGATTTGTTTATAAATAAAAATTATAAATTGAATTGTCATACAAATATAGAAGGTTTTAACTATAAAAAGATATTAATTTTTTATAATGGCCAAAAAAAGGAAAAAGACAATATATATTGATAGATCTGGAGTCTGGACATCCTAAACTAAAGTACAATAATATTACTACAGAGAATGCAGTGTATTGCCAGAGCATAGAAAGGAATATGAACAAAAAGCCTTCGATTCCTCATCTCCTTTGTCTAATATCGATTCCTCCTTGCATCCCAGTCGTCGTCTACTCCGGCAACCGCCCTTCGCCAAGACCATCATCAAAAATTGACAAACCCGAATCTCTTGCTTCCTCCTTCAAGCGCGCTCTTCTCACAGGCTTCTTCAAATGCCACCATCACCATTGCGTTGAAGTCCTCCTTTCACGATGCTACCATGGCGTCGGGCCCCACTTTCACAGCCACCGCTAGTGCGTCGGAACCCCCTTTTACCAACAATACCCTT
The DNA here is from genome assembly GCA_014851425.1 of Senna tora. Classification (NCBI taxonomy): domain Eukaryota; kingdom Viridiplantae; phylum Streptophyta; class Magnoliopsida; order Fabales; family Fabaceae; genus Senna; species Senna tora. The sequence continues at coordinate 6,433,738 of CM026265.1, read as the reverse complement.
TTGTCGGAGTTCTCTTGAGAGTTAGAGTGAGAGAGAAGTGATGCAAACGGCGTCGTTTTTGCTGAATTGGAGTGAGAGAGGGTATCATATCATCTAAATATGACACGTAGGAGAGAGAGTGTGCCACATAAACCTTTCACGTCAGCATTTAACAAAAAAACCAGACGGAGTTACCAAAAAATGTTGAGGACCTAAAATAACTTTTTAAAACGTTGAGGACCAATATTAAATTTGATGCGGAGGATCAAAAGAGTAATTTCACCAATTATTTATTACCTATTCTATGCTCCAACTGTCCATTTATTGCATCTGGTATGCAATAAATATGTCAAGTTGCGTTTTGTGTGCCTTCAAAAAATTCTACCCCACATCCCTTTAAAATTCTTTTCTGACTTGGATAGAATTTATGTGTCTCCTTTTTTCACTACCTCAGTAAAACCTATTCACAGTCAACCGTTGAGCTTAGCTCTTCAAAACCACCATGACGTCATCAAAGCTCCATCCATATATCATTATTCATTGCCTGCTCCTATGAAGCTCTTCTTTTATCAACTGCTCCTCTCTCCAAGTGTTCAGCTCTCTCATCGCCCTCCCCATAAGGGTAATATGAAAAATTCTATCCTCCTCTGTCACCTGCACCTTTCTCCTGCTGGGCTCTATTCGGTTTATGCATTATGTTCAATGGCTTTGGCCATTGCTTACAGATCATGTTCAATTTTCGCATTATGTTATGAATGTAACACCCACTTCTATTCTGGGATATGTCTTTATGCATTATGTCCCGTTGCTTGTATTTTATGCATTATGTTTAGTTTATGTAAAAAACGAAATTCTGGCTTTTAGTATGTTAGGGTTTCTCCTAAAGGCTGTTATGTAACAACCCTCCTGTTTTAATCTATTTGCACTCTTTACCAAAAAACAATAATATTACAGTAAAAACATAAATATTAATATCTTTGTCTGAATTTTCTTTTGGCCTGTCATCAATTAATATTTTTGTCTGAATTGAAATGTGATATACTGATATCTCGTGAGTCGTGATATAGTGATATGTAATATCTTACCCTTTCATTATTATTATTATTATTTTTTTTAATGGAAATTATTGTTGTTATTATTTATAATTTGTCATTGCATTTTTCTCTGTTTTCCTTCATACACCAATCACGTACCGACACTCCTTGGAAGAGTCCCATCACCGTCTTGGGGAGCTTCGCCATTCAATTTTTGGGAGTTTGGAGATAAAAGCGGCAGTTTCTATCTATCTCTAAACAACGGTGAAGCTCAACAAGCACGCTTCAATTTGGTATAACTTCTTCTTCCTACATTGATTGTTTTGTTTTATGTGGTTATGTTTTCTTTCATCTCATGCATACTATCTGTTTGAGAAAATACTCAAATCAAGTTTTATGTGATGATGACAAGATCACAAGAAGCATAATGACGCATGTATCGGTTGAATCCTTTAATACTCAAATCAACAGCGCACAAACCTATCTGTAATAAGTAATCTTCTATTGAAACTGTGTTGGATTCTCAATTTGAAAGGTGAAGGCGAAGTACCTTCAGTTTTTCACACTCTTGGCTCTGTTTTGCTTGGTATTCTTTTTGGTTTGAGTACTAATTTTCAAGTTACACTTCATTCTTCAACTACACTATGTTTTTCAGCGCGTCTTTCTGAATAATTGTTAGACAATTTCATGAATTTTAGAAAAAGACTTAGTTCACTCTAGGTCTTTATCAACAGTTTATTTCTATTATTGATCATTGGCCACCCTCTGACTAATATATTGTCCTACTGGATTTCACTGCTACTATCTTTATATGATCAGAAGCAAGCATTTATAATCACACGTCTCTTCAGTGTGTGGTGCCAAAAATAATGTTATCTTTGTAATTATTCTTTCAACTTCACTAGTCAAATTCGGAAATTTTTTGTCTATATTATACTATTAGTATTCGACTGGTGGTAACAAGAAAGATGGCAGAAGGAAAGATTGGCTTCAAAGACAAAAGATGGTCACTCAGTGGCATGACTGCTCTAGTCACAGGTGCTACCAAAGGCATAGGGTATGTTTTTATTCAATTTTATTCAAAGTTCATCTCATCTCTATTTGTTCCTTACATTTTACTCATCTACCATGAACACTAAAAAAATAACCCTTGTTGCATTTGATAATAGACACCATATATTTTTCTAGTGTTTGTATCCTTACTTCATAGCTTTCTGCATCTGAGTACTGATTCATCCTTTTTTATTTGAAATTAGGCATGCCATAGTACTGATTCATCTCAGTTTGTGACGTAAAATTCCGTGACCAACGCGAAAATCTTATGGAAAAAGTTGACTCTATCTTTGATGGAAAGCTCAACATCCTAGTAAGTTGAGTTACAAAATCCTAGTAGTTTTGTCAATCTTATCAACATTTCTTCATTTTTTTTGTTCAAATGTTTGTTAGTTAGTCTTCAGACATGATTTATAAAGCACAGAATCACAGACAACTATTTTTAGGCATGTTGCATTTAGACACCCTAAGCATCAAGATACTCCAACGGATGACAAAAAAATGTATATAAAAAGGGACAAAATAAAATTAGAACAGAGAGACTAGAAATCTCATGTTGATGAGATAAGTAAACTTCTTTGTTATGATTTTTTTTTTGTGCGTTTAAATAATATAATTTAACATTTATTCATTAAGAAAATAATCATATAAGATTAGGTATACCATTAATTGGAATGAAGATTTGTTTACATACGCCATATCAAGTATATATACATATATATGTCTGTAATTGTCGATGCCTCATAGGACATTTTAAATTTCTTTGCTCCAAGTTATATTTCAGTTGACTTCATTAGTTGTTGTGTTAGATAAACAACGCTGCAACAAATATAATTAAGAAAACCACAGATTATAGTGCCGAAGATATATCAACTGTAATGGGCACCAATTTTGAGTCTACTTACCATATGAGCCAACTTGCACACCCACTTCTTAAAGCATCAGGATGTGGCAACATAGTAAATATCTCCTCCGCTGCTGCAGGGAAAGCTTCACCTCTTGTTTCAGTCTATGCAGCATCTAAAGGTACTTATCTTTGCTGATACACGTGATAATCTAGCATGACAAATTCAGCAGATTGACTCAAAACAAATGTAACTAATTCTGTGCATAATTTTATTGAGGTGCCATGAATCAAGTGACAAAGAACTTGGCATTTGAATGGGCAAAGGATAATATTCGTGTGAATGCAGTAGCACCAGGACCTGTAAGGACCCCACTTCTGGAGTATGCCATGGTATAAAACTATAAATATATCTCTGATTAGTTTATATCCGTCAAAACTGAAGTTCCTGTATGATGCTGCTATATCTAATGGCTAATTTAATCATGTTAAATCATAATCAAGCTTCTAGAAAAACCCAACATCGTAAGTCATGTTCATCACTTGGTTCTTGAATTTCGGAAAATTGTGCTCCTTGTCCCTTCTGGCATGTTTTTGTAGACACTATCAACCAAGTTGATTACGAGCTCTGCATAATGACCTTTCTTCTTGCAGTGAGGATAACGTGGATCTCAAAGTTGCTCTTCTTGAGGATCTCAAACTCCCTTTTGTAGTTGAGCAATTGAATCCTTCTTGTTGTTTCACTTGTTTGAACTCTTCTTTTAGTTTGTCTTAAACCTTTTTTCTGAAAATACCATAAGCTAAAGATGAAGGGAAGGCAATCACAGCCTTGTACTACTTTTCATACTCCTCACTATGCAGCTTCTTGTAGGCTAAAGTGGGGTTTGATGGCTGTTTATGAATCTCCACTACTTGTAACAAATCAAATGCTCTTACAAGTGAAAGATGAGGAGCATCAGAATAACTACTTAGAGCCCTTAAAGATCATTTAAAGCTTTGATACCATATTAGAATAAGCACTGACGTACTAAAGGTATTGGAAGCAGATTTTATTATTCTAACAAACACAAACACAAAGTATATCATCTAAAGAATGTAGAAAAGTATAATAATCTAACAGTTTGATGTGGCAATGTATCCGCATAAGTATGTGCCCTTCATGTTAAATCTTGTTGTAAGTATCTGTTATCTGTTTTTTCTTTCCTTTTTCTTACCAAATGATGTCACTAAGTGAGAATTGATCCTCATAATCTCTGCTCTTCTCACAGAATGAACCTGGTGGAGAGAATGCAGTAAATGATATATTGTCTAAAACTCCTTTTGGTCGCATAGGAGAGCCTAAAGAGATTTCAGCTATAGTTGCTTTCCTTTGCCTACCTGTTGCTTCATACATCACTGGGCAGATTATATATGCAGATGGAGGTTTCACAGTTTAAATGATTTCGCCTCTCCTATCCCCTTCAAGGAAGAAATTTCAATGGCTCCGTGACTGTTAGGAACTGTCTTAAATACTTGCCTATTTGTTGTTGCTCAGTCTGTTATTTATTTGTGCTGGAGTTTGTACCTATTTTTGCTGCATAGTTTTTACTAAGTCAGTTTATGTTTGCTACTCTAAAATTGTATTTATGAAGTACTTCTATGATTGAATATGTGTAAAGCTTTTTAGAACCCCCTGCTTATTTTTTAAAAGCATTTATTTTAGAAATGTATGGTGTTTAGAGAATTCTTACTAGTACAATTGGTTTTTTTAACTTTGGAGTAGATATTAGAAATTGAAGTTTTTGCTTCTGGTCAAAAAGAAAAATTAAAAATTTTAAAAGAAAATTACCTTTACTAAATGATTAAAATATATTCTTTTATCATATTATTGATTCAAAATTTATGACTAGCATAACCGCTCTATCTTCCTCTCTCTCTTGCGCGCAGAAAGGCAGATACAGTCGCGGTAATCTTCATCGAATCTTGACAAGAGGGGTTGTGATTTATGAAAGATGATAAATTTGACAATCTTTTCTTAATTTTCGTTTTTTTTTTTCATTTTTTTCTTTGTTGTTGTTATTTTAATAAGTTAGATATTTAGTTTCTCAATTGGTAATTTTGTACAAATCTATTTCTTTTTTATTTTAGGCTGCGTTTGGTTCAAAATTTTGGGTAGAATTTGAATCCCAGTTTCATAAAAAAACAATTTTCTAATGTTTGGTTCGCTTCTTAAAATTGAGAATTTGATTCCGTAGAATTAGACAATTCCACTGTATCCAATTCTCAATTCTATAAAGTGAGTTTTGTTTGGTTGAACTTGGAATTGGATTCCACATAGAATTGCACAATATTTTATGAATTATTTAGTTTGGTTGAGTTATGTGGAATTGGAATTGAATTACGTGGAATTGGTTTTTTAGAATTGGGTGTGTAAATTTTGTGGAATTAGATTGTAGGGTATTTTTGAAGAATTGAGATAAATTTTGTGGAATTGGATTTAAAAGACATTTTTGTCCCTACTTTCTTTCTCTCTCTCTCTTTACTGTTTTTTATTTTTTACAATTAATATAAAAAAGTAATTATATACTAAAAAATAAAATTAAAAAAATAATTATTTAATATTTATTAAGGAGCAAATTAGTCTTTTTACCTCACATTCTTTTATAAACTTTCAATTCTATCTTTTCATATCAAACACACTTTTTCAATTCAAATAATTCAATTCAAATTCCCATCTTTTCTTACCAAACACACTTTTTCAATTTAAATAATTCAATTCCAATTCCAATTCCACTTATAATCCAATTCAATTTCAATTCCATAATTTTTTTCAATCAAACATAACCTTAGTTCTTTTTGAAAGATTTTGTTTCAATTATTAGATCGATTCAGACATGAGTATCTAAAAAGTTTTCAATCATTTATTACATTGATGGAGAAACTTATGACATATACATCTGTGCAGAACACAATTTCTCTAATACACAGAAAGTGTAATAGTAAATATTTTACTAACAACACCATCTATGCAGGACACAATTTCTCTAGTACACAGAAAGTGTAATAGTAAATATCTTACTAACAACACCAAGATTAATAAAAATTTTCATCCTATAATTATTTTACTTTAAAATTTGAGAAAATTTAGAGTGTGACTTAACTAAAATAATTTTTATTATACACAAGACACAATTACAATTTTCACTCATACCTCACTTCTCCATACACACACATTACACCAACACGCACATATTTATACTTTAGCTAAAATCGGCTAGTTTCACCGCCACTCCATTTTTTTTTGTTAGTAAATTCTAGATTTTTCCTCCCCTTTCATGCAGATTATTTCTTAATATTTTTCTAGTGTTTTCTCCACTAGCTTCTAGAGAGTAAGATTTTTATCCCTTGTTCTAGAAATAGAGTAAGTCGGTGATTTTATTTAACATTTACTAATAGGATCTGTTATACTTTTATTTTATTTTTTTTATTTAACATCATTTATAATTTATTCTTTTCTATATTATTAGGTTAGTGTTATCTGAATAATTGTAGGTGCCGTTTAACTTTTTTATAATATAATTTGGCTTTATGCTTTCAAAAAAAATTTATCACTAAATTTTATTTTGATTTTCTATGTTTCACTCAAGTTTCAAATCAGTCTTTTATATTATAAAAGTTTCAAATTAATTCTATATATTTACAAGTTATTTCAAATAAACCCTTTTGCTTGACACTATTAACGTTTTCTGTTAAATGATGAGTTAATGTGGACAGAATCTCTTTCATGAAATTAACAAATAATGCAGCCAACTATTAAGTTTTCGTTTTAGAATTAAGATTATAAGTCAAACTATTCTTATTAGATGTTATATAAATAAATATGTTTGCACATACTTTAGAAATAGTTAATATAATGGACTAAATTGCTTACAAATTAAAAGTTCTGAGATGCAATTGATTTTAAAAAAATGTTTAGGAATCAAATTGATAGAGACTCTTGGGACAAAAAAAATAATTTTTTTCCCGTAATCTTCTATAAATAAAAATTTTGTAAATTTAATTGATCACACGAATATAAAGATAAAAGTTGTAGCTACAAAAAGAAATTATTTCACCTGATCTGCAAGTGACGTAACATAATATATATTCTTCATAAAAGAAAAAAAACATACGTGAAGGATTCGATTAGTAACATAATAATTATTTTTGTTTGGATATAAAAGCGGCAGTTTCTATCTATCTCTAAACAACGGTGAAGCTCAAGCTCAAGAAGCACGCTTCAATTTGGTATAACTTCTTCTTCCTTCATTGATTGTTTTGTTTTATGTGGTTTTGTTTTCTTTCATCTCATGCATCCTCTGTTGTAGTATTATATTAGTCCAAGTGAATGCACATTATCTGTTCGAGAAAATACTCAAATAAAGTTTTATGTGATGATGACAAGATCACGAGAAGCATAGTGACGCATGTATCGGTTGAATCCTTTAATACTCAAATCAACAGCGCACAAACCTATCTGTAATAAGTATCTTCTATTGAAACTGTGTTGGATTCTCAATTTGAAAGGTGAAGCCCAACCTTCAGTTTTTCACACTCTTGCTCTGTTTTGCATGGTATTCTTTTTGGTTTGAGTACTAATTTTCAAGTTACACTTCATTCTTCAACTACTTCACCACGTCTATTACACTATGTTTTTCAGCGTGTCCTTCTGAATAATTGTTAGACAATTTCATGAATTTTAGAAAAAGATCAAGGTAATAATTAGTTCACTCTACGTCTTCATGAACAGTTTATTTCTATTATTGATCATTGGCCACCCTCTGACTAATATATTGTCCTACTGGATTTCACTGCTACTATCTTTATATGATCAGATGCAAGCATTTATAATCACGCGTCTCTTCAGCGTGTGGTACCAAAAATAATGTTATCTTTGAACAAGTTTACTGTGTAATTATTCTTTCAACCTCACTACTGAAATTGGGAAATTTTTGGTCTATATTATACTATTAGTATTCGACTGGTGGTAACAAGAAAGATGGCAGAAGCAAAGATGGGCTTCAAAGACAAAAGATGGTCACTCAGTGGCATGACTGCTCTAGTCACAGGTGCTACCAAAGGCATAGGGTATGTTTTTATTCAATTTTATTCAAACACTAAAAAAATAACCCTAATTGCATTTGATAATAGACACCATATATTTTTCTAGTGCTTGTATCCAATCCTTACTTCATAGGTTTCTGCTACCGAGTAATGATTCATCCTTTTTAATTTGAAATTAGGCATGCCATAGTGGAAGAATTAGCTGAATTTGGAGCAATTGTCCATATCTGTTCACGTAACCAAGCAGACATTGATAAATGTCTGAAAGAGTGGGAAAGCAAAGGATTTAGTGTAACAGGATCAGTTTGTGATGTAAAATTGCGTGACCAACGCGAAAATCTTATGGAAACTGTTGCCTCTATCTTTCATGGAAAGCTTAACATCCTAGTAAGTTGAGTTACAAAATCCTAGTTTTCTCAATCTTATCAACATTTCTTCATTTTTTTGTTCAAATGTTTACATACGCCATATCAAGTATATATATATGTCTGTAAATGTCTTTGCCTCATAGGACATTTCAAATTTCTTTGCTCCAAGTTATATTTCAGTTGACTTCATAAGTTGTTGTGCTAGATAAACAACGCTGCAACAAATATAATTAAGGAAACCACAGATTATAGTGCTGAAGATATATCAACTGTAATGGGCACCAATTTTGAGTCTACTTACCATCTGAGCCAACTTGCACACCCACTTCTTAAAGCATCAGGATATGGCAACATAGTGAATATCTCCTCCGTTGCTGCAGGGAAAGCTTCTTCTCTTTTTTCAGTCTATGCAGCATCTAAAGGTATTTATCTTTGCTAATACACGTGATAATCTAGCATGACAAATTCAGCAAATTGGCTCAAAACAAATGTAACTAATTATGTGCATAATTTTATTGAGGTGCCATAAATCAAGTGACAAAGAACTTGGCATTTGAATGGGCAAAGGATAATATTCGTGTGAATGCAGTAGCACCAGGACCTGTGAGGACCCCACTTCTGGAGTATGCCATGGTATAAAACTATTAATATATCTCAAATTAGTTTATATATCCGTGAACTGAAGTTCCTGTATGCTGCTGCTATATCTAATCTGTAATTTGATCATGTTAAATCATAATCATGCTTCTTGAAGAACCCGACATCGTGTGAGTCATGTTCATCTCTTGGTTCTTGAAAATTGATCCTCACAATCTCTGCTCTTCTCACAGAATGAACCTGGTGGAGAGAATGAAGTAAATGATATATTGTCTAAAACTCCTCTTGGTCGCATAGGAGAGCCTAAAGAGATTTCAGCTATAGTTGCTTTCCTTTGCCTTCCTGTTGCTTCATACATCACTGGGCAGATCATATATACAGATGGAGGTTTCACAGTTTAAATGATTTTGCCTCTGCCATGCTCTTAAAGCAAGATTTGTCAATGGCTCCGTGAACTGTTAGGAACTATCTTAAATATTTGCCTATTTGTTGTTGCTCAGTCTGTTATTTATTTGTGCTGGAGTTTGCACCTATTTTTGCTGCATAGTTTTTACTAAGTCAGTTTGTGTTTGCTACTCTATAGTTGTAAAGTACTTCTATGATTGAATAAAATATATAAAGCTTTTTAGACCCCTGCTTATTTTTTTAAAAGCATTTATTTTAGAAATGTATGGTGTTTAGAGAATTCTTACTAGTACAATTGGTTTTTTTAACTTTGGAGTAGATATTAGAAATTGAAGTTTTTGCTTCTGGTCAAAAGCAAAAATTAAAATTTTTTTAGAAGAAAATTACCTTTACTAAATGATTCAAATTTATTCTTTTATCATATAATGGATTCAAAATTTATCACTAAATTTCACTATTTTTTTACTAAGTTTTTGTTTAAGCCAAAATCTCATTTTAGTCCTATGTTTCACACAAATTTCTAATAAGTCCTTTATGTTCTAAAAGTTTCAAATCAGTTCTCTATGTTTTCAAGTTATTTCAAATAAATTCTTTTGCCTGACATTGTTAGTGTTCTCCGTTAAATGATGACGTGAGCGGCTCATGAGGACATAATCTCTCCTTAAATTAACAAATAATGCAGCCAGCTATTAAATTTTTGTTTTAGGATTTAGATTATAAGTTGAACTATTATTGCAATATTAGCATTAGAGGTCATATAAATAACTAGGCGTTTGCATATACTGTAAATGATTTAGAAATAATTAGTATGATGGGTAAAATTGATTGCAAATTGAAAGTTCAGAGATGCAATTAACCATAAAAAAATGTTTAGGAACCAAATTGATACGGACTCTATAATTTTGGACAAAAGAATAATTTTCTATAAATAAAAAATTTGTAAATTTAATTATCATATCACAAGAATAAAAAGAAATTATTTCACTTGATCTACAAGTAACATAACAATATATATTCTTCAAAAAAGAAAAAGAAACATACGTGAAGGATTCCATTAGTAACATAATAATTATTTTTGTCTGAACTGAAAGGTGAAATTCTGGCATCGTGAAATACCTGATATGTAATACGTTAAACTGTATTTGTCGCATAGCAAATGTGTCATACGTGAAGGATTCCATTTCAAATCATATCATTGTTTTTATTTTATATTTATAATTTGTCATTACATTTTTCTCTGTTTCCTTTCATATACCAATCACGTAGCGTCACTACTTGGAAGAGTCCCATTATGGTATTCGGGAGCTTCGCCATTCAATATTTGGGAGCTTGGAGAGATAAAAGCAGCAGTTTCTACCCTAAAGTCTATACAACGAGGAGACTCCAATTTAGTATATCTTCTTCTTCTTCTTCTTGCTTCATTGATTGTTTTGTTTTATGAGATTATGTTTTCTTTCATCTCAGCATCCTCTGTTGTAGTATTAGTCCTAGTGAATGCACACTATCTGTTTGAGAAAATACTCAAATCAAGTTTTATGTGGTGATGACAATCGGTTGAATTGAATATACACAAATCAGCCTACAATGTTTATACTGATTCCTCATCTTGTATCCTCATATATCTATCTATCTGTAATAAGTATCTTCTATTGAAATTGTGTTGGATTCCCAATTGGGAAGGTGAAGGCTGAGTAGCTTCTGGTTTTTACAGTCTTCCTCTGTTTTTCTTGTCATTCTTTTTGGTTTGAATCGATTTGAGTTTTGACCAAACTAAAATTAGAGGTCTTGCTTGGTGGTAGACTTGCATGGTCAATTTTATTTGCAGGTTCTTAGTTTGTTCCTCTCATTTTTCTTTTTTATTTCTTTTATTGGATGCCTTGGATCAACCGTAAGATTGCTCCCTCTGTGCAGTAGGGGTCTTGACTCTTGCGCACAGGCCGCCCTTTTATTTCTTTTGGTTGTCTTGTTAACCTTGTCAATTCCAGTAAATTGCTAGAAAAATAGCAGCTGATGCCTGAGGTGTCAGTTACTCCCAAATTTGCAGTAACATATGTGAGAGGTTTCTTGGGTGTTTAAGCTTATGTGATTCATTGAAGAGAAGCACTTTTGTGGGTACTATTAGTAAAATTGTAATTCTAACCTACTTTCAGCACTGTATGCACTACACTTTGGTCTTTTAGAATCTCAATTAACATTTCATCTAGCTATTTTTCACGGTACATTTCGTTCTTCAACCACTTCACCATGTCTAGCACACAAGTTATTTTTCTGCGTGTCTTTCTTAATTATTATTAGACAATTTCATGAATTCTAGAAGCAGATCAAGGTAATAATTACAGATTAAGAAAGTCATATTTAATAACTGAAGAAATAAGTTGACTTTACATCTTTATGAACAGTTTATTCCTATAATTGGTCATTTGTCCCTCTCTGACAAATATATCATCCTATGAGATTTCACTGCTATTATCTTTATGTGAACAAATTGAAAAATGTTATTTTTGAACAAGTGAAACCTGTAATTTCTTCTTTCAAGTTTCAAACTCACTGAAATTGGGAAATTTTTGGGGTATATTATAGCATTCCTAGTATTCCACTGATTGTAAACAAGAAGAAAAATGGAAAGAAAGGTCAGCAGCTTCAAAGACAAAAGATGGTCACTTAGTGGCATGACTGCTCTAGTTACAGGTGGCACCAAAGGCATAGGGTACGTTTTTACTCAATTTCATTCAAACTTCATCTCATCTTTAATTGCTTTTTACTCATCTAGCATGAATACTGAAAAAACAACCCTTATACCTTATTGCATCTAATCTCAGACACACCATAAATATTTTCGTGTCTGTATACTTACATAATAGCTTTCTGCTACTGAGTAATGATTCATCATTTTTTATTCGAAATTAGGCATGCCATCGTCGAAGAATTAGCTGAATTTGGAGCGATTGTTCATATCTGTTCACGTAACCAAACAGAGATTGATAAATGTCTGGAAGAGTGGGAAAGCAAAGGATTTAGTATAACAGGATCAGTTTGTGATGTAAAATTTCATGACCAACGTGAAAATCTTATGGAAACTGTTGCCTCTATCTTTGATGGAAAGCTCAACATCCTAGTAAGTATTACAAAATCCTAGTTGATTAAGTATATCATTAATATGAATGGAAAGCTGGAGAATTAGGATTTGTAGTCAGTGTAATTGTCTTTGCCTCATAAGACATGTCAAATTTATTTGCTCTATTGTTATATGTCAATTGACTTCATAAGTTGTTGTGTTAGATAAACAACGCAGCAACAAATATAATCAAGGAAACCACAGATTTTACGGCTGAAGATATATCGACTGTAATGGGTACCAATTTTGAGTCTACTTACCATTTGAGCCAACTTGCACACCCACTTCTAAAAGCATCAGGATATGGTAACATAGTAAATATCTCCTCCATTGCGGCGGGGAAAGTTACGCCTCTTGTTTCAGTCTATGCAGCATCTAAAGGTACTTATCTTTGCTCATACCTGGGATAATCTAGCATGAAAAATTCAGCAAATTGACTCAAAACAAATGTAACTAATTATCTGCATAATTTTATTGAGGTGCCATGAATCAAGTGACAAAGAACTTGGCATTTGAATGGGCAAAGGATAATGTTCGTGTGAATGCAGTAGCACCAGGACCTGTGAGGACCCCACTTTTGGAGCGTGGAATGGTATAGATAATGTATCTTTTAATAGTTTATTTCTGTCAAAACTGAATTTCTTGAAGAACCCAACATTGTGAGTCATGTGATTTCTACTGCCACCGCCAATCAGCCAAGAGTTTTACTATTGTTTTCGACATAAAAGGAGGCAACAAGCAGATGTTCATCACCTGGTTCTTGAATTTCAGCAAGCTTTGCCTTTCACATATACCTTGAACCAACAAAATTTCTCATGATGACCTTTCTTCTTGCAGTGAGAATAAGGTGGATCTCAAAGTTGCTCTTCTTGAGGATCTCAAACTCCCTTATGTAGTTATTGAGCAATCCAATCCATCTTGTTCTTTCACTGCCTTGAACTCATCTTTGAGTTTGTCTTAAACCTTCCTTACGGACTCAAAATTCATGATTCTTCTGAAAATACCATAAGCTAAAGATGAAGGGAAGGCAATTAAAGCCTTGTAGCCTCATTATGCAGCTTCTTGTACTACTTCTAACAAATCAAATGCTCTCAGATATTCCTTCATCTTCACTACTGAAACAGGATACTTGTCCTAGATTTTATATCAGAGCCTTGCTTGTTCTCTCTTTAATTTACGTCCAGCCCGATCATTAATTTACAGCTTGGATACCATGTTAGAATGAACACGGGCGTACTAAAGGTATTGGCAGCAAATGTATTAATATAACAAACACAAACACAAAGAAGCTTTGATACCATGATTTCATATATGTTTCTCTCTTTGATTTATATTTAAGTTGGATGTACATTTGTATAATTTATTAAAGAAGTGTCATACCTTGAATTTTGAAGATCATATCGCATATCAAGTATCCGTATCAGTACGTACCTTTCATTTTAAATCTTGTTATAAGTATCTGTTAATTGATTCTCATAATCTCTGCTCTTCTCACAGAAACAACCTGATGGAGAGAAAGTAATAAAGGATATAGTGTCTCAAACTCCTCTTGGTCGCATAGGAGAGCCCAAAGAAATTTCATCTATAGTTGCTTTCCTATGCCTTCCCGTTGCTTCATACATCACTGGACAGATTATATATGCAGATGGAGGTTTTACTGTTTAAATGATTTTGCCTCTCCTGTACCCTTCAAGCAAGAATTGTCAATTGCTTTTGTTAGGAAATAAAAACTGTCTTACATACTTGCTAATTTATTGTTGTTCAGTCTGTTATTTATTTGTGCTGGAGTTTGTTAACTCAATTTATGTCTGTTAGTTTGGTCCTTAATTTTGCTACTCCAAAATTGTATTTATGAAGTATTTTTAGGATTGAATATGTGTAAAGCTTTTAGAGCCTATTTCGCAAGTCACATTAGAGAAGTTGTTTGTTTTTTAAAGCACATTTTTTTTTGTATGAGAGGTAAACAGATTACAACATAGAACACTTAATTTAAAAATAGTGTTTTACAATCTTATTTTATTTATAATTTTTCATTGCTTTTAAATCTATATACGATTCCATCGCGAGAGAATCATCTGCCATTGAGGAGTGAGAAAGAGAGGGTGTGTAAAACTCAGGGTGGCAGAGAATCTAAACCCGATCCCATCATGGTTTTTTGAGAGATGCTGAGAGGTCGAGCCTTTTTAGGCTCTACTATTTATGTTTTCGAAACACACTCTCTTTCTCCAAACCCAAACAAACATCACTCACTCATGTTTAGTTAGAGGCCACAATGTTTTCTGTATCTTCCAATTTAATCGGATGTCCTCAAGGGACAGTTAGAGGTTAAGGTGCACCTCACATGCATTGTAAAATAGCTAAGCTATATATGTAATGTAACAGAATCATGCTTTGTAAAATAATCAATTAAATTTTTTTCCAAGTCCAAGCTTCCATCTAGTAATTTGAGTATTCAAAGGGTGCAAAGATGGAGATATCCGTTCATGACCGTGTCTCATAACCTAAGATATATATATCTTAAATACGAGCTTAGATACAAGAATACGGTTATTTCTTAAAAATTAAAGATACGACACTTTAAGTTACGCTAATAAATTATATAAATATATATATATATATATATATATATATATATATATATTAAATTTAAAATATCAATATAATGCAATTGATAACATAATAATATGACACTTGAAACAAAGATAATAAAAAATTGTAAAAGTTAAAAACGAAGAAGTTGAATTTCTATGATAAAAAGTGAAATAGTAAATCTACATAGCTAAAAATAGGTACAAAACTAAAGGTGAAAGAAAAAGAGAAAAAATTCAAACTTTTTGTTGATTTTGATTATAATAGTTTTAGAGTCATATCCAAATAAGTAACTAAGTATCTAAAAAGTATGATATCAAATATGTATTGTATCGTATTTAACATAATACGTGAGACTTTTACAAGTATTCGTGTATCGTAGGTCATTACTATAGTGCTCTATTCAATATTATTGCTGAATAAAAGGTTCACCTCTCAATAGTATACTTCCAATTTTATCTTAGAGATCACAGTTAAGCACAATTAGAGAAATAGAGGTTAAGGTGCACCTCACATGACACATGCACTGTAAAATAGGTCAGCTATATATTTAATAGAGTGGGTAAAAACTCCAAATTGGTTTCTTATGTTTGCACGGAGTTTCATATTGATCATTTATGTTTCAAAAAGTTTAAATTAGTCCTTTATGTTTGCAAGAAGTTCTAAATTGGTCCTTCCGTCCACTTCCGTCAATTTCTTAAGTTAAGTGCTGACGTGTCCATCTAAGCTGACTTGTCATGCCACGTCATTGCCACATCAGCGCCACGTCATCACATATGATAGTAAATGATGATGTGATCATGACATGGCGATGATGTGGCATGACACGTCAGCTTAAATTGACACGTAGGAGAGATGATATAATCACCTCAGCACTTAACGGAAGAAATAAACAGACTTGGACAGAAGGACCAATTTAAAACTTCTTGCAAATATAAAGAACCAATTTATAGTTTTCACCTAAGAGATGCTAGTTGGAATATATCAGTTTTTTCACTGTTTTTGCATTCATTGTATTGTTTTCTTCTTTCAGAAGCATCGGTTTCAACTCCTGAAGGCAGTCATGGACAATGGATCGCGAAATGGAGAGAGTAATAGACAGACTGGTAGTTCAGCAGAAGCTGATGGTGATAGTAGAGGAGAAGAAGGGCGGGCCATGGATGCTTCACAACTCGAACGAGAGACGAATGGTGCTATTCTTAGGTTAGATGAATCCAACATACATTCCATTTTCTTCTTATTATTATCATCATTATTTATAATTTGTCATTGCATTTTTCTATGTATTGTTATCATAGACCAATCGCATCGCGTAACGTCACTCCTTGGAAGAGTCCCATCATCGTCTTCGGGAGCTTCGCCATCCAATTTTCGGGAGCAATTGGAGATAAAAGCGCCAGTTTCTACCTCTAAACAACGTGAAGCACAACGAGGAGGCTCCAATTTGGTATATCTTCTTCCTGTTCTTTCTGCATTGATTGTTTTGTTTTATGTGGTTATGTTTTCTTTGATCTCATGCATCTTCTGTTGTAGTATTAGTCCTCCAGAAGTGAATGCATATTATCTGTTTGAGAAAAGACTCCAATCAAGTTTTATGTGGTGATGATGACAAGAAGCATGATGAAACTTGTATCAGTTGAAACATTTTATACTGAAATCCAACAGAACACAATGTTTATATTGATTCCTCATCGTGTATGTTGTATCCTCGAATATATCTATCTGTATTAAGTATCTTCAACTGTGATGGATTCTCAATTGGAAAGGTGAAGGCTGAGTAGCTTCTGGTTTATTTTCTGGTTCTTACAGTCTTGCTCTGTTTTGCTTGTTATTCTTTTTTGTTTGAATGAATTTGATTTATGGCCAAACCAAAATTAGAGGTCCTGCTTGGTGTTATACTTGAATGATCTATTTAATTACAACAGGTTCTTGGTTTCTTTTTTTTTTTTACAGTTAACCCTGTGAGTTCCTTGGGTGTTTAAGCTTGTGAATGATTTGCAGAGAATCACTTTGTGGGTATTAATAGTAAAATTGTAATTCTAATTAACTTTCAGCACTGTCTACACTTCGGTATTTTAGAATCCCACTCTACACTTAATTCTTCAACCACTTCACCACGTCTAGTACAGAAATGATTTTTCTGCGTGTCTTTCTTAATTATTATTAGACAATTTCATGAATTCTAGAAATAGATCAAGGTAATAATAACACATTATAAAAAGTCATATGATCATATCAAATGGCTGAAGAAATAAACTCACGTCTTTATGAACAGTTTATTTCTATAACTGGTCACTGATCCCTCTCCGACAAATAAATAATCCTTTTAGATTTCGATGATATACTATATTTATATGATCACATGCAAGCATTTTTAACTACATAGGTCTATTTGATGTTTTGTACAAAAATTATTGTTACTTTGGAACAATTGAATCCTGTAATTTCTTCTTTCAACCTCACTGCAATTGGGAAATTTTTGGGCTATATTATACCAGTATTCCACATTTCCACTGATTGGCAACAAGAAAGATGGCAGAAGGAAAGTTCAGCTTCAAAGACAAAAGATGGTCACTCAGTGGCATGACTGCTCTAGTCACAGGTGGTACCAAAGGCATAGGGTACGTTTTTACTCAATTTCATTCAAACATCATCTCATCTCTAATTGCTTTTTACTCATCTACCATGAATACTGAAAAAACAACCTTTATCGCAACTGATCTCAGACACACCATATATATTTTCGTGTCTGTATACTTAATAGCTTTCTGCTACTGAGTAATGATTCATCCTTTTTTATTTGAGATTAGGCATGCCATAGTGGAAGAATTAGCAGAATTTGGAGCAATTGTTCATATCTGTTCACGTAACCAAACAGAGATTGATAAATGTCTGAAAGAGTGGGAAAGCAAAGGATTCAGTGTAACAGGATCAGTTTGTGATGTAAAATATCGTGACCAACGCCAAAATCTTATGGAAACGGTTGCCTCTATCTTTGAGGGAAAGCTCAACATCCTAGTAAGTTGTCTTACAAAATCCTAGTTTGGACAATTTATCAAGGGTGTACTTAAATAATTTAAATAATATATTTTAACATGTATTTATTTAGATTTTTTTCTAGAAAATAATCATATAAGATTATATAGTATACCATTAGTTGGAAAATTATATGCCATATCAAGCATTTTTTTTCTTGTTGAAACCACTAGTTTCTAGAAGCCTATTAGGTTCTGTCTAATATGTCTTGGGCTAGCCGAGGTTGCACAATAGGAATAGAACTCTCTAAACTAGGCTTTTTCTATACACAAAACTCAAACTAATAACCTTGCTTAAAGGAAATGGAGTACCTACTACTCCAATTGACTTGTCCCATATCAAGTATAGAATGTATGTGTAATTGTGAATGCTTCATAGGACAAATCAAATTTCTTTGCTCAATTATATTTCAGTTGATTTCATAAGTTGTTGTGTTAGATAAACAACGCCGCAACAAATATCGTTAAGGAAACCACAGAATTTACTGCTGAAGATATATCAACTGTAATGGGCACCAATTTTGAGTCTACTTACCATTTGAGCCAACTTGCATACCCACTTCTTAAAGCATCAGGATATGGAAACATAGTAAATATCTCCTCCATTGCGGCGGGGAAAGCTACGCCTCTTATTTCAGTCTATGCAGCATCTAAAGGTACATATCTTTGCTCATACTTGTGATAATCTAGCATGAAAAATTCAGCAAATTGACTCAAAACAAATGGAACTAAATTATCTCATAATTTTATTGAGGTGCCACGAATCAAGTGACAAAGAACTTGGCATTTGAATGGGCAAAGGATAATATTCGTGTGAATGCAGTAGCACCAGGACCTGTGAGGACCCCACTTTTGGAGAATTCCATGGTATAAAACTATAAATATATATATATATATATATATATATATATATATATATATATATATATATATATATCTTTAATTAGTTTATATCCTTCAAAACTGAAGTTCTTGCACGATGCTGCTATATATATCTAATGGCTGTAATCATGTGACTAAGTGAGAATTGATTCTCAAAATCTCTGCTCTTCTCACAGAATGAACCTGGTGGAGAGAAAGTAGTAAAGGATATAGTGTCTCAAACTCCTCTTGGTCGCATAGGAGAGCCTAAAGAGATTTCAGCTATAGTTGCTTTCCTTTGCCTTCCTGTTGCTTCATACATCACTGGACATATTATATATGCTGATGGAGGTTTCTCGGTTTAAATGATTTTGGCTCTCCTATCCCCATAATCCAAGAATTGTCAATTGCTCTGTTAGGAACTGTCTTAAATACTTGCGCATTTGTTGTTGCTCAGTCTATTATTTATTTGTGCTGGAGTTTTTTCCTATTTTTGCTGCACTCAGTTTATGTTTGTTAGTTTGGTTCTTAATTTTGCTTCTCTAAAATTGTATTTAAGAAGAAATTTTATGATTGAATATGTTTGAAGCTTTTAGAGGCTAGAGCCTCTTGGGAGTGCCTTTGGCATAAAGTTGTTTATTTTTAAAATATAATATTTTTTATAATATATTTCAAAAGGTAAAGAAAAGATGTTTTTTGAGTTTGGATCTTTTGTTGTTGGCCGTTCATGACCGATCAAATATTCATGGCTAACCGATCAAAAAGATGTGGACAAATTTTTAGCCACGGTTATTGATCGGTTAGCCACGATTGTAACTGTGACTAATCGAGATAGCACAACTACGGACAGTAGAGGATCTGACTTGATGTTTTTTTATGCGTGCAAAACCTTGAGTTTAATATGCATATTATATATATATATATATATATATATATATATATTTTCTATATACTATGTTAGATTCTTCAAATAGGAAGCTTTAAAATTTGTTTTTAGCATATTAGATGAAATTTAATCTATAAAAAAATTTGATTATTGAATTAATTTGATTTTATAATTATCTAGACTAAATTTAAATGAACAATGTAATTATATTGTGATTTATTAATTTTGTAATGTTATTTTATTATGAATTAGCTAAAAACATCTATAATTTTATTTTATCTTGTTAATAAATAGAATATTATTACATTTTATTGTTTATATTGAATAAAATTATATATTTTTATTAATAAATTTAAATATATAAATTTGACAAGTTAAAAGGTTCAAATCACTCAAAACGAATCGTTTATATATATTTTTTTTGTTCATTCGATTTTTTAGGCTTTGTTCCGACTAACTGGACTCGATCTAAATCGTGTACCTGACTATAGTGGATGAATCTCCCAACAAAAAATTATTTATGATTTGATTTAACTCTATAAAATCAAATCAATAAATATATTATTTTTCACTTAAAACCCGCTTGTCAAAAACTCTTACCTTTAATATTAATATATTGACTCTTATTTTATTTTTCAGGTTATCTAATTTTAAAAGTAAAGAATTGATCAAATTATTAGTTAATAGTCAATATACATTGTTATGACCCAAAAATTTCTGGTAGTTTAAGGTTGCTTAAAAAAAAAAAAACTCATTTTATAAAATGCTATTCTCGTCTACATTTTTCGGGAAGCCAAATTTTAAGAACATTGTATCTTTCACTTTGATTCACAACACATAAATTGGAAATTGAAGGAATAGGAGGTTTTATTTTTAAGAATTCTTCAGTGTAGATTTTATCAGACAAATAAACTAAAGAGATATTTGTGAAGTTCTGATTATAGAAGAAAATCTGTTCCAAACTTGCTAATTGCTTGCTGCTATAGCTGAAACAATAGCTTTGAACCCCGGGAGTTTGAAGAATAGGCACAATCCAACGATCAAAACAATTCTTTCCCACAATATTTATTAAGTTGTCACAACATTTGTCTGTAACAGTCGCATCACGATAAAATATATTATTGAACGTAAGAAAAGCACAATTTTTTTAAAAAAACTTTAGTGCACATTTAATTAGAAATTCTGTCGTTGGAACAGGTCCTTCTTGTTGTAATTCATGAGAGGTTGCTCGAGCATCATAGCCTATAACACCATCACTCAATGAAATTCTAGAAAGCACCAATAGTGAAAAATGACATCATCATTGCTAGTGTGGCATTGATTGTGCATTTGTGCCTTTAACTTAATGTTCACACTTGGATGACAATAGGCTAATTTGAGGAAAAGTATTTGACTTTGTGACTTGAATCAGAGTATGATTCTTTTATATGGTTACTTAACCCATCGAGTAACCTATTTAGAAAAATATTTATGAAATGTGTTTACATAACATTTAATGTAGTATAACTTATGAGCTATGAACCTAAAACCTTTCACCACTATCCCAAATATGTGCCGTTGTGTTTTTGTTTTTTTTTTACAGGTATCTTTTTATTTGAGACAATTATGTTCGAGTTAGCTGAAGTCTTATAACGAGATAGAGTTCTCCCAGCAGAGGTTTTTACATACGGAACTAGTCTCGAATGCGGGAACTTGCTTAAGAAAAATGGAGTACCTACCACTCTAATCAAACATCTATTGGTGCATTTTTGTTCATTTGAGATTAATAAAGAAAAAGGCAAAATTCAATTTCGGCAAAATATTTTATAGTTTCTAAACTTTAGGTCTCTGCCAAATATACCATTAAATTTTGTTTATTGTCAATTGTATCTCTAAACTTTCAATTCGTAAGTAATTTTTTCCTTCATCCAATTTTTATGTAAATAATTAACCGTGTGTGCAAATATGACTCACCTTGTGGCCTCTATTATTGATTATGATATCAAATCATATATTTAGCATCGCTATTTCTTCAATGCAGTCATGATTATCACCATACCATTATAAAATAAAGAGTATTATCGTGACTAAATTTAACTAAAAATTGTATTTAAAATTTGACATCACGGTCAACATTAATGGCTCGTTTGGTAGGCTGGCACCTCAAGGAAGGTGAGTTTTCTCACTGGTACTTGCATGTTTGGTAGGCACCAAATAATCTTTCATGGTGACCTAACTTCCATCATACAAGGTGAGATTTGTGTCATGATTGAACCCATGGAACTTAATCTAATTCCTAAGAAATATAGGTAAGAATACCATTATGCCGTTGATAAATTTTGCTTTTTTACTTCCACTAGGATAAAGGAAGGGTAAAATAGTCTTTTAATATTTTAACTTTCACTTCCCTCCCTCATTCTTATCATACCAAACAATCTTAATTTTTATTTTTATTTTCCTTTCCCTACATACCAAACACACAAAAAAAACTTCCACTTTCACTTCCACACTTTCACTTTCCACTAAACACTCACCGGCTACCAAACTGACACTTGGTGACCACGAGAACAATACAATAAGGCTCATCCATCACAAATGTCTAGGGCCGTTACACTGCTTGGTACGATTCTTTGGAAGAGTCCCATCCATCATCGTCTTCGGGAGCTCCGCCATTCAAGCGGCAGCTTCGGTATATCTTCTTCTTCTTCCTTCTTTGATTGTTTCGTTTTATGTGGTTATGTTTTCTTTGATTTCATGAATCCTCTATTGTTGTATTAGTCTAGTCCAAAAGTGAATGCATACTATCTGTTTGAGAAAATACGCAAATCAAGTTTTATGTGGTGATGACAAGAAGCATAATGAAACTTGTATCCGTTGAATCCTTTTATCTCAAATCAACAGCTCACAATGTTTATACTGATTCCTCATCTTGTATCCTCGTACATCTATCTTCTATTGAAACTGTGCAGGATTCTCAATTGGAAAGGTGAAGGCGAAGTAGCCTTTGTTTTTTACAGTCTTGTCTCTATTTTTATTTTATTCCTTTTTTTTTTAATTTCTTTTGGTTGCCTTGTTAAACTTGAGGCAAAAAGTGTTCGTATGACACGGTAGAGAGAGTATATATAAGATCACATGACCGTGTCTGCATGAACATTTTATTTCTATAATTGATCATTGGCTCCCCTCTGACTAATACATTATTGCCCTACAGGATTTCACTGCTTCTATCTTTATATGATCAAATGCAAGCATTTATAATCACACATGTCTCTTTCAGTGTATGGTACCAAAAATAACGTTATCTTTGAAATTGAGAAAATTTTGGGCTATATTATACCATTCCTAGTATTCCACTGATTGGAAACAAGAAAGATGGCAGAAGGAAAGCTCAGCTTCAAAGACAAAAGATGGTCACTCAGTGGCATGACTGCTCTAGTCACAGGTGGTACCAAAGGCATAGGGTACGTTTTTACTCAATTTCATTCAAACTTCATCTCATCTCTATTTGCTTTTTACTCATCTAGCATGAATACTGAGAAAATAACCCTTATTGCATCTAATCTCAGACACACCATATATTTTTTCGTGTCTGTAACCTTACTTCATAGGTTTCTGCTACAGAGTAATGATTCATCCTTTTTTATTTGAAATTAGGCATGCCATAGTGGAAGAATTAGCTGAATTTGGAGCAATTGTCCATATCTGTTCACGTAACCAAGCAGACATTGATAAATGCCTGAAAGAGTGGGAAAGCAAAGGATTTAGTGTAACTGGATCAGTTTGCGATATAAAATTTCGTGACCAACGCGAAAATCTTATGGAAACAGTTGCCTCTATCTGTAATGGAAAGCTCAACATCTTGGTAAGTTGTCTTACAAAATCCTAGTTATGTTAATTTTATCAACATTTCTTCTTCTTCAGTTTTGTTCAAATGTCTGTTAGTTAATCTTCAGACATGATTTATAAAGCACAAAGAGTAACACATAACTAATTTTAGGCATGTTGCATGTTAGACACCCTTAGCATCAAGATACTCGAACGGATGACTCCATATATATATATATATATATATATATATATATATATATATATAATGGGACAAAAAAGAAGAAGAAGAAAGAGACTAGAAATCTCATGTTGATGAGACAATCAAACTTCTTTGCTATGAGTTTTTATTGTACATAAATAAAATAATTTAGGCAAAAGTATTTTCTTAGTTCAAAATTTATAGGGTCTCTATCAATTTGATCCATAAACTTTGTTTGTTGTTAATTACTTCTCTAAACTTTCAATTTATAAGCAATTCTGCCTTTTATTCTAACTCCCTTA
Source organism: Senna tora (assembly GCA_014851425.1). Taxonomy (NCBI): domain Eukaryota; kingdom Viridiplantae; phylum Streptophyta; class Magnoliopsida; order Fabales; family Fabaceae; genus Senna; species Senna tora. The sequence continues at coordinate 6,409,582 of CM026265.1, read as the reverse complement.
AAATAATTAGCGAAAGATACAAATATGATTGTCCATGTGGCCTTCAATGCTAAATGTGATGTCAAAATATATATTTAGCAACATTGTTTTGTTAATTTAGTCTCGGCAGTGCCCTTTATTTTGCAGTGCTACAGTGATAGTTGTGGCTAAATTAACGAAATAACGTATCTAAATATATGACTTGGCATCACAATTAGCATTAGAGGCCACAAGGACAAGGACAACCACATCTGCATTTAACAGTAATTATTTAGATAGAGTTAGGGTAAAAATTAAAACTATTTGCAAATTGAAAGTTTAAGAAGACATCTATTGTTATATGTCAATTGACTTCATAAGTTGTTGTGTTAGATAAACAACGCAGCAATAAATATACTTAAGGAAACCAAAGATTTTACGGCTGAAGATATATCGACTATAATGGGTACCAATTTTGAGTCTACTTACCATTTGAGCCAACTTGCATACCCACTTCTTAAAGCATCAGGATATGGTAACATAGTCAATATCTCCTCCATTGCGGTAGCAAATGCTTTGCCTCTCACTGCAGTCTATGCAGCATCTAAAGGTATAAATCCTTGCTCATACATGTGATAATCTAGTATGAAAAATTCAGCAAATTGACTCAAAGCAAATGAAACTAATTATCTGCATTATTTTATTGAGGTGCCGTGAATCAAGTGACAAAGAACTTGGCATTTGAATGGGCAAAGGATAATATTCGTGTGAATGTAGTAGCACCAGGAGTTGTGATGACCCCACTTTTGGAGAGTTACATGGTATAAAACTATACATATATCTTTAATTAGTTTATATTCGTCAAAACTGAAGTTCCTGCATGATGCTGCAATATCTAATGGCTGTACAAAAAAACAAAGTCTTTTCTGGGTCGGCTAGCTATATTTAATGGCTATAATCATGTTAAATCATAATCAACCTTCTTGAAGAGCCCAACCAACATCATGAGTCATGTTCATCACTTGGTTCTTGATTTTCAGAAACTTGTGCTTGCTGTCCCTGCTGGCTTGTTTTTGCAGACCTTGATTTGAACCATCAAATTTTCTCATAATGACCTTTCTTCTTGCAGTGAGGACAAGGTGGATCTCAGAGTGGCTCTTCTTGAGGATCTCAAACTCCCTTATGTAGCTGAGCACTTGAATCCATCTTGTTCTTTCACTTCCTTGAACTCTTCTTTGAGTTTATCAATCTCCACTCTACTTCTAACAAATCAAGAATTTATCAATCTTCGCTACTTCTAACAAATCAAATGCTCTCAGAGCCTTGCCGGTTCTCTCTTTAATTTAAAGCCTTGATACCATGTTAGAATAAACACTGATGAACTAAAGGTATTGGCAACAAATGTTATTAATCTAACAAACACAGACACAAAATGTGAAATAATCTTAGGTGCATATATTGTGTCATATCATTTGTACATTGACCAATAGTATTTATCTATTTATTCTTATTTTATTTATAATGTAGGCTCTCTAGTCTGAAAAGTAAGAAATTAGATAAATATTATTCATAAATAACGTGGCGCAATACATGCACCTAAGAATTTCTCTGCAAGATATATTATCTAAAGAATGTAGAAAAATATCATAGTCTATCATTTTGATGTGACAATGTATCCATATCCATGGTGTGTGGATCCATTGCTGTCGGCAATTTATGTTATTAATCGTGGCTAATCGAATAGCACAAATTGTTGATAGCAAAGGATCTGTTCTCATATCCATGTGTGCTAAATCTTGTTATAAGTATATGTTATCTTTGTCCCTTTTCTTTTTCTTCTTACCAAATGATGTTACTAAGGGTATGCTTTGCAATTTAGAGGGGAAGGAAAGGGGAGGTTAAATGATAAGTTACCCTCCCTTTATTTGGATCTCCAAAATTTCTTAATTTGTAGTAAATTAAATTAAGAAAACGGGGGTTAAGGAGGGTTAACATAAAATCCTTTCATACCTAATCTAAACATATCTTAATGGTTTGTTTGAATTAGTAATTAAAGAGGGGAAGGGGAGAGAATTATAATCTCTTCCATTGTTCGGAAAGTTTAAAAAATAAGGAGGAAATAATAAAGGATTAATTTATAATCTTTCATTATCTTTATTCTTTATAATTTTAAAATATCTCAATTTAAAATATTTTGGAGGATGAGGAGATTAAACTCTCCTCCCCTTCCTCTCTCTTCCATTCTCTCTTCCTGCCAATTGACAAACATACTCTAAGTGAAAATTGATCCTCATAATCTCTGCTCTTCTCACAGAATGCACCTGGTGGAGAGAATCCAGGAAATGATATATTGTCTAAAACTCCTCTTGGTCGCATAGGAGAGCCTAAAGAGATTTCAGCTATAGTTGCTTTCCTATGCCTTCCCGTTGCTTCATACATCACTGGACAGATTATATATGTTGATGGAGGCTTCACGGTTTAAAATGATTTTGACTCTGCCATGCTCTTAAAGCAAGATTTGTCAATGGCTCTGTTAGGAACTGTCTTAATTACTATATGATTTATTGTTGCTCAGTCTGTTGTTTTTTTTTTTAATTTATTTGGTATTAAAAAATTTAGGTGGGGTAAGCATCGGTACTCTACTAGAGTCAGGGAAGATCTCTCAATTTCTTTAAGGGCTTGAGAAAAATTTATATATCACTTACTACTCACATTGGATAGTAGATTCGAACCCTCACTCTTATGAAGTAAATGTCTAAACCTTAAAACTGTTATTTATTTCTTCACTCAATTTATGTTTGTTAGTTACTTAATGTGCTCATTAACCTTGCAATTTCTAAACTATAGAAATTGTATTTAAGAAGTATTTTTATGATCGAATATGTTTGAACTTTGAAGCTTTTAGAGCTCCTTGGGAGTGTCTGTTATATTAAAGAAGTTTATTTTTATTTTCTATAAAAACGCCTATTTAGAAAAGTATGTTTGAAAAACTCTTAAAAAAATTTAAAATTATAACAAAAATAGTTTTTCAACTATGGAGTAGAGGCTAGAAAATTGAGTTCTACTTTTAGTCAAGAGTAGAATTTAAAAATTAAATATTTAAAGACGAAATTTGGTTGCCATTTAAAAATTTAAAAGCATTAAATAAAAGGACATCGAAGGTATTTCTCGGTTCAATTTTTTCTCGAAACTTAGGGCATGTTTGCTTTGCAGAAATGGAGAGGGAGAGGGAGAGAGAGAGGGAAAGAGAATGGGTTTGATGTGTTTGATAGTAAAAAATTGGTATGAAAATGGACAGGACCCCACCAACTTTATTTTTTCCTTTCCTGGTGGTTTCAAGTAACCGAACATCACCTTATTATCATGGTTTCTTTATGGTATTGTATACCTGTGGAATGTAGCCGTAAAAGTTGGCGTTTCCTTACAAAGAATGAGAAGAAAACTAAAGGAATTTGTGTGTGTTAAACATCATCAAAATACTGAAAAGATCAAAGGAAATTTTATCAAACTAAAAATAATTCTCTGCTTTCTTAATAACTCTGATAAATTAAATAGAACCGCTCCCTTACTCCAATAACCCCGCATCTAAGTCATTGACGTGTGAACCACTTTCCTTGTAGAACACGCCACCTAGATCATCCCTATATAACCTGCTTGTTTTGTTTTTCTCTCAGGCTCGATGCTAATATTTCAAATTTTAGCTTTTATAATAGTACTCAAATAATAAATGTTATGTCTTAATTTACATCCAATGAAATAATGCCACATGGATAAGCTACTCTAATGCTCAAAACAAATTAGGTGAATATGCATGTGAGGAATTAGGATCAATTGACACTAGTATAAAAATTGATACTATCATATTTTATTATATAAAATTATTTTCAATGATCTAACTAATCTTATACCTTATTCAGCATTGATTTTGTAATGTGACAAAAAAAAAAAACATTGATATTATAATACCTTATTCAATTGACTTCCCTTGTTTTAAGTTTTTTTTTAAAAAAGTTTTTATTAGCCCTAACCCTTAACTTCGTTGAATTAAGCTAATATATATGAGTTTTTAGGAGGAGAAGTGCATAGGGTACAAGTTTCATTAACAATTTTTATGATAAAAATTACCATAATTGGTCCAAGAAGAGTTGAGAGTCGAGTGCAAGGAATGCAGAAGGCGAGGAGGGTCTAAAACTAAATTCAAGTAGAGAGAGCAAGAGTGATTGCGTTAAGAGTAGGGATGTTCAAAATCGAACCAAACCAATTAAACCGAAGTAAATCGAATCAAATCGAAAAGAATTGATTTGGTTTGGTTTTTAAAATGACAAAACTGACATGATTTGATTTGGTTGATGTTTATAAATTTATTGGTTAGTTTTAACCCAATCAAACCGACTAATATATCTATATTTTTTTTCTCTTAATAATAAAAATCATAATATATTTTGTAATTGTACTTTACAGCTATTATATATTATTTGTTCTTTTGTTAAGTGAATATATATATATATATATATATATATATATATATATATATATATTGATAAAGATAAGAACATTTGATATAATTATATTAGATAATATAATCTCTACAAAAAATTATATCTTTAATGTTAGTTTAAAATTATTTTTAACGTTACGACTCTTTCAGTTCTACAATCGACGTTAACTTAGAGATTGTGTTGTGTTTATTTTAATGTTAGTTATAACAATCAAATTAACAATTAACATTATTGTCAAATGACATTAATTCACTTACGCTAAAATTAGTTTTTTTTAGTGAATTAATTTGTTGTAATATTTTGAATTCTTATTAATCTTTATAAAATATTCATTTAACAACTTATAATAGTTATTTAGTATAGTATTATAAGTTTGATATTTTTAAAATTTATTATTTTTTAGGCTTTATAAAGTTGGAGTTTGTTTAATATATGTCAACATGAAAATATCAAATTAACATGAACCAAATCGACTCTAAAACCGAACCAAACTAACCTTAAAACCGAACCAAACCGCTCGAAAATAAAATCGACAAGCTAAGGTTCACGTATTTTAAAAACCGATTATATTGATTTGGTTCAAGTTTTTGACAAAATCGAACTAAACCAAGCCTTTAAACACCCCAAGTTAAGAAATATATACAAAACCTCTTTGCAAGGCGATCACCTTTATCAAAGCTGATAGGCCATGGCTAAAAAGCCCACATACAATATACTATTCCAGTTTTATATAGTATGAAAGATACATTATTTTTTAAGAAATCAAGATATTATTAGTATTCTTTTTTTTTCTCTCTCAATATCTTTTTATATTATATTTTTATTTTTTTAAAATTATTTAAATGATTATTTTGAGAGAATATTAAAAACCACAACTATATTAATATAAATATATTAAATTTAAATCACCAATATTTTTTTTGATATATAAACCACCAATATTAATATAATATCATAGTTGAAACAAAACTAATATAGAATTATTCTGAAAGAAAGTGAAAATATAAATGTACCTAACTACAAAGAAGTTGATCAAAACTAAAATTGAAAGAAAGAGAGAGAAAATATAATTTTTTTTTTAGATTTCATTGTCATTTCCAAAATTTATTCAATTTATATTAAATGATACTTTGAAAAAATAACATTGAATATGTGTGAAATAAGTATTTAAGTATTCATAACGTATCATATGAGTTAAGGATTAAGGCTAATAAAAACCTTGAACCCTAGATCCCCAATTCCTAATCTGGGGGTTTTAGGATGGAAGAGTGTAGTTCATTCTATTTCATTTTATTCAATTTTTGTTAAAACTCTCAAATAACACATCTCTATCCATGAGTTTGAATTTTTTAAAGTTAAAATTTCATGAAGTTCTTAAAATTGATTCAATACTTATTTTTGTTGATTCAATACTTATTTTTTATTGGTTCAAATTTAAAAAAAAACTAAAAATTAAAAAAAATATGTAAGAGACAACTTCAAAACTTTAAGAAATCTCAAATTTAAAGGATCCATCCACCTCTATTTTTTTTTTTTGGGCCAAACATCCACCTCTATTCATATCATTCAATTCCACTCATCACCTCTCTGTCCTTTTCCATTATCAACTCCTCCCTTCTACCCTCCATTCAACTCCCAAAAATTAAGTATCATTGTCAAATACATATCTAACAAGATGGGGAGATTTTTACAAGTTTCTGGCTTTAGAAGGACATGATTTATCAATTTTAGCTATTAGATGGGAGGCTCTTATAAATTCTGTTATCTATGCTTCTCACAGAATAAAGCAAGAGGGAAAAATTGCAGTAAGTGTTATAGTGTCTCAAATTCATATGGGTCGCTTAGGAGAGCTAAAGAGATTTCAGCACAAAATGCGCTCACTTGATCAGTAGGTTAAGGGTATGTTTGGTGTAAAATTTAAACAGTAAAATCGTGGTGTTTTACTATTCTCAAAAAAACTTTACATCATATTTTATACATATCAAACACACTTTTTATCTTATTTTTTTTCTCTCCTAATTTTTCTCTCTATCTCTCTCCTCACTTTTCTCTACAGTACTTTCTTTTATTCTACAGTACTTTACTCTACAGTACTTTCTTTACAGTATTTTACATTCATGCATTTATACCAAGCGTACCCTAAAAACGTTCTCATTAAGGGCGTTTATAGGATTGACCCACTGAAGGCGTTTTTCTTGTTAAAAATTAATAAAAACGCTCTCAGTGAGGACGTTTTGTAATGTACACAGTAAAAATTGTATATTTCTGTAGATAGCTTTTAAAGGTAACTGAATTTGTATATATGTTTTTTACTTGGTATATAAATGTGCAAAAGCCTTCGTACATCACTGGTCAGATTATTGAAATTGGATCCGGTGCAATTAACTTTCATGTAATTACGGTGCAATTACTTCAAAACACACATTTTTACTTCATTTTTGAAGTACTAATAGGGACTCACACTAATAAGGACCTACTATGAATGAATTAGGGACCAAATTTTTATCAATATTGACAAATATCATCGTCTTAAATGGATTAAGGACTAAATTGTTATTAATATTGATAAATAGTCTCACAAGGCTATTTAGGACGATGATATTTGCCAATATTGATAAAAATTTTGTCACTAATTCATTCATGGTAAATCTTTATTAGTGTAGGTCCCTATTAGTACTTCAAAAATGAAATAAAAGTATGTGTTTTAAAATAATTGCATCATAATTACACGAAAATTAATTGCACCGGATCCAATTTAAAAAAAAAAAGTGAGGTGTGGGCAGGTGAGTTACTGTGAGTGACGTGAGAAAGAAAAATTGTTTGAAAAGTGAGGTGTGGGCAGGTGAATTACTGTGAGTGACGTGAGAAAGAAAAGTGTTTGAAAAGTGAGTGCTAAGAGTTTAAGAGAGAAAATTGTATTTTTGACCTACATAATATAAAAATTATTTCAGTTTAGTCCCACTTTGATATTCTCAAATTTTATAGTGTCTTCATGAACCGTTTATTTCTATAATTGATTGTTGGCTCCCCTCTGACTAATACATTATTGCCCTACAGGATTTCACTGCTACTATCTTTATATGATCAAATGCAAGCATCACACATGTCTCTTTCAGTGTATGGTACCAAAAATAATGTTATCTTTGAAATTGAAAATATTTTGGGCTATATTATACCATTCTAGTATTCCACTGATTGGAAACAAGAAAGATGGCAGAAGGAAAGCTCAGCTTCAAAGACAAAAGATGGTCACTCACTGGCATGACTGCTCTGGTCACAGGTGGTACCAAAGGCATAGGGTACGTTTTTACTCAATTTCATTCAAACTTCATCTCATCTTTATTTGCTTTTTACTTATCTAGCATGAATACTGAGAAAATAACCCTTATTGCAATTTGCATCTAATCTCAGACACACCATATATTTTTTCGTGTTTGTATCCTTACTTCATAGGTTTCTGCATCTGAGTACTGATTCATCCTTTTTAATTTGAAATTAGGCATGCCATAGTGGAAGAATTAGCTGAATTTGGAGCAGTCGTCCATATCTGTTCGCGTAACCAAGCAGACATTGATAAATGTCTAAAAGAGTGGGAAAGCAAAGGATTTAGTGTAACAGGATCAGTTTGTGATGTAAAATTGCGTGACCAACGCGAAAATCTTATGGAAACTGTTGCCTCTATCTTTCATGGAAAGCTTAACATCCTAGTAAGTTGAGTTACAAAATTTGTTTGATAATCTTGTTTTTAATTTTTGTTTTCAAAAACAAAAAAACAAAACACAGTTTAAAAACTAAAAAACAATAACAAAAAAAAGATGTTTTGTACTCAAATTTTCTGTTTTCATGGCATTATTGTAATATATTTTATCTTCTTTAAACTCTATATCCTTTTAGTCCTTAAAAAATATAATTTATTTTAATTTAATCCTTAATAGATAGAAATAATAATTTACTCCTTAAAAATATAAATTTTCTCAATTTAGTCCCTGATAGATGGAAATGACAAATTTAGTTCCTAAAAATATAATTTGTCTCAATTTAATTCCTGATAGATAAAAATGACAAATTTAATTATTAAAAATACAGCTTTTTTTCATTCTTTTGTTTTTAAAATTGTTCCCAAAACAAATTTATCAAACAAGTTTTTTTATTTTTGTTCTTTAAAACTTGTTTTCAAAAACTGTTTTGAAAACTATTTTTAAAAACACAAAACAAAAACAGTTAATTTCGCCTCTAATTTAACATGTTTTCATTTAGAAAATAATTATATAAGATTAGGTATACCATTAAAATAGGAATGGAAAGGTGGAAAATTTAGTATTTGTATATATACGCCATATCAAGTATGTATATTCTATTGACTTCATAAGTTGTTGTGTTAGATAAACAACGCGGCAACAAATATAATTAAGAAAACCACAGATTATAGTGCCGAAGATATATCAACTGTAATGGGCACCAATTTTGAGTCTACTTACCATTTGAGCCAACTTGCATACCCACTTCTTAAAGCATCAGGATATGGTAACATAGTAAATATCTCCTCCATTGCGGCAGCAAATGTTTTGCCTCTCATTGCAGTCTATGCAGCATCTAAAGGTATAAATCCTTGCTCATACATGTGATAATCTAGTATGAAAAATTCAGCAAATTGACTCAAAGCAAATGAAACTAATTATCTGCATTATTTTATTCAGGTGCCATGAATCAAGTGACAAAGAACTTGGCATTTGAATGGGCAAAGGATAATATTCGTGTGAATGCAGTAGCACCAGGATTTGTGATGACCCCACTTTTGGAGAGTTACATGGTATAAAACTATACATATATCTTTAATTAGTTTATATTCGTCAAAACTGAAGTTCCTGCATGATGCTGCAATATTTAATGGCTATAATCATGTTAAATCATAATCAAGCTTCTTCAAGAGCCCAACCAACATCATGAGTCATGTTCAACACTTGGTTCTTGATTTTCAGAAACTTGTGCTTGCTGTCCCTGCTGGCTTGTTTTTGCAAACCCTATCAACATGACCAAGTTGATTACAAGCTCTGCATTTCACATTTACCTTGATTTGAACCATCAAATTTTCTCATAATGACCTTTCTTCTTGAAGTGAGGACAAGGTGGATCTCAGAGTGGCTCTTCTTGAGGATCTCAAAGTCCCTTGTGTAGCTGAGCACTTGAATCCATCTTGTTCTTTCACTTCCTTGAACTCTTCTTTGAGTTTATCAATCTCCACTACTTCTAACAAATCAAATGCTCTCAGAGCCTTGCCGGTTCTCTCTTTAATTTAAAGCCTTGATACCATGTTAGAATAAACACTGATGTACTAAAGGTATTGGCAACAAATGTTATTAATCTAACAAACACAGACACAAAATGTGAAATAATCTTAGGTGCATATATTGTGTCATATCATTTGTACATTGACCAATAGTATTTATCTATTTATTCTTATTTTATTTATAATGTAGGCTCTCTAGTCTGAAAAGTAAAAAACAAGATAAATGTTATTGATCAATTCACAAATAACGTGGTGCAATACATGCACATAAGAATTTCTCTGCAAGATATATTATTTAAAGAATGTAAAAAAATATCGTAGTCTATCATTTTGATGTGACAATGTATCCATATCCATGGTGTGTGGATCCATTGATGTCGGCAATTTATGTTGTTAATCGTGGGCCGTGGCTAATCGAATAGCACAAATTGTTGATAGCAAAGGATCTGCTCTCATATCCATGTGTGCCCTTCATGTTAAATCTTGTTATAAGTATATGTTATCTTTGTCCCTTTTCTTTTTCTTCTTACCAAATGATGTTACTAAGGTATGCTTTACAATTTAGAGGGGAAGGAAATGGGAGGTTAAATGATAAGTTACTCTCCCTTTATTTGGATCTCCAAAATTTTTTAATTTGTAGTAAATTAAATTAAGAAAAGGGGAGTTAAGGAGGGTTAACATAAAATCCTTTCATATCTTTCCCTCCAAAATTTTAAAAACCAAATAAGGAGAGGTCCTTCTTAATACCTAATCTAAACATATCTTAATGGTTTGTTTGGATTAGCAATTAAAGAGGGGAAGGGGAGAGCTCTTCCATTGTTCGGAAAGTATAAAAAATAAGGGGGAGATAATAAAAGATTAATTTATAATCTTTCATTATCTTTATTTCTGATAATTTTAAAATATCCTAATTTAAAATATTTTGGAGGATGAGGAGATTAAACTCCCCTCCCCTTCTTCCATTCTCTCCTCTTGCTAATTGCCAAACATACTCTAATGAAAATTGATCCTCATAATCTCTGCTCTTGTCACAGAATGAACCTGGTGGAGAGGGTGGAGAGAAAGTAGTAAGGGATATGGTGTCTCAAACTCCTCTTGGTCGTATAGGAGAGCCTAAAGAGATTTCAGTTTTAGTTGCTTTCCTTTGCCTTCCCGTTGCTTCATACATCACTGGACAGATTATATATGCAGATGGAGGTTTCACGGTTTAAATGATTTTGCCTCTAGCATGCTCTTAAAGCAAGATTTGTCAATGGCTCTGTCAGGAACTGTCTTAATTACTTTCTGATTTATTGTTGCTCAGTCTGTTGTTTTTTTCTTTTTTCTTTTTTGGTATTAAAAAGTTTAGGCGAGGGTAAGCATCGGTACTCCATTAGAGTCAAGGAAGATCTCTCAATTCCTTTGAAGCCTTATGAAAAAATTTATATATCATTTACCACTCGCATTGGACAATAGATTCGAACCCTCACTCTTATGAAATGAATGTCTAAACTTTAACCAACTGTTATTTATTTTATGTTTGTTAATTACTTAATTTGCTGTTAACCTTGCAACAATAGAAATTGTATTTAAGAAGTATTTTTATGATTGAATATGTTTGAACTTTGAAGCTTTTAGAGCCCTTGGGAGTGCTTGTTGTATTAAAGAAGTTTATTTTTATTTTCCATAAAAACGCTTATTTAGAAAAGTATGTTGGAAAAACTCTTAAAAAAATTTGAAATTATAGCAAAAATAGTTTTTCAACTATGGAGTAGAGGCTAGAAAATTGAGTTCTACTTCTAATAAAGAGTAGAATTTAAAAATTAAATATTTAATGAAATTTAGTTGCCATTTGAAAATTTAAAAGCAGTAAATAAAATTTAGAAATATAATTAACAAAAATTCTAAAATTAAAGAACATCGAAGGTATTTCTCTGTTCAATTTTTTCTCGAAACTTATTATCATGGTTTCTTTATGGTATTGTATACCTCTGTGGAATGTAGCCGTAAAAGTTGGCGTTTCCTTGCAAAAGGAATTAAACATCATCAAAATACTGGAAAGATCAAATGAAGTTATATCAAACTAAAAATAATTCCCTACTTTCTTACTAGCTCTGATAAATTAAATAGAACCGCTCCCTTACTCTGATAACCCCGCAACTAAGCTATTGACGCGTGAACCACTTTCCTTGTAGAACATGCCACCAAGGTCATCCCTATATATATCCCCTGCACTGCTTGTATTGGAACACTTAGGATATATTTGGTATAAATGTATGGATGTAAAGTAAAAGATAGAAAAAAAAATTAGGATAAAAAATATGTTTGATATGTATAAAATATTATATAAAGTTTTTTGTTTAGAATCTTGTCACGATTTTACTATCTGTTTGAGAAAATACTCGAATCAAGTTTTATGTGGCCATGACAAGAAGCATAATGAAACTTGTATTCGGTTGAGTCCTTTTATCTCAAATCAACAACCCACAATGTTTATACTGATTCCTCATCTTGTATCCTCCAATATATCTATCTTTTATTGAAACCGTGTAGGATTCTCAATTGGAAAGCTGAAGAATGTAGTAGCTTCCGGTTTATTTACAATCTTGCTCTGTTCTTCTTATTATTCTTTTTGGTTTGAATGAATTTGATTTTTGGTCAGACTAAAAATAGAGGTCCTGCTTGGTCTTAGACTTGAATGGTCAATTTTATTTACAGGTTCTTAGTTTCCTTTTTTTTTCTTTTGGTTGCCTGGTTAACCTTGTCAATTCCAGTAAATTGCTTGAAAAATAGCACCTGATGCTTGATGTGTCAATTACTCTGGGTGTTTAAGCTTATGTGAATCATTTGAAGAGAAGCACATTTTTGGGTATTATTGGTAAAATTCTAATTCTAATTCACTTTCAGCATTGTATGCACTACACAGTTCGGTCTTCTAGTGTCTCAATTAACATTTCATCCGGCTAATTTTCACGCTACACTTTATTCTTCAACTACTTCACCATGTTTAATACTCAATTATACTTTTCAGCGTGTCTTTCTTTATTTCTTAGGTCCCACCACCACCGCCACCATTTTTGTTTAATATATAGTCTTATATTTTTAAATTATAATATTAAAGATATTTTAGCCTTTTAAAATTTTACTTTACAAACTTTTTTTTTTTATTTTGTTGATACCAAACATTTTTTTTTTATCTTTACAATTACCTTACATTCTCTCCCTTTACATAATTTTTTTTTACATTTTTTCTCTTTACATACCTCCATGTATACCAAACGCAATAGTTGTTGGACAATTTCATAAATTATAAATTTTAGGGATAAAAGTCTAGGGAGTACTTAATTTTCAGTACATCTCTCTATTTATTCAATGATATTTGTCAATATTAATAAGTACTTATATTAATAGGGATCCACCCTAAATAAATTAAAGACTAATTTGTTATTAATATATTAACAAAGGACAAATAATGAATGAAGGAGAAAGTACTGAATTCAATACCCCTTAGTACTAAGGGTGTGTTCTTTACAAAGATTAGGTGATGGAAAATGTTAAGGGAAAAAGAACATGTAGGCCTCAAATGTTACCCACTTTTTTATTTTTATCTTAAAAAGTGTGTATAATTAAAAAAAGAATACCAAATGTCTATTATACACTTTGATTTGACACAATCAAGATTTTTTTCTTTTTATTATTTTAATTTAAGGGGTAAAGTGGTAATTTAATACATTCTTATTTCATTTCTATTCTCAACTTTTACTAACAAACACAATAAATACATTTCATTTCCCTTTCCGTTTCTGCGTAAAGAACCAATCTTAAATCTTCTCAAATTTTAAAAGGTAATAATAACACATTAGAAAAAGTCTCATCTAATGGCTGAAGAAATAAGTACACTCTTTTTTCTTTTTTTATAACAAAATAAGTACACTCTTTTTTAGGAACAGTTTATTTTTATAAATTGATCATTGTCCCCCTGCTCACTAATATATTGTCCAATAGGATTTCACTGCTACTATCTTTATCAGATGCAAGCATTTATAATCACAAATGTCTCTTTCAGTGTATGGTACCAAAAATAATGTTATCTGTGAACAAGTCAACAACTCTAATTATTCTTTCAACCTGACTAGTGAAACTGAGAAATTTTTGGGCTATATTATACCATTTCTAGTATTCCACTGATTGGCAACAAGAAAGATGGCAGAAGGAAAGCTCAGCTTCAAAAACAAAAGATGGTCACTCACTGGCATGACTGCTCTAGTCACAGGTGGTACCAAAGGCATAGGGTAGGTTTTTACACAACTTCATTAAAAAATAACCCTTATTAATCTGATCTCAGACACACCATATATTTTTTCCTGTCTGTATCTTTACAGCGTAGCTTTCTGCAACTGAGTACTGATTCATCTTTTTTTTATTTGAAATTAGGCATGCCATAGTCGAAGAATTAGCTGCATTTGGAGCAATTGTACATATCTGTTCACGTAACCAAGCAGACATTGATATATGTCTGAAAGAGTGGGAAAGCAAAGGATTTAGTGTAACAGGATCAGTTTGTGATGTAAAATTTCATGACCAGCGCGAAAATCTTATGAAAACTGTTTCCTCTATTTTTGATGGAAAGCTCAACATCCTAGTAAGTTGTCTTACAAAATCCTAGTTGATTAAGTATACCAATAATAGTAATGGAAAGTTAGAAAATTAGGATGTGTAGTCTGTGTAAATGTCTTTGCCTCGTAGGAGATAAGACATTTCAAAATTTTTTGCTCCATTGTTTTATTTCAGTTGACTTCATAAGTTGTTGTGTTAGATAAACAACGCAGCAACAAATATATTTAAGGAAAGCACAGATATTACGGCTGAAGATATATCAACTGTAATGGGTACCAATTTTGAGTCTACTTACCATTTGAGCCAACTTGCACACACACTTCTTAAAGCTTCAGGATATGGCAACATAGTAAATATCTCCTCCATTGCGACAGCAAAAGCTTTTCCTCTCACTTCAGTTTCTGCAGCATCTAAAGGTATATATCCTTGCATACATGTGATAATCTAGTATGAAAAATTCAGCAAATTGACTCAAAGCAAATGTAACTAATTATCTGCATATTTTCATTCAGGTGCCATGAATCAAGTGACAAAGAACTTGGCATTTGAATGGGCAAAGGATAATGTTCGTGTGAATGCAGTAGCTCCAGGACCTGTGAGGACCCCACTTTTGGAGAGTGGAATGGTATAGATCTATAAATGTATCTCTTTATAGTTTACATCCGTCGAAACTGAAGTTCTTGAATCTTGAAGATCCCAACATTGTGAGTCATGTGATTTGTACAGCCACCGCCAATCAGCCAAGAGTTTTACTATTGTTTTCAACATAAAAGGAGGCAACAAGTAGATGTTCATCACCTGGTTCTTGAGTTTCAGCAAGCTTTGCATTTCACATATACCTTGAACCAACAAAATTTCTCATAATGACCTTTCTTCTTGCAGTGAGGACAAGGTGGATCTCAAAGTTGCTCTTCTTGAGGATCTCAAACTCCCTTATGTAGTTAATGAACAATTCAATCCATCTCGTTCTTTCACCTGCCTTGAACTCATCTTTGAGTTTGTCTTAAACCTTGTTTATGGACTCAAAACTCATGATCCTTCTGAAAATACCATAAGCTAAAGATGAAGGGAAGGCAATCAAAGCCTTGTAGCCTCATTATGCAGCTTCTCGTACTACTTCTAACAAATCAATTTCTCTCAGATATTCCTTCATCTTCACTACTGAAACAGGATACTTTTCAGTTTTCACCAGTGAAAGATAGAGGAGGAGCAGCAGAATAACTACTTAAAGCCCTAAGAGATTACTGAGATGTCCTAGGTTTTATATCAGAGCCTTGCCTGTTCTTTCTTTTCGCTCTTTAATTTATGTCCAGCCCGATCATTAATTTACAGCACTAATACCATGTTAGAATAAACACTGGCTTACTAAAGGTATTAGCACTTAGCAGCAAATGTTATTAATCTTACAAACATAAACACAAAGGAGCTTTGATACCATATATGTTTCTCTCTTTGATTTATATTTAACTTTAAGTTAGATGTATTTTTGTATAATTTATTAAAGAAGTATCATATCTTGAATTTTTAAGAAATAACCGGTATAAGCATGTGCCCTTCATGTTAAATCTTGTAATAAGTTTCTGTTTTCTGTTTTTTCTTTTCTTTTGCTTGCTTACCAAATGATGTTACTAAGTGAGAATTGATTCTCATAATCTATGCTCTTCTCACAGAATGAACCTGGTGGAGAGAATGCATTAAATGATATATTGTCTCAAACTCCTCTTCGTCGCATGGGACAGCCTAAAGAGATTTCAGCTGTAGTTGCTTTTCTTTGCCTTCCTGTTGCTTCATACATCACTGGACAGATTATATATGCAGATGGAGGTTATACGGTTTAAATGATTTTGCCTTTGCCATGCTCGTAAAGCATGATTTGTCAATGGCTCGGTTAGTAACTGTCTTAAATACTCTCTGATTCATTGTTGGTCAGTTTCTTATTTATTTGGTATTGAAAAGTTTAGGTGGGGATAAACATCGGTACCCCTATCAGAGTCAGGGAAGACCTCCCAATCTCTTTGAGGGCTTCCGAAGATAATTTATATATCACTCACCAATAAGGCCAGTGAATACAAACCCTCACTTTTATGAAATAACATTACACATCTGTTATTTATTTGTGCTGGAGCTTGTTCACTCAATTTATGTTTGTTAGTTTTGTCCTTAACTTTGCTACTCTAAAATTGTATTTATGAACTATTTTTATGATTGAATATGTTTGAAGCTTTTAGAGCCTCTTGGGAGTGCCTGTTTCATTGAAGAAGTTTATTTTTTTTTACAAAAACTCTTATTTAGAAAATTGTGTTTGAAAAACTCTTAAAAATATTTGAAGCTATGGAGTAGAGGCTAGAAATTTGATTTCTGTTTCTAATCATGGGTAGAAATTAAAAATTAAATATTTTAGGACAAAAATACTCTTATTAAATGATTCAATTTTATTCTCTCATCATACAATTGATCCAAAACTTATTAATAAATTTGACCATTTGCTCACTATATTTTTATTTATGTACAAATAACTAATTACTAATTCACTTAGAGTACGATGGGAGGCAATAGCTATGATTATGAGAATCTTTTAGATCATGAAAACCCATTCCACCACTATATCTGTATATCTAGTTTTTCTTCTTATCAAATTTTTCAGCAATAAGTTCCTCCATGATGCTTATATCTGTTATCTAGTTTTTCTTCTTACAAATGTTGTTACTAAATGAGAATTGATTCTCATAATCATAACCTGTTTAATCTCTGAAAAGATGAGAATGAAACGTTATTTAGACACTACAATACTTAAGAGATTAATTATCAGGTCTATTTTGATAGATAACTATTTCAAGACAAAAAAATAATATATCTTATTACTACGCGAATTTGTGTGCATAGTATAAGCAAGGTCGATGCTCTAATTTCTTTTAAACAACCAAAAAGTCAAGAAAAAAATATTCACTAGGAGCTACATGTTCTTGATCAAATACAGAGAATATTCTATAGCTGAAAAACTGGATCATCTCAACTTTTGGTCTGAAATTAGTGCTGTTAATTTTGTGTGCGATCCCAAGCAGATGTCTAATATTAATTGGAAGCATCATAGCAATAAACATAAATTGAACAGGAATAAAAGGTTTTATTCCGAAGAATTCATTATTGTAGATTTCATGACAAATAAACTAAAGAGATATTTACTACGTCTAAACTATAGAAGAACATCTGCTCCAAACTAGCTTATTGCTCGCTGCTATTGCTGAAACATTGGCTTGGAATCCAGGAGTTTGAAGAACCGGCACGATCAAGCTATCGTAACACGTCTTTCCCACCTCATTTACTAAATTGGCACAACACTCGTCAGTAACAGTCTCGTTACGATAAACTATACTATTAAACGTGAGGTAACCACAATTTTTTGTAAACTTCAGCGCACATTTAATTAAATCTTCTGTCGTTAGAGCAAGAGATATTTTTGAAGTCATAGATATAGAAGAACATTTGCTCCAAACCTGCTTATTGCTTGCTGCTATTTCCGAAACATTGTCTTTGAACACAGGAGTTTGAAGAACAGGCACGATCAAGCTATCATAACATTTCTTTCCCACCACGTTCACTACGTTGTCGCAACACTCGTCTGTAACGGTCGCATTACGATAAAGTATATTATTGAATGTAAGATAACCACAATTTTTTGTAAACTTTAGTGCACAACTAATTAGAAATTCTGTGGTTGGAGCAGCTTCTTTATGTCGTCGTAATTCATGAAAGGCTGTTTGAGAATCATAGCCTACAAAACCATCACTTGATGAAATTCCAGGTTCAAAACACAAAGCACCAATAGTGAAAAATGACATCATCACTACAAGTGTGGTTATTGATTGTGCCATTAATTTATTTAATATTCACACTTGGATATATATAATGATAGGCTAATTATCTGAGGAAAAGTATTTGGTTTTGTGGCTTGAATCAGAAGGAGAATATAATCCCCTTTATATAGTTACACTCATTGGGTAACCTAAGAAAAACAGTAATGAAATGTCTTTACATAACATTTCATGTAGTATATAACTTATGAACCTAAGACGTTTCACCACCATCCCAAATTTGTGGAGTTGAGATTTTTTTTTTTAAAAAAAAAAAAAAGAGCAAAATTCATTTTCTTTTCTTGAAACTTATTATCATGGTCTTTATGGTTTGGTATACCTGTGGATTGTAACCTTGGAAATTGACGTTTGCTTCCAAAGACTAAGAACAAAACTAACGAAAATTTTTATGACTAACTAATGAGAAGTTATATTTTCTGAATTGAATGAACATGACTGAATCTAAATAAATAATTTGGTGAGAGTATAAATAATTCTTAGTTATATCTAATCAATAGAGGTAGGAGTAGAGGTGGGTTACTCCTACAACAAAGTGGAAAGAGATTTTTGTGTCCTTCCATATCCCAGAAAATAATTTGGGCAATGTGAATGATTATGGAGTCAGATACATCTGTGATCTGTGGGAATTTATTTTTAAATATTTCTTAATTCAAATTTAAACTATTAAAAAATTATACTATCTTTTACAAATTTTTTATAATATAATTTCATCTTTTTTAAAATTCAAACAAATAAAATATAAATCAAAGTAATTAGATAAATTAAATAAAAATTTAAAATAATTAATTAATACAATTTAAATTAAGATGAAAATTCATAAAATTGATTTATTGCATAAATATTAAAAATTTAAAAACAAAATTGAATTAACCCAATCATCTTTATAAATTCTAAAGATCCAAACATACTTTTTTTTTCTAGACCAGGGTATCCACGAGTACAGTGACTGACTAATCCCCTCGCTGAATTGTAGGCACCTCGATGGATAGGATAACTAGCCCAAGGATTTAAAGCTGCTCCATACCCTAGACAAGGACCGAACCCCTGACACTTGATTAAGAATAGATGAATCCCTTCCACTCAACCTCATCTTGGTTCCTTTTGATACTTTTAATCCACCTTACTATGGTGTAACTTGAGACGTGTGGAGAATACGTCCCAACAAATTAGATTATTGAGTGAGAATATATATGTGACAACTTAAAATATGTTAAATTCTCAATTCTATTAGAGGTGATACATCATT
The DNA here is from genome assembly GCA_014851425.1 of Senna tora. NCBI lineage: Eukaryota > Viridiplantae > Streptophyta > Magnoliopsida > Fabales > Fabaceae > Senna > Senna tora. The sequence goes on along the minus strand of CM026265.1, from coordinate 6,390,124 downwards.
TTTTTTTCTGCAGATGCAAGTATTATTTATAACCACACGATATTGTGCCTGCTAGTTATCTCCCTTTTTTTTCTTTTTTTGTGCAAAAAATGGTTACCTAATTATCTCTTTCAACTTCCCAGAAACTGATGGTATTTTTCTTGTGCCGTGTTCTTCCATCCCAAGGATTTCACTGAATAGCACAGCCACAAAAATGGATGAAGCAAAGATGGGCTTCAAAGACAAAAGATGGTCACTCAGTGGAATGACTGCTCTGGTCACAGGAGGAACCCGAGGCATAGGGTAAGTTAATTTTCACTTTCACTTGTGCCATTAATTTTAATAACCTAAAGTTTAGGGTTAGGAAATGTAATTTCTGCCTTTTCAATTCACATTGCATTAGGCATGCCATAGCAGAAGAATTAGCAGAATTTGGAGCAGCTGTTCATATCTGTTCACGTAACCAAGCAGAGATTGATAAGTGTGTGAAAGAGTGGCAAAGCAGAGGATTTAGTGTAACAGGATCAGCTTCTGATGTATTGTATCCTCACCAACGTCTAAATCTAATGGAAATTGTTGCCTCTATTTTTCAAGGAAAGCTTAACATTATAGTAAGATTCTCCCTTAAAATCTACATTCTAGAAACTTATTTAGTATCTCGATGTTACGATTTTTCGATTTTATTTATAAAAACTGATCCGAATCTTACATAAAATCAAAATTTACTAAGATAATTATAAGGTCTTGATTTTGTAAGTTCGATCATACGGTCTATTGTGTTATATATTCTATGATTTTAGGTCTCATGTTAGAAACCTACAAACAAGAAAAGTTATTTTATGGAAATTGTCTTTTATCAAAGGGCCAAATTATTCTTTTAGTCATTAACGTTTGCACGAAGTTTAATATTGGTCGTCAACGTTTCAAAAAGTTATTTTATGTCCTCAACGTTTTTTTTGTTAAAATTGGTCCTCTAGCGTAACATCTATCTAGTTTTACCATTAAATGCTGACGTGGAAGGCTTATGTGGCACACCCTCTCTCCTACGTATCATATTTAAATGATATGGCACACTCTCTCACTCAAACTCAGCAAAACAACGCCGTTTTGATTCATTTAAATGTTCTGTTTTGAATCAAAACGGCATCGTTTTGTTGAGTTGGAGTGAGAGAGGGTGCCATGTCATTAAAATATGACATGTATGAGAAAATGTGTGCCACATAAGCCTTACACGTCAGCATTTAATGGCAAAACCAGACAGATGTTACGCTAGAGAACCAATTTTGACCAAAAAAAACGTTGAGGACCTAAAATAACTTTTTGAAACGTTAAGGACCAAAAGAGTAATTTGACCTTATGAAAGTATGATGACTTTTAGATAATTATATACTCAAAAAAAATTGTACTATTACATTTATTTTTTATTAATTTCATAAAAATGATAGGATTTTATGATCTTCAAATCTGATATTGGGACTCGATCTATTTTGTATTACTTCTGATCTTACATAAGATCTCGATCTTAACAACATTACTGAATATTTTTCTCTTGACTTTGTGAGGTTGTATTGTCATAGGTAAACAACGTCGGGACATATATGATTAAGGAAACCATAGATTTCAGTGCTGAAGATATATCAACTATAATGAAAACCAACTTTGAGTCTCCTTACCATTTGAGCCAACTAGCATACCCACTTCTTAAAGCATCAGGATATGGTAACATAGTTTTTATTTCCTCTATTTCGGGTGTGAAAGCTTTGCCTCTCTTGTCTCTCTATGCAGCATCTAAAGGTAATTTTCTTTTTTGTTATCCTTCATCATATTTGACGTACATGATAGAAAACTGACTCATAAACTAAGGTAAACTATATGTGCTTAATTTCATTGAGGTGCCATGAATCAAGTGACAAAGAACTTGGCATTTGAATGGGCAAAGGATAATATTCGTGTGAATGCAGTAGCACCGGGACCTGTGATGACCACTATTTCAGAGTCTGGCGTGGTATAAATATATGTTTAATTGTTTTATATAGAGTAAATTGCATTCACTTGGTTTAAGGTTTTTGAAATTTACACTCACAACCCCAAAAAAAAAAAATACTGACTTCCCTTATTTTAAGTTCTCATGAGCTCTAACCCTTTGGTGATTCGTACATCGTTGAATTAAGCTATTATAAGTTTTTAGGAGAACTGATAAGTCCCACATGGGATAGAATTGAAAATGTAAGATGATATTTAAAGTGTGAGGCATTCTCACTGAATAGGTTAGTTTTGGGATGAATTTTATTCATGGTTTAAGTTACATCTTTCAATATCCAAGATACTTGTTTACAGGTCAAAACTCTAAATTAGTCCCTTATGTTTGCACGAAATTTTATATTGGTCCTTTATGCTTGCAAGAAGTTTCAAATTGGCCCTATATATATATTGGTCCTTTATGTTTGCAAGAAGTTCCAAATTGGTCATTCCATCCAAGTCTGTTTATTTCTTCCGTTAAGTGCTGACGTGGCGTGCTAAGGTGGATATCTCTCCTACGTGTCCATTTAAACTGACGTGTCATATCACGTCTTTGTCACATCATCATCTATTATCATATGTGATGACGTGGCATCTTAGATGGACACGTCAGCACTTAACTTAAGAAGTGGACGGAATGACCAATTTAAACTTTTTGAAACATAAAGGATCAATATGAAACTTCGTGCAAACATAAGGGACTAATTTGAGGTTTTGACCTTTGTTTACAATACCCGCCCAAGAGAGATCGAGCATCTTCGCAAGGGATAAAAGATGAGTAGTACGGTAGTACTGAACTTCAGTGCATCCTTTTAATCATGTAGTGATATTTGTTAATATTAATAAATACTCACATTAATAAGGAGTGAGGACCCATCTTGAATGGATTAGGGACTAATTGATTGAAGGGATATACTGAAATTCAGTACTACCGTACTACTGAACATCTACTCGCAATACAAAGTCAATTAGGCCATAGTTTATTAATTATGTTATTAGAAGGGAAGCTTTATATAAATCGAAACTAGATTAATCTAATTTTTTTCTAGTTTATATTAGTATCTGCATTAATTTTTATTCTGCTTTTGACTTTAGAATATTAAATCATGTTAGTAAGATATAGAATTGATGCTCATAATTCTGGTTATCACAGAATGAGGCAAGAGGTGAAAATGAGTCAAATGCAGCAAGTGCTATAATGTCTCAAATTCCTATGTGTCGCATAGGACATCCTAAAGAGATTTCTGCACTAGTTGCCTTCCTTTGTCTTCCTGTTGCTTCTTACATCACTGGTCAGATCATTTGTGCAGATGGAGGTTACACTGTTTAAATGGTTTTGTCACTTTTTTTTTTCATTTTAAGAGACTACTATGGTGAGAAAACCACTTAATCCTTTCTGATGATGTTTTGCCACTTGATTAAGCTTGAAGAAAAAGTGTGCAAGAAATGATAATGGTTCTTTATTTTTTTAATCATCGTCTCCTAAGTTATTAGGTCTGGTCTAGTATATACCATTGTCCAATACTATTGAAAAAAAAAATCAAATAAAGCTTCTTATATATTTGATATAAAGTTCTATAATTGATCATGCAAAAAATTTTATTACAGACTTTAATTGTATTAAAAAAAATCTTATAGCAAATATATAAAGAATTTTAACTAAATCTAGAGTACGTTCTTTTGGTAGAAAAGATGAAGGAATGAGAATGGGAAAAGATGAGGGAATGGAAATGTCATGTTAATATAATGTGATGTGATGTAAATAGAATATAAGTGGGTAAAATGACCATTTTGTCCTTACATTAAAAGTAATAATAGAATAAAAGTTGGTAAAAAAATAAGAGTTTGTTTGTTAGGAAGAAAAAAATCTATCATAATTTCTTTCTAAAGAACATCCCAATAATTTTGCAGAATACTCGTTAACATACTTAGTAATTTATGCTTTTGTTGTGAAAGATATCAATGTAGAGCTTTTAATTTTAAGAGAAGAAATTGTAAATTTTTTATAACAATAAAAAATGTTAATTTAAACATATTTTAAAGAGAACTTGAGATGAATCTTTGAATTCATGGTATTTTCTATTTTTATAATGGATGAAAGAATATATATGTTCTTCAATTCTTTTCACATCAAAATAAAATAACCTCGTAGATTAGGAAGGAATTTCAACACAGAATTTGTTCTATTGAAAGCAAAAGGGTTGAAATTCTACATATAACCCCATCATTCATTTCTTTGATTCCTAATCCCTCGCCCAATACACATTAAATTAATCAAACAAAAGTTAAGTACAAGAAAAGATAACAAATATATAGAAAGTAGGGACTAATGTATTAGAAAAAGAGTATGTTCCGAAGGAAAAGAATAAAAGATCATTCTTTTATTTGGCTTTTTTTTTTCTTTTCGAGAAGTTTAAAAATTACAAATAATGAAGAAACGGTAGTACTTTTTTTCTAATGAAAAATAATTAATTGTTCATAGTCTTCGTAAATATCTCGTCCTATGTTTAATTAGAGTATGTGTAGATTTTTTTTTTTAAAAAAAAAGAGAAGAATAAAAGAGAGACAAAAAAAAATTCCTATTTCCGAAAATTTTTAATTTAACTTTTTAAAATAAAATTTTACTTTCTTTTTTCTCAATCATTTTCATCAATCCAAACCTACCTTAACTTTTTAACTGGTTTTGGATCAAAGATGACAAATTCTAGTGCTGAAAGTGAAATTTCAATGCAAAAACGCACAATATTTTAAAAAAAAACAAAATACTATTTATTTTTGAATTATTGGTCAAACTATTATTTAGTCCTCGAATTTATCAAAAATACTATTTAGTTTCTGAAATGTTTAACTATGTCAACTATTTAGTCCCCGAATTTGACAAAATACTATTTAGTCCTCGAATTTGTAACTAGGTCAATTATTTAACCATTGAACTTGGCAAAAATACTATTTAACCACCGAATTTGTAACTCTGTCAACTATAACGGGTAACAATCAGGAGACTAAATAGTTGACAGAGTTGCAAATTCGATGATTAAATAGTATTTTTGCCAAGTTTGAAGACTAAATAGTTGACATAGTTACAAATTCGGGAACTAAATAGTATTTTTGATAAATTCGAAGACTAAATAATAGTTTGACCAACAATTCAAGAACTAAATAATATTTGATCTCTTAAAAAAAAGTTAACCGAAAATATCATAAATTATACCTTTGACCATAAAAAGAAAAAAAAAAGATAAAAGAAACAAAAAATAGTAGCCTGTATTTAATAAGTGAGACAATTATGGTGGATGCCAGTGCAACAAACCACGCCACAAAAGGCGATTCTTCCTCCAACTATTTTCTTCTCACCATTCTATCTATCTCTTCTCATTTAATTATACTATCACAAATTTATACTTCAAATTTTTTTTTTCTTTTTTTTTAATGAGTTTGCTACCATTTTTTGTAAGATTTTCCAATCAGCAAGATTAATTTTTTCACTGATTACATGAAAAGAATGATTACGTGTGACATTCTGGTGGCATGAGTTGTTAGACAACACAATTAGTTAAACATAACTATTTTTATTCATATATCATTTAAAGTTTTATTATACGATTTCTATTTTTTATAAAAAAATAATTTTATTATTCATTAAATTTTTGGTATTATATTGTTAAAAAACTTGTGGACCAAGGTATTGCATCATAAAAGATTTGGTCAGCAACACCAATTGCGAATTTATTGTTGGGAATGATCTTTTCATTAGGCAAAACTTCATTACTAACTTATAAGAATTGAATTCAATAAATAACAATTAACAAAACACAAATTTATTAACAAGTACAATTTTGACTTATTTTATTGACTTACTTTCAATCAGAGTTAAATACACAATGCGAGTCGAGTTTAAATTAATTACAATAGTGTATTAAAGAGTAAACGGGTAACCAAAAAATTATATAAAGAGTGACTAAATGGCACATAATTGCTTATATAAATTATTTAATAATAGATTGACAAAATTTTAATGATAGAGGATCTCATTTAAATTTTATAAATTAAATTTGGTGTTTTATTTTAAATTATAAATTTAAAATAGAACCAAAATAAAGTAAAGTAATTAAACTTTGCAGAAAGTAGCATTTTAATATTGGGTTTTGCTAATTAATGTTTATGAAAAAGTTGAAAATTTATTTTTGTTAGATTTTTATTAAATTCAAGACAAATTCTCATGTAACATAGTACTTGTGGATAAATCTTTTAGAGCATGTTTTGTATCCATTTTCGAGAGGGAAATGAAACTTTTGTTTCCTGCGTTTGGTTGGTCTTATATGAGAGGGAAGAGAAACAAAACCTTTTTAATCACACAGTACTTTTTTTTTCTAAAGTACTATTTTAGTCCTCAATGTTCGCATGAAGTTTAATATTGGTCCTCAATGTTTCAAAAGTTTAATGTTGGTCCTCAAAGTTTTTATTTTTGGTCGATTTTGGTCCTCGAGCGTAACACCGTTAACTTTTTGCCGTTAAATGATGACGTAGCATGCTTATATGGCACACACTCTCTCCTACGTGTTATATTTTAATGACGTGGCATGACACATCACTATCACGTCACCCGAGATGATGATGATAATGTTGGGGCTACAAGAAAAAATAAGAAAAAACAATAATAGAAACAATAGAGATAAAGATGAATATAATTAAAATAAATACGTGGTGTTTGACCGAGGCACGGGTATCTCGTTGTCTTTAAGGTAATTCACGCTCTCCACGGGTAGAATGATATTCTATAACCCCGGTGTAGTGGTACCCAAGCGCGTCACCTCCAGGATACAACGGCCAAACACTCGCCTTTTTTAGAGTCTACAACTTCTACACAAAGAAGTAGACAGGACTCTAGAACACCCACACCTTTTCTCCACCCAAATGAGATTAGAATTTTCTCTCAAGCCTTCTTATTTTTCTGAATATTTTTGTGTGTTCAAATGAACCAAATGAACCCATATTTATAGGTGAAGTAGAAAGACTACCAAGACTACAACGTTTAGAAATTGAATACTGCAACAATTGCCCATTAAAATTCAATCAGTTATGTTTCTACACGTTTAAGGACATTCATGCGCAATAAAAAAATTGTCCAACGTACACAACTGAATGAATTTTTTTATTTGCGTGCTGCAAGTAGTCAAATGGCAATCTTCACATATTAAAACATATTCAAAACAATAAACGTATATCAATTCCAAATTAATAGCATTGACAGTTTTGTTTTTTCAATAATTCAAATATTTAATTTAAAATTTATAATAATACTTAACAATCCCCCACTTATTATTATAAATTACCTCGTTTTATAATTTATTTGGGTAGAGATAGATTATTATGCATAATATAGACGACATTGACTTGAATCTATATTTAGCAAAAATACATATCTTGATCCAGAGCCAATAGTGGTATTCGCCTTGAACTATGACTGCTTAGGGGAGACAAGATACATATCTTGCACATAATAACCCAGGTGCAATTAATGAGCCCTAGCCCGCACATTATGCGGCCTTTGTGCGCATCCTGTTTCTTGAATGTGTTTCAAGAATATATGCCCTTTTATATTCTCTTAGGAGCGGCCCCACTCCGTCACATTCAAATAGGTGAACTCTGTCAAGGGTGCTCCTGCAATTAAGACACCCAACTCTTAAGAGCTACAAATTTCATTAAGAGTTTATAAACTCAACCTCACATATACATTGCAGGAAATGCACTTACACCATAGGGATGAGTTTAAGAGTTTTAAAGACTCTTATAAAGGTGCATTTATTCCACAGCTACTCTATGATTCATTTTTCCCTTTGAACCAAGTTATTAGGATCACTAAACACTTGGTAGGGTATCCTCATAGGTTGCTTTTAATTCTATGGGCTTAAGACCCATCCCCTCGATGTACTCCAGACCCTATCTCTATGTAAAGCCTTTGTAAGCGGATCTGCAAGATTATCTCTTGACTTTACATATTCCACATGAATGGTACCATTATTAATGTGAGATCTCAAAATACTGTGTTTTCTCTTTATGGGTCTAGATTTTCCATTATAGTAGCGATTTCGTACTCTACCCATAGCAGCAGTACTATCGCAATGTATCAATATAGGTGGTACAGGTTTTTCCCACATGGGAATTTCATTTAACATATCCCTCAACCAACTAGCCTCATCACTGGCTAATGCTAAAGCAATCAGCTCAGCTTCCATAGTTGATTTTGCAATTATTTGTTGTTTTTTAGATTTCCAACAAATTGCACAACCACCTAAAGTAAAAATATAACCAGAAGTAGAAAGAGAGTCTCCTGATAATGTATTCCAATTGGCATCAGAATATCCTTCTAACACAGCTGGATACTTTTTATAGAACAAACCATAATTTTTAGTGCCACATAAATATCTCATAAGATATTTTATTGCACTCCAATGTTCCATACTAGGTTTACTTGTAAACCTTCCAAGCAATCCAACTGCATAAGAAATATCAGGTCTAGTGCAGTCTGTTAAATAACGCAGACTCCCAATCATACTAGCATATTCTTTTTTATCAATGATCAAATTCTCATTAGTAGTGGGAAACAAATGGATATCTGACTCTAAAGGAATAGAGACATGTTTACCATCTAAAAATCCATATTTTTTCAAAAGTTTTTCCACATAATGAGATTGATCAAGAAAAATTCCATCATTCATTCTTGTAATTTTCATACCAAGAATGACACTAGCATTACCAAGATCTTTCATACTAAAATTTTCACAAAGCAAATTTTTAGTATTTTTAATCACATCTAAGCTTGTACTAAAAATTAACAAATCATCTACATACAAGCTAATAATCACATGATCATTCTCAATAGATTTATGATATATGCATTTATCACATTCACTAGACTTAAAACCATTTTCAAGCATGCACATATCAAATTTTTCATGCCATTGCTTAGGAGCTTGTTTTAAATCATATAAAGATTTTGTTAATTTACAAACTTTATTTTCTTGTCCCTCTATAACAAAACCTTCTGGTTGCTCCATGTATATTTCTTCATCTAAATCTCCATTTAGAAAAGCAGTTTTTACATCCATCTGATGAATAAATAAATCATGGATAGCAGCAATAGCAATCAAAAATCTAATAGATGTAATTCTAGCAACTGGAGAAAAAGTATCAAAGAAATCTAAATCTTCTCTTTGAGTATAACCCTTTGCTACAAGTCTAGCTTTATATTTATCAATAGAACCATCAGGTTTTAACTTCTTACGAAGTACCCATTTACAACCAATTGCTTTACATCCACTAGGTAAATCACACAATTTCCAAGTTTTATTAGAAATGAGTGAGTCCATTTCATCATGTATAGCTTCCTTCCAAAAAAATGAGTCAGGTGATGCTAAAGCCTCTTTTAAAGACAAAGGATTATCTTCAACATTATAAACTAGAAAATCTGGGCCAAAATCTTTTTCTATTCTAGCTCTCTTACTTCTTCTTGGTTCTATTTCAATATTATTTTCTTGATAAGAAGAGCTTGGAATAGAAATACTTGTTTTTATAATTTCTTGACCCCCACTATTTCTTAGTTTATAAGGAAATTTATTTTCATAAAATATAGCATCACTTGATTCAATAATTATTTTATTATCTAAGTCAAAAAATCTATAAGTTATGCTATTTAAAGAATAGCCAACAAAAATACATGTGGAAGCTTGAGGACCTAATTTAGATCTTTTTGGGTCTATATGTTTTACATATGCCAAACATCCCCATACTCTTAAAAAATTTAAACTTGGTTTATAATTTTTCCATAACTCAAAAGGAGTTTTATCTACTTTTTTATGAGGAACTCGATTTAGCACAAAACAGGCAGTTAATACAGCTTCACCCCAAAAATTCAAAGAAATGCCAGAATGCATCAACATAGAATTTGTCAAGTTTATTAACGTTCTATTTTTACGTTCAGCTACTCCATTAGAAGCAGGTGAGTAAGGAGGTGTTACTTCATGAGCAATTCCCAAATTTTTAATAAAATTATTCAACTCATTTGAATCATATTCACCTCCTCTATCACTACGAAAACGTTTAATTTTCTTGCCAAATTGATTTTCAACTTCATTTAAAAATATTTTTAATTTTTCAAAAGCCTCACTTTTGTGTTTCATCAAATATACATAAGTATATTTAGAAAAGTCATCAATAAAAGTTATGAAATATCTATTTCCACCACGAGTTAAATGACCATCAAATTCACAAATATCAGTATGAATTAAATCTAATATTTCAGAATTTCTCACAACATCTATATGAGGTCTTTTTGTAATTTTTGACATGCTACAAAATTCACATTTTTCAAATTTATTATCAATATTAGGTATTAATCCTAAATTACTCATTCTTTTCACATATTTACCATTTATGTGACATAAACGTTCATGCCAAAAATTAATAGAAGAAGTCAAATAAACAGAACTTGAAGACATTTTATTCATATCAAGATTCAATTTAAACATTCCATCACAAGCATACCCTTTGCCTACAAAATTCCCACCCTTGGTAAAAACATATTGGTCAGACTCAATAGTCTGTTTAAACCCAGCTTTGTTAAGTAGAAAGGCAGACATAAGATTCTTTCTCATCTTAGGAGTGTAAAGAACATCCTTGAGAGTGAGAGTACGCCCAGAAGTAAAATTTAATTCTACATCTCCTTCACCCAAAATTTGAATAGTGTGGGAGTCACCAAGCATGATGTCTCTAGGTTGTTCATAAGGTGTATAAACCTTGAAACAATCTCTATCATAACAAACATGCCTAGTGGCTCCAGAATCTACCCACCAACCATTTGATTCACCAACAATGTTTATTTCAGTTATCATAGCCACTAAGGGCTCCTCAACATTGTTGGTTTGTGGTGTATTACCCTTATTACGATGTCTACAATTCTTTGCCATATGCCCTTTTTTACCACAAACATAGCAAGAGAATTGAAACTTTTGGTTGGAATTATTTTGGGTGGAATTTCCTTTATTATTGCCATTTCTAGACTTTTTCATGTTTTTACCATTGGGTTTCAATTGAGCATTTTGCTTCAAATTATTACCTTGAGGCAAAGAGTCATTGGTTCCAAGAGCATTTACCTTGGGGTTAGAATTTCCATTCCCATTTTGAGTCATGAGAAGATCTTGACTCCTAGCCTCCTCTTCTACTCGGATTCTTGTGATGAGGCTTTCTAGGCTTGTTTCCTTTTGCTTGTGACGAAGAGATTTTTGGAATTCCTTCCAAGATTGTGGTAGCTTGTCAATGATCCCAGCCACAATAAGGTTGTCTTCAATTTGTATCCCTTCTGACCGCACCTCATGAGCCAGCATTTGGAACTCTTGAGTTTGTTCCACCACAGACTTGTCATCTACCATTTGAAAGCGAAAGAAGCGACTTGCAGCATATTTCTTTGCACCAGCCTCCTCAGTATCATATTTTTTCTGCAAGGCCTTCCAAATCTTTTTGGCTGTTTCATATGATTTCTCATAATAATCATAAAATTCATCAGCCAAACAATTAAGTAAATAGTAGCGACAATTATATTCATCTCGTTCCCATTTTTCTATTTTTTCAGCATGATCTTTCTTTTCAGTATCATTCATGGAATCAATAGGAGTCTTTTTTGGATTCTTTTCCATGAGTACATAAGATACTTTTAAAAGATTTAAATAAAATAAAACCTTCCCTTTCCACCTCTTGAAGTGAACACCTTTGAAGCGAAAAGGTTTGTTAAGATCACCAACTCCATTCTTATTTTCATTTGTAGCCTCCATGATAGTGATGAATTACCTTAAACTTGTTGGGGCTACAAGAAAAAATAAGAAAAAACAATAATAGAAACAATAGAGATAAAGATGAATATAATTAAAATAAATACGTGGTGTTTGACCGAGGCACGGGTATCTCGTTGTCTTTAAGGTAATTCACGCTCTCCACGGGTAGAATGATATTCTATAACCCCGGTGTAGTGGTACCCAAGCGCGTCACCTCCAGGATACAACGGCCAAACACTCGCCTTTTTTAGAGTCTACAACTTCTACACAAAGAAGTAGACAGGACTCTAGAACACCCACACCTTTTCTCCACCCAAATGAGATTAGAATTTTCTCTCAAGCCTTCTTATTTTTCTGAATATTTTGTGTGTTCAAATGAACCAAATGAACCCATATTTATAGGTGAAGTAGAAAGGCTACCAAGACTACAACGTTTAGAAATTGAATACTGCAACAATTGCCCATTAAAATTCAATCAGTTATGTTTCTACACGTTTAAGGACATTCATGCGCAATAAAAAAATTGTCCAACGTACACAACTGAATGAATTTTTTTATTTGCGTGCTGCAAGTAGTCAAATGGCAATCTTCACATATTAAAACATATTCAAAACAATAAACGTATATCAATTCCAAATTAATAGCATTGACAGTTTTGTTTTTTCAATAATTCAAATATTTAATTTAAAATTTATAATAATACTTAACAGATAATGATGCTGATGAAGGAAAGAAGATGATGATGTGACAATCTGGGGTGACGTGGCAGTGATGTGTTATGCCACGTCATTAAAATATGACATGTAGGAGAGAAGGTGTGCCATATAAGCATGCCACGTCATCATTTAACGACAAAAAGTTAACGGTGTTACGCTCGAGGACCAAAATCGACCAAAAACAAAAACTTTGAGGACCAACATTAAACTTTTGCAACATTGAGGACCAACATTAAACTTCATGCAAACATTGAGGACCAAAATAGACCTTTAATCTTTTTTTTTGGTACAGAAATCACACAATACTTTTGTTCCACAGGGAAGAAGAAACAAGTTGAGTGAGATTACATTGCAAATTGATCATTCTACCCTTGATGAGTTGTAACTTGTGAGGGATGGGATTAACAAAAATAGAGGTACACATGTCAAAATGCCTACCTTAGCTATGGGTAAATTAGACCTTTCACAAATTTCTTGTTCTATTTTCTTATTTTTATTTCAGGATATCAAACTAGATTAGTCTTATAATATAATTTGATTTTCCTGCATACCAAACGTATTTTTTTAAAATCCTATTCTATTTCCCTCTCACTTACTTCTAGGGGTGAGCATTGGTCGGGTTCGGGTGGGTTGATTAGTTAGTTTTAGTTATTAGGATCGAGCTGATTTTTTAAAAAACCAAACCTGACCGCTCAACCCACATAACTCGATGTATCGGGTTCGGTCGAGTTCAACTGGGTTATGCCTTCAATTTTTTTTCATTTTTTAAAATGATAAAAAGAATACAAACAATTATAATACAAATACCTACCAATCACATTATATTCAAAATAAAATTTTTCTAAATAAAAGACTTAAAAATTAAAACATGATATTTGAAATTTATAAGAAACAAAATTTACAATCAATGTTTTTTGTGTACTTAAAATAATTTAGCTTAAACATCATAAAATATTATATAACAATTTTCTCTTAGCATTTTTATTAAAATTTGAAAAAATAAGAATAAAAGAGTGGTTTGGTTAAAAAATATGAAAAAAATGTTTTATATATATATAAATATATGAAAAAGATGTTGTTAAAAAAAAGAAAATAATAATATTTTTTATGGTCAATAATAGCATTTTTAACCATTTTTATTTTGACGGCCATTGTTAAGTCCCATTTTATGTAGGATTTTCATTGAGTTTTTAGTGTTTTTCTTCTTCTTTTAATCATCAAAGTGACATTTCTTTTACTTACTTCAACTTTGATTTATGGAATTAAAATTGGTGCTGATTTAGTCTCTTTTGTACATTTTTTTCGTGGCAGCAGATAAGCCGTGGGCAGGGCTTATTGCAGAACCCGTCCAGATCTGAGATTTAAAACATCTCAGCAATCCCCTTTATTCCAGCACGTTTTTCTCACGTGGAAGACCAATGCTGCGTCGTTTTGGACTAGAGAGCATGGGTTTTGGCTTAGGCAAGAAGAAAAAAGGGTTTTACGTGAGAAAGGGAGAACCATACGCTAATTCATCATCTTCATCACTTCACACTCTGTTTTAGGGCGCCGTTCTGCTTGCTTGGAGGGTCTGGAGTTTCCAGCAGCTCGTTTCATCATTTCTCCACCTCTAATTCGCGTCCAAGCTCTTGGGCATTGAAGAGGAGCACTTTTCTAGCCTTGTCTCTCTGTTTTTACTCTTATACCTTCACTTCTTTTTGATTTACATTATGTATAGGAGAGGCTAAACTCTCTTTCTAGTTAGGGAATCCTACTTTGGAACTTATTTTGGGTTGTGAGATTAGAAAATGCTTTTATTTGCTTCATCTTCTTCCATAGCATTATTCTAGTTTCATGATTTACATGTTTTGAGACTTTCTTGATGTATAGATGACTTGATCAATCATATATATGTTAGTTAGTGTTCTTGTTAGTTGAACTATTTAAATCCGTAATTGTTTAGGTAGTTTGGCATGTGTAGCAATTGATACAAGGAGTATATACGTTATATGTTGCTTGTGTTAAGGAGCTAGGTATCATATTAGTGAATTTAAGCTTCTTGAATTTACTTTTATGTGTTGGTATATTCTCCATGTGCGCAAGGCTATTAGCAAAGCAATTTTAGAGGACGTTCCCTAGGTTGTTAGCTAATTAGAATAGGTTAATGAACGTTTCTTAATCTATTACTTAAGGGAGAATCATGATGTTTGATGTAATTCGATCATTATAGCCAATATGCTATATTAGAAGGTGATAAATTGAATCAATGAACAACACAAAATAGTTCCAAAGGATGGATACCCTAGCTGGATTTTTATTTCTCTGATTTTAATCACTTTTTGTCGACGCTACTGTTTACCCGTGCCCACGCCTTATCACAGAAGCTGATTTTCATACTTTGTCACTTGATTTTAATCATGCTTTATTTATTTTATTTAGGTTAGATCACTTATTTCACACCCCCCATTTATTTTCTTTTATTTCCTTTTCCACTTGCATCTTGGTTATTTTAGAAGAATTAAGAATCATCCAACCTCCGTGGGATCGACCCTGCTTTCACTGTGCTCTATTAGTTCATATTTTAGTAGGATAATTTTTATTTGTTGGTTTCGACGCCCAACAAATTTTGGCGCCGTCGAAATAAGTTGTTGAGGAAAAACAATAATAAAATTTTTTATGATCAATAAAAGTATTATATAGAGATATGAGATATATAAAATTATGGAATATATATTTATTATAATTTGGCCAAATTACTTTTTTGGTCCTTAACGTTTGCACGAAGTTTAATATTGGTCATGAACGTTTCAAAAAGTTATTTTAGGTCCTTAACATTTTTTTGGGTCAAAATTAGTCCTCTAGCATAATATTTATCTGGTTTTGTCATTAAATGCTAACGTGGAAGGCTTATGTGGTACACCCTCTCTCCTACGTGTCATATTTAAATGATATGTCACCCTTTCTCACTCAAACTTAACAAAATGACGCCGTTTTGCCATTTAAACTAAACAAGACTTGAATTAAAACGACGTCGTTTTGCTGAGTTGGAGTGAGAGATGATGCCATGTCATTTAAATATGACATGTAGGAGAGAGGGTGTACCAATAAGCCTTACACGTCAGCATTTAATGGCAAAATCATACGGATGTTATGCTAGAGGACCAATTTTGACAAAAAAAAACGTTGAGGACCTAAAATAACTTTTTGAATTATTGAGAACCAATATTAAACTTCGTGCAAACGTTGAGGACCAAAAGAGTAATTTGACCTTATAATTTTAAGAATCTTAACAAATAACTACTATTGATCAGGTGTTGTCCAAAAAAAAATTACTATTGGTTGGGTCGGGTTAATCCGACTAACTCGATGAAACCAAATTTTTTTAAAAAAATATGATCCGATCAAATTGATTTAATTCACCCAAATCGACCGAAAACATAATTTTTATTGAATTTCATCAGGTTCAAATAGATTAATTGAGGAGAGCAAATCCTCTAAAGTTGAAATTTTCTCAAATTCCTTAAGTTGTCTCTTGTATATTTTTTTTAATTTTTAAATTTCTTAAACTTTAGACCAATCAAGAATGAGTATTCAATCAACTTCAAAAATTTCATAAAATTTAAACTTTAAAGAATCTAAATTCAAAGTTATATTTAGGGATGGCAATCTTACCCGGACCCAACGGGTACCCGGTAAAATTACCCGTTGGGTCCGGGTCTGGGTACTAAAAAAGTGGGTCTGGGTCCGGGTCCGGGGATTTTAACGGGTAAATTTCCGGGTCCGGGTCTGGGGACGGGTAAGAGGGTATTCACCCCGGACCCGGACCCGGTGATATAATATATATAAAAATATTTTATATATAAGTATTTTTATATAAATATTTTATATATAAATACTTTTTATATATTATTTATATATGTAAATATTAAAAAAAAATTTTACATATCATCTCACACTTATCCAGTAGTCCAGTACCCACACGCGTGCCTCACTCTCATCACGATTCACACACATTTCTATTTTACTAAGCTCAAAAAACCAGACTTTTTATTTTAATCTTATTGTGTGTTTGAAGTTTTTTTAAAAAAATTAGAAATAATTAAATTTATGATTGTGTATTCAATACTTGTGTGTTTGAAGTTTTTTTTTTAAAATTTGAAAATAATTAAATTTATGATTTGTAAAAAAAAATAATAAATTTTTCGGGTCCGGGTCCAGGTCCGGGGATTTAAGTATTCGACGGATCCGAAAATGGGTCTCACATTTTATACCCGGCCGGAAACGGGTCCGGGCCGGAGAAAAATCGAGTTCCAAGGCCGGGTCCAGGAATTGCAATATCCTCCCCGTACCCTACCCATTGCCATTCCTAGTTATATTCATCCCTACTTACTTTCACTTCTACTATTATTTCTTATCAAAACATCTTCTCCGCAACCAAATAACATTTTTACTGACATTGACTCCTACCGGTAAGAATATTTGGACAATAGTGGAGTGGGTCCATTGTCTTTCATCTTTCAAGACATCTGGTACATTCTAAAAGCGACCCTTCCTAAATGAAACAATGAATACTTCTAAAAACTTATTAAAGTCATAGTTTAGTTACAGAAACACCATAATCATTGAATTAAATAAATGATTATTCATTAAGTGCCAGTGTCCACGTGTCTCCCCACTGAGGTACCTCGAACGCGATGAAAAGTCCTTCATCTTCCAGAAAGTTCCAGCCTGCTCGTGACTTCAAATTTATAATCTTTAATTGCGGTTCAGATCATTCCACGTGTCCCCATCACCAGGTCAGCATCCGATGTGGCACCTCCTATATCCTTGTAATTGATACGCCCCACCCAATTTTCAAGTCTCTTTTTTCTTTTTTGCTTTCAATTGTCGTTTCCTTCACCTCCTTCTTCTTCTTCTTCTCTGAGAGATCGGAACTGAAGGAGTGCCTGTGTTTGTTTGGATTCAGATTCTCGCGATGAATGGAAAAGATTCGGTTGAAGATGTGAAAATGGACAAGTGTACGGAGAAATTTGTGTATATGTGGGGATACCTTCCCGGAGCTTCGCCGGAGAAAGCTCCGATATTGTCTCCGGTTCCGGTAAGGGTTTCGGATCCGGTTCTGGCCGGAGATTCATGGAAGGACGTCTGTGGTGGTGGTTGTGGATTCGCCATGGCCATCTCAGGTTAACACTCGATCTTTCACTCTGGTTCCATTTTTATGTACCAAGTTCAGATCGAATTGTTATCTATCAAGGATAAAGTTAGATCTATTTTATGATTGATAGATCCTTCAAACGGTTCCTTATTTGTTTTGGTTAAACTTGAAGAACGGATTCTTTCTTATACTGTGGTTTACTGGTTTTGTATATATAATTTGACTCTTTACTTCAATTTCTCTGAAGTATTTTTTTCAACCATGTTAATGGTTGTGATTTTCAGAGAATGGGAAGCTCATCACGTGGGGTTCGGCGGATGATGAAAGTCAAAGCTACTTGACGTCAGGGAAGCATGGGGTAATGAAGTACTCTTCTAACATTAGACTTGCTATTTCAGTAAATACTGTTGAGTTGATTTTGCAACTTCTTCTCCCTGCATATTTTGAAGGAGACCCCAGAGCCTTTTCCACTCCCCACCGAGGCTTCAGTGGTGAAGGCTGCTGCTGGTTGGGCCCACTGCGTCTCAGTCACTGGTAATACCTCTATTCTCGAAGTGATTTTAAATGTAAACTATGTAGAAATGAAATGTCTAGGGATTTTAGATACTTGATATAGTAGTTGCTGGAATTGATTGTTGTTGTCCGTGTGCTTTTGAAGAGCTTCAAATAATTTCATGGGTGCCTGAGATTTGTTACTCATAATCAGACGGTTTGTTTTGTTTATGGTAATTCAAATATTCAATAATTTTGTGCATAAAATGATTTTATTGTGGCACTATTGACTCGTTCTTTATTTTTTTTTTTCTGATAAAAGAAAAAAGAGGAAAGAAAAATTTTTGTATGGTTCCATAGGGTTCAAGTAGGCGATGTCTTGTGAATATTATGTAGTCAACGTAATCCTACTCTTCCGGATTGTGTGGCTTAGAAGATTTTTTCTCTTTTGGTTGTTGGCCTATTTAAGATCATATTGTTCGTTAAATGGAGACATTCCGTCCTCCTTTTTGCGCTTTGCATTGTTTTCACTTGAATTAAGTATTAGTTTTGATGTTTATACGGAAGTCTTATAGTGCGACTGTTGCCTCCTAATCAGAGGTATTTTGGTTCTCTTTAAAGACTCAATCATCAATGTTCTTGTTATGTGCAGTGAGCACTAGTTTCCCTTTAACTTCATGACCATGAAGGTTTTAAGTTCCTCTCACACTGTATCGAAGAAACACAACACCTAATTGCTGAAGTTAAGCAAGGGCACGGTTATAAATCAAATACATGTCAAATTCTATCTTATAGAGCGCAGAAAGCTTATATACGAGGATAATATACTATTTTTGGGGGGGTTTGATAGCTTATGTCCAACAGTGATCTAAATTTTTGTAAAGGGTTTGATACTTTGGTTCTCAAGGACAAATGACACAGTAATGCTTAGAGCATTGGCCTATCGACGCTTATATTTATTTCAATACCTATGCCTTATTGTTTAACTCAAATTATTAAGCCTTTTGCTACTTGTGCAGAGAAGGGTGAAGTTTACGCATGGGGCTGGAAAGAATGTGTTCCTTCTGGAAAAATTATTAGTGATTTCCTCATTGGTAGAAGCCTCCAAAAGGATGCTGCTGTGAAACCAAACTCCGTGGTTACTGAACAAGGTTGCCAAACATTGCTTATACATGCAATGAATTTTTTTAACAAAAAATAGAGAATTTTCTGATTCCATTTCAGGGAGCTAATGGGATTCAGACATTAAACAGGAAGCCCACAAGGCTCAAACACAAGTAGTGGGTCGGATTCTCAACTTGACAACAAGAAAGTTGGAGAGGAAATAGTAAAGCGTAGAAAGATGTCATCAAACAAACAAGAAACTGACATTCCGTCGCCTGGAGATGAATTATTCACTGTATCCCCATCAATTATTACTCTCGGACACGGGGTGAAAATAACCTCTGTTGCAGCTGGTGGGCGGCATTCCTTGGCACTGTCAGGTAATTCCCCTTGTGTCTATCTGTAAAAAATTAGTCATGAACTTCTAGGTGCAGTCGGCTCTTCCTTGTGGTCACAGTATATAGTTTTGTAGGTTCTATGAAGTACGAAGATATGGAAGGTTTTTGATGTAAAGCAAGACACCTGATGCATCATATATTTACCAAAGTTTTCAGATGTGGGACAGGTCTGGGGTTGGGGCTATGGAGGTGAAGGACAGCTAGGTTTGGGCTCTCGAGTGAAGATGGTATCCTCCCCTCATCTCATACCTTGTATTGAACCATCTACCTCCGGGAAGGATAAGTCATCAGTAATTACTCCTCAAGGAAGCGTGGGTGCTGCAACTCAAGCTTCAAAAGTTCCTGGGACTTATGTGAAGGAAATTGCTTGTGGAGGTCGGCATAGTGCTGTGATAACAGGTCAGCATATCATAGGGGTCTTGTAGTCCTGACTAAACAGGTCTCAAGTGTTCAAGATTATTAATGCAACTGCCATTACAGTTTTTAAAGTTTGTTTGAGCTACAATACAACATATTAATTTCCATAGTTACAAAAGCTGAACTTATTTTGTGAATCTATTAATCGAATTCCAATTGTTTTATCCATTTTATGTACCTGAAAGTGATCTAATGTATCAGCAAGTGATTAATAAACGCGTCTCTCAGAGTTTTCATTTCTGAAATAATTTTTCTCTTGTAGATGCTGGTGCGCTTCTTACTTTTGGCTGGGGCCTATATGGTCAGGTGAGTTTTTCTATATAATTTAGGACTTTATGTTTTATCTTACATAGATGTGAGAGTCTCCATTGATATAGCCGTGGGTAAATTGACACTTGTTCAAAACTGTTATGAGTGGAGATAATAAGATTATAGGTATAACAGAAGATTTCACCATGTTAACGGTATAGGAGACCAATGGTTTTATCATGTCTATATTGCAGATCATGAGTAGCTTCATTACAATAAAGCAACGATACAACTTTTTGGTGTATCCAACATTGAAATACCATTAGAGGCTGCTAGCATACATATGAGATTTGTAGAAATGTGTAAAAAAAAAGTGTGTTTCTGACTCAGGCATGTGCCAAATATGGGTTGGACACAATTGGCCTCAGAGAGGGACCAAAAAAATGAGGGGAAAAGAAGTTAGAATGAGAAGCTGGAAAACTCCATATTGATTAGATACAAAAAATTCTCTCCTAATATTTTAATGTTGTATGTCGTATAATCATAATTTGGACAATGTATACTTTTTATTTAGCAAATTGTTTTGGAGTATAATAGCGGAAGATACTCAAAATATAGGATAATGCAATTTCTGTTTTTCTCAAAGGACATCACTAATGGAAAATCTAAAAATTTAGGATTTGAATATGACATTTATGCCAAGATATTATAAATATGTATATGCCATGTTGTGTCTACTTATATTTTAAAAAATTTGACAATGCCAATATGTCATGTTTTTTGAGCATGAAAATGTCCATGTATGCACAAGGTAACACTGGGAGTTGAGGTAGTGTTTGTGGCCAATGGTAGATCTAAAAGCTTTTGCCCCAAAAGAAGAGAAGGAAGAAATATTTGAACGCAATTGTCATGATATAGTTATGATTGGTGCTGATTTAAATAAGAATGAAAAATGTCATGTTTGAGAAACAGGTGAGTAGATTAAATATCTACAGTTTGTTGATATCTATGGAAGAAAGAAAAGGAAGTGCTTCGGAAAGTAGAAGTGATTTTAACTTATTAGTTGTTGCGAAAAATTTTATGCTTGTTGGGTTTATTAATCTGTCACTAGTTTCTATTAAGGTTACACAATCACCATATTGAACAAAATAAGGCTTGTGAAGATTAGGATATCAAAGAAACTGAGGCTAATGATTGATTGGTTTTTCTTTGGGCATCCACAATTATAAGAAAATTGTAGAGATATAGCTATTAATGGCATTATTTAGGGCTTGATTTGGGGTTTTGAGGGGAGTGGTTGGGGGTGGTTATTAATGGAGTGGGGTGGAGGGTGGAGGGTGGGGTAGGTGAGATAACATGTTCTGTTGATTGGAAAGATTAGTGAAATACCCAACTCTCTACTATTTGGATGTTACAAGGTAATCAATTTGAAGGGTGAAATTCAAAAATATATTAATAACATTAACCCTATTTAAAAAAAAAAAAGACAAGTAGAGAAGGTGATGAAAAATTCTATAGAAACCTAAGTCCTAACCATTCCCAATCCAGTTAAGATGTTCAAACCATCCCAACCTATTCTATCTTACTTCCAAGCCATCCTCCCAATCTAGCCCTAAGTATTCATGTAGATAATAATAAAAATATATACAAAGTTGTTGGCAGATATATATAAAATATACTTGGCATGTGTGGAATGTAAAGCAACAATACTTTTCTTTCTTCCAAGATGGTCGGTTCAAAGGATTTGGATAGGTATGAATTGTGTTGTGTTGGAGACGTGTCTGCTTTGTAGAAGTGCCCATGATATGAATAAAAACATTTTGAGATTTCCTTTTCCTTTAAAAAAAAAAACATGTTGAGATTAAGAAGTAACTGGCCTTTACCCCAGCCCCATGCCTTCAACTTTCACGTTTCTACTTGTAGTCAATAAACATTGTTATGAAGTGAGAGGATATCATTTAATGATGTGCTTTCTTATAAACCCTTTAAGTGCCTCTCTGAGATTTCTGTTTATCTTTTTGCATTTAATGTCGTCCAGTGTGGGCAAGGGAGTAATTCTGATCAGCTGAAACCAACTTGTGTCCCTTCTTTAATGGGAACTAGAGTGGCAAAAGCTGCAGCAGGACTATGGCATACACTGTGTGTAACTGTAGATGGTCAAATTTTTTCATTTGGTGGGAATCAGTTTGGACAGTTGGGTACAGGTTCTGACCAGCCTGAGGTATTTTCAAGGCACTATTGATTCTGAATTTTTACAATTTTTACATAGAATAATGTGTGAGGTAGGTTTCACCTTTTACACCATTTCATGGTTTGGTACTTTTTAGGAAGAAGCATCATTCTCTAAAGAATCTGTTGGGGGAAAAATCTATGAACTGATAAAGCAATGTTCAATGTTCTATTGTTAGGGATAAAAGTGATTGTTAGGGAGGAGAATCTGACATTAATCGAAGTGAATAATATCTTTAGAACTTCTACACTTGCTAATCATATGTACATATGTTCGATCAATCCAAATTTCTCATTTTATGATTAAAACTTACAAAGGCTGTGCAATTACTTAAATGGAAGCTTGCTGATTGACATCCACAGAATTGTTTTGTTTGTCGGTTTAAGATGGTTATATTTAAAGCATAAATAAAAAATGGGTGTTTAACCATTATCTTGAGAAGTGTGTCAGATTAGCTAGAAAATACTTCGTGGCCCTTGTTACTTATTAATTAATTATTCCTGTCTCAGGCTTCACCTAGATTGTTGGACGCTTCATGTTTAGAGAATAAGCACTCTAGTATAGTTTCCTGTGGGGCTCGTCATAGTGCTGTACTAACAGGTACGTTTTCACAACTATATGCTGGAGGAGAAGTTTAGGAACAATCTAGTGAGTCCATATTAACTAGCATTATGCTCCGTAGTGTTGGGTTTTTCTTTCTTTTCTTTTTTTCTTTTTCTTTTTTTTTTCTGGGGGGTGGAGTGGAGGGGAGCGGGAGGCCTATAGATAAGTTAATTTTGCAGAATCGTTGGTTATTAAAGCATGACAAGTAAACCTATGGAATACTATCCCAATTTAATGTGGTTTGGAAAACTCTACTCCGATGGATACTTTTGGCAGACGCATAAACCTCAACTTTCTCAATACAACAATCTGTGATTTTAGTAACTTCATGGGAGCTTAAGCACCCCTTTAGAACTAATATGGCTTTCCATAAGCCATTGGTATCAGAAAGTAACTCCGAAATTATTTACAATGTTGAGAACATTTGTAGTTCATGCTTCACTCTTTAAGATTATACTATTCTTGAATTTTCTTAATGCTGTTTCACTTATTGCAAAAACTGTTTCTTTTCTTCTTCTTTTTTGGATATTGAAGATGACGGTCAGTTTTTTACTTGGGGATGGAACAAATACGGCCAGGTAATCTCCATTTCTTGAGTTAGCACTTTGTTAATGTAGGAGTGAACAATTGGCGCCTATGTATAAACGTGAAATGACATGTGGAGGGTGAGTTTTAGAATTTTTATTGTTACGTGCTTTGAAGTTCACATGTTCAAATTTTGAAAACAGTTTTTCTAAAACAGTTTTTCTATTTGTAAGAATAAGACTACGTATATTTGATCTTCTAGGGACACATGCGGTGCTTAATGTCTGACTAATGTCAATGTCTCTCTGAACAGCTTGGTTTGGGCGATTCTGTGGACAGAAACATCCCTTCTCAAGTTACTATTGGTGGTTGCACACCTAGGAATGTCGCCTGTGGATGGTGGCACACATTGGTGCTGGCTGATAAACCCGTTTAATCCATAACTCATCAAAGAAGGTGGCACAGTTTTGATAGGATTTTGGTTTCTCACCAGTCAACATTTCATCAGTGGAATGTAGATATGTCCAAAATCATGCAAGATGTCTTTTCATCTCCTCTCTGCCTGATTTCCCTATCCCTAGCTTCTCTTGGTAGATTGTAGCTTTGGCTTGAGATGTGAGATGTGCTATTTGTTTGCTTACACACAATAATATTCGACTGGTATTTTATGTAAACTTAAGTAGGAAACTGCTCAATTGTTTGTTTTCATGTTCTGATTTTTAGTGATGCGTGAGAAAAAATGCCACTGAATTTGAGGTTGTATTGAAGGGAAGTAGTCAATCATTTTTTTCATCCATTTTTTTTAAGCTTTGAAAATACAGAATCTGCCCCCTCTTTTTTATAATCCAGAAAAGTTACTCTTATTTTGACTGACGAATTCGAGCAAATATACAGACAATTGGTTGATGTTTAACCTGTGTCAATTCATTTTTAGAATATTATTGCACTTCATAATGTGAGAGAAGTGATATTGCTTATTAATTTATATGATCAAATATGAAGAAAAAAAAATTTGTAGATTCTTATATATATCAAAGAATAAAGAAAATATTTACTTTAATATAAACATAAAAAATATGGAAAAGTGCCCATACATATTTATAAAAGGTGTTTATCTAACAAGTGTTTGTTAAGGTTTTTTTTATGGGCATAGAGGAAATTATTTTTTTCTAAAGTTAGTGAAAAGTCAACTAACATATTTTGTAAGGCCCTCTTATTAGTTGAAAGAAAACCTTAAAGAGTGTACTAAGGACACTTCTTAGTAAAACTCTTATAAAAGATATACTAGTTGCAAATTTCACATGATATGATTAATAGAAAGTTTTATCTTTCTCTAATGCATAGCATAAACTTAATGTCATAAACCCTCACATTTTCAAAGCTAAAAGAGTTAAAGATTCACTAGAATTAGGTGATTATTAATACATATATTGAAGATATTATTTGAAGAAAATTTTATCTTTTTGCATAGCGTAAACTTCGTCTCTTTAGAATGTCATAAACCCTTACATTTTCAAAGATAAAAGACGGTATATATATATATATATATATATATATATATATATATATATATATATATACTTCATTATTTGTTAATAGGTGGATTAAATCAAGGTGTAGGTAGAAATATTGATTAAGGAGGGCTTTCACTGACATTGACACGTGTAAAAGATGTGGACAAAATTTTGAGACGGCTCTCCATGCGATAAGGGACTGTCCTAAAGTCTCCAGCCTTTGGAAGGATATGGTTCATACTAGAAATATTCATGTTTTTTTTGGCAATAAACCTTTAGGATTGGATCTTGCTTAATCTCAGCAAAAATATGGGGTATGAGATTGATTCTGATTGGAGCTATAAATTTGGCATAGCTTGTTGGCTCATTTGGAAGTAGAGAAATCAATGCATTTTTAATGGGAAGAATGGGGATGCAATTTCATTAAATCCTCTTATTGAGATCCATTTGAAGGAGTTCTTTCAAGCTCATAAAATTAGCACTGCAGGTTATAATAGTTTTGAGGGATTATGTTTGGCATCCTCCGTCCAGTGACTTCATTAAGGTTAACGTGGATGGTTCTTTTAGTGCCACTAATCATCTTATGAGCTGTGGTGGTGTGGCCAGAGACTGACACAATAATTGGATTTACGGTTTTAGCAAAATACTTAGAAAAGGGTGTCCTGCATATGCTGAGATTTGGAGCATTTACTTTGAGCTGTCTACAGCTTGGGATAAGGGATACAGGAAGATAATTATTGAATCTGATAGCAGTTTCGTTCTCCAGCTTATTCAGAATATTTTGATTAAGGCTCACCCTCTCAGACGTTATTAGTTGGCATAAGAGATATGGTGAATAGGAATTGGTAGATGAAGTTCAACCATACGCTTAGAGAAGGAAATTTAGTAGCTGATAGTTTAGCTTATCATGCTCATTCTTGTCCTTTGAACTTGATTCTCTTTGAGGGTTCTCCTAACTTTTGTAGAGACTTGTATAGATGGATTCAGATGTTTTGTTTTCCTCTGTGGGTTCTTAGCTAGTTGGTCTAGCTTTCTTTTCTCATAAAAAAAAAGAAATATTGATTAAAGCTCAAAATTATAAAATATTTTTTTAAATAAAAGTAACATAAAAAAATAATATATATATATATATATATATATATATATATATTAATATGGCTCTGAGTCATTCCCGGTCTCTCAAAATAAATTTTTTTTAACATTTAAAAAATATAAATTAAATTAAATCCCCTATAAATTAATTAATTAACTAATTAAATAAACATATATAAAACTAACCCACTTTCTTTTATCCCACACACCCACCTTTCCATGTTATATCCCACTACAATGAAATACCCACCTCTCCATGTTATAACTGCCCAATGTGGATATTTACTTATACCCATGTCTTCATGTATTAAGGCAAAGTGTATATCCCACTAATGTTATAAGTCTCCATTTCACTTGAAAATCCAACACATTTCAGACTTAGGATCCTGAGTGAGGGTAAGCACACACAGAATCAATCTTATCTTGGATAATTACCCCACGCAATTTGAGAACCACGAGTTTTGTGCAAGTGAAAACGTCCGTAGGCAACGTCGTCCCACGTCCAAGAGAGAGATATCGAGCTCTTCAACGTTGCGTTGTATTGCAGTATTAATATTCTAATCCCTTACGTCTCTATCTTTTTTTTCTATGTCAAGGTATGTATATCTATATCTATATATCTATATTAATATAGCTGTGGGGTCTTCCAGGTCTCCTAAAATAGTCAATTAGTTAATTAAAAATAAAAATAAAAATATGATGTGAGAAGATCATGGATAAGAGAAAATAAGAATAGCGATAACTTCCCATGATTCTATTTATTATTTTAAATATAATAAATATTTTATTTTATATTTTAAAATTTTGAAATGATGTAATATTTAATTTTTTATTAATTTAAAATATAATAATCATAATTTTATAATATATTTTTTAAAAAATTAAAAAAAATAAATTACATGCACGGTACGTGCATGCGAAGTCTCTAGTATATATATATGTGTGTGTGTGTGTATGTGTATATATATAATCTTTTCACCTATCTAAAATATTAACAAGTGGCATCCTAAAAATATGTCAAATGGGCACATTAAAAATTTGAAGAGTGATACCATAATAATTTTACAAGTGGTGTTTTAAAATTTTTTTAACATATTTTTAAAAATATGAATATTTAACAAATAATACTTTAGAATTTTTTCTACCTAATTTATGAATAAAAATATTTTTCAAAAATTTTTATTATTAAACTTGATTCTCTAAATTAAAGTTAAAAAAAATTCAAAATTGAAATTAACTCATTCTTGAAAAATTCAAAGTTGTCGTATATTCTTCGCTTAATCTTATCTAAATTTTCAAAAATAATATGAAATATTAGAAAAATATTATTATTATTAATATAGTCATATGCATTTACAAATAATTGAGTGTATTTTCTACAGAATTGTGTGAAATAATTACTTTATTTTAAATACTTACTACTTTTGACGAATCAACAAACAAAGATGAAAGAAGGATAATGATAAAGTAGAAGTAGACGAATAAAAAGATTAAAAAATAGAGAAACCCATGTATATTTGATGTTCCTCAATCATGTATAAGACAAGAGAGAGACAAATTGTTGTATTCACAATATTGTTTCTCATTTGCTTTCGCAATGATAATTAATGAGTTTTTTTTTTCTTAGCTTCATGTGTTAATTGTAGAGATAATAATTATCAATTGTAAACAAAGATTTTTCTTGTGAATATTTTTAATAATTTTATTCTCTTTAGTCATTTGTAACTATAACTAATTGATTGTTTTTCTAGAATGTATGTGAAATAACTAATCTATATAAAAAAAACTTGTAAATAAAAAGGAAAAAAATAGAGAAACTAACATCTAGATTGCTCTTCATTAAATTCATCTATATGTTTTTTTCTTTGTCTTTTCTTGATATATTTAATGTATCCAATTCTAGAAAAGAATAAACTTTTCTCATAAAAAAAAAAGAAAGAAAAGAATAAACTTTATGACAAGGTTAGAATTGAAAAAAAAATTAACTATAAGGATGTAATTATAGAAGGGGGCCTGAAGAGAGTAGTTAATTTGGTATAAGGTAATTTAAATAATTTATCTGTTGTGAATTTACTAATTGATTACTTTAGCTTGAAACTATGGCTTTTGTGACTGTGTAAGAATTGAAAAAAAAAAATAGAATTCTACGGTAATCATAGAAGGAAATTTGAAGAATAGTTAATTTAGTGAGAGATAATTTAAAGAATTTATATGTTGTGACAAGGTTAATATCTCACTAAATATCTCTTTGTAGAGCTTGGTTTGGGCAACTCTAAGGACGAAAACATCCCTTGTCAAGTTACTAATGTTGGTTGCACACCTAGGCTATGTTTGGTAAAAAAACCAAATAGTAAAATCGTGGTATTTTACGATTCCCAAAAATTTTACATCATATTTTATACATACCAAACACACTTTTTATCATACTTTTTCTCTCTCCTAATTTTTCTTTCTATCTCTCTCCTCACTTTTCTCTCTCCTAATCTATAACCTATCTATTACTACAATCAAGAAGATGGCACAGTTTTGATAGGATTTTGGTTTATATTTCATTAGTGGAATGTAGATATGTCCAAAATCATGCAAGATGTCTTTTTATCTCCATTTCGTTATCCCTAGCTCCTCTTGGTAGATAGTAGCTTTGGCATGATGAGATGTGAGATGTGCTATTTTGCTTGCTTGCACACAATAAAGGATATTAGACTCTTAATTTATGTAAACTTCAGTAGGAAACTGCTCAAATGTTTGTTTTCATGTTCTGATTTCTAGTGATAGGTGAGGAAAAATGCTACTGAATTTGAGTTTGTATTGAAAAGGGAATTAGTCAATCATATTTTTCATCTATTTTTAAAATTTTGAAAATATAAAATATGCCCCTCCTCTTTCTCTCTGTTTTTTTTAATAATCCAGAAGATTTGCTCTTATTTGGAGATTGGTAGTTGCAGTAAGCTAGTTAGGCTTGTCAAATGTATTCCAGCAAATATACAGATAAGTGGTTGATGTTTAACCATGCAGTAACAAGTCCTTCGAATCTTTTCCAGATTTTGGAAAAGTGATATTGCTTCAAGTTGAGTATTAATTTATAAATTCAACAAAATTAATAGAACTTCGTTGTAGATTCTTACTTAAGAGATATATCATTGTGGTTCTAATAAGTAGCTTGATCTTACTTATTTGCGATAGATTCAGGGAATAATTTTTACTGTGGAACTAGCATAGCCATAGGCAAGTGTTGATCCATATTTATAAAAGTAAAATTAAACTTTTAACCACACAAAACAATCTGATTAATTTCTTTAAATAAGTCCTATCTCCATGCAGAGCAGAGCATAAACTTCATCTCTTTAGAATGTCATATACACTCACCATTCCAAAGTAGAAGAAATAACTCTTTGGAAAGTTTCACTTCCATGATCCTTTTGAGGAATTAGCTGACTATTAATACACAGAATCTTTCTTGGTACATTAAAGAGATTATGCATGTACAATCTGCTACAGAAAATTCTGCCATCTCAACTTAAAAGACAGGATATATATATATATATATATATATATTAGCAGAAGGATCAGATTCTATTAGTGACAAGATTTCTTCTTTGCTGCAAGAGATGCAACAATGGACACAGAACATCCATTCTGTGAAAACCTCTGGGAACCTAACCAATTCAAAGAACAGCACATCTTAGAACCAGAATCTCAAAAGTAGATAAACTAAACCAATTAAGAATAAACATGTAAGTTATATATAAGGCATGCTTATGTTTCATTTTATCATAAAAATGAAGAAAGACAGAACACGTTAACAGCGCTTAATCCATATAGCTGTGGGAAAATACTTTTTTATTGTTGTGTTGACTTGGTTTATATATCTTTCATATTCACCAAGAAGTCTGACCTAAGAATCTGCCAATAAAACTAGATAGGCTATTAATACCTCAACAATGAAACGAGCCCAGACAGTGCTTGAACGGCTTTCTAGAACTCCTTTCAAGATAGTAAGCTCCAACTGTCGAATCACTTGGGCAATCTCCAAGAAAAGTCCATTCTCACTGCATATCATCTGCAACAAAAGTTTAAGTTTTCTTTTGGTTTAGAAAATTTGACACCTACTCCTCAATCCTCATTTACTTGCTATAAACAAAGAATTCCAGGAAAAACAAAAGAACTATAAGTTGAATACCTCTATGAGCATGTGGCCTGAGCATTCAAGATCTTCTATGACAATAGGGCATACTTGGAGTTCACTACCAAAGTCAATTGCGCAGCTTCTTCCTGTATGGTTGCCATCGATTTTCTGTTTCTTGTACTCAGGAAGCTACATCAATGAATCTTAATTCTTAAGTGAAGCAGTGTAACCAAGATTTCATAGGTTTCTCTTCTATGAAATGATAGTTGGGTTGGGGATATAACAGTTAAATGCTATTAAAAAACCCAAACTATTTTCCAAGACAAAACAAAAATAGTCACATATAATTCCCGTAAAAACACGGTCAGCTTACCTCTTTTTGCTCACATTGTTTCAATTTCTCAGCCTGGTCTGTTATTTTTCTCAAGTACAGGACATGTTTTACGGTCCGGTCTAACAGGTTGTCAATGCTACACTGCAAATCATAAAGATCAGACACAAAAATTAGAAAACTTAGAAAGTGTCAAACGAACTCAAACCACTAAATTTTGGTACTTTTTGAAATATCATCTTACTTTGGCACCATCTGGGACAAGTTCCCTCAGCTCCTTCATCCTATCCATAATCAATTGTCTATCCCTTGGCCTCTGCCTTTGTGTGTTGACAACTCTAGCTCTTTTCTTGCCAGAGAGTTTCTGTCCACTTTTGGACTGCTTATGACTATAGATAGCTTCTTCCTGGGTCTCATTGAAGAATAAGACACCCAGATTTCCATCCAAGGACGCCGATGTAAAATGGTCAGACCGATCATCTATGTCCTTGTCCATAAATGCAGATGTAAGATGGCTACTAGTATTAGCATTACTAGTTACCAAAGTGCTTTCTTCAGAAAGACTTTGTGGATGAATGGAAGAAGTAAATATTATTGGCCAGGTTGATGAAGAATCATCTGAGGCACTGCACAATTTGCCAATAACAGCATCTAAAAGACATTCAGCTTCACCTTCTTTGGAAATTTGTAAATCCTTGATATGATCATGCTCTTTTTTACCGGATATTAGAGTCGAACTACTACTGTAAGTACTCTCAACAGTCTGTTTACTAGCAACAGGTCCTAGTGCTTTGTGTAATTCAGAGTCCAAGGGAAAACTGAAGAAACTACTCACAGTATTACAGCTTTTGTGATCTTCTAATTGTTCTGCCTTATCTTTACAAGAGTAAGAAAATATTCCCTTAGATGTCTCTCCAAATACTTCCACATTTTTTACCCAAGGAGAATATCCCCATATTTCTTCTCCCATGTGATCTGATTTCATCTGCACCTGACCAACATCATTTGACACGCCGGTTGATCGACTGATCTTATTTTTCCCAGACATGAAACCTTCATTTTGATCAAATGATGGGATTGTTGGATTCAATCTTGATAATCCATTTATATTATGTGAGATGTCATCTGAAAGCTCATCTATCAGTATTTTGTTTGTAATAGAAGATGATTCATCCAAGTCATCCAGAAGACAATCTTTTAGGGCTGAGATCGACCAATCTTGAAGATTTTTATCCAAGCTTGAAGGTGTAGTATTTCTCCTTGATGGGATTGATGTCATGCAATGAATGGAATTGAATTTCTCCTTTACATTGGCAACAAATTCCAGGTCTTCAGCAACCTAAAATCTTGACAGGAAAAGAGAGATCCATGTAAGCTAAAATAAACATAAAGCAAAGAATTTACTATAGAAACCCAATGCCCTCACAACCAACATCTAAATACACCAAATAACACACTAACATTCATGCTTATATGTACTAATACTAATACTAAAACATGTTTGTGAGAAATGATATACACAAACGCTCCACCAATTCTTTGGTAATTGCAAGCTGATATAGACAGCGAAACTAAACATAGAAAGTACTTTAGGTAGGAAACATACACAATAACAATAAACTTTTTCCCATTAAGTGGGGTCAGCTATATGTATTAAGCAACGTCACCATGTTCTCACTGGTTTAGGTAGGAAACATATCTCACAGAAAATTGAGATATTTCTTTTTATACATGTTATGATGTGACATCACCATGGTAATCAAGATCGCGATCTAGATCGTTTAAGATCGCGATCTTGTATCGTACTTTCAATCAGGATCGTGTTTAGGATCGAAAAATTTCAGGATCAGGATAAGATCGCGATCTTGATCGTAAGAAAAGATCGTCAGATCGTATAAGTTAATTTTTAAAAAAAAACAGAAACCCAAAACGCAACTTTAGTCCTAGATATTTATGACTTTGAATTTTGATATTTTATTTGTTGAATTGATGGATAGATATTGTCATTTTGGTGACCTATGAACTAATTTATAAAAATATCATGAAATTGTGATCATTTTATGCATTTATTTAAAATATATATTATTAAATATATAAATTAATTACTTTTTAAATTGATAGGATCTTACGATCCTCGATTCGATCTATCTTATGCCTCTCCCGATCCTACTTAAAATCTCAATCTTGATTACATTGGACATCACTATGCTATTTTAAAACCCACAGCTTGTGTAGGTCAGGAAACCTAAATATAGAACAAATACAGACCGCTTCAAATGAACCGAATTGCAAAACTCCTTGTGGAAGAACTGGTACCAGCACAATAGTCTGCAAAATGAAAAAAGAAAAAAAAAAAAGGTTATCGACTATACATCTTTATGTAAGAAGCCTCATAAATTACAGCATTTTCTAATCAGACAATAATGTCTAGCTGAGTTTTAGTGTAGCACACGTGCAATGCTTTGTCATTCATCCAGAGATTAGTACTGAAAATCAGAATTTTTTTGGTTGAACGAACCTTTATAGCTGATGCACATTGAAGAAACCATTCATAAGGACACTACACGAGGAAACAGTTAAAGATATTAGAGTTACAAAACAAAAGAACTTAATAGTTATGCTTCTTTGCAGAAATTAGATTATGATTAGAATCTCACCTCAGGAATCAGGTTAGTGCAGAATTTACTGGTAAAGAGATCCTCGCTTGAAACCCAACAATGATCTCCGGTAAGAGCTACTTTACCAACGACCCTGGCAAAGTAAGCAAAGGTTCAATTAATTTGAGTTTGAAGCTGCTTTGTAGGTCACAAAACAAAAGTTTTGCTGGTATACATGAGAGTGCAATGACCAACGTATATGAATAAGTTTCTCCTATGAGAGTGAAACAAAGGAAGCAATGTGCAGTATCACCACTAAATTATTGATAACAATGTGTACCAGAGTTTATCTAAAATTTCAGAACTAATGGCTCAATAAGATATTAGAGAAAAATGCCTAAGCTTTTTGGACTAGTGATCTTAAGGCCTTGCCCATGATTCATCCACTAATAAATTTTCAACGATGTATATTTCGCATTTCTGATCTGAGGCATTCTCCATGTGTGCATATCTATAGAGTTGGTAACATGAAAAAATATAAAGAAGCACATGGCTTGTAACCACTAGTATACAGAGCATAAGCTTTTACCCCTCTCCCAATATGTACTTAAGATGAGACATTTCAGTCATGAGTAGTCCAACTGAATTCTTGGCTGAACTATTAGTACTTTCATTTGATTTCTGGTCACCACAGTATCCATCTTCCCAGGTCAAAGTCCTACAAGAATAATGGGACTTGAGTCAGACACACCAGAAATATAATTTATTTTCTTTGATGCCACATCAGAAAATCTAAGCCAAATAGAATTATGAGAAGAAAAACACTTTCTGAGATAGATTCATGATAAGTAACAAACTGCTAACCCTTGTGTTTGTGTAGTTAGCTTCCAATTTGACCAAAGAAATATTGACCTCAAGGTTCCAAATTGTGTCTAACAAATGCATATCCAAATATGATAACTAGTAAAATGGTTTTTGTATGATCAAGATTATATAGACTAGAGTTTTTTTAGTCAGCAGACATTTTGGTACACAAACAGTGACAAAACAGTTAACAATTTTTATTTTCTCTGCAGAGAAGTAAAATGCAGATCTACAATTTGTCTAAGAACTCTGCTCCATATCAATCAGAGCCTATGAAAATTGATACTTTGAAAACATCGGATGTGTCATATACACATATCAAACACGACACAACACTTCGAATTTTGTTGTGTTATGATGTGTGCATCTATGTCATGCCACATAACCGTGTTGTCCATGCTTCTTTTTTTGATCTTGGACTAGGGTATCTACCATAACGGGCCTGGTGACTAATCCTTTGGGTACTACAAGGTCCATTGTTGGGGCAACCCATCCCTTTAAGGATGGAGGCATGGTTGAGGGAGTATAGACCCATACCATCTGTGCCAAATCGTTGTGCTTGTCCATGCTTCTTAGACCAACACAATTATGGCAAACACAGATACCCTTACAAAGTGACATTGAGACAAACCATAATTAAAGTGATCCTATATACAGATCAGCTCTTAAAATTATCATTAACTAGCAGCTACAAACTCAAATTTAAAGAACAACTGAACTGCATATTCATGAAATTTGAAAAGTGACCTTGGTAATATAATTCCAATGCATGAATTCCGAGGAGTTTCAGAAATTACAGCACAAGAGAACAAAGAAGCATCTCAATAGTCAAAGCATGAAAGAACTTACATAGGAAAATGATGACTAAGCTTCCAAAACACAGCATAGTTCCAATGTGAATAATCACAGAAGCTCTTAAACAACTTCATTATAGAAAAAGCTTCCATCTTTGGATCTTCCAAGACTAAGAGAATTAAAGCAGAGAATAATGAGCTTTGGCTCAATGGTAGTCAGAGCCAAATATAACCAAAAATCTACAACTAGCTTCCCCTATATGAACCACGACCAGCTTGCTTGATCCTTAAACCCTTTCTTCTTTTGATAGGAGGTCCTGTTGTAGCAAGGAGCAAGAATACCACCATAGCTTGTCCCCAACACAAAATTATGAGAAAATAAACGTAAAAAGCCGTCCTGTAATTATCAATGATGGCCAGAAGTGTCCAAGACCTTCACACTACGTGCCATTTGAAAGAAAAATTACCAAATATCAACTAAACTCTCAGAAAGCACTTCTGAGGAATTTTCACAAGCATGTTCCAGGCAAAGCCCGAGCCACAAGGAACCTAGCTGCAAGAATCGAAACATTAAAGAGTCAAATAACAGAATTTATATAGTATGTTTGGTTACTGAGAAAAGAATTTACTATGAAACAAAACAAAACAAAACCCACAAGAAAACCAAGCTCACTACTCAAGTCAGTGTGAAAGTAACAACACAAACAAAAATCAAAATTTAATGGAAAAGAAAATGTGAAGAGAAACTCGGATCATGGAGAAGTTCACTGAGAAAACAATATTAAAACCCACTAGAATCACCAAGCTCACAAAAATCAAAACTTGTATCATTTTCTCAGCAACCAAACAATAAAATCTTCAAGAACCACCAAGCTCACTGAAGCCAAAGTAGAAGTAACAATACCAAAAGAAAAAAAAAAATTAAAACTATTGAATCATTTTCTCAGCATCCAAACAGAGAGAGACTGGTCTGTGCTACTTAGCTACCTTACCTGCCTATTGAAAAATCAAAGAACTTCACCATACACAATAACATTAGACCCCATTAATACAGTAGTGACAATCCAAAATCCGAAAAAGAAGGAAAAAAGAAAGAAAGTGGGGAAAAAAAGAGAGTGGCACTTTGTCTTCTTTTTTTTTTCACAGAATAATCTAAAAACACCAAAAAGACTTGAACTTCAGCGCCAACAGAAAACGCTTTATATAATATTTGGCAATAGGAGGGGCCCACAAAGTGACCATATAGATTATAGCCCCCACCACCATATGTGTCTGATTCTGTGTTGTTTGCGGATTCCAAAAGAAATAAAAGTGGAATTGATAAAGAGGAGTGGAGTTGGGGGCCCACAGACAGGGACAGAAGCTGCTTACGAATATCAGAATATGTGTATGGGACGCGAGGGAAAGAGCGCGTGGAGCAAGGAATTTAACTTGAATGAATCTTCTCCTCGGGATTCTCTTCTTCCAAACATTCAATTCATTATGCAAATGCTGACACACAAAATATACGGAATTTGTGGGTTCTACTTTGTTTTAGAACAAAATTTTCCTTAGTTTTAAAAAATAATGGTGAAACTATATTTATTTATTTTTAAATATATTTTTAATGTGTTAAGGCACGGTATAAATGCACATATGTAAACTACTGTAAAGAAAGTACTATAGAGTAAATACTGTAGAATAAAGAAAAATATTGTAGATAAAACTGATGAGAGAAATAGAGAGAAAAATTAGGAGAGAGAAAAAGTATGATAAAAAGTGTGTTTGGTATGTATAAAATATGATTTTAAAATTTTTTTGGGAATCGTGAAACTACATGTAATGTACTATTTGCTAATCATACCAAACATGCCCTTAAATCTTAATAATAATAATAACAATTAAAGTTTTTTTTATTAAGTAAAGTCTGTTAATGTCTTAAATTTTGATACTACATAATTATTTCTTTTAAGTTATTTTTTTCATAAATGAACTTAATAGATATGTGTTAATTTTGAAATAATAAAATTACATAATTTTTTTCATTTTTACTATAAGAATTTCATGATAAATTTAATATAAAAACTAACTTATTAGCTATATTTATTATATGAAAAATGAAATCATACTTTAATTGAAAGTTACTTTTACTAAAAGAAAATAAAATAAAGAAGAGACAGGTGCAATTTTTCAAACTAACGGAATAGTAAATTAATTTAACCAAATCTTATAATTAGAGTCATAATGCTTTAATAAGAATTGTTCAATAGAAATATACTTGTAAAAAACTTAAAAGGCCTCAATGAAGATTGTTTTCATATACTCTTTTATATTTATTTTTAGTATTATGTTCTCTTTTATATTGATCAATTAAAAAAATAAACATATTTTTGTCACTTTTTTTTTGCCAACAACATATTTTTGTCACTTATCTGAAAAGAGTTTTGAAGGAAGATACAAATCTTTCATTTAGGACCAAATTGTGTGCATTACCCACTTACCAATATAAGAGGTAAGAGCTATGGCTTGGGGAACACTGATATTTTCCAAAGTGGTGACTGTTGAGGCATTTTGAGGGCATGCTAATTACTATACCAAAAGTACCCCTATTTGTAGGAGAACATTTCAAAACATCTCTTTAGTTATTTAGTATTTTTTTTAATATTAATAGATATTTACATTAATAAA
Organism: Senna tora; assembly: GCA_014851425.1. Classification (NCBI taxonomy): domain Eukaryota; kingdom Viridiplantae; phylum Streptophyta; class Magnoliopsida; order Fabales; family Fabaceae; genus Senna; species Senna tora. The sequence goes on along the minus strand of CM026265.1, from coordinate 6,352,446 downwards.
AACTCATCTTAAATAGATTAAGGACCGAAATAATATACTAAAGTTTAGTACTACTAAACATCCTCTCTTATTTGTGAGGAACCACACTAACCATACGTATTTTTCTTTCATCACTCTATTAAAAAGAATGGTAAAGTATCCGTGTTGTTCTAAATTTTACTGCAATGTTCATTTATATCCCCAAACTTTTTTTGGTTCATGCCTACCCCAAACTTTCAATTTTGTTTATGCCTGCCTTTTTTGCTAACACCGTTAACTTGTTTGACTGAATTTACTAACATGAACAATGAATGTGTATCTATTTTGCCACCTCACTGTCCATCTCATTTTCCACCTCACGTTTAACTTTTTACTTCTATTAAAAAAAATTAACCTAATCCAAATACAAAAAACAAACCAAACTTTTACCCTAAAATGTTTTTTTATTTGGAGTAGGTTAATTTTTTTAATAAAAGTAAAAAAGTTAAATTATGAGGTGAACAATAACGTGGCGCAAAAAAAATATACATTCATCGTCCACGGTAGCAAATCCCGTCAAGTAAGTTAATGGTATTAACAAATAAGAGTAGGCATGAACAAAACTAAAAGTTTGAGAATAGGCATAAACCCAAAAAAAGTTTAAGAATAAGAATAAATATTACAACAAAGTTTGGAGGGAACCAAATTCTTTACCCTTAAAAAGAATTACAGCAAGAGATACAAGTATTATTGTGAACATATAAATATAACCTTGTCTTTTTCTAAAATAGTACTATTAAATATGGGAATGGATAATATGTTATTGTATCATTTTAATTTTGCGATTAGAGAGAAATTGAGATAGAGTAAGATCTACAGTCTCTATCTCTCTCTAATGATTATAGAGAAAAAAAAATTGCAGAGATTATTTTGGCTAATTATAGGTAACATTTAATTAAATGTACTAAAGTGTTTTAATTATACTACTCTACTTTGATTTGAGCCTTTCATGCATAAGTTCCAATGGTTTGGGATATCATTTTAAACATGGAGATCGTAAATGCTATAAGAAAATATTGAACGCACCTTCTTCCAACGTAAATTTATAAATCCCGTATAGTTTTTCATGTTCGCCTCTTAACAAACTCCAATTTTGGACCAACATTTGTTGCAGAAAATAAAACTTTATTCACTAGAATTGGACCATTTGAAAATAAAAGGGATCATATACAAAAATAAATAAATAAATAAGGTACTACACCAAATTACAAATTATTTCCATAAAATGTTATGCGTTATATATTAATCTTTAGACAAAATTCTACTTATACTAGGCATGTTTGATAGACTACATTATTTGTTTTCTGCAACAAATAATAAATTTACAGGATTAATTAATCTTCTCTTAAGAATAGGCATTAGCTCACAATATTTGTTTTATTGGGGAATTTCTATGTTTCAAAATATCTATAATTTTATAAAATTAAGAAAACATTAATGACTTTTTTACAATTTTATCTCTACCTAATGCCTATTCTTAAGAGAAAATTAATGGAGAAAAAATAAGTAAGAATAATTAATTAGTAAAAATAATTTAGTTTTTTATCTCATATTTTTTAAATTTAAGATAAACTAATAATTTTTTAATATGTACGCACCAACCCAACGAAACAGATATTGTAAATTGAATGAAGTACGCTAAGATATACATCCATTTTAAAGAAGAAAATCGTACTTATTAATTTGTAGTGGGGCACATTTATTATAAGTAAAATGTAATAAATAAAAAATGTTAGGCAACTACATAGATATATTTATTGGGTCTACCGATGCTCCTTCGAAGAATTGCCCTATAATAGTTCTAGAATATCTAATAAATTAATTATTAGACCCATTTTAATGAATATTCTAGTCATAATTAAAAATATATATAATGAGTCTAAATATATTGCAATATATATTTTGTGCGGCCCACAAGAAATTGCAACTTGAATTATTACAAATTTTCTATACAAATCATTTAAGGTCAGAAACAGTTGTGGCCACAACTTATTATATGGAGAGGGATATACCTACTTAATTAATTATACTAATTATCTCAAGTCACAGTATACAATAATACGGAAAGGATTTGAAGTTAAAGGGAAAAAATATTGAAAGTCTCTAGTAATTGATATGAATCCTTCAATTACTATCTCTTCAACTATTATCTGAGCTCCGATCACCTATGGAGAGAAAACTACGATGGTAGGTAACTCCTAATATAACACTCCATGTAATGTCCAAATTATTAACTAAAAGAACATATAGTAATAGTAATGGTAAGTAAATTCGGTATGTCATACTTAAAAGCTTTGGAGAATAATAAGGATATATATATATATATATATATTACTTGGACAAAAGTATTATGATTATTTGAATTTAATTATGACGAGTATCACATAAGCATAACTACTTGTAGGAAAGTTATTACTCGTAACCCGTGAGGTATGATATAATCATTATAATAAAAGCATAATGAGTGAAAGGTCTTTTTCTTTTTAAGAGAAGCACTAATAAGTGGGGTCTCATAAATGTTGAAATTAATATAAAATATTTCTCAAGTTGCACATAACAAATGTTGTAAGTTGTAACTTCTATTTGATTGAGAAGTGCTTTGTGTGTCAGTATCATTATTCAAAAATATAATAAGCCTTGATAATTATAAGTGCAAGAGCATATTATATCAGATCCAGCTTATCAAACTACAGTTTTATTAATAATTTAATACATAATTAATGAAGACAAACCGACCTGATTTGCATTGAAATTGACACATTTGGGTTCAATTAAATGCACATATATGGAATAACGTACTAATCAATGGTTAATTTTATCTATCTTAATTTTGTCTTCATTATTTTTTTATTACTAAATTGGTCAATCAAAATAAAATATATATTAAGTTCTTTTAAACTAAAAATAGAATCAATCACGAACGATATAAGTTACATAACCTATATACATATTAGTATTTAGAAAATTTGATAAAAGAAATTAAAAATTACTTTTGCTTGTAATCAACTAATTTTGATATATAAAGTATAAACTCAGTGCTGCTGCTCAAAAAGTATTGGGTAGGCGGCTAGGCGCTCAGGTTGAATTGAAAGCTCCTATCTTTATTTTTATTAGGTACTTATACTAATGATACAAAATTAGAATGTTCACTCTTTTATTTAAAAAAATAATCACAATTTTTTCTCTAAAACTCAAAATAGTCATTACATTAAAGGTGATTTTCCCTCTTACTAAATTGTGCATTCCAGTAAATTTTACATCACATTTTTTATATACCAAACATACTTTTCATCATATTTTTTATATATCTAACACACTTTTCTCTACAGTATTGTATTTTTCTTTACATCTCTTTAATTTTTATCCGTGCATTTTTATCAAACATAGCCTTATATGCACGCAGTAGAGAAGAAACTTTCTTTATTTTAGGTCAAATGCCCATTTTGGTCCTCTATGTTTCACCCATGTTTTAAATTGGTCCTTTATCTTTCAAAAGTTTTATATTGGTCCTTTATGTTTCCCAAACGTTTTATATTTGTCCTTCAGGTTTCATTAAAATTTTATATTGGTCCTTTATGTTTCATTCAAGTTCTATATTGGCCATTTATGTTTCATTCAAGTTTTATATTGGTCCTTTATGTTTCATTGAAGTTTTATATTAGTCCGTTATGTTTCATTAAAGTTTCATATTGGTCCTCTCAGCATGATTTTATTATTGACTTAAACGACGCCGTTTGGGTATTTTTTGTGTGCTTAAGGTCACGCCAGCTATCTGATAAACGTAGGAGAGATTATGTGTCTACCTCAGCACGCCACATCAACAATTAACTTAAGAAATTGACGGATTTGGACGGAAGGACCAATTTAGAACTTTTAGGAAACATAAAGGACTAATTTAAAACTTTTGAAACATAAAAGACTAATTTAAAACTTGAGTGAAACATAAAAGACCAAAATAAGCATTTGACCTTTATTTTATAATGGAAGGTTAATTTCCAAGTTCATCTAAACCTTGTTTTCCTGTATTAATCTTTCATTTAAAAGAGTGATTCAAAGTTGAATGGATTGTTTTCTTTGTCTATATAGATTATATTTATAGATCAATAGATGCTTGTGGATTAAGATTGCTAAATGATTATTAGAAAACTTCAATATAAATTTGGCTAAGTTGGACCGATTTAAATTATTGCCTTATTTTTATAATTTCAACTCTTTGTTTGTTCATTGATGACGCTTGCATGAACATTATGGAGATTTTATCTATTTTATTTTTCTTTTTGACTAATTTTTAGACATCATTAGTTTTGAGTTTATATAATTCAAAAATTAAGCTTGATGAATGCAAATGATGTGATGATCAGTTTACCCGATCGAGTGCATGATCATATATATATATATATATATATATATATATATATATATATACACACACACTATAGAAATGTTTGATACACGGATCTAAAAAAATAATTAAGGAATTATAATCACTTCTGGTATTTTATAATCCCAGGTTTAGTACACTAATTGAAAAAAATTGTCTCAAGAATTTGTAATCTCAAATTTCTTCATTTTTTTAATCTCACATAAGAGAGTGAATTATTGTAAGCCCATAGAATAAAATTATTTTCAACAATGTAAATTTACTAAATTATTTTTAACCTAATTAACATTTATCAATTAAATAGTTGCCTCTCTTTCTTACAAAACTCACGCATGCCTCTATATTTTGTTTTATTGTTCAAACTTGTACACACTCATCAGAGTTACCTTGAATTCAATTCAAGGTTGGAAAATAATTCCTTGGTTCTTTAAAAAAAAGATGAATTTGATTTATGGGTATTTTTGTGGAATTGAGATAAATGTTGTGGAACTGCGTAAAACAATATTATTATTATTTATTTTTTATAAGTTATATTTTTTATTTAATTGATATAAAAAATGAATTATTTAATATTAATTGAGGGGGAAATTAGTCTTTTTATATCACATTTTTTACAAACTTTCAATTCCATCTTTTTATGCGAAACACACTTTTCAATTCAAATAATTCAATTTCAATTCCATCTCATTAATTTCAATTCAATTTCATAATTTTTTTTAAACCAAATGCAACCAATTTCAAAAATAAAATTTTTAACAACAAAATTTTCAACTACATTTTCACTATTTCTTATTCTATTCGGTTGTCAAAAAATTATTATAGTATTATTCGTATATGTGAAAAAAAATATTAACTAATTTTAGTTAATAAAAAAGAGTTTAATTATTATTATTGATTTTATTATTTATATTTATCAAAAAAATAATTGAAATGTAAATGCAAATTAGGTGAAGTAAAATTAGTTGTTAAAAAAAGAAAGTGAGGGGGTGGCAGGTTGTGTAGGGTACGGAGGGAGACCAAACAGAAGAAAGAAAGAAGGTTTGTTATTATTGGAGAGAGAGAGAGAGAGAGAGATGATGTGTTTGTAAATGTGTTTGTTTTGTTTGCAACACAAGCCTCAGACCAAACACAGTGCTTTTCACACACAATTCAGTATTCCTACGTCATCATCTCCACTCTCTCTGTTGTGTTGTGTTGTACACGCGCTTCAATGCCCCTTTAATTTCTCCATCACTATTCACTATGCTTCCTTCCTTGCATGCATCGGTACCACCCATTCCATTCCACTCCTTGCAGGACCATCATCAACTATGGACCAAACCAACCATAATTTTTTTCTGAATTTCCAACTTCTTTCTTTTTTTTTTTGTTTTTAAATAAATATTCAATATACATAGAAAATTATATAAATAAAGTTTTAATTTAAAGTGGAATCCTATGTATATATATACATGCTAATAATTATTATTCTATCCACAAACAAGTCCTTGAAATTTAAGCAAGAATATTGTGTGTTTAGATGTTGGTCCATGCATATCAATATATATCATGCATGATGCATGCGGTGTAGAATGAACCAAGCAGAAGAATGATGAAGCATGAAGCATATATTAACAAGAGACTGAAGTGATACATGTATATATAAATAAATGTGCTAATTAAGATAAACAACACAGAGCCTAAAACCAGAGAAATGGAATTTCCTAATTAAGCAGAGCAGCAATGAGCACGCATGCATTCCGTATAGTCTAATTCTGTCCTGCATGTTGTGTATCAAAAGCAAGAATATATTACTATTTTGGCTCATCAAAGATTTTATTCGTCTGATCAATTTAATTTTTAAATAATTAAAATATTAAATTTATAAGTTCCCCATCAATATATTGTGTTGTAATTTTATCTTTACGTTTTATTTTTTTTATTTTTTTATGGCAATGATGAAATTGTGATATAATGTATCTTTTAGGGATTAAATATGATACTATCATAATTAATTAAGAGGCTAAATTTGAAACAAGTAGAATCTTTACATACGCAAGTCTTGAATCCGAAACCTTGGTTAAAGAGAATGAAGTATCTACCACTTCAAGCACGTTAGTTTATAATTTAATAAGACATTCTTTATTTTTTTAACACTGTTATGAGATCTGGACAAAAAGCAGTTAAACATGGTTAGCCCAAACCCAAAACCATAGGCCCAACTATGAGTTTTTCTTAATTGGGCTTCATATTCTAAAATCTTGACTCCTTTTTTGAGTGACCTGAGCTTTACCTTGATTTTCAGGTATTTTTCACTAAGTTGACAAAAAAAAAAAAGTAAATTAAATATCAATCATCACACACATTCTCTATTTTTTATTAAAAAAAAATATAGAATGTTGTATTACTAATATTATTTTTGCTATCTGCTTTAAATTTCCATGGTTTTCAAAAATTTCAAAGATTTCATTGATGTAACTGTTAGACCAATTTTTGGCTCAAAACACTAGTCATTGTCAGTTTGAAAAGTTCTTCTTGTTTTATATTCATGATATTCCTTTCACACACATATATATTTCCCACTATTAAGCCACCTATAATTCTTTCACAGCATGAAACTATATTATCACTTTCGTTACAACTTTTCAAAGCAAACCTTCATTAATATATAAGAAACACAACGCATTGCACATTAACTATGCCATATATATACAATTGAATTGATTATTTGAACGTCTTAATTTCTATTCTTTTTGGAAAAATGTCAAAATCAAACGAGCAATTTCAACAAAAACAAAATAATTTAGTGTTATTATGCATCAAACTATTTAGTTTTTAGTTTTCAAATTAATTAACTTAATGTTTATTGATTAACATATTTATTAATGCAGGGAAATTAATTAATTAGTTTAAAAAGTATAAAGAGTTAATGTAGTAAGGCTACTTTTTTACCATGGGGTGGAGTTTTGAGAAAAATATTTGTCTAAGATAAACTACTCGTACCACATGATACCCATGGTCCATGGAAGTAATTTATTATATATATATATATATATATAAAGACCCTATAATTGGTGCCACGTGGCATTGGTGGTTTATCTTGGACAAATAGTTTGTGTAGGACTGTTATCACTTATGAAGATATATATTGAGAATGGTGTGGACTGTGGAAGAGTACCTTTACCAATTTAGGTTGAAAGCATAGAATGTCTTTGAAATTAGTTGAGGTCTATGCATATATAAATCTATCTAGATCTAATTATTTCAAAGGAAAAAAAGAAGAAGGTGTATGTAGGGAAGTTGATAATGTTGGGTGGAAGTAATTGTTTAGGAAGCAATTAAGTTCAATATATAGAAAGGGACATTATATTGAAGACATCTTAATTAGAGTCATTGACATCATCAACCCTTCTTCACCTAACTCCACAAATTAAAACTCAGGCGCACGCAGTTTGTGTCAATATATATCACTATACACATCTTTGCCTGTCTCATCTCTCTGCTTTGAAGTTAAATTTTATTTGAAAGGGAAGAAACTTCCACAATTGTTCTCATCATCATCAAATACCAAAGTTAATTTATGATGCAAACCATGACCTCACCTACGATTGAGACCATCAATGGAGTTGGTATTTGGATGATCCAACCATATTATTCAGAGGCAAAATACTATTTAGTCCTTAAATTGTTGGTCAAATTATTATTTAGTCTTTAAATTTATCAAAAATACTATTTAGTCCCTCAAATTTGTAACTATGTCAACTGTTTAGTCCCCGAATTTGTAAATATGTCAACTATTTAGTCCCCAAACTTGCCAAAAATACTATTTAATCTTCGAATTTGTAACTCTGTCAACTCTAACGGGTAACAGTCAGGAGACTAAATAGTTGACAGAGTTGCAAATTCGGTGATTAAATAGTATTTTTGCCAAGTTTGGGGACTAAATAGTTGACATAGTTACAAATTCGGGGACTAAATAGTATTTTTGTCAAATTCGGGGACTAAATAGTCTTTTTGATAAATTCAGGAACTAAATAGTTGTTTGACTAACAATTCAAGGATTAAATAGTATTTTACCTCTTCATTCATTCCACACTAATTTCTTATTGAAATACATGCATTTAATTTCCTTTTTTTTTTAATAATCATTCACTAGAATATGTCTGATAATTAATTTCTCATATAGTACATCAGACTTATTGTTGGGAGCTTGGAACGACCCTCTCAACAGATAACACTTCATTCTTATGTCTCCAAAGAGATCAAACTTATGAACCGATAGTTAAAAGAACACGAACCTCTTGCTACCCTATTATCTATGTGATAGACATTAATTTGACTTGTTTTTTAGAAAAGAAAAGGCTGTACTAATTAATATAATTTCTTACTACGACAACCAAAAATGTAATACGCGGTTCAGACTAGGAAATATGTCCACGTTCTCGTGTCGTTTAAGTTAAGGCTAAGGTAGAGAATGTTTCTTTATATATACATACTCTCTAGTCTTATCTTATGTGTTTTCTGATCTCTTCTTATTCTTATTCTTATTCTTAATTAATTATATATAATTTTTTTTCTGAGTTTAAGGCTATAGTGAAGACATGATGGCCGGTCATTCTAAGAAAATCGAAGGATCGGAGCTGTCATTTCATTTGTTAGCAAATTGATTTTGAACTTATCTCTTGTTGTGTCCTACTATATATATATTCCTATAAATTTACGTGAGAAAGTCCAACTTGTATAATAAATTAAACCATATATGATCAATGACGTACGTGATACATCTTTCATTTGCATTAATATTCCAAGAGGCTTCCCAACTTTCACCCTGTTAGGTAAAATTGATTCACATATCCTCAATAATGCATGCTCGTGCATCAAAAGCATAGTATTGAAATCCGGACCGATCCGGACGGTCGGACTGGTGGATCGCTGACCCGGAGCCAAAATCGGTTCGGGTCACTTCAAAGGACCGGAATTATATTGACCCGGTAGTGATCTGGGTTGACCCGGGCGGGTCATTGACACCCTGTACAACCCGGGACCCGGTGCAATTTTTTTTTTTAAAAAAAAGCATTTTTTGTGCCTTAAATACAGTCATTTAAGTTTAGGGTCAGTTCATGTATTATATAGTAAACACAAAGGGATTTATGGGAGCCTTATTAACAGGGATTTGGATAGAGAAAGTAGTGTTATTAGGGATGCTGATATTCATAAACTGATCAATGTGCCGCTTAAGCAAATTGCAGAATTTGTTGGAGACCCAAGTATATTGGGATACTGAGATATTTGTATCAACTACATTATTGCAATGTGAATGTTCTTTAGGGCATGTTCTTTTGCAAGAATCCCCAATAGAAATGGAAATGGTGGGCCCACCGGGCCCCACTTACTTTTTCACTTTTTCATTTTCATCAACTTTAAAAAAAAAGAAAAAAAATACAAAATACCTATTATACCCCTCTGATTTGACATGATTTGACACAATTATAACATTCTTTTCTTTTTATTATTTTAATATAAGGGGTAAAATGGTCATTTTAATACATTCCCTTTCCATTTCCATTACCAAACTTTTACTACTAAACACAAGAAACGCATTCCGTTTCTGTTTCCATTTCTATTTCTGCGTAAAGAACGTGCCCGTAATACCTATTTTATGATCCTTTTAATTAATAATAAAGTTTTCAAGTTAGAATTCTTAATTCAAAAGATACAACAATATATATTTAGCGTAATCCTAATATTATTTATTTATTACATAACTAAATTTGGATAAGTTAATTGATGATGAGGAGGAGGAAGAAGAGTAAAATGACATTGAAGCCGATAGACCACTAGTTGAAGACCATAGATCATTAGTTAATACTTTTGGTATTCCTTTTAATCAACTAAAGACAAAAAATTATTTATAAATTATGATAATTGTCTGGTTTAATTTCTATGTATTAGTGTGAAGTGTGGCTATTTAGTTTTGTTACAATCTCAAGTATGAGTGTATTTGGTTGCTTGAATGGATTCGACTAATCATAAAATACGATGGTTGTTTTTTAAAAAAATTTCAAGTATGAATTTATGCATTAATATATTTCAATATATATATATACACATTTTACCGGGCCAACCGGTTGAACCAGTGATCCGGCGGTTGGACCAGTGACCCAGTGACCCGAGCCTTTCACCGGGTCAATGACCGGTCCGGGTCCAATGACTATGATCAAAAGTATGCATTACTCACCTAAATTTAAATTTTATTAATTTATCATCACATCAAGAAAAAAAAAAGTATTTTTTCTAAAATTTATATTTTAACGGTTATTATTAATTGTTGAAAAAAATATTATTTTTCAACAATTAAATTTTGGCGATTGAAATAAATATTTTTTTATTAAAAATAAGTGTTTTTTCTACAATTTATTTTTCAATGATTTGTGTAGATGACACGCTAATAGTAGGCCTCTTGGCTAGGTTGGGCCCTCCTTTCTATTCTTATTTTTTATTAAAAAATAATAAATACTTTTTTAATAATTAAATTATGACTATCGAAATAAGTTATTAAAAAAAGTAAATAATAATATTTTAACGATCAATAATTATTGATATTTGTAAATAATATTATTTTCGATAATACGTTTGACGATGATGACTATGAAAAAATATCATTAAAAAAATATTGTAAAAAAATTTTAACAATAATTATTGACCATAAAAAATATTATTATATTCTTTTTTTAATAATTTATTTTAACGGTCAAAATTTAATTATTAAAAAATATTATTTTTAACAAGTAACCATCAAAATATAAGTTATTGAACCATTTTTTTTTGTAGTGCATGTTGTAGGAAAGTAACATATTCTACTAGATTCAATTCTTTTGGTATTACTTACTCATATGCTTTGGAATTTTGGTGTCACATAAGCAAAGTGTGATACCAAAAAAATAACTTCCCCACTAAAAATAACTAATCAATAAATAACTTCTCATGAATAACTTTTCAATAAATAACTTCCCATGATTTAATATATTATTTAAAATATAATTATTATATTATATTTTGAAAGCTAAAAAATTATCAAATATTTAATATTTTATTATTTTAAATCATAATAACAATTTTATCTTATATATTTTTTTAAAAAATAAAAACAAATTACATGCACGATATGTGTGTGTTTGTGTGTTTCTCACACTTATTAATAATTAAAATATTTTCCTAATTAAAATTAAAATTTATAAAATGTTAGTTTGGTTAATTAATGTAGAATAATTCTTAATCATCAAACTATAAAATTTAATGTTTGACTACACATCTATAATTTTTTTATTTCAAATTTAAATTTGTCCCTCGAGTAGTTTGAAGTCAGTAAGAAAGAAATGGATCAATTAGACAAGAAAAATATTAAATATATGATTAGGATGCATGTATATGTTCGGCTTTTCTTTGACCATCACTGTATAAATTCGTTACCGCAGACAACAATCATGAAAGTAATTATCAAATTATAGAAAGCACCACTAACATATATTTTATCTATAATTATTATATGTCAACATGTTTTAAACATAAAGTCATTACAATTTAAAATTTTCAATTTTTTAATTTAAAGACAATAATGTGGAGTACTTTAAAAAAATTATTTGATATGATTAGATTTGTTTTCAATAATAAACATGCATATATTTAAGAGCTCATAATTAATTTTTTTTTCCAAAAAAAAATTGATTAGAGTACCAAATAACAAAAATTACTTAAATTTTCTACATTAATGTAATATGCTACCTTAATTCTCAAAGACAGTCAGACAGGCCTTTTATATAATTAAGAATTAATAACCATTACTTTTATACATAATCTACATTTTAACACATTATTTGATAAACTTACATTAAGTTAACGTGATTTTTATATATGCACATACAAAATAAAATTCTTAAAACCAACGCTAGGTAGGAGAAGAACATCATGAAGCTACAATTAACCTAATTAAATTTGAATTGGAAGAAATAACACAACCAAATGAATTCATGATAAATAACGCCATTATTTTGGCGTGGGCAATATGCAAAACATGATTAATTAAATGCTTTTGACAAATCTCACACAGATCCAATGAAGAATTAATTATTAATTTATCAGCTACCTTACTTTAAAACAACATCTAAACAAACAAACCCAAAGATAATATTAAAAAAAAAAAATAAAGAACAAATGAATGAGAAGAAGCCTGTGGCCACACTTCCAACTTGGTCGGCTAAAATAATAATAATAAATCATAGAGAACACAGCAATCAGTAACCCACCATTCTTCTTCTAAAAGCTCTTAGTCAAAACCATCAAACTAAACTAGAAATTAAGATATAAAAATTATAGTGGAAATGGGCATTAATTCACACACTCTAATTTTTTTGTCTTTAATTCTATTTATTAACCAATTAAATTTTATAATTAAACTCCTAATTAGATTGAGCAAGCATAATTAATTCCTCTAAATAATAATAAAAGATCATCATTTTGGTCCTCAAACTATAGATTTTTCGTCAATTTGGTCCATAAACTTTTCATTTACAAGCAATGTTGACATTCACTCTAACTCCGTCTAAATAATTAAAGGCAAATACAAATCATATATTTAACTACAGTGTTTTATTAATTTAGTCACAGTGATACCATTTATTTTATAGTGTGAGTGTCACAGTGATACTGATAAGTAATAACTGTGACTAAATTAACAAAACAACGTAACTAATTATATGACTTGTCATCACAGTTGCGTTAGAAGCAAGCCATGCAGATTGCCACATCTACATCGATTGTTAATTATTTAGATGAAATTATGATAAAAACAAAAATGCTTACAAATTAAAAGTTTAAAAAGATTTAATTAACAACAAACAAAATCTAGGGACTAACTTGATAGAAACCCTAAAGGCTATAGTTTAAAGACTAAAAAAAATTACTTTTGCCCTAAATAATGTAAGTACTTCAAATTAATCAAAGCTGGATCTTGTTAATATTTTCTAACTATCTTTAATGGATTAGATCTATACAAAGAATTACGGGGAAAAAAAAAAGGAAATAAAATCACCCAAAAAATAAAGAGTAAGATTTTGTTTCAAGATTGTGTGCTGTGAAGATAAACTCGTGGGTTTACAGTTTGCACATAGCTTTCAAGCTCTTCGTGTGGGTTTGCGTTGAAAACTAGCATCAAGAGCTGGATTCCAATCCATTACTCCACGTCATCATCATCTTCCCTTCCATATTAAAACCTTCCAATCCCCTCATTCTCCAACCCATCAATCTCACTCTCTCATACCAAACCTCAAAACAAAAGAAAGAAAAAAAATCTCTGTTTCTGTTTCTCTCTGTTTTTTCCTCTGTTTCTCTCTGTTTTATCCTCTGTTTCACCTTCCAACAAATAAGCCTAAGAATGGAGGGTCTGATTCCATTTGTGTACAGAGCTATTGTCCATTACAAGAATGACAAAGAAGGTCCCATAGGGTCATGGCTAAGTGAGTCACCTTCTTATTCCTACATGAGACTTCCCGGCGACTCGGGTCGGTTTCAACCCTCTGCTTCTGCTCTGTTTTCCTCTGCTTCTTCTCCAACTTCTATGGCCAATGCTTCTTCTGCGACAACCCAAGTCATGGTGGCATCATCCGGGGTGCAGTCTCCACGACGTCGTTTAGCTCCTCGTCGAGTCTCCACAGGACAAGCTGTGTAATGGACAATTGGGATTCTTCACTGATGATCGATGATAACAGCAAATATAGAGAAAGTTTAAGTTAAAGTGTTAATTACTTCAAGGTTGTCTTCTTTAATTAATTTGAGTGGATTTCCAAAAGGGGGTCCTTTGATGCTTGTGTAAGATGTAAATACGGGATCTGAAGGTTAAGAATTAAGGGGGGAAATAAGAAAAAAGTGTATGTGTTTTCATGGCCAAAGGGTCATGTAAAGTATGAAAGTATGGGTTTTTAGAGTAGTTAATAAGCATGGATGTATGTGTTTTCTTGGCCTAAGTGGTCTTGGAAAATATGTAGAATGAATTGTATTCAAAGATTAATTGGTATTAATTTGGTTGTTTATTCTTCTTCTGTGGCTGAAGAGTGAAGAGGGTGTGTTCGGAGTTTTGTTTTCCGACTCTAGTTTTCTATGTTATTTTTTTTTATGGATAATGCTTTAAAGTCATGGTAAAATTTTGGATCAGTATTGAGAGACTCCGGATTTGGTGCTAGACAGCACCGGACCGGAGAGGAGAGTTTCTCTCTCCTTGCGGTTCGGTGCTATTCAGCACTAGATCTGTTTTCAGTATTGAGAATGGTCTCATATTAAATTTTAAAAATATATATTTTGTTGTAAATCTTGAAACAAATCTAAAAGTAGTGAGTCAAAGCTCACCATATCTATGTAGCATTACATTAATCAAAGCTGGATCTTGTTAATATTTTCTAACTATCTTTCTTTAGTTTTCCATGTTTTTTTTTAATGGATAGTGCTTTAGAATTATGATGAGTTTAAGAGATTCGGATCCGGTGTTGGCCAGCAACAGATAAAAGAGGAGAGAGAAAGAGAGAGTGTGAGTTCCCACACTCTCTCTTTCTCTCTCCTTACTGTTTTTAGCACTAGATCCGTTCTCAGTATTGAGAATTGTCTCATCTTAAATTTTAAATATATATATATATATATATATATATATATATATTTTGTCACAAATCTCAAAATAAATCTAATGACTGAAAAATAGTGAGCCAAAGGTCACTATATCTATGTAACATTAATTTTTGTATTTTTAATCTTTCGGGTAGAGCTTATCATGTTATTCTAATTTTTTTTTTAAATTATCTTGGCACTATGATTATTTGTATTTTAATAGATAAATAAAAGGAAAACCCTATGAGGAGGGGGTGGAGGTCTTTCTCATTGGTTCATTCTATATTTAAAAAAATGTTGAAAATTCTCTCTCTCTTGAGGAGAAAGATAAAAAGATGAGACATCATCCTCCTTATAATAAAAAAACTTTAAATAGAAGTTACTTAAAATTTAAAATTAGATTACTTATTTTATAAATGCTATAAATGACAAATATTCTACGACTCTATAAAAAATGAAATCCATAAGAATCCATTCCAACAAGAAACCATCAATTTTTTAAGCTTAAAAAAATTTAATGGCTGTCACGTTTGTAGAAAGCTGAAAAACTCATAAAAGAGTTGGCTGTATTACTAATGGGTTTATGTAGTGGTTGGCGGCAACACTATTTGGAAAAAAAAAAAAAGTGTTTTAGAACTTTATTTTGGTCCTTTATGTTTCGTCCAAATTTTAAATCAGTCCTTTATATTTTAAAAGTTTTAAATCAGTCCTTTATATTTGTGAGTTGTTTCAAATAAGTTTTTTTGCCTGATACTGTTAGTATTTTTCGTTAAATGATGATATAGAAAGCTGATGTGGACAAAATTTCAAGATGCAAGTATCGCACTTTAAGCTATAGCTAAAGAGAAATGGAACTATACTATGAAAAAGGGAAAGCCAAAGAAGCGTGCTGTAGAGAATATGACGTAAGAGAGAGATTTTGTATGCATGAGCTGTTCATGTCATCATTTAACGGTGAACATTAACAATGTTAAGCAAAAATACTTATTTGGAACAAATTACAAACATAGAAGACTGATTTAAAACTTTTGAAACATAAAGGATTGATTTGGAACTTGAGAGAAACATAAAGGATTGATTTGGAACTTGAGAGAAACATAGAGGAGAAAAATGAAAATTTGGCTTTTTTTTCAAATGGTAGGCTAACTTTGACTTTAAAAATATATTTATTTAAATGGCCAAATTCGTATTTTGGTCATCTATTTTTTCATATATTCCATATTACCCCTCTATCTTTTAAAAATTTTAAACTAGTCCTTTATCCATGTAACTTGTTTTAAATATGCCCTTTTGTGTAATACCATTAATTTAGATGACATGGTATAATGGAAGCTTTTTAAAAATTATATTTTCACCCATTCTTCAATTTTAGAACTTTCATTTCAATCCCTATACTCTATTTCCATTGTTTACTCTCTCTTCAGACCAAATGAATCTCTCTTCACACCAACTGAATCTCATCCTTCAGTTCTTCTTCTTCTTCTTCGCAAAATCTGGGTTTCGATGTTTAAAGAAAAATACCTAATCCAATCCAATTCTTCAGTATAGTTGCTCTCTAGTAAAGAGTAATGAGTCCTATGTGTGGAGGGGCATTATTAAAGCAACTGAATAGGATGGATGGGTATAGCTTTCGAATTGGAGATGGTCAAGACACCTAAATGTATTGCCAGACTAAATTAATATTGTTACATAAATGACATATTTAAAACAAATTGTATAAATAGAGAATTTGTTTAAAATTTTTAAAAGGTTAAGAATTAATATATAATAAGTAAAAAAGATAAAGGACAAAAATAAAGTTTTGAAGTGTTCAAATTCATAGTTTCAATCATCTTAGCTTGATTTACCTTTACACAATGTTATAGATCCATAGAGTCAATTCATATCCTCCGCCATAGGATTAATAAATTGGTATAGAAATTTTTATTTCCTATTCATTTTGGAATATTATTAACTTTGCAATTTTTTCATTAATGTTTAATTTTCTTCTTGCTCCACATTTTTTCGCAGGATTTTATTTGCATTGTTGGTTTGTTGGGTTGTGAATCACTGAATTGTTATTGGAAATTAGACTTTTATGAAGCTACAAAAATACGAACACTACTTCAGTAACTTTAATTTGTAATGTGATTCGAAAATAAGAATAAACATTTAAAAAGAAACATTATCAATCAAAATAATAAAATATATGATACTAAAATGAAGAACGAGAATCTATTTTTCACATGAAGGTAATTTAGATCTTTTACGAGTTTATTTTGTTATATTATGGTGTAATGATTATATAGACACGTTATTTTCATAATACAATATTTTAACATTTACTTGTTTATTAGTTAATAACTTTTACGCATTAGAAATAAACATGACTCTTAACTCGTAACTTCTTCTCATCCAAAATATCACACAAATTATATAATAAATATTTCTCAACCATATTCTTTTCTATTCCTCTGTTTTCTTGCTCAATAGCATATAGCTATAGTTTGCATATTGTTGAAGTGTAAATCAATCTTTTAATATATCATGTGAAGGCAGTTGAATCCTAATTAAGTTGTTAAAGTTACTTACTTATCATAATGTTATTCATAGTGCAAACCACTATTAAAATTGTGAAAACGAGTTAGTTCGATTATAATAAAATTTATTAGCTCTATTTTATTAAAGTTGGATTAAGTTGATCTATTTTTAACAAATTAAATTTTTTTAACATAATCCGACTCTATTAAGGTGTTTAGGCTGGGAGGTTGGGTTTGGCCGTTTTCCTGATTCAACCAATTGAATTAATTTGGTCCGAATTTCAAAACATTGATCGAAATCATTGCATACTAAAAAGTGAGGTGATAGTAATAGTGATACCATTTGGTTCCAATTCTCATGCCGAGAAAGCATGTGAAGTTTGCATTTTCCAACTTGATGACATGCTTGTTCGTGCAGCCACCGTAGTAACTGTCCATTAGCATACCAACACGTGTCATATGGGAACTTAAACGAACTTATTTTGGCTTCTGAATTCTGATATTGAAATTCCACATTTATAGAAATTAGCAATTTTGAACTAAGTAAGTGAACTTTGGATCATGGAGTTCATGAACATTAATGGTTTTGTTCTGTCTTTTTGTGAAGGAGACATTCATATCTTCCTTAGAAAACGTGTCTTTGTGAAAACCTAAATAATCTACATGCAATGTTTTCCACTCAAAGTCACTTCTTTTCCAAGTCATATACAAATTGAGCTCTTTCTTGGTTCCCTCAGATCATTCAAATCCTCCATAACTAAAATAGGAAATGCCATATGCCACAACACTATATCTTCCTAGGATTGAACATTTCATAGATAATTTTTTTTAAAAAAATGTCACATTATGCTAGGAAACCCTCAATTAATTATTTTCTTGACTTTAAAATCTTGTGTCAAATTAATTATAATGTTTAAATCTTCTCATGCTCCCAATTTTCACTCTATTGTTTGCTCTTTCATGGAGCATCCACGGAGGGATACAACACTAATCTTCACAATGGCAGTTCTGCTATCTTACGCCGGCATTGGCGCCGCCGTTAAACGGTGTGGCAACTGCGGGTTGAACCCGGTTCCATACCCGTTAAGCACAGGACCCGATTGCGGTGACCCGAGGTACACAATTAGGTGCGCTGGAGGTGTGTTATGGTTGGATGCTCTCGGTGGATCATCATACTCGATCAAGTCTATTGACCCGGGAACCCGGAGGATTGTTATCCGACCCGCAAGTATGGCCCGAAATGCTTGCGTGTCCACGGACTTCCCAAGTGGAGGCATACACCTGAACGAGACCCTCCCGTTTAACATCACCAACAGCAACACCGTCTTTCTGTACAACTGTACGGAAGCGATGCTGAAATCGCACGCGCCCGTGCTGGACTGTTCGACGAACAACATGTGTCACAGCTACATTAGGGACCACGCGGATGCCGGAGGCGCGTGCATGCGCGTGGGACTGTGTTGCAGCTTCAAGACGGGTGGTTCTTACTTGGGCGTGAGGGTGGATAGAGGAGGTTGTGCGGCGTATCAGAGTTTTGTGAATTTCAACGTTACGGTGGCGCCGCCGGGGAAGCGGTGGCCGGAGCCGGGGGTGGAGCTGGAGTGGATGCTACCGGAGGAGCCGGTGTGTAAGGGGCCGATGGATTGCAAGGAGGTGTTGAATTCCAAGTGTTTGGCGGATCCGAGCAGAGTAGGAAGGCTCAAGTGCATTTGCAATGCTGGCTTCAAGTGGGACCCCATATATGGTTTGTGTGAAGGGCAAAGTCAAAGTAAGTTATGAATTAGCAGTCCCTATTCAATTTTTCTTGTCTCAATCTAATTTTAAGTTATGAAAATATCAAAATAATCATTGAAAAATATTTTGTATTGTAATTTCATAAACATATGCTTCATTTTTTTTTTCTTTTTGTGAACGGGATAAAATTATGACATAAAATACTTTTTTAGAGGTTAAATTTAATATTCTTATGATTAAATGATTAAATTTTATATTTTTATAGTTCATATATATTAAATTGAAATAAATTAATTTTTTTAAACCAAAACAATAATTTTTTTTATATTTTATCATATTAATTATAATTAGAAGAGAAAATACTATTTAGTCCCTGAATTGTTTGTTAAACTATTATTTAGTCCCCGAAATTTTTAACTATGTCAACTATTTAGTCTCCGAATTTGTAATTATATCAACTATTTAATCCCCAAACTTGACAAAAGATATTATTTAATAACCGAATTTGCAACTCTGTCAACTATTTAGTCTCCTGTTACCCGTTATAGTTGACAGAGTTGCAAATTTGGTGATTAAATAGTATTTTTGCCAAGTTTGGGGACTAAATAGTTGACATAGTTACAAATTCGGGGACTATATAATATTTTGTCAAATTCGAGGACTAAATAGTTGACATAATAAAAAATTTCGGGGACTAAATAGTATTTTTAATAAATTCGAGGATTAAATAATAGTTTGACCA
The DNA here is from genome assembly GCA_014851425.1 of Senna tora. Taxonomy (NCBI): domain Eukaryota; kingdom Viridiplantae; phylum Streptophyta; class Magnoliopsida; order Fabales; family Fabaceae; genus Senna; species Senna tora. The sequence goes on along the minus strand of CM026265.1, from coordinate 6,332,423 downwards.
ACAATTCATTGACTAGTATTTTTTCACTAATTAAAAATATATATTCTCCAAAATTTGAAATTATGTATTCTTCTAACGTAGATGCAAACTGTGGAAAACATGCAAAAGATAAACGTTGCAAGCATAGGAAGAAGAAGAAGACTACGCTTCTCGCAGGTATATATATATACGTACAACTTATACTTCTCTGTTTTCTCTTGTTAAGCTTGTTTCTATATCCTCAAATCTCAACCACATTCACTTCAATTACTTGCTCTGTTTCAATATATTGTTTTTCAGCTGTGGGCGCTTCCTTAGGAGCAACGGTATGTGGCATCGCAATAACCCTCATCCTCCTTTCCAAGAAGCGTCACAAAACAACCGCAAAAGAGGAACCAAAGAGCTCAACCAATAAGAAACAAAAGCAAAAGCAGAAGGAACAAATCATCGTAAGTGGAAAAGCCAATCCTACCCTCTCAAGCTCCGCCAGAATCTTCACCATCCGCGAGATCAAAAAAGCCACCAACAACTTCTCCCCACACAACCTCATCGGCTCGGGCGGCTTCGGCGAGGTCTTCAGAGCCACCTTCGACGACGGCACCACCACCGCCATCAAGCGCGCCCGCCTCGGCAACACCCGAGCCACCGACCAAATCCTCAACGAGGTCCGCATCCTCTGCCAAGTCAACCACCGCCACCTCGTCCGCCTCCTCGGCTGCTGCATCGACATCGACAACCTCGACCAACACCCCAACCAACCCTTACTAATCTACGAATTTGTCCCCAACGGCACCCTCTTCGACCACCTCCACAACGCGCACCGTTTCAACCCCCTCACGTGGCTCCACCGCCTCAAGATCGCACACCAAACCGCTCAAGCTCTGTCCTACCTCCACTCTTCAGCTCTCCCTCCTATATACCATCGCGACGTGAAGTCCAGCAATATCCTCTTGGATTCGAATTTCGACGCTAAAGTTTCGGACTTTGGGCTCTCTAGGCTCGTTGAGATAGCGGAAGCTAATAAAAGCCACATCTTTACGAATGCTCAGGGGACGTTGGGGTATCTGGATCCAGAGTATTACAGGAATTTCCAGCTGACGGATAAGAGTGACGTGTATAGTTTTGGGGTGGTGTTGTTGGAGATGGTGACGAGTGAGAAGGCGATTGATTTCAATAGGGAAGAGGAGGATGTGAATTTGGTGGTGTATGGGAAGAGGATGATGGAGGAAGGGAGGTTTTTGGAGGTTGTGGATGGGAAGATGAAGGAGGGAGGGAGTGAGGTGGAGTTGGAGACGATGGAGGGTTTGGGGTGTCTTGCGGTGGCTTGTTTGGATGAGCAGAGGCAGAATCGGCCTTCTATGAAGGAAGTGGCGGATGAGATTGAGTATCTGATTGGGGTTGTTAGTGGGAATCATAATAATGTTTCCAAACCAGCTCGGAAGTTAATTAGGCATGTAACCAAAACAACGTGAGACAGTTTTTCATGGGTAATGTTAATGTGCTTTGTCCAAAAAACAATCTTTCACAAATGTGAGGAAATTACAGTTTTTCAAAGTGTCATCCTTTCGGTTTGATCTCTCAGTGGAGGAGAATAGATGAGAAAAATTATACTTTGTATCCCCTGCACTATGACAGGATTTTTTATGAGAGAGACGAAAGAGTGCGTATCTTGAATTCCCAAAATGACGTTTCTGTATATATAATTGTAAGAACTAAAATTCAGTGCATAAAAAAGTCCCAACTGCTAAATGAAAGAACTAATTTAGTTAAATAAAAATATAGATAACAATCTCAAAGATTTTAATTTTGGCAATATGTGAATCAAAAATACTGATAGAACAAAATTTACAAGTGTCAACTGTCAAGACAAGCTACTGATCATAAAACAAATATACAAAACAAACCAGAGGATCCATTCTCTCCTACTTTAGAGGATCCATTCGCAAACCAAAGATACCATAACGTGAGTCAATCCATCTTTGTGAGAAGGGAAATAAACACGTAAAGCTACACTGAGGCTAAGATCCAAAACATCACATGTGATGAGATCGCTGTAAGAACCCAGGTGATGAAAGCCATGGCTACAGAAATCTGGTACCTTCTGCAAGGAAGACTCTTATGAATCTTACAGAAATCTAGGTCTTTTGAATATAGAACTACGATCCCTGCTGATGAACACGCAGCTGCCAGAGATAAAGTAGCCGTTACCTGCATTTCATAAGCCATTATTATAATTATCAACAGATAATTATGTCAAACTCAAATGTTTAAACTGTTATAATGTGAATATTTGTAAATAATTTTTAATTTATAACATGCCCCCCACATGTTGGGTTTGAAGTATGGAGAAAACACAAATGCACCATTTCCAACTTTAAACCACTTGATCTTAGAGGCTTCGAATACCATATCATGATATCAAGCACTAGATAAACTCGAAAGCTCAGAACTAGCAGAAAGAAGACAAGGGAACTCCCTTTCTATTAAATTTTTGCCATTTGAGATATAGCAGAACTAGCGTTCATGAGAGAAGAGATCCAGAATAATGCAGGGTCAGATATAGCAGAAGTAGCAAAATTAGCTGTTGACTAAGAATAACAGCATTTGAAGGTAGTACTACATGAGCAGAGCCCGTGTTTTACATTTTGCAAATCCACCAAGCCTTCTTCTGACCATTTCAATAATTTACTAGCCATAGCATCGTATTTCTTCAATCCATCTAGAGTAAGTGATGCAAATGGTATGCTTTAACCATATCATTTATTCTTTGTTCTAGTGTTACGAAACTCAGACATATTTTCTCCAATGAAGATGGGAAGAAAACAAAAAATGGGTCTGATAATTACCCAATCACCCACAACAAACAGGCTGACAAGGATCGCATTTTGAAGGTCTCTCTTTCTCCTCACAGCATAAATATCAAGACATGCAAGTCCAAAGCTCCAGAGCACTTGAAGTCCCATTGATGCAATTAAATAGCTGAAATCACATATAAAGAGTAAAGATATTTGCAGAACAATATAGAACAACATGTTTGAAGCCCAAATAAAAGGAAAAGTGTATTTACACCCAATTGAAACATAAATCCATATGAATTGCAGATACCATAACTCTACACAAATCTTATTCAGACAGTGCTCAAACATATGAAAAAGGTGAATGCAGAATTTGCAGGCACCATTTACTCCTATGTGCTCAGTTCAATGTGCATACTTCTGGAAAATAAACACCTTGTCAATTTTGACATAAAGAAACATTCATAAATACATAGTCCAGAAAATAATTGAATGACCAAAAATATTTCTCAGATCAATGATCTATTTGGCAGTTCAGTCACTTGTCACTACTCTGATGAATTACTTTTGCTGGCATATCATGTATAATGATTAGACCTGAATTTCTAGCTCACCCTTAGATAAATATGAAGTAATTCAACATTCATTGACTTTATTACTTATTCTATCGCCTTACTTTGGTATGATTCTTATATTTTAGCTCATAATCTATCTCCTTGCCAACTTCAAACCCCAATCAAGTCAAAGTTGTTAGCAGTGAGCCCAGCAACGATTGTGCCATTGCAAAATTCAAATGGGCACAGCTTGGCGCACTTCACATATGCCATATGGATATATATATATATATATATATATATATATAGCCAAAATATTTTTTTTTTTTTTGAGAGATAGCCAAAATATTGATTTAGGTCCATTGTTCTTTTCTGAAGTGCATGGCGCACTACATGCTTCTTTCTCAGTTTCATGATTTCTTCTCTGTCAGCAAGCTTTCTTCCTCCTGTATTTCTTCACTGTTTAATGACTTCATCTGGAAGTACTCACCTTTTATCATTTTCCAGCAAACCCATTCTGGCCGGACATTTTTCTGATAAGTGTTTGATTGCTAGATGCAGTTGAATTTTGAAAAATTGTTGGTGCTAACATCAACTATGTTTCGAGAATGAGCTAAGTTTTTTGGTATATATTAATATATTGTGCATTATTGTTGTTTTGGATTATATTACATATATTTGTATACGCACTGCATTTTAATGTTGCAATGGGTAGCAATGCATGTCATGGCTCCACGAGGCCAGTTTGCAAACAATGTGAAACTGCCATTAACAAATGACAACTAGGACTAGACAGGGTTACCAGCTTTAAAATTTATACAAAGTAAGTGAGAGCATGTATGTTTCTATCTGAACAGGAAATAATAAATAAGTAGGATATTTACAAGTCTCTACTAAAAGAAACAGACAAGGTAACAAGTAACTGGAGTATTTCTACTACACATATTGTAAATACAAATATATGGTTACTACTTGCTAAACTCATTAATAATATTGCAGACACATTCCACAAAATCTATGTCCCTAACATATAAAGATACCTACAAACAATAAGTGAACTTGTCAATGAATGCAAAGCCATAAGCACTTATATAGAACACCATATCAGAACAAAACAATGGAACAGTAAATCATGTTAACCATTAAACTCTAAAAGAATTTAACCTGTGTGAATTTTGAGAACTTATTCTTCAATTAGATTCTATGCATTACAGTAAATCATGTTAACCATTAACCGCGAGAGGAACAAAAAGTGAGAGAAAAAGCATCTCCTTTACGTATTTTGAAATCAGGTCTATTGTTATTTACTAGCAAGATTTTTTTCTTAAAAACAGAACCACTCAGTTTTTATGGCACAATACACAACAGAGTGAGCATGCATTTATTTTAACATACTAACATATCACATAAAATAAGGAGCAGCAAATTATGTTTAATAATAGTACAAAACTCAAGTACTTTTTTAAGTTATTTGTATCATGTTCTTTAACTAAAAACAAAATGACCAATGGAAAATTTTATGACCAAGTCTTTCAGAATAAAAGTTCATCCCCATGTTATGTTTTCTGGAAACCTCATAGCAAACACATTTACTAAGCCTTATCCTCAACAATAATATGTTTTGCTGTTCTCAAAGCTCCTGCATTAAATTGAATCATGTCATTAACAAGTTCAATGATAATTTTATCTTTAACATCAGTTCTTACTAAATGTCAAGTGACATAATCAGGGACCAATTTGCAATTACTAAACGTTACTCAGGAAAACCCCAAAAGTAATCATACTGCCTCAGCAGACACTCTTGGGTAAATCTTTAGGTGAGGAAACAATGATCCAACCTGGTGGCAACTTACCTCTAGATATAACTGTAAATCATCCACTTTTTCTCAGACAGTGGAAGAAAAAAAAAAAAGAACTGAAGAAAAATCTATGTACAAGCAGTCAAAAAGCAGAAAATGGAAGGAACATAGGAATACCAAAAAGCAGTATAGCTAGAGAACCCCAGAGCAGTGACCATAACTCCAATTGAAGCAGCACCAAATGCACATTGCCCTAATCTCAAGATCAACCCCGTGATCGTCCCCGGTCCCCCCAACAAGCGCTTCATCTTCTTCCTCTTTGGAATGATCGCGGGCCCTTTTGTCGAAGCCAAGGGCCCTTCAGAAAACCCTAGATTTCAAAACCCTTCCATTGACATAAATCTCTTCAGCCTTTTCCCCATTTCGCTTCAGCTTACGACGGGGATCTATTATACAAATTTATGTATTACAGGAGCAACAACAATCAAAGGCAGCGAGTAAGAAATCGGAATGAGAAATTCAGTAGAAACGAACGAAGGTTCATCAAAGGGGGAAAAGGGTAGTCGCAGTAGGAGGAGGAGGAGGAGGAGGCACACAAAGGGAAAAGGATTAATCCTGTGAAGGACGAAAGACTTGTACTTGGTCACTGAGAAAAAGAAGGCGAGGTTAATTAGTATAAAGTGAAGCTAATGCTTGCTTTCTAGCAGAATCAAGATACAAGAAGATCCACATATCAATCTTTTATTCTTTTATATATTAGTAAGGAAGACAAGTTGGGGGGCATTATTTCGATATATATATATATAAAGGTTTTCTCTTTTATATAGATGTAATAATAGAGAAAGTGATGTGATTATGATGTCTCTAAGACTCTAACCTTAAGAAAGAAAATACAGAGATTTCGGCTATATATTAGCCGTACTAGACGACGTATGGTATGAATGGGAAATAGATATGATCAATCTACAAGGGAAGGAATGAGACAACCAGGTGGGTTGCTATATTTTGGTGTTTTTGAGGGGTTTTTTTATTTTTCTATTTATGGAATCAAAAGAGGATAGCTATAGCGAGAATGCCAAATTGATCCATCGAGAAAACGGAAAACTTAAGGCACAATTAAGGACTGTTTTGTTATAAGAATGCTTGACAGAATATGAATGAAAATAAAAATATTGAAGAGAATGAGAATGTGATGTAACTGTATATAAATGGAATAAAAATAGATAAAATGATTATTTTATTCTTATATTAAAAATAAAATAAAATACAAGTCGATCAAAAAGTAAGAATAAAAACTTAATTTTATCAAATTACAAAATATAAGATAAATTTGATATAAAGAATGTTGAATTATAGCCAACATTATACTCTACAAACAAATAACTAAACGGACCTAAGTAATGCTAGATTATGAAGATCAAATTTTAGTCATTACATGAAAATGCAAATAAATAGGATTCTAGACACTAGGGATAACATGTTAGATTGGAATGATCAAATTATTTAGTGAGTTAAATTGATTATTGATTATATTAAAGATACAATAAAATTTAGTGATGTTTGAATAGATTTGACCAGTTAGCTTAATCTAACCTTTAAATAGAGTAAATCAGATCCAAAAAATTTGGCAAATTGACCAGAGGGTGATGTCAGAGTCTTGAAATCTGAGAATTAAGACATCAAGTCTTTTATTTCCCGCCGCCGTGACAAATTACTGTAGCATAATTTTTAATTTTTTAAAAATAACTCGCACATCAGAACTACGAGTCAATATAAAACACTCGTATTTTAAATTTGCGAGTCATAGAATGACTCGCAAATTAAAAATGCGAGTGACAGTCTGATAAAAATCAGACTTCCACTCGCATAAGAGTATCCCGAGGGCAATACCCTCGGGACATCAATTCATCACTCTGTCAAAGTGTGAATGACTCCACACGGTCATTCACACTTTCTATTGTTTTTTTTTTTAAAAAAAAACTTATTAACTTTTAACTATATTTGATTTTTGACTCCCTTAATAAATATATAAAATACTACTTACTTGCAATTTTTTTGGTAACATTCTAAAAATTCTGTAGTCATAAATTATAATATTTGATTTGTCAAAAAAAAATCTTAGTAACATTCCGACTTTTTTATTCATAAACTAATAAAAAAAGTATTTTTTTAATAACCTACGTAAAAAAATATTATTCATAATTCTATAAAAAAATCATAGAACAAACATCTCACACAAGAAAGCACTTTTATCAAATATAATATTCAAAAAATTAGTTTTAACAAGAGAGCTGAGATAAAAAGAGTTATTTACAAAAACAAAAACAAAAAATTAGTTTTAACAATTTATGTAGAAGATAAAAAGGAAGAGAAGTATAATTTGAATTTTTACTAAGAATTAAAATTTGTATTTTCACTTAACCACATGTTTTTTTTATAACTACCATAATGTCATCTTTGGTAAATGGAATGTATGAGGTAATGTTGGAGGTAATCTAACATTCTCTTCAACATTCTTTTTACCAAACAAATATTATTTTTTATAATATGATGAAATTATATTTTTGCCCTTACTTTTTTACCCACTTTTAATATAAGGGTAAAATTATCATTTTATCAACTTTAATTCCATTCACATCACATCACATCACATCACATTCTCATTCTTATTCCCATTCCCTCCAACATTCTATTAAACAAACATATCTTAAAGGACTATTTTTTTTTTTAAATATTTCTTTACAAATTACCTAAACCCATATCATAAACTATACAAATCATCTCTAATTCTCCAACATTCTTATAATGAATAAACAAAATATAAAAAAAATAGGGTTAGAAATGAAATTAAATATCATAAACTATACAAATCATCCCTACTTCCTCAATTTGAAAGGGTTTAAAAATTGAGGTGTTGAATGGTTTAGAATAATTTTTAAACTATCATAAACCGTCATACCCATGACCAATTGCTCATTTTAATATTCAACCAAATGTTTATAAATTCAAATCACTCTCCTCCCCTCTCGAACTATCCTTTTAATTAAAATTAAAAGAAAGTGGGATAAATTTTAAAGGTTAAAGGTCTATTTTGGTCCTTAATGTTTGCATGAAGTTTAATGTTGGTCCTCAATGTTTCAAAAGTTTAATGTTGGTCCTCAAAGTTTTTGTTTTTGGTCGATTTTGGTCCTCGAGCATAACACCGTTAACTTTTTGCCGTTAAATGATGATGTGGCATGCTTATATGGCACACCATCTCTCCTACATGTCATATTTTAATGACGTGGCATGACACATCACTGCCACGTCACCCCGGATTGCCACATTATCATCTTCTCTCCTTCATCAGCATCATTATCATCATTATCTGGGGTGACGTGGCAATGATGTGTCATGCCACGTCATTAAAATATGACATGTAGGAGAGAAGGTGTGCCATATAAGCATGACACATCATCATTTAACGGCAAAAAGTTAACGATGTTACGCTCGAGGATCAAAATTGACCAAAAATAAAAACATTGAGGACCAACATTAAACTTTTGAAACATTGAGGACCGACATTAAACTTCATGCAAACATTGAGGACTAAAATAATACTTTAGCCAATTTTAAATGATCACTCAAGAATAAATATTAAATTTAAATTAAGTTAAAAAAAATAGAAAGTGTGAATGACTTCACACTACTTTGATGGCAGGCTTATGGTCCCGAGGGCAACCTACTCTCTGCCCTCGGGACACTCTCATGCATGCGAGTGGAAGTCTGACTTTTATCAGACTTTCACTAGCATTTTTAATTTGCGAGTCATTCTTTGACTCGCAAATTTAAATTGCGAGTGTTTTGTATTGACTCGCAGTTCTGATGTGCGAGTTATTTTTAAAAAAATGTAAAAAATATGCTATAGTAATTTTTCACGGCGGCGGAAAATAAAAGACTTGATGTCTTAATTATCAGATTTCAAGACTCTGACGTCACCCTCTGGTCAATTTGCCAAAAAAATTTGGTTCATTTTAATAGTGGGTTTTTTTTTTAATAAAAATGGTAGTAAGGGAAGGCACTCCCAGGTACTATCGGGCAGGGCGTAACTAACCCTTAGGTGCCAGGGGATCACCCTGGGAAGGGATGCCCACCAAAGCAAGATTTTGGGTGGCTTCGGGGGGATTCGAACCCTCGCCTATGGGTGAAGCGATAACTTTCCTCCGGATCATTGACCATTTGTACCAACCCACTTTGACTAATAGTGAGTTTTAGCTAAACTCTTTTAAGCCCACAATCTAGTGAGTTGTAATCTTGTATGGACTTTTTTTTTTAGTAAAAGATATTTTATGTTATATATAGTCTAAATTAATTTGTAATATTTATTTTTAATATATTGATATGTAAAATAAATTATTTTTAGGCTAATTTATAATATATTAAAATATATTATAAGAACAAATATTTTTAATCACTAATTTTGTATGTCAATAAAAAAAATTTTGTAATAATAATTTATAATATGTTAACATTGGATAAAATAAAATAAATTATTAAAAAAAATCCGATTGATTAGTTAGCCTTAATTTTAGGCTCGTTACGATGAGCTAGGTCCATAAAAATAAAGTCTTTACGTTTTAGTGGGTCGATATATTTTGACACCTATACAATAAATTCCAATATCATTAAATAAGTACCGGAAATCACATAGGAGTAAAGAACAAGTATGTGAAGAAAATATGCCCTGCCACCACTCCTATACCATGTTTCTAAGAGTAAATGAGGTTATAAGATTATAACATCAATCTATTTTCTATGCATCAATGAATGTTGTTTAGTTAGGTATAGCAGAAGGAATTGTGCTTCCTATAAAAGAATACGGGAAACAAAACAAATTTATTTATATTTTTATATAGTATTTGTAATTATTATTAATAGTATTTTAAATGTGTGTATATATATATATATATATATATATATATATATATATATATATAAATTAATTTATTTTTTGAAAAAATATATTATAGTTTAGTTAAATATTAAATTTTAAACAAACAAAAATGCATTCGTTGAGATATGATGGACCGTAATATTTTAATTATTTTTTAATACTAAAGTTAGATTTTGACAGTTCTAGTCTAAAGTCTAAATGGTGGTGAGTTTTTCCATATCGTTAATAAGTCTTGTGCATAAGCTAGAATGTAAATGATGCTTTATGATAAAAAGTTCTAAAATAATTTAGTATAATCCTTAAATTTGTTATAACTAACTGGCTTTAGTTGTGACTTGCCTTTCATTGTTCTACACTTGTGTTTCCTTGAGTCTAAGATATATATCTCCGGTCTCTTTTACCATTTGTCTAAATTTGTATTCCTTTAACCTTCAAAAAGAGGTTAGGAGTTTACAGCAGGTTTGCTAGACGAATTTTACGAGGGAATGGAAAAGTTAAAGTAGGTAGAGTCTACTTACTTTTACTTTTTCTTTTCTCTTAACATGTTTTTAAAAAAAATTTAAAAAAAATACAAAATATCTATTATACTTTTTGATTTGACACAATTTTAATCTTTTTATTATTATTTTAATATAAGGGGTAAAATGGTAATTTTAATACATTTCATTCCAAATTTTTACTACTAAACACATCAAACTCTTTCTCTTTCTATCTACCAAACATACCTTTAGTATTTGTGTAGTGAACCTTATATTTTTTTTTTGTAGGCTTAAGACCTCAGGCCATAGGTCTTCAGTATTATTTGGATCTAGCTTGTATTTTGCAGCCCAGTTTTTCAATTATAAATTTTTCGTTGGACATTTTATCATCTTCAATAAGCTTTATTGATTTTGGACCATAGATTTTCATTGACCATGAGGCCATTGGTATTGATACCATATTAGAGTTTAAAAATCTTGATCCAAGTTGTTGTATGAGTGATGACAATAAAGTTATGGTCTTAGTCCAAAAATCCTGAGGAACAAGGAGTTTTTTTTTTCTTCGATTGTCCGTTCGTGTCTGAGGCATAATTTTGATTAATTTGGATTCGATTGCCAACAATGGTAGACACGTAATTTTTTCATTTGTCTATAATTAATTGATAATATTTATATATTTAACAATAGATACTAGAAATTAAAGATATTTTCCTGTGTAGTCTATTTTTTAAAATATTTTTATATTAAATTGTATCAAACATACTTTGAATTATTATTTTTTTGTTTTGAAAAAAAACAGAAATAAGAAAACCAAAGGGATATTTGGTTAAAAAAATTGTGAAATTGGAATTAGAATTGGTAGGATGGAATTGGAACTGAAAAGTGTGTTTGGTATGAAAAGATGGAATTGAAAGTTTATAAGAGAATGTGAAGTAAAAAGACTAATTTGTCCCTTAATAAATATTAAATAATTATTTTTTAAATTTTATTTTTGGTATATAATTATTTTTTTATATTCATTATAAAAATTAATTATTTAATATTAATTAAATAATTATAAAAACCATTAATAAAAAATTATAAAAAATAAGAAATAAAAAACAGTGAGAGAGAGAGAGAGAAAGTAGGGACAAAAGTGTCTTTTAAACTCAATTCCACAAAATTATCTCAATTTCTCAAAAAATACCATATTCTTAAAATATTGTACAATTCTATGTAGAATTGGATTCTACACCCAACTAAACAAAACACTTTTTGTGTGATTGAATTATGGAATTGTCAATTCCAAGAAACCCAATTCTTAATTCCATGAAGCGAACCAAATGCCATAAAGCCTCATTTTCCGTGCAATTCCATAAAAAAAAATTTCTTGGTCCAACCAAACATAGCCTTAATATTGGTCAAAATACACATGAGTACTCCCTAAATTTTAGACTATGAGTACACAATGTCTAAGTTTTCAAATTTTACACTAATTCTAAACTTTTAACTTTGTACACAAAATTCTTTTTATTAAGTATTTCATCTATTTTTTTTTGAAATTTTCGTCAAGTCAATAATTACTTTGTCAATTTAACAATTTTATAATTAATTGAAGGATATTTTGAATTAGTAGGTGAGAGTGATTGAGATTTTTTTTGTTAATGATAAATTTGAGAATGAGAATAGATTAAATTATCACTTTACCTTTTATATTAAAATATTAAAAAAATTATGAATGTGTTAAATCAAAAGGCATAATGACATTTTACACTTATTTTTTTATTGATTGCACGTTTTTCGAAGAGAAAAATCTACTCTTCCTACAACTGTGGCACCCACCGTTTCGGAAGTAAATCCCACCATTTTCATCATTTTCTCCCTCATACAATCTAGTTACGTTTGATAGCCTAAATCTCATCAATTAACTTAAAAAGTATTGATATGATAAAGTATTTTTTTAATGCGACAAAAATCTGTTAAAAATAGATAAAATACTTAACAAAGGAGATTTTGTGTTAACAATTCAGGGAATTCAGTAAAAAGTTTAAAATCTTATGAATTTTATGTGTCTATGATGTAATAACAAATACTGTACATTTGGACCTAAACCTAATACTTTCACTCTAAAAACGTGAAGGATAAGCCAAGGGCGGTAGGCGGTAGGCGGCCGGCTTGGTTCTAGTGGGAAAAAAACATACTTTCGCCGCTACAAGATGCCAACGGTTATAATCGTGGCAGAAAATGTCCATCCATTTCCTTGTTCATATGTTTTTTTTTTTTAAAATTTCTCTTCCGTATATTATTCCGATTAATTTGAACTTAATTCATATTGCGTATATAATTATAGTGAGAGTCCTAACAAAAATAATTGTATTCACAAAATTTCGAAGTCGAAACCTTACTTAACAACAACAACAATTAAAACTTTTTTTATTAAGTGGGGTAGACTATATAGATCAAACGACACTAACATATTTTATCTTTACATATTTCTATGATTAAATTATATCAAATCACACATCATTTATACCATGTGAATAATGTGTTGATATGTCAATTCATGCCTCCATCTTTTGCACTTTTGCCTCACTATGGACGGCCGTCCAATCTTTTCTCACCTCATATATTAGTTTTCACTCACTTTCAGTTACCACAAAAAAATGATTGAATCCACTCGTTCTATTCACAAATAAATGAATCAAATTAATTAAGGTTTTAATTTTTAAAATTAAATAAAAAATCCCTATACAAACTAATTATTCATGAAGGACAAATAAAAGGGCCAATTATGACGTGTGTGCATATATCAGCCTTCAAGAAGACTCCAGAAAAAGTCCGAATTGCCCATTTTCACTCCCATGTATCTTTCGTAGTTCAATTTCCTTCTTCTTCTTCTTCCCAAGGGATTACTTCTTTTTGCTTATTTTGTCTATAAATTGTTGCATGTAGATGCAGAGACCTTCAATTTCTTAGATAGCGAAATTAAATCCAGTTTTGTTGCTCTAGTTAAAAAATTTTGTTGTGAAAAATGGCAAAGGCACTTCGATTCTTTGAGCTGAACACTGGAGCTAAGATGCCTTCTGTCGGTTTAGGGACATGGCAGGCTGATCCTGGTGTTGTTGCCAATGCACTCACCACTGCCATTAAGGTAATAATTATTCTATGCTTTTTTTCCCTTTAAATATTCGCTGTAGAAATGGTAAAAAGTTTGTATTCCTTAATTGTTATCTTTTGAGGTTTAATTCTTAAAGAGGTAAAGATAGGGTGTCATTTTTTTGGGAGAATTGTTCTAACACTGGACTTGACAGTACTCAAATATTAGATATTAAGCCCATCCTCATGAATATCTTTTGACAGGACTTCTTTTATTTGGTTTTTAAATGAGCATATATGATTGTAGATTTCACAGACGGTAAAAGTGAATATGACTCATTGTTGTGAGTGACAATGCAGGTTGGATACAGGCACATTGATTGTGCTCAAGCTTACAACAATCAAGCAGAGGTAATAATAATAATCAATAGAATAAATTACTGTTGTGACAATTTAGTTTTTCAATTGTGAAGATATCAAATTTAGTCCATGAAAGATATCCTGTCTTGCAATTTTATTCATCCAATTCATATTCTTGCTTTTCTTAGCAGGGACAATATTGTGATACAAGTTCAGTTCATATACAGAGACTAAATTAAGACACGTAAAATCTTTTAAGTATTAAATTTAATATTTTAGGGTCTAAATTGAGACAAATAGAATAATTTATGTGTAGTTTACTCCAATAATCTATAATTCTTGGCTATTTATTACAAGGTCCTGTGATGCTGTCTTGTGTTACTTTATTTATTTTCTGGGCTTGATTAATTTGACCTTAAAAGGACAATCCATCAAACAAAATCAAAATAATCACAGGATCATGTGGGATCAGAATTCTTTCTCAGATTCCAGTTAGTTATAAAGGATGTGAAAGTTCAAGAAGTGCTTACGTTCGTTCCTTTTGCCATGAATTTTGTAGATTGGTTCTGCTCTGAAGAAACTGTTTGATGAAGGTGTTGTGAAGCGTGAAGACCTATGGATCACCTCCAAACTCTGGTTTGTAATCATCATCTGAAAAATTCAACTTTCATTTTCAATCTCAGAATACATTATTCATATTTGCCTTTCTTGACTAACTCCAGGTGTTCAGATCATGCTCCTGAAGATGTACCAAATGCATTAGATAAAACCTTGCAGGAATTGCAACTTGACTACCTTGATCTCTATCTAGTATGTATCCTCATTTATTTGCATGTTATTTTTTTTTCCCAAGTTTGCTTACAGAATCTATAAACAATACCAGTTTGGACTTTGGACTATATCAAGTGTCACTTTAAAATACCGAGTTTTTTCTTAACCATAGAATGATAGGAATGGAGTATCATATGGTGGTGTTGATGATTTAGAATACTCTTATTTTCTAAGTGTCAGTTGTATCTCAAGTCAAAAGGAAGATTTGTAGTTTTCTATGTGTCTTGAATTCAGTTATTTATAATTGTAAGGATTATGTATTCAAGTAGAATTAATAATTTGATAATTGTGCATTTTCCTTTATTTGGCCCACTTTAGGAATCTTTATGATACTAGAGTTTCTTAGATACATATAAATACCATAGTAGACGACGAGAATATGGGTCTAATAGAACACAATTGAGAGGTCTGACAAGTGAATGTCTTAGGGAGATTATCCTAGGTGGATCATCTCAAGTAGATAATTCTAGAGAGAGATCTATTGTGAGACTCAGACTGTAACCCTATTTTCAATATAGTTAAAGTTCTCTATTCTTGAGCGGGCATAGGCTAATTGGTCGAACCACTTTAAATCGCTTGTGATCTATTCTTCTCTTTTTTTCGCATTCTCATTACTTTATGTGATGTGAGATTTGTTGAGAGATATACTCTGAATCCTAAGAGATACAAATTATATGAATTAAAAGTTGAAGGATGAATGAAAACTCAAAGAGATTAGAATAGTTTGAAGAATGAAATTAAGGCCAAGCACTGTTGAATTTGTGTAGATCCACTGGCCAGTGAGAATGAAAAAGGGATCAATAGGGTTCAAACCAGAGAATCTGACCCAAACAGACATACCAAGTACTTGGAGAGCAATGGAAGCACTGTATGATTGTGGGAAAGCTAAAGCCATAGGAGTCAGCAATTTCTCTTCAAAGAAGCTTCAAGATCTGTTGAACATAGCTCGTGTGCCTCCTGCTGTTAATCAAGTGGAGTGCCACCCTGGATGGCAGCAGCCAAATCTGCATGCATTCTGTGCATCCAAGGGAGTTCACATAACTGTAAGTTAATACTAAATAACAAAGAGTAAATTATCATTTTGGTCACTGAAAGGTACAATCTGTTTCACTTTAGTACAGAAATTCCCAATGACTAAACTGAGACAAATTGTATCTTTTAAGGGCAAAATTTGGCATTTCCATATTTCAGTGACTAGATTGAGAAAAATTATATTTTAGGGATTAAATTTGATCTTTCAATCTTTCAGAGACTAAATTAAGACAGACTACACTTTTTTTGGGATCAAAATGATAATTTACTCTAACAAGAAACAAGCAATAATACAATAATTCTTTTGCATTTTAAATTGAAACATGAAAGAACTAATAAAGTTTGACAATGCAACTTCCTTTTGCAGGGATATTCACCATTGGGGTCTCCAGGTACATCAAGTATAAAGGGTGATATCCTCAAGAGTCCAGTGGTCAATATGGTAGCAGAGAAATTAGGTAAGAGTCCTGCCCAAGTGGCCCTTCGTTGGGGCATACAATCAGGACACAGTGTCCTACCCAAGAGCACAAATGAGAGAAGGATCAAAGAGAATTTTGATGTGTTTGAGTGGTCTATACCTGAAGAGTTAATGGCCAAGTTCTCTGAGATTAAGCAGGCAAGTGGTTCATTTAATTTAACAATGTTTCTCATTACTTCATTCTAATTATGTTTAATGTCTTATGTCTTGGCTGTGAATATAGAGAGGGTTTTGTAGTCAGCACTAAGGTGGCATTCGTTTGTTGGAAACATTAAGGGAATGGAGAAGTAAAAGTAGGTGGGGCTCACTGCGCCCTACTTACTTTTACTTTTTTCTTTCCACTGACAAATTTTAAAAAAAATACAAAATGTCAATTATACCCTTTGATTTGACACAATTCTAACCTTTTCTTTTTATTATTTTAATATAAGGGGTAAAGTGGTAATTTTAATACATTCCCATTCCAAATTTTTACTACTAAACACATTAAACCCATTCCCTTACCCTTTCTGCCAAAAGAATGTGACCTAAAATCGCTTCGGAAATTGGAAAGAAATTGGGAAAAAGATAGGGAATGATATGACTAAGTTTGGTTGGTGAGGGTGGTGGCAAGTGAGGTTTAGAGGCAGAAATAATATTTTTTTAATCTCATTCCCTCTTGATAATCTCAATTGACCAATCCCTCATTCAAGAAAGGATTGAGATTACCATAAAGAAATCCCATTCCCAATGGGCAACCAAACATGGGGTAGGTCTCCACCTACCTGGCCACCCCATTCCTATTCTCTTACCCTTGATTTTCTAAATCAGATAGAATTTATGGTACAAAGGGATTAGTCACTGTAGATATCTAGGCTCACTAAAACTGTCCTATGCCTATAATTTCACTTAACACATGGGAATGAACTCATCATGCAGGAGAGACTAATCAAGGGAACTGGATTTGTTCATGAGACATTTGGTTTCTACAAGAACGTAGAAGAACTGTGGGATGGTGAATTGTGAGCAGCATCAATCAGCATGAATTAATGAATGCAACATATGATTTCTCTCTTGTTTCATTTTAGCGTCTTGGATCACCAACTCATCAGTTTGTATTGAAATGCCTTCAACAATGTAATGTGGTTTTAGTGCCATAATGTTAATCAAGACTTTTTTTTTTCCTTTCATTTTATGACGGTGTATTTTAATGTACTGATGAAGTGAAATTAATAATTTCCTTTCCCCTTTTTATCAAATAGTTTATGTTCCATTGGCCAAAAGAAAAGTTTATGCTAAAATTTTTTATTATGAATAATTATATTTTTGGTTATTGTGATTTTAAAAACAAATCAATTCAATATTTTTTAATTTTTTGTTGTTTTTCAAAAGGGCAACTAGGCAAAAAGAATTTGACCTCTTGAGATGCCTATTCTTCTCTCACTATTTTCATCTTTACCCTTTTTCAAAAAGTTTTGAAGTAAAAGTATTTTATATTTATAACTTTTATATTAATTTTTAATTTTGGTTTCTAAATTTTGTTACCATTAATATTGTCTCAAAAGTTATGAATTGCAATCGTCTCAATTTTTAATATCGTCTAAATTATTAATGATAAATAATTACATAGCACCACATAAACTTGTAACATTGAGAACTCATAATTTTTATAAGACATACTAAAATAACATCATTTATTCTATTTCTTAATATAAAAAAGTGATGTCATTTTAAACATTGAATTAATATTATTATATGTGTGGTGCGATATTAATATTTGTCATTAGTAATTTGGATGATATTAAATGTTGAGATCAAGTTAATTATAATTTAAAACTTTTAAGAAAAAAAATAAAAATTGACATGAAATTTTAGGACATAAAATATGTTTTTGCTAAGTTATACTTACATCTTCCTTTCACAAATATGCTCAATACATTAAAAAATTTAGATGACCAATTAATTCACAGATGATACTTGCTCATGACGGTCATTCACATTTGGATTAAGAAAATTAGACTAAAATTTAAGATTTAATTTAATCATAATCTAAAGTTAAATCATTAACCTATATTAAAAAAGAAAAAAACAAAAAAGAGAAATTGAGACAGCCGCTAAAGTGCCTTCTTATCTTGAGTAGTGGGGAAAAAGCTTACATTTGTTGAATTAGGGGCCATTCTCCTTCGACACCATCAATGTGAACAAAATCGGATTTTGAGTAGCTTTCCCTCTTGCCCAAGAAGAATTGAGTTCCATAGATCAGCCACAAGCAAAACGGCCCCGATTATCTACAGAAAGATCCAATGGGGCCCGGTCAATCAATCAATCAAGGGCGCGAGCCTCCAAAAAACCGGATCCGGATCTGCTAAAATACAGATTTAATAAAGTATATAAAGTACACAATATGAACCGTTGGATGAAATTATTATAATACGGACACGAATCTCAATTTTTATTTAAGAGTTTGAATAATACACTTTATACACTTTACACATTTTACATTTCATTTGATCATTAGAAATAACACCAAATACATCTGCGATTCAGAAGGGGCCATTTTTCAATGTTGGGTCAATTAGCGCACGCGGGATCAACTAGTTTCGCCTTTCCGCTCAAAATGCATAAATATGAGAAAGTGCGCAATGCAAAACTCAAGAGTCATGATCGTAGCAGAAAGAGCAAAGCTAGAAAAACCGAAAAAGAGAAAGAAAGAAAGAAAGAGAAGCAAAATCCAAATAGACCACCTTTTTATCTATATAATAATTAGACTTCCAAAATGTATAGTAGCTCGTCAATTTTAAAGTAATATAAATAATTAAATATGCAATTCGGTCGCTCAATTCAATTGTTTATTTACTGAATTAAGACTTGATAAAAGCCCAACCCGAGCACTCGGATCGGACAAAAACTGTGTTTGGCCGAAGGAAGTAGTTATTCTCCATCTGCTTCGCTTTCCACTGTAAGAATGGGAGATGATGAAATTCGATTCTTTGAGCTCAACACAGGAGCCAAGATACCTTCTCTAGGTTTGGGTACTTGGCGTGCTGAACCTGGCGTCCTAGCTCGTGCCGTAACCACCGCCGTTAAGGTTCTCTTCTCTTTAAAAATCACTTTTCAATATTTTATTTAGAAAGTATTGATACTGTATGAATTTGAGAGTAATAAATGATAAACTTCCGATTCAGGTTGGATATCGGCATATAGATTGTGCTCATATTTATGGCAACGAAGAGGAGGTGAGAGTTTATATATATATATATATATATATATTTCATTCCATTAAAGGCCTATTTATTTCCTCTTCTTCACATATTGTATAATTTATGCAGATTGGTCATACCTTGAAGAAGCTCTTTCATGATGGTGTAGTTAAGCGAGAAGATATGTGGATCACCTCCAAACTCTGGTTTGACTTGTTTTTGTAGACTTATCAATATGTATTATGTAGTAAGATAATTGAGATTTGAGAAGAGTCATTTCATTTGGTGGTAATTTTTGGAGGACCAAACTGGGGAAATTTAATAACATGGCCTTATTGTGCAAGATAAAGGAGAATTGTGTAATTGAATCTTCAATTATCTTTCCTCAAATTCAATTTTGATTTGTGGAGGAAAACCGCATCAAATGATCTTTCGTCTCAGTTTGACGTTTGGGATTTCAATGATTGATACAGTATGGTTTCGTCATCTGCTAATGACTTGAACTCAAGTTTTTAATTTTTCATGTGGGGACCCACTTTCATATTCAAAAATTTGTCATATCTAAGATATCCTTAAGGATCCTTCTGACTGTGATTACGTAGTGAATGTGAAGTGCATATACTTTCCAGCACTTAATAATAACATCTATTGCTCTGAGAGTCTTGTTTAAGACTATTTCTTCAAGCTCAAGAATAGGATGATCAAAGCTACGCAGCCAGTAGAGGGAGGGGGCAAATAAGGAAAGTAATTTCTCAAAATATAGTGTTTTCCCTGACTAATGTATAGATTTCTTGGGTTAGTAGTTAGTTAAAATTGCTTTGGCTAATTTTTGTCCTTCTTCATGGTTATGTATTATCTACTATCTCTATAATGCCTCAGAATTTACATTCTTTACCACCTGATTTATATTACCATCATCTCTAGGTGTACTGACCACTTGCCAGAAGATGTACCAAAGGCATTGGATAGAACTTTGCAGAAGTTGCAACTGGATTATCTGGATCTTTACCTTGTGTGTAAACTACAGTGAAGTTTATATCTCTCTATTTCAATTTATGCTAATCTTGTTATAGAGTATTAAATGCTTGATGATAAATTTGTTACTATATTGATACCGATCATAAGATGAATTCTCGTCGTAATACTTTGTTTGGTGGATTGGTTAATGTTTCATCTTAGATTCACTGGCCAGTTAGCATGAGAAAGGGTTCGGACGGTAAGCCTGAAGATTTTACCCAACCTGACATACCCAGCACATGGAGAGCAATGGAGGCACTCTACAATTCTGGCAAGGTTCGGGCCATAGGAGTTAGCAACTTCTCTTCAAAGAAGCTTCAAGATCTGTTGGAGGTCGCACGTGTTCCTCCTGCTGTTAACCAAGTGGAATGCCATCCTTCATGGCAGCAGTTAAAGTTGCATGCTTTCTGTAAATCCAAGGGAGTGCATTTATCTGTGAGTTTGCATATAATTGAAGACTTGAAAAAGTCATGTATGATGATAACTAATGGTGGTGCTGACTTGCATCTGAATATGAAAGAATTGAATGATTAAGTGATCATTGGAAAATCTTTATGATTTTTGAACTACCAATCTGCTTGACTAATTAGTAATTACCATTATGGATGTTTTATTCTCAGGGTTATTCACCACTAGGTAAAGGATTCAGTAGGAGTGACATGCTTACGAATCAAGTTCTGCACATGGTTGCAGAGAAATTAGGGAAGACTCCAGCACAGGTAGCTCTTCGGTGGGGACTGCAAATGGGTCACAGTGTAGTGCCTAAGAGCACAAATGATGCAAGGATAAAGGAAAACTTTGATTTGTTTGACTGGTCTATACCTTCGGAATTTCTACCCAAATTTTCTGAGATTAAGCAGGCAAGTCACTTGATACATTATTTGTTCACTTAAATATGGTGGGGTTTCTTGAAAAATACTTTAGTTACATATATTGTATCACGTTATTTGTGCATTGACTAATAATATTAATCTATTTATTTTTATTTTATTTATCATGTGGGCCTTCTAATCTGAAAAGTGAAAAAATAGATAAATGTTATTTGTCACGGCACAAATGACATGAGCAAACCATGTACCTAGAAATATTCATTAAGTCCCAGAAAAATAGAATTTAAATATGTCATTAATTACTTTAATATAGTTAGAAGGCAAAATTGATGTAATTGATATTAGAAGAATCAACTTGCTGCAATAGATGTACTAGAGGGACAATATTTTATTGCTCAAATTGATACTAGAAGCCAGAAGGACTAAAATAAATTGCTTTATAGTGTAAATTAGAGGGATGAATCAAAAGTGTAATTAAATCTATCCTTTGAAAGATAGTCTGTGTTGTGTATCAGCAAATTTTTGTAAGAAACTCGAGAGATAGCTTACATAGAAAGCTTGGCATCAGAAAACTGATTTACTGTGAAACATGGTGATGCAGGAGAAACTTGTTACGGGTGCCTCTTTCGTTAATGAGACATTTGGTGCCTACAAAACAATTGAAGAGCTCTGGGATGGCGAGTAGTGGAAAGTAGAAAGATACTAAATCAGCCATTGTTTACACTTTTCTCTCCATGTATGATTAATTATATATATATTTATTCAGTTACTGCTCTAGAAGACTAGAACTAATAAATTGTAATAGAGGTGATAGATACAACAGAAGCTTGTAGGTTAAACTCACAAGTCTTTAAAGTGACAGTATTCATACACTTCTCATTCTGTATTATTGATGTGATATTTGATATTATTTTTTGGTCCAAGAAGTATGGGTTATAATCTTAAATAACTTTTCGGAAAACAAAAGCTTGTTCTAGTTAGCAATATTTGATAAATTCGTAAACTTAAGCAATATTTGATAAATTTGACCATTAGAAAAATATAGTAGTAGTTTTCTGACATCCTAATAAATTAAAAGGTTTATATCACAATTGTTTGGAGCACTTTTTAAAGTTTTTTGTGATTGATCCAAAGAGAATTTATATTTTTGAAATCAGTGAAAAATCAACAAGAATAATTTTTTAAGTTCTCTAATTGATTAAAAAGAAACCTTAATCAATATCCTTGTGTCACTGGTTAGCAAAATCCTAAATTTAATTGCACGAAATAGTTTGCACGATTTTCTTTTATTTTTAATTGATAAGCATGTTTTTGGTACTATAATTGATAAGCTTAAGTATTAATAGGCAAGTAGCCCAAAATTATTTTTTTTTTCTCTTAACTTCTTTATAATGCTTGAATTATTTTCTTTTATTTCTTAGGTACGCTTGGTATAAATGCACAGATGTAAAGTACTGTAGAGTAAAGTACTATAGAATAAAAAAAGTATTGTAGGAAAAAGTGAGTAGAAGGATAGAGAGAAAAATTAGGAGAGAGAAAATGTATGATAAAAATGTGTTTGGTATGTATAAAATATGATGTAATTTTTTTAAAAAAATCATAAAAATACATATAATATACTATTTGTAATTATTACCAAACGCACCCTTAGTTTTAAGTTTGGCCTTGTATCAAATAATAAATAAGGGCGAAACTAAAATTTTATATATAATTCAGAAAAAAATCATTTTAAAAATCTAATGTAATAAACTAATAATAGTCAACAACTTTAATATATAAAAAAAACCTTGTATAAAATAATTTTAAGAATCTATGTTTTTCCAACGCCCCACAGTACCCACCTCTCCTCTCTTAAATTTTCATATAAAAAAAGTTTGGCTAAAATGCATATAGATCTCCTGAGTTTTTACTCTGGGACAGAGACATCCCTTTTGTTAGGGTTCCGTGAAAACTAAGCGTTAAGTGCCACGTCAGCAAGCATGTGTGAGGGGTGTCTCTGCCCCAAAGTGAAAACTCAGAGAATGTATGTGCCCATAAAGTGAAAACTTAGGGGGTGTATGTGCCCCTAAAGTGAAAACTCAGGGGGTGTATGTGTCTTCACACATGTTTGCTGACGTGACACTTAATGTCTAATTTTTACGGAACCCTAATAGAAGGGATGTCTTTGCCCCAAAGTGAAAACTTAAGAGGTGTATATGCCCCTAACTCAAAACTCAGGGAGTATACGTGCATTTTAGCCAAAAAATTTCAAAAAAGAATTCAAATTTTAAAAAAGTGTTCCAACTTGTTCTATAATTTATTTCTAAATTATAAAAAAGGTGAAAGCTAAATGATTTTTTCAATAAATTATTTAATTATTTTTTATAAGATTTAATTCTTTATATACTTCACTTTTTCATAAGTTTAAATCTTTTTTTATATTATATTATTTATTGAAAAAAAACCTAAAATTCTATAAAATCTTATCGGTCCAACATCTAAAAAAAACGGACCGACTGTTCAAGGAATCTTTATTGTAATTAGAAGAAAAAATAATGACTTAAATATATTTTCTTATATCTTTATTAACAAAAATAATATTAAAAAAACATCCAAAAGAACAATACACACGTTATTCTCAATTAAAAAATAATAATAAGAAAATATAAAACCAGTACCCAATTAGTCAATTTAATTCTGAAAAATCAAAATTCTAGATGATATATTTTAAAGATTAAAATAATAATTTATTAAAAAGGAAAAAGGTAGGACAGATTGGAGTACACGTGGCAGTAAACTAGTGGAAGATTCTGAAAATCTCCCGCCCCCAGAATGCAGGAAACCGTGGCATTTGCGCCGTTAAAACTGAGAGAGCACACACGAGAGAGCATAGTGACCAAAGCGATTTTCTTGTGCTTTTGGATTCTCTGATAGTGGTTTGATCCATCTCTTCGGTTCGTAGAGTGAGCGATAATGGCGAACAACGAGATTCGATTCTTCCAGTTGAACACCGGAGCTCAGATCCCTTCCGTTGGTTTGGGAACGTGGCAGGCGGCTCCTGGTCTCGTTGGCGACGCCGTTGCGGCTGCCATTAAGGTCTATTTTCTATTTTTTAAGCTTTGAGATGATTCAATGGTTGAAATTTGAGATGTGGGTGTAGTCATTCATCTTTTCAAGGCTTGATTTTACTATGAGGGTAAACGAGTGAAGAAAATAAAAGAGGATTGGATTTGATTTGAGGAGAGGGGATAGAGAAGGTTAACCACGTGTGTTTTAAATTTCCTTAAAAATGAACAATACTTTTGTGTGTTAAGTTTAGCTTTTTGGGGTTGCACTTTCATGAGAAGAATTAGAACAGACAATGAAAAAGAGGGCGACTGAGGGGCGTGGAATATATAATCTTTCTTTGCTTCTTTAATTTGCTTGATCATTCTCCGGCTTTCTTTTGGAATTCAACTAAATAATTTTGTTTGGTAATTACAGGCTGGGTACCGACATATTGATTGTGCTCAGGTCTATGGTAATGAAAAGGAGGTAACTATAAGATTTGATCTTAAGCCAGATTCTTGTAAACTTTGATGTCATCCCAATCCCAATTCAACACGATCCCTTTCTAGCTGAAGTCATTTTCACTAAATTATTGTCTTTCATAGATATCAAAGTCAACTTATTGGTTTATTTGTAAAACTATGTCCTGGCTTTATGATTATCTTCACTACAGGATTATTTAACCGATTTAATACAGGATTAGTTACATCAGCAGTGTAAACTTCACACACAAAATATCATTAAACATCTTCGTGAATACAAAAAGTCATTCAATCTTTTTACTGCAGATTGGTTCAGTATTAAAGAAGCTGTTTGAGGAGGGCGTAGTGAAGCGTGAGGATTTGTGGATTACCTCTAAACTCTGGTTTGTTCTAGTTTTCAATTTGATTTTACTTGGTTTTTACCCTTTCAGCTAGAGCCATGCAAATAAAATCCTGCAATTGTGAGTATTTCACCTTGTCTAGAACACATGTATTGCCAATGGCTGAAGTTATGGTGTTCGGCAGGAATGCTGATCATGCTCCAGAAGATGTACCAGAAGCATTGGACAGAACTTTGAGAGATTTGCAGCTTGATTATGTGGATTTATACCTTGTATGTATACCAGTTAATTGTCCAGATATTGTATTCATCGGAGTATCCATTTGTCTTTGGGTACTTGTGGTGATTGTGCCTTGTGTTTTCCCAAACTTCATTATTCTGCAAGATTTTTCTTGATGCATGTATGATGGATAGTGTTATTTATAATAATTGTAAACTGATTAGTTTGCATATTAAGATCCATTGGCCAGCTCCATTGAAGAAGGGATCTGTGGGGATCAAGCCTGAAAACTTTGTGGAACCCAACATACCTAGCACATGGAAGGCAATGGAAAAACTCTATGACTCTGGGAAGGCTCGAGCTATTGGTGTAAGCAATTTCTCATCCAAGAAGTTAGGGGATTTGCTGGAGGTGGCACGCGTTCCTCCTGCTGTCAACCAGGTAGAATGCCATACTTCATGGCAGCAGGACAAGTTGCGAGCTTTCTGCAAGTCCAAAGGTGTCCATCTTTCTGTAAGTATGCAAATCTTGAATTGAATGACTTTTATCATATCTTCCCAAAAAGTGACTGTTATGTACTTATGTTAGAACCCACTGTTTTCTTCCTTCTTGTTGTTGACTCCATTCTATTAATTGGATATTGCTTAGGCATATTCACCATTGGGTTCTCCTGGGACAACCTGGCTTCAGAGTGATGTTCTGAAGCATCCAATTCTGAATATGGTTGCGGAAAAATTAGGGAAGACCCCTGCACAGGTAGCTATTCGCTGGGGACTGCAAATGGGTCACAGCGTGCTTCCCAAGAGTACACATGAAGCAAGGATAAAGGAGAATTTTGATGTTTTCAACTGGTCAATACCTGAGGACTTATTTGCTAAATTTTCTGAAATTCAACAGGTTAATTGTTGATTTTAACACTCAGTTTTTCTAGTATCTTAAGACTTGAATACATTAACAAATATTTTGTGTCTGGCCCTGTGAAATGGTAAAAATGTAAAGAAGGAAACTTTTAGCCCCCTTTTGCTTGTGGAAACGTTGAATGTCGGCAATTGGATTTTGCATGAATGGTCAAGACTCAATATTAACACACCAGGACATGATTTTTCTACATGGTCATGTGACTAATCTTGATCATTCATGGAAAATCCATAGGTAAAAAGTTCACCTGTCCAGTTCCACTCATAAATTTGGTGATCTCAATATATTTCCCTTTATATATATATAGTCTCGTGTGCCAGCTCTCAGCTATTCTACACTTGCTTTCACTAGGCTGAGTTTCGAATTTTGATTTAACACCCAAAGCCCTACCTTGTTTTTTTGGGTCGTGAGAGCAAGTAAAAGCAAGTTTTGATGGCTGTCTGAGACAACTAGTATACGAGGTGATGATGATTTTGACAGAAACCTGGTTTTGAGTTCTGATGTAGTTTACTTTGTTGCAGGCAAGATTACTGAGGGCTACCTTTTTAGTCCATGAAACTTATGGAATCTACAGATCTGTGGAGGAATTCTGGGATGGTGAAATCTGAGCAGTTAGCTGAGTGGCCTGCTGGAGTAGAGGGAATAAGAAATGATCTTCCTGTCTTTTGGGTATAGAGGAAGAGGAGGCGGGAAAGTGGGTGTTTGTTTATTCTGTTCCATTTGTCAGGAAAAACCTGGAAGATACTGCATCATATTGACTTTAATAATTTATGAATTGCTAGATGACTATGTTTTCTCACTTGTTCATGTTTGTAGATTCTCTCCTCTTTCATGTGAATTGTGATTGTTTTGTAAGCTTGTTAACCTCTTGACTATTAAAAAATCAATTCAACTGATAAAATAAATAATATTCTTATTTTTCATGATAAATGATCAATACAAAGAAAATAAATATTGTACAATCACAAACTACTAAGTATGTTCTTCAATGAACATTGTTAACATATTAGTCTTTTTCCTTTTGTTGTAAAAAAAGAAGAAGGAGAAAATCGAAAGAGTCGTGAAATAATACAAAAGGTTAAATTACTCTTTTGGTCCTCAACGTTTGCACGAAATTTAATATTGGTCCTCAAAGTTTCAAAAGTTATTTTAGGTCTTTAACGTTTTTTTTTTGTCAAAATTGGTCCTCTAGCGTAACCGTCTGGTTTTTCTTGTTAAATGCTGACGTGAAAGGCTTATGTGGCACACACTCTCTCCTACGTGTCATATTTGGATGACATGACACCTTCTTTCACTCTAACTCAGAAAACGACGTCGTTTTGCTGAGTTTGAGTGAGAGAGAAGTGATGCAAAATGGCGTCGTTTTTGTTGAGTTTGAGTGAAAGAGAGTGTCATTTCATATAAATATGACACGTAGGAGAGAGAGTGTGCCACATAAATTTTCTACGTCAGCAATTAACAGAAAAAACAGACGGAGTTATGCTAGAGGACCAATTTTGACAAAGTAAAAACGTTGGGGTGACTTAAAATAACTTTTTGAAACGTTGAAGACCAATATTAAACTTCGTGCAGACGTTGAGGACTAAAAGAGTAATTTGACGTACTACAACACTAGAAAACTAAAGTATTAAAATTTCCCTCCCAACAAGCAGGAGATAACGATAACTAAAAACCTTGCTGGAGTCTGAACCACAGTTCAGTGTTGCCTTCTCTTATCTTTCTCTGATTTGATCAGTTTTCTTGGAGACCCAGACAAATGGCGAACGATGATCGGTTGTTCAAGTTGAATACTGGATCTCACATCCCTTCTGTTGGTTTCGGAACATGGAATTCGCAGGCTTCTCCTTCTCTCGTTGCTCACGCTGTCCATATTGCTATCAAGGTCCTTTAATTTAATTTCTACGCTCTCTCCTTCTCTAGCTTCTTATCCATTTCTCTTTTCTTAAAGCTCTGACTTGATTAATTTAACTCATTGAAATTTTAGGTTTCAATATATATATATAATCGATGATTCTTTCGGAAATAGCGATTTTATTCAATAATACAAACTATTTCTCTCTTATTCTCTATCTATCTCTGACATTTTGGTGATTATTGCAGGCTGGTTATCGCCATATTGATTGTGCTCAAATCTATGCCAACCAAAAGGAGGTAATTAAATATATATCAGAATTCATGATCATGATAAGCCACATAGAGATTTTGAGAATGACCTGGCTTTTTATCTTACTTGAGGAATTTCTAAATTCATCAACAGCAGCAAAAACTTTATTCTTCATGATATTATTATTGCAGATTGGGTCGGCATTAAAGAAGCTATTCGAGGAGGGAGTAGTGAAGCGCGAGCATTTGTGGATTACCTCTAAACTATGGTTATTTTAGTTTGAGTTTTCAGATTAAACACTCCATTCCATTCAAGATAATAAGGTGTTACGTACTAAAAGAATAATGCAAATGTGATTCTTTTCACGTCCTTTTTTAGAACCATGTATTAATCCCTATGGCTGAAGCCTGAAGGTATTTATGGTGATGCAGGAATACTGATCACGCTCCAGAAGATGTACCCCAAGCACTGGACACAACTTTGAGAGATTTACAGCTTGATTATATAGATTTATACCTTGTATGTATCGGCCGGTATCAGTATATAGATTTATATACTATGTGCAAGTATATAAAAATATATATATAAGTAATAGACAATAAAATTGAGGAAAAAATATATTTTGGTATTCTATGCTTTGACATAGAGGATAAGCCTTAGAACAACAAGATTGTTGTCATATTATCTGGAGATCATGGCTTTAAATCCTAAAAGCAATCTTTCTGCTTGTAGAGGTACGACTGCGTACATTTGAGCCTCCCTTGACTCCACTTGGTAGAAATCTTGTGCACTGTGCCACCTTTTATTCTATGGTTTGACTTTACTTAACTTTGATATCCTGTGATGTAAAAATTTATACTTGAGTGGCTTGCCTTCAAGTTTATTTCAAATTCATAGACAGTGTATTTATGATATATATATAGTGAACTAGAAATTGATGAGTTTTTGCGTTTAAAGATCCACTGGCCAGCTCCAATGAAGAAGGGATCTGTAAGGCTTAAGCCTGAAAACCTTTTTCAACCCAACATAGCAAGTACATGGAAGGCAATGGAGAAAGTATACGAGTCAGGGAAGGCTCGAGCCATTGGTGTGAGCAATTTCTCATGCAAGAAACTTGGGGATTTGTTGGAGGTGGCTCGTGTTCCTCCTGCTGTAAACCAGGTCGAATGTCATCCTTCATGGCAGCAGCATAAGTTGCGAGCTTTCTGTAAAGCCAAAGGTGTCCACCTCTCTGTAAGTTTGAAAGAAATTCTTGAATTCAGTGACTGAGATAAGTAACAGAATATTAGTGTTTTTCCTTAGCTAAAAGTGGTTTATTCCATCTCCAAATTCATTATGGAGACGTAATTAGTGATGGATATGTTCGGTCTCTAATTTAGAGGCAGACATTTCCATCTCCAAAAATTTATTCCGTCTCTAAAATATTTTTCTTCTTGTCACAACAGTGGTTATGTTAGAGCCTGGCAGTCTGCATCGGTTAGATTTGAGAAAGGATCTTTTTTTAAAGTATGAGAGATATAAATAAAAAAAAGTTGGTCCATAAACTATTCATAGTGAGTCTCGATTAATGTGGGGTGTGTAAATTTGTGTCTCTTATCTCCCTTATACTTTAGAGATATGTACCACTTCTCAAATTTAAATGATCCAAAGTCGATTATGCTTGGTATGAACTTTGAACAGAGGTGCTGTAATTGCATATGTACTGTAGGGATATTCACCGTTGGGTTCTCCAGGTTGGCTTGGAAGCCATGTACTGAAGCATCCAGTTGTGAATATGGTGGCGCAAAAATTAGGGAAGAGTCCTGCACAGGTAGCTCTTCGGTGGGGATTGCAAATGGGTCACAGTGTGCTTCCCAAGAGTACAAATGAAGCAAGGATCAAGCAGAATTTGGATGTTTTTGATTGGTCTATACCTCAGGACTTGTTATCTAAATTTTCTGATATTCACCAGGTAATTAGTAAGTAATTACTATATAAATTCTTCATTGTTATGAAAAGTCCATTTGAGAGGATCCAATTTCGTTTGGGTGTTTGGATTGCAGGCAAGGTTAGTGAGGGGTATCTCATTTGTGCATGACACTTACGGAGGGTACAGATCTCTTGAGGAACTGTGGGATGGGGAAATTGAAGAAATGTCAAACAGCGAAGGCGTTCCTCTCTCTCGCATTTGAGTAAGGGATAACAAATTAGGCTAAGTAACTTTTTTTTGTTTATTTTCAACTGAAAAGTGTTGTGAAGTAGAAATAGTTGTGTTTGGTAAATTAAATTGAAAATATTATTATTAATAGTTCAGAAATAATTTGTATTTAATAAATTTGTTAAAAAAATATTTTTGACAGTAAAAAATGATCAAGAATAACATTTATAGATTTATAGTGTAATTAATTTTATTATATAAATAAATAAGCATAAATTTCTTTTAGTGTTTAAACAAATAAATATAAAATTTTAATTACTTTATTTACGTTTTAAAAATATTCATATGTAAGGAGATTTCTCAACAATTACAAAAAGAAGAAATGTAATTTTGTCCTAAAATAATTAAATTTTAGTTTATATTTTTAACTAGAAGTAGAACTCTATATTCTAACTTCTGCTTAAAGTTAAAAAATTACTTCGATTATAAATCAAGAATATTTTCATAAGTTAATCAAACACCACAAAATATAAAAATCAAGATTTTAAGAATAGTAGTTTTGTGAAGATTATTGAAGATATTATGTTAGTTAGCTTTCTGTTATTCTTGTTTTAGTGTTTAAGATGTATTTTTTGTTTTAGCTTAGCAGTTTCCTTTTTAGTTCAGGTTATTAGTTTTTCTTGTTCTCTTTCCGTTTTTTTGTCTCGTGCCTTGCACGTGGTTTTCCTAAAGCTGGTACCTTTCCCTTTCCAGCCTGTATATACTGTCCTTTCTGATATGAGAAGGGTGCGAAATTATTCAATCAATTCTGAGCATTTCATTTTAGATGGTATCAGAGCCACTCGTTGTGGAGATTCAGAATTGATCAAGAGGACGCCAAGAATCATAGAAGAAAATTCTTCGAGGTCATTTCTCTGACGAACGATCCAAGATTCAGCTCCTTGTCGAAGAAAACAAAAGGAAGACGATGACGAGCTACGCGAATGCGGTCACTGGCACCAAGAGCGATGAAAAGAGCAATGCCAATTCATGGAACCTAAACCATTCGGATCAGCCAGGTATGGCCTTGGTTCTCTCACCTCTCACAGGGAATAACTTCGTTTCGTGGAGTCTTGCGATTAAGGATGCGCTCGAAGCAAAGGATAAACTTGGGTTCATCGACGGAACCATCAAGGAACCTACCGATGAAGCAGAATTCAAAAAATGGAGGCCTGTGGACTCAATGGTTAAGTCATGGGTGAGAAACTCGATTGCCAAGGACATGGTGGAGACTTTTATGTTTTGCAAGACTGCAAGAGAACTATGGAAAGAAATAGAGGAAAGATATGGGGTCAAGAGTGGACCCAAATTCTTTCAGCTCCAACAAGATCTGGCCGCGTTGAGACAGGGAAGTGACTCTGTCACGATATACTACAACAAGATTCATCGACTTTGGGATGAATTGCACAGGCTAAGACCTACTCCTCGTTGCATCTGTGGAAAATGCAGCTGCGATTTCAACAAACAATTGAACCAATTGGAAGCAGACACGAAGCTGGTTCAGTTTCTGATGGGATTGAATCAGGTGTTTGAAGTAATCAGAAGCCAAATACTAAGTCTGGATTCGTTGCCTACTGTGAACAAAGCATTTGCCATGGTTGTGAATGTGGAGACAGAAAAACAAATTAGTCTAGCTCTTAACGGAAGTCAAGTCGAGGGATCAACAATGCTAGCAAAGGGGAGCTTTAGAAATGAAAGTTTCAAGAAGGCAGAGGATAGAAGGAATGAAAAAATGTCAAAATTTTGTGAGCATTGTCAACAAAATGGACACACCAAAGAGGGTTGTTTTAAGCTCATAGGATATCCAGAATGGTGGAAAGAGTTGAAAGAACAAAAAAGGAAGAATGGAAAGAGAAGTGTCCCAGCAAACTTGGTGGTTGAAACCCCCATTGGTCTATCCAGAGAAAAGGGTACTGTCGACTACACAAATGTGATTGCAGCCATCCAGGAACTTGCCAAGATTGTAAAAGGGAAACCAGAGGAACAACACGTCAACTTTGTTAACCTTGGAGAATTCGCAGGTAACACTGAAAACAATAAATATATCCCTCTCACTAACACTTCTTGGATTGTTGACACCGGGGCTTCAAGCCACATGTGCTTCAACAAGGAACTCCTAATCAACTTAAGGGTTCTAGAAAAGGTAATTCCTGTGCATCTGCCTGATGGATCAGTGCAGAATGTTAAACACACAGGAAGTGTAGTGATTCAAGGGAAAATACACCTGCATAATGTCTTTCTCTTACCAAATTTCAAATATAACTTACTGTCTGTGAACAAACTAGTTAAAGATAATGGTGTCTCAGTATTCTTTAATGCTTCCTCATGTGTAATCCAGGACCAGAAAACTAAAGAAACATTGGTAGAAGCAAGACTTCTGGACAACCTATATGTTTTGAAGCATGATCATGATAATGTCCACAATCCTGGCAATCAATTTGAAACTGTTAACTCTGCTGACATAATGAACTCTGCCAATACTAGTTTCTTACTTTGGCACCAAAGATTGGGCCATGCTCCTGTTGATGCATTGAAACATATAGATGCTATTAGTATGAAAATAAATTCTGCTGTGCCTAAAGTTTGTGATATTTGCCATTATGCCAAGCAACAAAGAGTTCCTTTTCCAACCACTGGATCTAGAGTTCTTCAAATTTTTGATAGAATACATATGGACTTATGGGGTCCCTATAAGCACCCTAGCATAACTAACAAAGCTCACTACTTCCTAACAATAGTGGATGACTATAGTAGGGCTGTGTGGACTTTTTTACTGCCAAACAAACTGCTGGTTAAGGATACTATAGAGGGTTTCATTGCATTAATAGAAAATCAATTTAATAAGAAAATAAAAACAGTAAGAACAGACAATGGGACTGAGTTCGCCAACTCAGATTGTGCTGACCTTTTTAGAAGGAAGGGCATCGTGCACCAAAGATCTTGTCCCCATACTCCCCAGCAAAACGGATTAGTGGAAAGGAAGCACCAACACCTTCTTCAAGTGGCAAGAGCCATTATGTTTCAAAGCCATCTCCCAAAGAAATTCTGGGGTGAAGCCATTCTGATGGATACACATATAATAAATAAACTTCCTTCCCTTACACTTAGTTGCGAGCCTTTTGCAAGGCCAAATGTGTTCACCTCTTTATAAGTCTCAAATTCTTGTATTCATTAGTGACTAGGGGAAAAAAAGTTATTAGCGTTGGAAATACCCGTCACTAAAAATGGCACACTCCGTCTCTGATTGCATAGGAGACGGAATTAGCAGCGGGTTATATTCCGCCATAATGCTTCTAAGCGAAATACAGAGAGGTTGAATTCTTCAACCAATGGTGGGTTTGAAATTCGGATATATTGGGTTTCCTAATCTAAGAGTGTAGTGAGTGAGGAAAGAAAGAACACAGGAGAGTGTTATAACACTGTAATTCCATTTCTGAAGGTGTGTTAATACATGAGGAGGACTTGCATATTTTATAGCAACTCTCATAGACTAAACTCAATAAAATACATAAAATAAAACTACTTTATGGTGAAGAAAGTAGGCAACAATTTGCTCTGCTCTACTTCTCTGCTTCTCAACTTGATCTTATCCTGTTTCACAAATTGGTTTATTTTTCTAACAGCACTCCATAGTCCAATCATCACTCTCATTGGAACACCAAAGGTTACCCATAATTCCTCTGCATCTTTTGATTCAGATTGTTATATTATTATTATTATTATTATTATTATTATTATTATTATTATTATTATTTTGTGAGCTCTGGTGTCCACTGCCAGTAAAAAGATAAACAGAAAATAAGGTAACCTCGTAGTAGTCTCTCGTACAAATTTGGCTGCTCACCCCAAGAAGCAGGAGATAAGGAAAACGAGTGGACCAGTACAGTTGGGTGGTGTTGGCTTCTTCTCTTAAATATCTTTTGCAATATAATATAATATAATATAATGTGGCAGTAATTGGTAAGTGTTGTCTTAGGTGTTTGAGAGAAAAATGGCGAAGGAGGAGAATAATAGGTTTTTCAAGTTGAATACTGGAGCTCACATCCCTTCTCTTGGTTTCGGAACTTGGAATTCCCAGCATTCTCCTTCTCTCGTTGCTCACGCTGTCCATTTTGCTATCAAGGTCCTTTAATTTAATTTTATTTATTTTCTAAAGCTCTCTCCTCCTTCTCTACCTTCTTATCCATTTCTCTTTTAACTCATTCAAATTTTAGGTTCCAATATATATATATAATCAATGATTCTATCACAAATTCTTCTTCTCTATCTGACACTTTGGTGATTAATTATTACAGGCTGGTTATCGCCATATTGATTGTGCTGAAATCTATGCCAACCAAAAGGAGGTAACTAAATATATATCAATCAGAATTCATGATAAGCCACATAGAGATTTTGAGAATGGCCTGGCCTTTATTCTTCATGATATTATTATTGCAGATTGGGTCGGCATTAAAGAAGCTATTCGAGGAGGGGGTAGTGAAGCGCGAAGATTTGTGGATTACCTCTAAATTATGGTTTGTTCGTTTGAGTAATTTTCAGATTATAAATACTCCATTCAAGATAATATGGTGATACAACAAGAATCATGCTAATTATACAACTAGCATGGAAGATCTTGTCACCGACAGGATGTGTAGTAGTACTGGATTTAAGTACATTCTTCTAATTATTTAGTTCTTAATCTATTTAAGGCGAGTCTTTACTAGTGTGAGTCTCTATTAACATTGAAAAATGACACTAAATAATTAGAAGAATGTATTTATGATAATGCAAGAATGTGACACTAAATGGCACTAAATAATTAGAAGAACGTGGGCATACCCCTAATTTCCTATTTTTATTTGAGAATTTAATTTTTTTTTTCCTATTTTGTGTGGCTGAAGCCTGAAGGTATATATTTATGGTGATGCAGGAACAGTAGTCATGCTCCAGAAGATGTACCCCAAGCACTGGACACAACTTTGAGAGACTTACAGCTTGATTATATAGATTTATATCTTGTATGTATGCCATATCACCCAATCTCTTAAATCTATACTACTGTGTGCAAGTATTTAAATTTAAGTAATAGCTAGATAATAAAATTAGGGCCAAAAAAATTCATATTTGAGTGGCTTACCTTGAAGTTTAAGTTGTTAGTATACAGGGTTAAATATTTTTGATACTTTAAAATTTAAAATTTCAATTTAATATCATTAAGGCCAAAAAAAATTTTAAATAGCATTTGAATTTCTATTGTAGTTAATTATGCCTTCAAAACTCTTTTTTTTTAGTAATTTTGTCATTTTTATTAATACTATTAAAATTAATAATAGTCGAGTTGATGTGACGTTACATATGACAAAAAAAATCTAGTTGTGTTAATGTATGTCAACTCATACTTTTTTTCATCCACCAAATCACTCAAAACAGCACCATGCAACGGTAAGTGGAGTTATTAGGAAGTGGTGAATTGTTTGAAAGAGTTGGAAGTAATGTGTTTTGGAGGTCTACGAGCTTGTATACATTAACACAGTCAGATTTTTTTATCACATGTAATGTCACATTAATTAGTTTTTACCATAATCAATTTTAAAGGTATTAGTAAAAATGATAAAATTACTCACTAAAAATATTTTACTCTTAGTATAAATAAATAAGTTCATATTTTACCGTTAATTTTTTTTATTGAAAAATGAAATAACACTTTTTTTTCCCAAATGGGGAAGGTACTAAAATGGGGTATCAAGTTTTTAAATGGAAAAAAAAGTGTAAACTTGGAAGGAAAAAGTTTGTCACTTGACGTGCATGTGCATTTTTCATTAGAATTTTAAAGGAAATAAACCATAGGCATAAACCTGCTAAGGGTTTAAATTTCATGCTACTTGAATACAAATTTTTAAATCAGGACAAAGTAATTAATCAAGCCAACAAACAAGTTCCAAAGTCTATTTTACCAAAAAATCATTGACAATATAGAATGACAAAATTATAGGAAATTATTTTTAAAATAAGAAAATAAAACATTAAATAAGTATATATATATATATATATATATATATAATATATGTAAAATTTATTTTTTCAAAACAAAAAAATTGACATGTCATATATGTCTAGTCAAGACTCAAGAGCCACTAATGTCCAAAATTTGTTCCTGATGGGTTACATTTGGTGATTATATATTTTGTCTATATTCGATTCGAAATTCTGCAATAATATATCTGTGTCACGTGCCCTTAACTCTTAAAAAATCTAGAGTAAGATTATTATTTAGTTCTTGAATTGTTGGTTAAATTACTATTTAGTCCTTGAATTTATCAAAAATACTATTTAGTCCCCAAATTTGACAAAATACTATTTAGTCTCCGAATTTGTAACTATGTCAACTATTTAGTCCCCAAATTTGGCAAAAATATTATTTAATCGCCGAATTTGCAACTCTGTCAACTATTTAGTTTCCTGACTGTCACCCGTTAGAGTTAATAGAGTTGCAAATTCGGAGATTAAATAGTATTTTTGCCAAGTTTGGGGATTAAATAGTTGATATAGTTACAAATTCGGGATGACTAAATAGTATTTTTGTCAAATTCGAAGACTAAATAGTTGACATAGTTACAAATTTCGGGAACTAAATAGTATTTTTGATAAATTCAGAGATTAAATAATAGTTTGACCAATAATTCAGGGACTAAATAGTATTTTGCCTAAAAAATCTATTATTCTGTGGGATTTTTTTAGACAATGTATTTATAATATGGAAAAAACTAAGATAAAGTTGCTTAGGTGCTTGCTATAAAGTTCACCAATCATAAACATTAATTATATTGTCTCTCCTATTTGATTGGTTATGTAATTTATTACTTTTCATTTTCTCTCTCTACTATGATTGGTTATACAAAAATTTTTTACCGCGTGTTTTAATTATATTGGTGAACTTTATAACAAAAACTTTAAATTGACGAGTTAATGAATTAATTTGCGTTTAAATAAAGATCCACTGGCCAGCTGCAATGAAGAAGGGAAGTGTGGGGATTAAGCCAGAATACCTATTGGAACCGAACATAGCAAGCACATGGAAGGCAATGGAGAAAGTGTACGAGTCAGGGAAGGCTCGAGCCATTGGTGTGAGCAATTTCTCATGCAAGAAACTTGGGGATTTGTTGGAGGTGGCTCGTGTTCCTCCTGCTGTGAACCAGGTCGAATGTCATCCTTCATGGCAGCAGCAAAAGTTGAAAGCTTTCTGCAAGGCCAAAGGTGTTCACCTCTCTGTAAGTCTGGAATTTCGATCCGGATTTGTTAAAGTGCAGATGCGGTGAAGTATATAAAGTGCACATTTTGAACCGTTGGATAAAATTGTTACAGTATAAGCACGAATCTCGATTTTTATTTAATGGTCTGGATGGTGCACTTCAAACACTTTTTGCACTTTACTAGATCCAATTTCCTCAAATTCTTGCATTCATTAGTGACTAGGGGAAAAATAGTTATTAGCGTTGGAAAATACCCGTCGCTAAAAATGGCACACTCCGTCTCTGATTGTATAGGAGATGGAATTAGCAGCGGGTTGTTCCACCATAATGCTTTTCCAAGAGCGAATTATTAATTTGATTCCTGAAAAATGAAGTTTACCTCATTTTAATTGTTGAAAAATGAAAATTTTAAATTCAGTCCTTAAAATAAGTAATTTATCTCAATTTAATTACTGATATATGAAAATATTAAATTTAATTCCGGTAAAAATATAATTTATCTCAATTTAATTCTTTAGAATCTCCTTTAATATAAGTGACAAATTTTTTTTAAGGATTAAATTGAGATAAATATATTTTAATATTTTTATCTTTTAAGTTTCAACGATTAAATTAAGGCCAATTTCATCTCTCAGAAACCAAAATAATAATTAACATTTCCTCTCCAAAGTCTATTCCGTCTCTAAAATATGTTCTTCTTGCAGTCGACAGTGGTTAACTGGTTATGTTATGTATGAAATGATGTCTTGTAATTATAAATATGTGTGTATGTGTAGGGATATTCACCATTGGGTTCTCCAGGGTGGCTTCAAAGCGATTTACTGAAGCATCCAATTCTGGAGATGGTGGCCCAAACATTAGGGAAGACTCCTGCACAGGTAGCTCTTCGCTGGGGATTGCAAATGGGTCACAGTGTGCTTCCCAAGAGTATAGATGAAGCAAGGATCAAGCAGAATTTGGACATTTTTGATTGGTCTATACCTCACGACTTGTTATCTAAATTTTCTGATATTCACCAGGTAATTACTAATAAGTAATAACTACTACTTTGTTAGGCCCCTTTTTCTAAACATACTTATCAAAAGTGATGTTTATTTTCAAATCACTTTTTTCACAAATGAAGTTTAAGAAAATAATGTGGGAGATGAGTAATTTATGCTTAAGAAATTTGTATACAAAGAGTGTTTTTTACTATACAATTTTTAAAAACGACATGAATAAATTTAGGGTGTTAATTTTTCATTAATGTTATTAAATAGATAAATGAGTAGTATAGTATTTATTATTGACAAAAATTTTCATTTTGATCCTGAACGTTTAGCACTTTTTTTAAATTTGGTCTCTCATGTTTGCGATTGATACTATGTTGATCCCTAACATTTGTTCAATTTCAATTTGATCCCTCATGCTTGTGATTGTCCCTTCATTATCCAAGTATTGACAAAATGTTGTCATAATAGAGGGACCAAATTAGTATTAATCGCAAATATGAGGGATCAAATTAAAATTGAACAAACGTTAAGGGCCAAATTGGTACCAATTGCAAACATAGGAGACCAAATTGAGACTGAACAAACATCAGGGGCCAAATTGGAAAAAGTGCTAAATATTAGGGGCCAAAATAAAATTTTAGTCATTTATTTATTTTTTAAATTTTTATTGAACAAATAAATATAAAATATTAATTAATTTATTAATTCAATAAAATGTTTATTAAATATATTATTACTTTTAATCAATGAAATTGCGTTATATATGAGTATTATTTTAGTAATTAAATATCTAATAAATAAATGATAAGGTTTTGAAAAAATAAATAAGAGTACATTGAGAGATGTTCGGTACTTTGAGAATACGGAATTCGATACTTCTTTTATTAGTTACATGTCATTTATTAATATTAATAACAATTTAATTGCTAATTCATTTAGAGTTTATTTCTATTAATATTGAATGAATGAAAAAAAAATACTAAAAATTCAATTCTACTTTTAGCTAGAATCAGAATGAAATTCCACTATTGTGCACATTAATGGTGGATTTCAGGAACTTTAGATGACCCAATTGTGTTTTATGATGAGTGTGTGAGTGTTTGCAGGTGAAGTTGGTGATGGGTATCTCATTTGTGCATGAAACTTATGGAGGGTACAGATGTGTTGAGGAATTTTGGGATGGTGAAATTGATGAAATGTCAAAGCAATCAGCTAAACAAGTGCAGTTCAATAGTGAAGGCTTTCCTGTCTCTGGTGGCATTTAGGGAACCACACTCCAAATCAATTTCATTTGTTGTAATATAATGTGATTGATTTCTCACCAAAATTACCTACTTCATCAAACATTTTATCACTTGCTTAATCATATGATTTCATTTGGTGCACATCAGTGTCAAATTTGTTGTAATATAAAAAAAATAGCATTTTTATGAAAATCTTTTCTTGTATTATTTACATTCAACATTGAGTTCTGTTTGTTACATAGTAAAAAAGACAAAATTATATCAATAGGTGGTTGGTTGAAGTGGTAAGTATTCCATTTCCCTTAAGCAAGACAAAATTATATTTCAATATTAATATTGTAATTATACTGTAATTTAAAGAAAATATATATAATTTCTCTAGAAAACAGTTCTAAAATCCTGGACCAAACATTAAACACAGATGGATATTTTCTATTTTCCTCTAAAATTAACTGTCCAGATTCACCTACAAATAAGTTTAACTTAAATATAGAAAAGTTTGTTAAATAAGAAACCTACCAACATATATTATTTTTGTTTATTCTTCAAATTGGCACAAGACCAACCAGGGAATATTTATTTCGAAAGCTGTTTTGAAAGTTTATTCTTCAAAACTGTTTTTTAAAATTAATTTTGAACTTTACTTGGAAAAGAATTAATGCTGTTACTAATGGACAAAAATTAAATTTTGGTCTGTAACGTTTAATACTTTTCTCAATTTGGTCCCTCATATTTACTATTGGTACCAATTTGGTCATTCACATTTTATTCTTTACCTCTCAAATTTGTTAAGTGATTTTAATACTTGGATAATTAACTAATTAAGGGACTAAATTGATGCCAATTGCAAATGTTATTGACCAAATTGAAATTGAGCAAATATTAAAGACCAAATTGATAACAATCATAAATATGAGGGACATCGAGACTAAGCAAACTTTAGGGACCAAAATGAGAGTAAGCAAATTTTTGCGACAAAATAGAGTTTTTGTCATTACTAATTTGCTAATGCTTGTATAACGTGGGAATCACGTGACTAGTTGAGCTTATTATAAATGAGAGAACCCTAAAACCCTAACTCATCAGTAACACTAAACCCTTGGGTTGTTCTGCAAAACCCTCTTCGATACAGAGATGGCAATGTACTCCATGCTTCGCCGCGCGTCCTCATCGGTATTGCCTCTCGCATTTCGCGCCGTGGCATCTCCGAGAACCTTCCACGGCGCAGTCTCCGCCGTTCGTGCCGTTGGACTCAGCCACCGTCTCGCAGAAAGAATCCTCGTACCCTCTGTGCGTTTCGCTAAATCCTTCTCCGCCAAGACGAGTGCCGACGAAAATCTGATTCGAGTCCTCGAAACCGAGATCAAATGCGCCGAGGAGGAGGATCTTGACGTGAGTTACCGATTATTTTCTTCACTTTTTTCAGTTAGCTTCTAGCCCTATACATTTTTTCCTGAAAATTTCAAGTTTTTGTTGGGGGTTTAGTTCTCTAAACTATACAGTCTTTAATCGAATAATCAGTATATTAATATTCGGCAATTGCGGGCATAATTTAGAGAATTAGAAAAGTTTCTTTCTAGTTTTTGCTTCCTTCAAGAAGCAATAAGATATTGAATTAATTCATATGCTCAAAATGGGGTAGTTGAGATTTTTAATGGGTTGGGTTGATTTGTAATTCCTTCTTTATCGTGCCAGGAATCCAGGATCATGAATTTCTTCTAATCTCTGTCTGCATCTAGAATATATTGTAACCAATATCATAGTTACCGAAATTATTAGTGTCCTGATACCTTCTGCTCTGGTGCACTTCTCTCTTTGAGATTTTGACAATTAAAAAGGATTTTTTCTTTTCTTTTCGCAGTATAGCTTTTTAATTTTAGGCCTGTCGTTCTCCTTTATTATTAATCATATTTTCAAAATGTTTTTCTTTTTTTAGTAAGAATATTATGGTAGAAGTTTTGTTTATTTAATTTTTTTTTTCTTGTTCGGCATTGTATGGGTATTGAGTAACCCTTACTTCCCTGTTTAGCTGATGCCTGAGATTTCAATTAAAGCTTATTTTAAAGTGGTTAAAAAGTTCAGTTTCTCAATATTTATACTACCCTTTTCAA
Organism: Senna tora; assembly: GCA_014851425.1. NCBI lineage: Eukaryota > Viridiplantae > Streptophyta > Magnoliopsida > Fabales > Fabaceae > Senna > Senna tora. The sequence continues at coordinate 6,290,233 of CM026265.1, read as the reverse complement.
AATATATATATATATAATATATACACTACCAAAGGTGATGTTAGTGGTTGGTCAATCTTATATAAGAAGTACTTGAGACTCTAGGGATATTATTTTCGTCGCATGATTAATCTCATTATGACATAATAGCACTGTAGCAAACTAGTTAGGGTCCTAGTCTCTGCATTTTTTTCCTTTTTAGATTTGTGTCTAATTTGATGATTAGAAAGCATACATTTAATTTTTAGTCTTATTCTTCTCTGTGTATGAGTATATCTAAGTAGTCTACTATGTTGTACCAAGCCTTGTTTACATAATTCATTGTATACAAGAATTGTTTGTTCATCATGGTAATGTAAATCATGTAGTTTGTTATTTACTTGTTGGAATTATATTGTTTCCTGAGCTGCAATGCTGTATACTGATTTAAACAACAAAAATAAAAGAAGGAAATGTTTGCCTTTGAAAGAAATTTCAGATACGGACGTTGGCCATTCATTTTTATTGTGGAAATTTTCTGGTTGGACGTTGAACAGAACTGCTTTTGATATGAATTTAACAAAGCTGCTTTTCTTTTGTGTGAATTTTTAAGGTTGAAAATGCCCCAGATAATTTTCCCTTTACAATTGAAGACCATCCGGGTGAGAGAACCATTCTCCTTAAGAGACTATATGAGGATGAAACCATCACAGTTCAAGTTGACATCCCTAATGTAGCACCTGAAGAGGGTGAGGATGATGATGAGGAGAGTCACAGTGACTCCAGCATTCCCTTAGTTGTAAATATTTACAAAAGATTTAGTCCCATCCTTGAGTTTGGCGTGACTGCTTTCCCTGATGAGATTTCCATTGATAGCTTGTCAATAAAGAATTCAGAAGAATCTGAAGACCAGCTTGCATATGAGGGCCCTGAGTTCCAGTGAGTACCTTTTTATAAATGACATTATCTAATTTATTTATTTATTTTAGTATTCTGCCCATTTCTTGTTTTCTGAATACTTTGTTCTTGTTCTGTCTACAGTGATTTGGATGAAAATTTGCAGAAGGCTTTTCACAAGTTTCTTGAGATCCGAGGGATCAAGCCCAGCACAACTAACTTTTTGCACGAATATATGATCAAGAAGGACACCAAAGAATACCACATGTGGCTGAAGAATCTGAAGAAATTCATTGAGACATGATTTAGAGAAGGAATTATATTTTTATTAGATATTTTTATAGGAAAGGGTGGCAAAGCCCTTGTCGTTTTCAGTGTTTATCAGTATGCTGTATGCATGTTTCCTTATCATGATAAGGAGTACTAGAGTAGACTAGTGAATTTGAGGAACTGTTTGGGGGGGCATTCTGAAGTTGGCCTGTGTGGTTTCAAACAATTTTTATCCTTCATTCTGTTTTTCCATTCGTAATTTCCCCTGGAATAGTTAAGAGTAAAATTTTTGTTAAAATCTGATGGTAACTTCTGAACAGATGTGGATTCTACATTCAACTTCATCACTTATATAAAAGTACTGACCCTTCGATGGGTAGTGTTAAGTACTATTTGTTATTTACTGGTATTCAATTTCAATGTAGTATGGAATAACTAGTGCTTCCAACTAGGTGCTCGTGCAGACAAGCAAAGAAGTTTACATTGTATATTCTGCTTCAGATAGCCTTTGGCATGATATCTCTCTACTGTCATATTTTAATGTCTTTGATACTATCCATACCATAAGTATACAACTAAATTTTAGAATAAAATAAATAGAACAAACATAGATGGATTGCTTGCACAAAAATGTCTATATGTCGTTTACAGGTTCTTGAATACTGGAGAAATATTTGGTTGTATAGGGAGCCTATTAACATGGAGCTAGACCAGATGGCTCATTCTCATGAGTATTCATAAGAGTAGAGGTAAGATGACTAATTATTTAGGTACTATCAAGTTTATTGTGTTGGTTGGAGGTCACTTTTTCAGTAGATAATACTTCATTTTTATACCTATCTTATAGAACAGAGATCTCTTATCATTTGTGTCACATTACAAAGACACAATTTCATTACTAGCAATTTATAATTAGTTTATTACAACAAATGACACTTCATTCTCGTGTCCATTTAAGAGAATACGGATTCTTATCATATGTGTTACACACAATTTTATAATTACTTTATTATTTTTACTTATTATAAATTAAGATGTGTGTACTTTATTTTAGAAGTGAAAACGGTTTGAGTAGTTGAGACCAAGAGAGACCAAGGATAAAAAGAAAAATATATTATAGTTGGTAGAAGGAAAGGGCAAAGTTCAACCTCTAAGCTACCCTACATTCTTTTTGGTGATAAAGTAATGTAGCTGTAGTATAAACTTTTGTAATTGGGATTCCCACAATTTTTCTTTAAAAATGAGCGTATTAATATAAAAGTAAATAAAATTTAATATGTAAAAACTTACTTGAGGAATTGGATTTTTGAACAATTTATATCTATATATCTATATCTATATTTATATCTATATACAAAAGAAGTAAAGCCACTACTAAATCTATATACAAAAGATCTTGACAAATAATTGTTCTTTAAAAAAAAAAACTAACAGGTATGTTCTTTTACAATTATTTTCCTAATTATTTTTTGCTCCGATTATTCTGGGCATTTAAATTTCAATTATAATTATGAATGCACAAATGAAAATTGTCTGGCTCTAGCATGTTGCACACACCATCTATCAAATAGTGTGTATCGACTATAATATAAACAGACATGCTTATAAATCAAACAACATAATTAAAATTTTGAGTTTTTAATTGTTAAGTTGTTTTAAGTTCTTTTCTATCAACTAACATAGTAATTTAATTGATTCCTTTAATATCTGTATTCTTTATATAATATATAGTTTTTTCATAGTGCCATTGTGCTATGATGCAAACCTCAACGTCAAATTTATAATGATTTTGGCATAGGTAAGTCCCAAAACTCTTCATTCTTCTACTTTCTAGAATGTGACTGAGTAAGGGTGAGTGCTGAATGGAATTTTTTATTTGAATTAACTTTCTTTATAACATCATATATGGAATTTGTGTTTGAGAATGAAACTTTATATATGGAGTTTGAGTTTTTATTTTTTTGGTTCCCAAATTCTTTTTTATCAACTAACATAGTAATATGATTTTTATATTGTTTAAAATCACGGATTCATACTAGTATATACAATGCATGTAAATGTAATTACTATTTAGTCTAGAATCTGCATTATTTCTCCCAAATTCACACCTTGTAATTCTCAGAGCAAAGATGGGTTATGAGAAAGAGAGAATCAGGATTTCCATTACTTGTATTTTGACAATTCTCAAAAGTGTTAATTAAGCAAGAAGTAAATACCGAAAGCATACAAAGCAATAATTAAACAAGAAAAAATGGAATAGGAGAAAAGATAGACTAACAAAATATATATACCTTGTTTGGAATTCAAGTTTAGAATCAAATTACGTATACTTCTGCAAATCCACTACTTATTTACAAAAAATATTGATGCTGCAGCTAATTCTTCTATAATCACTCAAACAATTAATTAATCAAATGAACAAATAAAAAAATTTGCAAAAATTTATATACATACCAAGAGTCCAAGCTAGAGAATTAGCAGGATTGAGAAATGAAAAATAAAAGAATTAAATAATCAAACACAGGCCTGACCGCCACCATCACAGGTGCAACCGCCGCTGCCGGAGGAGACGATATCACGGCCGTCTTGTCGGGGTTTGGTGCTGAGACAACAGCACATGAGAGCAAGCAGCAACATGAAGCCCCATGCAGAAGCCAAAGATTGTGCCCATCTCAAATACTCATTCATAGTTTTGTCTTCTCTAATTAATTATAAGATTATATATATATAGCTATAGGCTAAAGCCACTCCTCCCTTCAACTAAAACTTTCTTCACCCTCATATCATAACTACCATCTTGCCTTTTGGTTTGGTATGTGTTTTCACACTCCCCCTTAATTAATTATGCATTGATGCATCCTTTAATCTAGTATGTTTCAAACTTAATTGTATTTTCAAATAAATCATTATAACTTGATTTTACATTTAAAGGTAAAGTTTTTTTTTTTAGTGAAAATGTTTATATGTAAAATTCAAACTCAAAACTTTGTTTAAAAGAAATAAAATACTTATTACTCTAAATTATCACCTGATATATTATCTTGTTACTTTTGCTCTTGATCCAAGATATCCATCAAAGAGAATTTGATGATCAACCTCTCAAGTACTCCAAAGTTCGTTGCTAGGATTTAGGGACGACCCTCATACTGGATGACGATATGATTAATGATATAAAAGAAAAATTGATGAGAAGAGTACTCTATCTAATATATATAAAATTTGAAGAGAATTTAGACCACTAATTAATTAGAATGGTGACACATGGATAAAGGGGTATCTATCTATTAAGGAAACAGAATAATGGAATCATTTGGGAATAGAAGAGAGAGAATATTGGTGCACATCACATGCAATGGGGGGTGATGAGCTTGAAAGAAGACGAAACAACATGGACCAGGCTGTGAATTTTTTAAGCCACCATCACCACAATAAAGTCTCCAACTTCATCATCTTTTCTTTTAAAGCCACACATCAATTTGTCGTTTCTTCTCTTATATATATGAATCAGTTGAATTCATCATCTTATATATCTTTTAAAGCCTTGAATTTTAAGCTGGAGTCAGGAGTCAGGAGTCAGGAGTCAGGAGTGTTTCTTTTGTATTATTTCCATGAATTTTATTAGTAACTTGAGTATAATTATTTTGAAAAATATTCTAAAGTTTGAAATTAATTGCATCAAAACTTAGAATTAATGTCTGTTTTTAAAGAAGAGAAAAGAAAAAGAAGAGGCAGTTAGGGATTTGGTGAGTGCATTACATTACATGTCCTACACGTCTCATGCTCTTTTTACAATCGGAATGAGAAAGGCAAATAGGCAATAGAAAAGAAGATGATGTTAAAGTCATACATTGAATAAAGCTCTCAATCAGATTTTGTTCCATCGCTTACTACTTTTTTAATTTTATATCACAATCGCAATAAAATTATATACAATCAGTAATAAACGTGTTTCTTGCACCAGGATCAACTTTTTCAATTCTTTGTCGAGTAGGACATGAACAATATATTAAGGGTTTTCTAATTCATTTATTCAAATAAATATATCAATTCTTTTGGACAGGAAATAAATATATCAAATTAATCGTAAATAAAAGTTAATATCTTTATAATAATTATTAATAATTATCTTTTTTTTTCTTTCAAATTGATTGAAGATTCCCAATTAAAAGTTCTGACCACTTTGGAATAAGAAGTTAGACTATTCTTGTTGAATCTTTAGATATTTATTTAATGTTGAACAAAATTGTGAAGATATATTTACCAAGAGGAAAGGTTGCAAACATACATAATGGGTTAAATTTGCCTTGAGTTATTTATCTTTTTTTATCATCAAGTGAGTGGCATTTATAGATGTTGGAGAAATGCAACTACTAGTGATTCATATTTGCATGACTGCTGCAAAAATTATAGCAATAAACCCTATACATTATCACACTTGTCATTCTGTTCATTATAATCTGTGTTTATATTTTCATGTACTCAAGTCATAAATAAACAATTATTGTATACACATAACTATAATGAATCATATCTAAATGTAACCCGTGCCCTGCCCAGGTCAAACACTAGTTATGGCTTAAAATATAGGCAGGAGGGATTTCACGATATGAAACCATTGATGCATTGGAAGAAATACTGTATGTACAAGGCTTTCTAAGCCATTTACAGCATTTAACGTAGAAGAATAACTATTTAAACCAAATATCTTTTGGTTAAATTCAAATGATAAATGGTGATGGTATTATGCACACACAAGACATGAAGAAAATAAAGAAACATCAGGTAGAAATACAATAACAGGCAGCACTAGGTCAACTTATGTGATCAAATAATTAAATGCCTCAGAAGTATACACATAGTAGATGACAGGAAACCATATTTATATTCTTTACCGTTCAGCAAGTGCACTATTAAATGACCAAAAAAAACAGCTAGTGCACTATGAGAGTGAATGAAGCTTACTAAACAAAGAAAACAGAAGTATCTTCGGTCGCTAGTTTCTTTACTACAGTCGAAGAAAATAAGAAATCTGACTACTGGTCAAATTTAAGACCCAATATGGTGAGAGGTTCAAGATTACATCATGTAAACCGTTGAAAAGCATCCTCTCAATATAATGGACAACCAAAACAGTGTACTTTACAAAAACAAGATTTCTGACCATTTACATTCTGTTGATAATCAGCAATGATTGATATAGTTCTCCAAATAATCCCCCATCCCAACCACCAGAAATTACTTGAGCTGAAAACCAGCAACACCTTAAACAATAGTTATACCAGAAAAACTGCATCAATTCTGCAATCAACATCCTGATTACAAAAATCAAAAGAAAAAGTCGGAAATCAATAAGAATTTTTACTATTTCCAAAATGCAGTATAAAAGATACAAAAATCCTAATATAAAACACAACCACCAAAGAAGCAGATCAGGTCAGCATCCCGAACTGAGATGTTGGGACTAGGAAGTAAGCATTGTGGTCTCCAAAACAAAGCACTAGACGAAATTCTCTTGCAAGTTTGTAGGGGTATTATTTTTACCCTATGCCTAATGTCAATCTTCATTGTTATAAACATATTTATGGTTAATTTCTTGGGATATTAGGGTATTTTAATAAAATAGGATTCCAAAAAAATCACATATTCACTGGTATTATGCAACATAAGGTGAAAGAAGCCTTCCAAATCCAATATGTTTTATGTTTTAGTGAAACCTAACTTTTGGATAAACTATAATAATAGAGAAAGACATGCTCCCATACTTTCAATCTTCAAGATCAGGCACTAATAAACATGGTAAATATGCTACTTATCCATTCTAAAATCTACAAGCTACTTATGTGCTTCTGAATCTGATAGGGATGAAAATAGTGTTGATTTCCTCAAGGTAATATGGGCTACTCAAGTCTCACATCAAGTAATATTGGATGCTCTATGGGATATTTAAGTAGCTTGGCTCTAATTGGCCAAAAGAAAAAAGTTGCTGGATTCTTCTCCCTCAACAGCCAGCTGAGTGCAACTGCCCAGATGTCGGCTCCCATCAGCTTCTCAGTCACTTCAAGATTAAGTTTTACCATATATAATTCATACATTTATTCAATATTACAAAGTATATAACTGTAAATATAAAGCAGAAAGCACTGGCGTACCCAGCAAACACCCTGTAAGCTACAGCTCACTATAGTTGCGCCACACTGCACGAAATTCTTCACGGAATGTGTTTAGACGTGCTTTCAAGTTAGGTGTTCTAAAGCTTGCATGCAGGATGGTAGCTAAAAAATTAAGAGAGAGAGAGAAAGATATTAATCAACTTAAAAGAAAGAAGAAACTTTAACAAGACAAAGTAAAACTTCTCAATATGTGATATACCAAGAAGACCAATAGCAAGCGCCCACAAAACAGTTAGGAGACCAGCAGAAACAAACCAAAGGAAGAAACTTGCTGCACAAAGAGGAGAGAAAATATTGATAATATCATAAATTGGAAGGTAAATAGAAACAATTGGAATCTATCCCCAACTTATTGTTATAACAAACAAGAAGATCCTTATTGCAAAGATTCAATTACCAGAAGAAAACACCGAGACAAAGACCCAACGGGGTCGGCCACATATATATATCGCTCTCTTAACTGATGGGCGGCCACGAATCACAGGCCTGGAATTGGAATGATTTATTAGAAAAGAACAGTAATATTTGATGGATCACTGAAATGATAACAAGCATGCACACTGACGTTAGAGGAGGTCTCATCTTAGCTGCTAAATGCGGTGAAAATTGCCTAACTGTTCGTGTTACCTTCTCACTAAAGGTACCTGCAAAGCTGCCAAAGATTACCAATTAAATCAACAACAATCAAAGCCTTTTCCCACTAAGTGGAGTCGGCTATATGTATCAAGATTACCAATTAAATCAATGCACAAAACATATCAAAGGGTAAGCACTTATGATATAGTGGGTTATGATTTAATATAACAGTAAAATTTGTCTCAATGAGCTCCTTAAATTTTAATTGAACAATTCAATATACCAAAATCTTCCATTATCTGCAGCTAAGTTTATGTATGTCAGTACATCTCAAGATATAGAAAAGACAATTAGTGTACATCCCATAAGCATAATGGTAACCAAACAATGTGATAAATAAGTGATATGATAACCATTATCTAGCTATCTCTAAATGATATGTACCATATATAGACAAAAAATGATTAGATCTGAGTCATAAAATTGTTCTATGAGAAATTTTAGTAACAAAGCTTCCATGAAGCGTAAGTTGAAAGATGACTTATTTTGGTTTCTTAAGCACAGAAATAAAATGTATGGCAACAATATGATAAATGATTAAAAAAATTTCTGCCTATACAGTAGCACAATCCAATTAAACCAAGATATATGTGACACCTACTGAACTCCAACCAATGATATAATATAGATAGAGAGGCAGTAATATTGCAAACCTGTCATTTAGAAAAGCAAGGCTAAGTGCTGTAAGAAATGCAGCTACAATAGCAAGTGGCCTCCGAAGAAAACCCAAAACTAAAGTTCAAAATATGAAAATTAAGTTAGGAAGGTATATATCAAAAGGAAAAATGATTAAGTAATATTTTCACTTACTGAGAACAGAAATGATCAAAAGGAAGTAGTTGGTACGATAGCTGCAAATACATGCATAACCATCATTAAGAATATTATAAAGAAATTAGAAATAGTAATCATCCATCTTGTCTTGTCCAAAGACATAATTAGAAAAACAAGAATAAAGTATTATGTTCTTATATATATATAAAAGATTTAAGTATTCACTAACTGTGAAGGGTGAAGGAGGAGGGGAGGAGGGAGAAAGGAAAAAATAAAAGGGTACAGCCTGGTTAGTCAACTAAAATGATTAGATCCTTCTAATTTAAACACAAGATTATCGTGGAATTCCCAAAAATTAAGTATAAAACAAGTCGTTAAACAAACAAAAGAGAAAATGATAACTTATTAAGCAGATAACGTCATCAACTGTGATAGGAATATGGGATACGTAGTGGAAGGAAGAAAATGGGCAAAAGGGAAGATCGGACAGAGAGAAGGCTTCACCTGTGGGCACATGAGTATCAATTGGTTAAAGAGGTTGGTTCCAAGGGAGAGCTGGCAGAGGGGATAAGATAACAAATTCTGTTAGATAAGGCCTTGAAATAGCGGAAGGGTATTGCGAGAAAGGAATGGAAGAATTTGTATGAGAGCATTTGTAGTTTGGAGTTCATTCCTGACAGAGAGGAAGAATTCTATTCTGTTTTAGTTTCATTTCCCTCTATCCCTATCTGTTTTCAGCGCATTTTCTATAAGGAAAATGATCTGTCTTTGGCATTCCTCTATTTGATCTTCTTTAATCGTTTAATATTTGGTTGGCCCTTCTAGATAGCTAAGGTGATATCAAAGTTCATAGGAAAGGCCTCTTAGTGCTTGACGGTTATCACAGCCTAACAGCACTAGCTCAGCTAACACAATAGGCGCCAGTTCAAAATTGAACTTTCCTAATATCCGTTGAGTCCTATGAAAGCTGGTTTCAAAGTTCGGACAGAGTTATGAACAAGTCAGGCAAACCAACAACACAGTGGAGTTTGATTAAGCTTGCAAAAATAAAATATAACAAAATTAGCACAGCTTTTTCAGTAACATGTTAAAATTAACATTGAAATAAAATAAAAACGAAGAAAAAATAAACAATAATCATTGAATCCAAAACAAAATATCATCACCATTTAATCAAAATTCGATTTCATTTACAAGAACCGAATTAGAAAAAAGCAGCGATATCTATTATCAAAACTGTCACACCTGATATCTTTCAGCTCTACTTAAAACAATAAATTTGGAAGAAAGTCGTACTAGTATAGGTTGCATTTGAGGCGGCTATTCCATTTAGAGTAAGATCTCGGTACGGCGAATCTTGAGAAAAATTCGGACAGAGGGCGCGGTGGCGATGACCAATCCACTTCCCGGAGTGCGTCGATCAGATCTTCCGCTGTTACATTTCCCCAATCCATGTCTCTGATTCTTCTGCTATGCGCTGCAAAACCCTAAGATGAAGGTGGAATTCGGTGCAGGAAGAAGGAAAATCGTATGGCAAATAGAGCTCGAAGTAAGCAGTGAAGATTGGCGAAGAATTCCGCAATGAATGAAGTGATCGGCTATTGTGAATTTGTGATCAGTAATGGAAGGAAAGTGATAGAGTATTGCTATATAGTTTGTATGATTGTATCTATCAGACTATCGCGAGAAGTGAACGTAGACGAGTCTAAAAAAACGGGAGATATACAAAACATACGAAAGAAAATGTCTGAGCCCGGGTTCTAACCGGGGACCTCTAGTGTGTGAGACTAGCGTGATAACCGACTACACCACCCAGACAGTTCATGTTACATTTTGTGAGATGTTAATATCTTATAACATTCTTACAAAGATTCTGTTAACTAAAATCTTCCCCATACCACGTTCAACCAACACGGAATTATCCAAGTAGTAAGCGATTTGGTATCGTTTAAATATAATTTTGAATTCAATATCTTGTGAATACATCTATTATCGTTAAGAGACTCTCTCACCATAGTCAAATGCACGATACAAATCGAATCCAAATTAATCAGAATAGTGCTTTAAAAACTAAGCGAACAAAAAAAAAGCCCTCAATAGTAATAATTTTAACTGAACATATTTAAAACTTAAAAACTCATACAGTAGATAGGTTTAAATCTTGTACACTGGACACTAAAATTATAACCACCACAATATGGCACAATTAGGTGGTTATGAAGTGATTTTTTTGAGTTGCCAAAAAATTTATTTAGTATGCAAAGGAATAGAATATAAAACAAAAAAATTCAACTCCAATTTGAGTTATAATTTCAATTTCATTAGCCCAATTCTATCGAACATAGCTTTAGTTAAGCATCCCAATTGGTAGAAGCAATCTTGGTGACATATGCAATTCATGGGTTTGGTTCCATTCACCAAATCCATCTTTCATAGTTCATTATTCTTCTGTCATGTAGGATCGAAATTTTGACCCAAAAAGGAAAACGTAGGATCGAAATGCAACGAGACACATTATTATTGGACCAATTTAATTAGAATCATTCTTAGAATTTGGTTAGTAAAGAGCTTGATGAGAAGAGAGGGTTGAGATTTGTATAATATAAGATTAATATAAAATGATAATAATAAAACAATTCAATCTCTTCTTAAAATTAAATTACATAAGAAGCAAAAACTAAATAAGAAATAGTAGTAGTGGCTTGTGGAGAAGGAGAGAAAGGTGGCTAGAGAGTGAGTCAACGCAGAAGAATAAAGTGAGATGAAGTTGAATAATTATGAATAAGATCACGTAAGAATCCAAGTGGAAGTTGGCTTGTTTGAGGTAGAGAAGAAAACAAAACGTATTAATTGAGGTTTGTGAAAGTAGAGGAAACTTACAAGGTTTGGGTAAGGAGACCATGACGTACGTTCCTAATATACCATTATTAAACCTGACCCCACACATCATTACACATTGCATAATCTGACCAATAACAATTGGACAACACCCCCATTGAATGCGACAATTACAGGACAAGATCCACCTCCTTTGAATTTGGATATTTATGTACACAATAGAATTATATTAAAAAAAATTTATGTCAAGTTTTTTATACTTTTTTTATTAAATTTTATTAATTATATATTACACTTTTTTTTATGATTGGTCATATAAATGATAGTTTTTTATATTTTTTCTCTAGTATGATTGGTTATTTAAGCATTTTTTATCATGTATCATATTTATATTTGGAACCAAAGGACTTAATTTAAGTTTTTTTCTAATATGTACAGTATATTCACTGAATCCAATTAAAATATATGATTACACAATAACCATGGAAAACGTGTTACCAAGTACCAACAACCCTTTACTGTTACATGATCGTATGATTTTTCTTCTTGATAGGGATGAGATTTTTTAAATAATTATTAATGTATTGAAAAGCTTAATTTTTTGGCCTGACATTTTATTTATTTGGGTTAAGTTTCTTCTTGGAAAAATTTTATAGTAACATGAGTAGTTTTTTTCTAAATAAAAATTAATGTATTAATGAGAATGTGCACATATATATATATATATAGTATAGGATTCTTTTTGTGCATGTTCAAAACTGAGGCCTCACATACGCAACTTTTAATAAATCGGCGCATATATGTTCTTTAATCTCTTCGGGAGGATTATCCCACACAATAAAAAGCACGTCTTGTTTAGATTTAAGAGTATGTTCTTTTCAAAGAAATGATCATGAAAAATGAGAGGGAGAAATCATCTCCCTCTTCTTTTCTTCCTAACAAAGAAATTCTACTTTTTTCAATGTGATGGAATTATGTTTTTGTCATTATTTTTTTACTCACTTTTATTTCATTCTCACTTTTAATGTAAGGGCAAAATGGTCATTTTATCAACTTTTATTCCATTTACATCACAACACATCACATTGACATGACATTTTCATTCCTTCATCTTTTTCCATTCTCTTTCCCATTCCCATTATCATTCTCATTCCCTCCTCTTTTCCACCAAAAGAACATACCCTAAGTTTAGCCAAAGAATCAATAGTAAAGTTTGCTTCCCACAAGATTTAAGAGATATTATAATTAAAAAAGTGGCTCAAAATTAGAATGTCATTGATGTAGGCTCCCAAGAAATAAATGTTTAGATCATCACTATGATTGATGAGACTAACTACTTCCTTTGAATCCGGCTCAAGTTCAACCTTGATGATGCCAATGTTAATTGCAAGCAGCAAATTCCTTGATGCATAGTAACCAATTCAACTTGCATAAAAGAAGTAGTATACCAATGTAGCCGGTAAAACCTGAGACCCAACCATTATTGTGTGAGATGTATTTATAATCGGAAAAAACTTAGGTCTATTTCTTTATGTCCATTTCATTCAATTCCACCAATTATATATAGTATTTACACTCTCTTTCTTCTATGATTGGTCATATAAAAAACGGTCTCTTATATTCTCTCTCTACTGTGATTGGTCATTTAAACACTTTTTACCACGTGTCATAATTATATTGGGGAATTTGATGAAATGGACATAAGGAAATGGACCTAAGTTTTTTCCTTTATAATTTTATATTGAAAGGACATCTTATACCACAAAAAAAATTGTATTTTAATTCCAAAAAGTGTTAAGCATTTACAAATTGAAAGGAAAAAAAAAAAAGAAGAAGCAGAAACCAAAATCAGGTTTGAAATTTGCAACAAAAATAAAAATCAAGATAAATTTGATAGACCTCCATTAAAATATAAATATGAATATTTGGCTGTGTGTTTGGTATAAATGAAAATAAGGGAATGGGATGTAAATTTTCAAATCTAAAATTGGTATACTTTACAGGTAAAAAATTATGACAAAAGTACATTTTCTACCCCTAACGTTTGGGATCCTGTCACTTTCGCCCTTAACGTTTTTTCACTGTCAATTATACTTCTAACATTTTGTGTTTCTCCCAATAATGTCAGGCTTTTAGCTAACACCGTCAATTTTTGGACGAATTTTGATGACGTGATATCCTATGTGGCTAACAATTCTGATTGGACTTGATTTTTCTACATCAGCAGTCAATAGTACTAAGTTTTTGGGGTCCATTATACTGATGTAATGAGTATTTTGGTGTACTGAATTTATTGTACTGAGTTTTTGGGATCCACTATACCCCTAAAATGGATTAATGATGTGAAAAAAATTAAGTTCAGTCATAATTGTTAGCTACATAGGATGCCACGTCATAAAAAATTGTCCAAAAATTAACGATGTTAGCTAAAAGTCTGACATTGGGAAAAACACAAAACATTATGAGTACAATTGACAGCGAAAAAACGTTAGCGGTGAAAGTGACATGACCCCCAAACAGGGGCAGGAAATATACTTTTACAAAAAATTATTCATCTTTTGACTTTGTCTTGACTTTAACTTGAAGGAGAAATGTCGAAAATCCAATTTTACTATTTGCCAAAACCCAACTACTATTTATAATATAATATTAGTAAAAGCATTTTAGTCTTTTATAATATTTTATTTCACATCACATTTTTACATACCAATCACATTTTTTTATTTTTACTATTTACTCTATATATTATTCAACTTTATATCCATTCTCTTCCCACCTATTCCTACCTACCAAACACAGGGGTGTAGTTGAGTGGAAGAAACTCATCCATCTTTAATCAAAGCCTCATTTGGTTACTTGTTTGTAGAGCGTAATCTTGACTGTATTATAACATTCTTCATACCAAACATACCTTACTTTTTAGAGAATTCATCCTCTACATTATAAATTGAAGTGCTGTCTAAAGTGAGGAGAGTGATAGAAAGAAAAAATTGTGGGTCCTACATTTTCACAATTTTTCTCTCTTAGTTGTTTTCTCTATCTCTCTCTTTACTTTAGTTAACACTTCACCTTACAATGTAGATGATCCACTCTCTACTTTTTACAATCTAATGAAATTTTGTTTTTGCTTTTACTTTTTCACTTTTATTCTATTATCACTTTTAATGTAAGAATAAAATGGTCATTTTACTTACTTTTATTCCATTCACATAGACTCACATCACATTCTTATTCCTTCCAATGTTTCCATTTCCATTCCCCCAACATTCTTATAATCAAACAAGACCCAAGTGTCAGGAGTTTGATATCTAACCATAACTATGGAGTAAATTAAAATTTTTGGACTAATCATTCCACACTTCGAAATGTTATAATTCAGTGTGAAAATTAATTATTGTATTAGTAAATACCCTGATTTAAAAAAATATTTTAAGTATAATTTTTTTAATGCAATTTATTTATTTTTAAATCAATGAAAATTTATTAGTTTCAAATAAATGTGATGGACCTTTAATTTGCCTAATAAGTAACTCAAAACTTCGACTTCGTTCTTTTTTGGTGAAAAAACTTTGACTTCATTGATTAATTATTAATATTAATATTAACCTAATAGCAAATTCAGAATCAATCATAGGAAAGCATTTCCCCTTCTTACTTGTCATCTCCACTACTTCGCTTTCAAACCTTCCCTCTTTCCTCTAATTTTTAGTAATAATCGTGAACCGAAAATTTATAAAAACATAATTATTTAAAATTTCAAATAAAAAATATATATTAAACAAGGCCCCATTAATCTGTCTTCCAAAGTTTTTCTGTGTCATTATTAGGATAATTCAACAAGGAAGCAGAGATCTTCAAAAGGGGCTGCTTCAAATCTTCCAAAGATCCAATTCCGCCGTTGAGGTTTGGATTTCTGCATTTGGAGCTAATTTCGAGTTCGGAAATTCGTTTAGGGTTATCGTCGATGGCTCAGGCATCGGGTCGGAGTGGTTTGGTCGGAGACTACATCGTCGGAAGGCAAATAGGGTCCGGCTCGTTCTCGGTGGTGTGGCACGGGAGGCACCGAGTTCACGGAACCGAGGTGGCTATAAAGGAGATCGCTACCGCTCGGCTCAACAAGAAGTTGCAGGAGAGTCTCATGTCGGAGATTTTTATTTTGAAGCGGATTAACCATCCCAATATTATTCGCTTGCACGACATAATTGAGGTTGTTCATTTTCTTTTTAAACTGTTATTATCTCACTAGAAAACTCTCACCCATATTATAGCTATAAGCGTTTAATTCTGGTAAGGAGGTGTGAAGGTTTAATGAAAGTCCCTCGTCCCCCTCCCTTTTTTCTTCCTTTTCTTTTCTAGATTATTGGAAACTGTTTTTGAGCATCGAAAATGATGAACTTTGGCGAAAGCTGTAGTAAGGAAAAGAGCTTCCGAAAAACAAAGGTGTTTGATTTTTTAATGTTCTCTAATTTTTGTGAGAAATTTTCACTCCTCAGGGTATAAATTTGTCTGAACATGAGCTATTCCCCCGACGTGAGATAGTACTCTGCAAATAGCTTTGTATTTTGTGATTGCTTTGCGCATTTCGAAGTTGATGCTGCATTTTGCTTCTTAGTGGAATTAGGAAAATTCATGAGTAGGAAACAGGCTGAGGCTAAAGCTTGTACGTAACTTTAGGAATAAAGAGCTAGTAAATGCAGGGTTGCTCAAATGAATTGACTGTGATTAGAAAATCACATTGGTGATTTACAGTATTATGCTTCCAGATTATTTGGCTAAGAAATTATAATCTGTGATATATTCACGATGAGGGGAGTGGCCTGAAATATGTTATGAGCTGCTGAATTCGTTTACCCTGCTGGAAAATGATATATGGTTGTTTCCAAGGGCAAGAATCATAAGTATTGGGTTTGATATATCATTTTAACCCCTTTTATCCTGTCAAAGGATTAGTCTGGCAGGTGTAATACCGAATTTAATTTGCACTCATAATGTGTACACTGACTTGCTTGCTACTCTGCTAACTGATGTCATACATTTGCTTAATTTAGGTACCTGGAAAGATACATCTCGTCTTAGAGTATTGTAAAGGGGGTGATCTCTCTATGTATATTCACCGCCATGGAAGAGTCCCAGAGGGAACTGCAAAGTACTTTATGCAACAGTTAGGTATGTGATGCAGTAATAAGAACCAAAATGCTAAAATCACACTCAATAGTCTGTTATTCTAATTCAGTGAATAAAAGTCAAAAGATGTCTTTCAAAATAACCAGCAGGCCTTCATATAGGCTGCAAACTGGTTGAAAACAACAAAACATGGATTAAATTAGAACATTATCCAGGGATTAGATATTGCCCAAATCAGAAACCTGAATTTGAAGATCCCAAATCATTAAATAGTAAACTCTAAATTCTGGTGTTAAACCTTAATTAGAGGCATTTGCATTTTGCATCCATTTTTGTGAGTTATATACGGCGTGTTATATTAACTGATATAGTAATAATGGATAGAATTGTTTGTGTTACAGCTGCTGGCCTACAAGTTCTTCGGGACAATAACCTTATACATAGAGATTTGAAACCACAGGTTTGGTTATGCTTATTTACTTGCAATTAGTTACTTAAGTGCCTATCAATCAGGTTTATGACTTAAGTTGTTCAAAATTCTAGTTTATGTATTAATGTATGAGTTGTTTCTCAGGAGCAATAAAGTGTATATATATATTCAGTGACAGTTTAGATAAATTGAGTCTGATGTTTAAAGATATTATTGAAGGTTACTAGATTGTTGATAGCAGAAAAATATATATATGGATATACCTGTATAGGGTTAGGTGGTAGATGATGTTTTTGAATGAACGTAAATAGTAAAGTCTTTTTTGGAACAAATATTGGATTGTATGAAGGTTGTGCATATTTTTTAATTGTTTTATGTATAATTTTTGGAACAGAATCTTCTTCTCACCAGAAACGATGACAAGTCAGTACTGAAGATTGCAGATTTTGGATTTGCAAGGTAGCCTAATTATTTTTACTTCATTCATCTTTAACACTGATTCTTCTTATCTCCTCCTTGACACCCCGTGCTTGGCCTAAAAAAAGAATGCCTTCTGCTATCCATATATAGTAATTCTTTAATAAACCAAATAGATGTGTTTCTTTTGTTTTCTTTGATCCCCTTGTCCATCTTCAGTTATAAAACATGCTAATTGTTTTTCTTATGGCGTGTGCCAAAAAAAACATGCTGAGATCCTGTCAATCCTCTTTTCTATTATTTCTTTAATCCGTAATCGATTTAATGTGAAGTTAATTCTCGTTGAGTAAAACTTTGACTTTGTTATAAATGCACCCAATTACTTATTATTTGTGTGGTTGCACTAACTTGACACGTCATGGCTACTCTATGAGGAAAAGATGTAAGTTCTGCATACATCTTCGCTGTGTAGATTTTCAAGATGAACCTATCCTTTATGAAATAATGAGAGAAAAAAGAGTAAGACCTCAAGTATTACTCTCCATGTATGTGGCTCAATTGCCTTGGTATTGGCTTTTACAATGCTAAGCATGTGTCTTGTAAAGGTCTCTCTACTCACTTTTGTAAACTAGTTGTTAAAGCACGATAATTCTCATTTGCAGATCTCTGCAACCTAGGGGCCTTGCAGAAACCTTGTGTGGTTCACCACTCTACATGGCTCCAGAAATCATGCAACTACAGAAGTATGATGCTAAGGTGAATTTTACTCTTTAATATATTAGGCACTTCAGATTGCTTTACGATACCTCTTCCTATTAATCTTGAACCAAATACACAGGCAGATCTTTGGAGTGTCGGTGGAATCTTGTTTCAGCTCGTTACAGGAAGAACACCATTTACTGGAAACAATCAGATTCAGGTTTATGATTAATATGATTTCTTGATTTTTCTGGATTTTTTAAAGGATGACTGAATATATTATATACTCGTGTTATCTATAGTTGTAGTTCTCTAATTGGCTATGACTCCTCCTACGTCATAGTTAACTTACTATAATGATGCACTCTGCAGTTACTACAAAACATTGTGAAATCAACCGAATTGCAGTTCCCGTCTGATAACCAAATTCTGAGTTATGACTGTAAAGATTTATGTCGGAAATTGCTGCGCTGTAATCCAGGTACATATAAATTATGTTGAAAATTACAGTTTGAGTTATGAAATCTCAGGCTTGTTTAAGATACTTAATGTTAGATTTTGACATTTTTAGTCTGGTTAGAGCATTCCTAGAAGTATTTCTATGACTAATTTCTCAGAAGAACCAGTTTCTGTAGAGAGGCCATGCCATGGAGGAGGGGATTGCATGTTGTAGTTCCAGCTTCCAGCTGATAATCTGAAATTTGATTTGCTTAGGTTACTATCAGTTTGACAGCCCTTTTATACATAACTTATCACTTCCACTGCTACTAAGTTGCTAACCGTGCTAACAAGAATCAAGGAATATATTTGTTCTTCCTGCTTGAGGCAGGAAAATGCTTATTTTGGGTGGTTGTGTGACATTTAGATATTCCTATTTACTTGTTACAAGGTTCCTGTTGGAAATGTAAATTATTAGTCATTTTTGCTGAAGGAAAACAGGCAAAGGGATGAATAAGAAGGTCATAGAATATTTACCTTGAATTTCTATATACTTCATATGTCTTGATAATATAATGTTCTGATATATATATATTCCTTTATCATGTTTATTTTTTAGTGGAGCGGTTAACTTTCGAAGAATTCTTTAACCATCCATTTCTTTCTCAGAAGCAATCAGAACAGGATAGATCATTGAGGTACAATTTCAACTTATGGTAAATATTTTGTTTATTAAGTTTGCAGATATAAATACCTTTTGATTTGCAGGAACAAAATTTCTTCAAGGATAGCTGGTGAATCTCGATTAACAGCACCTGATCCTTTGAGAACAACCAAGGAAAATTGTCAAGAGGAGTGCTTGCCCTTCTTTCTAGATGATGATACTAGTGGTCCTGAAAGGAGCCCATCTTTCTCTAGGAAGAAGTCCTCAATAAAATCAACCTATGGATTTGATCTAAATACAAAACTAGATCAAGACTCAGCATCCACTACTTCTAATAACTTAAATTTAACTTCCAGACAGCGACCTGAAAACAATACTATAAGGTTGGACAGCCATAGAACATCAAGAAGAAATATTAGCGATCCTCTAGAATCTTTAGAACAGAGATTGGAAAACGCTTGTTCAAAAGGTATCCATCAACTAATTATGATTTGTCTTCCTCATTCAGCTTATGATGTTTAAAATTAAGATTGGTCTTTCTGATTTTGTGTATTGTTGCTTATATTGGTTGCATGAATTTGGCAGTTGCTGACTCACTAGAGAATATTGATCAAGATTATGTTCTTGTGTCTGGACCCCCCATGGATGTCTCATCATCTTCAGTGAGTGCATCAAAGCCAAGCCATTTTCCATTTAGATCAGGTGGTTCCCCCCAAGAGTCTTCTAATATAATTGATAGAGTAAGTGCTCCAATGCCAATAATTGGTGCAGCTACCAGTAGCACATATCAAATTGGAAGTGCAGAAAGTCAGGACTCTGCGCCTGGGACTTCAAATGCATCAATGGATACAGGAGATGAGCAGCCATCAGCTCACTGCATGACAAGGATAAAATCATTGCAGCAGTGTGCATCTACCATAACTGAATTAGTTAATGAAAAGGTAAATTTAACTTCAACCTTTCTCTTGTCTTTTTGGTTTTCTTTGTGAAAATTTTCTGTTCAATTTTAGAAAAAGTTCATTCTATGCAAAAGCCATGGAATACAATTGAGTTATCTTATAGAAATGAGCCAAGATAGGACACATTGGTATCGCTTGCTCCATGTAGCCAACCTCACTTACAGGAAAAATACTTTGTTTGTTGTATAATTGAATTGTCTATTCAGTCTGCCCCTTATTACAAAAGCAGTATAATCCTTGTAACCGATGCAGATATTTTTATAATGGGAAGGTTAGTTGAGCATTGCTCCATGAATTTAGATCCTCTCATGTGGGAGGCAAATATGACATTGTCATGTGTGCAAAGAGATAGACTCAAATTTACCTGAGTGGTGCGCATCATTTATGTAATGTATTGGATACTATAAGTGTATGCTGTTTGCATACTTTGTGTCTATCTCTCTCTTTACATGACAATGTCACGTCATTTTCTCACATGATAGGATCCAAATCCATTGATCCATTGGGCAAATTATATAATGAATCAACATGTCAAATATTGACTGTTCAGTACATGCAGGATCATAATCTTAACTCTTAAATTACTTTGTGTAAAGCTATGAAGATGTCTGATAATAACTAACCGAGACATATTTGAACTTTTCTTTAGAGTTATTTGTTTTCATACAGTAAACCATTTTTCTCATTTTCAGTATGCTTTACGAAATACCTACCTGAGGAGTTGCCTTGGAGAAGACAATTTTCCCTTGGTGGGAATGCTTCAATTCTTGTACTATTGCATGCTTCCCATCTTGACATTCCTGCAATAGCTTATTAAATCTATTATAACTTAACCATAGAAATGTGTAAAGACAGAACATGTTGGCGTCGTTTGATCCATATGGCCGACCCCACCTAGTGGAAAAAGGCTTTGATTGTTGTTGTTATTGTTAATGGATTAGAATTAGATCATTTTCCATGTTCAAGAGACTGAAGCAGTTACATCACTGTTGGTTGTCTCACTTAGGCTATAATGGTTTATAGCCAGTCATAATGCATTTATGTCATCCTCAGGCTGTACTAAATATTGCATGATACACGTGTTTCAATGCATACATTAATAATGTTTTCTCACTTGTTCAAGAAATGCTGTAATCCCACAATATATAATTTATCTGAAACAATATTTCAATTGAGGTTCACTTGAAATATGCCTCATCCTCATGTTACATTGGCTAGTGGCTTTGACTTTTTTAAGTAAAGTGGTTCATTAATAGTTATTCAAGTTTCTGTCCTAAAATTCATGAAACTTTTCCTTGTGCTTCCCCTGTCTAAATAAAATAAAGATGGAGGCAGGAAAACAGTTAGAAGCATTCTCTATTCAGCTTGTTATTCTTGCAATTTGGAAGCAAGCACTGCACATATGCCATGCACAAGCTGCCTCTGCCATGGAAGGAAGTCCAAGTCAAGAAACTACAAGATGTAGGAGGAGCACCAGCATGAAGCCTGGTAGTTCTGATTCCGAAGAATGCCTTGATGGAAACATGCTAGGGCCAAAGGATATTTTATCTCAGATTGAAAGTGAATTTCTGAGGGAATTTGAGCATGCTGAGGAACTTGCTAAGGCTGTTGAGCCAGGTATGACTTTGTTATTTTGATTTATCAGCTAAATAGCAAGGTTTCCTGTGCCTTCCATTCTTAAGGTATCTATCTTTGGCATAAATGTTTCAGTCTTTGAGTCAACATCAGTCTTTAGTCTTGACCCTTTTTGAGGTCCCAATTTCTTTGCTTACTATGTAAACTAACAATTTGATTAAATCTGGGAGTTAGATGTGGTATATCTGATAGTCTCGGCTCTGGTGCTGTATACTAGGACTTTTTATTAGTTGTCAAGGACTACTTTTGCTCAGAAGTGTTGTGAAGTGAAGACCAATGGATAGTTTATTATAATCCTTAGGACGCCCTCTCACACAAAGGCCCTTTGTGCTGAAAAAATTAATTTTAATATATAGATATTAGGCAGCAAGATAGACTCCCAAGCATTTGGTCATAGAAGCTCTAATACTACGTCGAGACCACTTAAAAGTGAATGCCCATAATTAGTTCTATGATCTCTAGTATTAGTCAATCATATTAAGTACTGATGTTGATGTTGTGATTCATACATGGAAAATGTGGAGTTTATAAAATAGTTTATTTTCTGCATATAAGTATGCCAAGGTGCCAGTGTTCCATCTGCATTAGAGCTGGAGTAGTGGCTCTTGTTGCTTCACTGTATAATACATTAATACCAATCTATTGGTCCTGATCGCAGGAAATACAGAGATGCCTGATGCAATGGAGACAATTTTTCAATCTGCCCTTGCTTTTGGGAGACATGGGGGTGTAAGTATCTTCTTCCGCTTCTCATTTCTTACATTATCAACTGGCTTTTGCTGTCTTATAAAAATCAGGTTTTAGGTACACTAGGTTAATTGGCTTGCGAGGTCATGTTTCTGCACTACATTTTTCCTAGTAACTTGTGACCTGGTTGGTTCCTTACTTAAGCTTGATACTTTCTATAGAGGGGCCTGTAAGGCTGTAAGAGTGCCTTTATTTTCCACACTGGTTTAGTTGGTCAAAAAACAAGAAATAGAGATAAAATGACAACAAATTAGTTGTTCCAGGCCTTGATCTATTTGTAATTCTTGATAACGACATTTTATGGGCAATGAGCATTGAGCAATGAAGCAGAGATACAAAACAAATATAGAGACATGAAAAATTTTAGAAGTAGAAGATACTGTATTTTTAGAATAGTTAAATAAAAACTATGAAAACATATGTACTTGCAGATATAGGGAAATGTACCTGGAAAAGGATTGCCTCCAATAAGAGTATATTGTGAAATATATATATATATATAGGGAACTGTAAAAAATAGAAAAGGCCCAATACTATTGGGATATGTATCAGGTTCGATATTCAATGTGTTTTATTATGGATAATAAGGGTATAAATGAACATAACTGAGGCTAGTGATCTCATGTACTGTTGGCAGGTAGAAGAGCTCATGGGTGATATGGAAACTGCAGCTGCACTGTATTCAAAAGCTGTGCGACTATTGGTCTTCCTTCTAGTGGAAGCTACATCCCTCATTCTCAACCCGCCATTTTCACTGACAAACTCGGATCGATACAGGCTTCGAACTTACATTGATATTTTAAACAACAGGCAAGGTTATTCAAGGTCTCAGCGAATGACACTACTGAAATGTGACCAAACACAGGGCAACCTTAAGAACAAGTTTTAGCAGCAGTTCTTTTATGCCCCATTTCACGATTGAAATTATTTATTTGTACAGTAATTCTTTGAGGGAGGGGAAGTTGGGAATGCCAAAGGTTATGGGAGTCCACCACCTCAAGCTAGGTTCTTGTAAAAATATTTCTGTGATTAGAATGATGATTAACTGTACATTTACATTTTTATGCTTTCGCCTTCACGGAATCTGAGGACTTGCATATGTTAATGTTTGAATTTGTTTTAGTCCAATATGTAAGGTAATGTGCATTTTAGAAGTAAAATATGATCAGTGTCTCCAATCTTGATTTAAGTGCTTATACATTTGGCTCTCATATTTGTGTAGTTATATAGAGTGCATGTATGAGACAAATTTATAAAAACAAAAAAAGGGGGGAAACAGTTCAGAAAAACTCACTTTGCACATTTGGAACTTCTGATGTGAGAACAATGGAGATGGGCTTTTCTGAAGTGTACCGTTTGTCTTAAAACTACTCCATTTTACATATTAACTTGTAACAATTGTATTTACTTTATATTTTAATTAATCTGCTTATAGGTTAATATACAAAAAATAACACCATTAGGTGCTCTTGTAGCCTGTCCTGTTCACCAAAATTTTTTTTAACATATTTCAAAAGAATATCGGTGGATATACATATTTATTTTCTTTCAAGTTTATATTCATTCAATCATTAACAAAACCATGATTAATAGACCTCCAAAAACTTTAAATTAAGAAGTCTGCGGTCACTAGATTATATTTTAAAACATAAAATGAAAAAATACCTATTTTTCAGAGGAAAATAATGATTTATCATACATTTTAAGAACTAATTAATAATTTATCAAATAATATTATAGTAGCTCCTCATTATTATTTTTTGTTTTGGGAGATCCTCATTATTATTTTCTTAAATAAAAGTACAGTAAAACATAAGGAATCGTTGGTTGATCATATAAAACAAAAATCTCTCAAACTTTTTCAGCACTGGACAATAAAAAGGCTAAAGACAAGGCAAAACTGATAATGCAGTGTCAATTAAGATTAATTGGCTAGAAAAACGGATCAATGGTGTGGCCGATGTGCTAATTTACTACACAAACACTTTACAAATATCCTACTTTCTTTCTTTCTTTCCTAATTCAAGGTACCCCACGTGCTAACTAAAGCCATTCCCTCCTCATTCTCCATATATAATACCCACAACGAAATCCAAGCGTCCTTAATGGTCTTCACTTACCCTTGTCACTCCGCCGCGTTTCCTTGCCATTGCTGTAGGATCATTAGCTTGAAAGCTCCCAGCTTTATTTTTCTCAGTCCCTAATAAAGGTAGATGCCGAATTTTTTTCCTTTCCTGCTAGATTTTCTATTTTCTGAGCTATTTACCTTTCTCTTTTCATTCCCTTCAAAATTTCTGCTCAGAGATTTTCATTGCTAGAAACTTGTAGCTAACTGTAAAACCATTCCTAGAAGCATGGGTTTATTTGGGCTAGTGCTACATTTTATGCTGATTTGGGGGTCTTGTTTTGTAGTTTCCTGGGTGTCCTACTTTCTCGCTTTATCTTTATCCTTGCAAATTGCTATTAGCCTATTACTATATGATCAGTAACTTGACAGCTCTCAGCTTTTTCTAAGTCCTTAACAAACTTGGATTCTGAATCGTTTTCTGTGATCCTGTCATAGTTCATTTTGTGAGATATTCTCCTTTCTCATTCCCTTGAAAATTTCGGCACAAGGATTGCGTTGCTAGAAAACTGTAGCTATTTGTGAAAACATTACTTGAAGCATGCTTATGCATTTATTTGGTTGAATGCTATATCTTATGCCAATTTGGCTGCCTTGTTTTGTTGGTTTCATAGTTGATATTCCTGGGGTTACTTAGTGGGAAACTAGTAACTACAGATTCATGCACTTATATTAGCTATTTTCTTTTCACATTCCCTTAAAAATTTTGGCCCAAATATTACACTCCTAGAAAGCTGTAGCTACTTGTAAAAGCATACTAGAAGCATGCAGTTATTTGGTTGAATCCTTGAAGGCACATGTTATGCTGATTTGATATCCTTTTTTTTGTAGCTGATAGTTTCTTAGGAAACTACAAATTCGTCGACTTATCTTAGTGGTTTTGTGGTTAGAGAAGTTACAAAATTTGAATATAATGGCGGGTTGTTCTTCAAATTTTGGGGTGTCACGTGTTGCCAATGTAAACAAAGACGCTGGTTTGAGAAAGCTGCAAAATCAAAATTTAAGTTCAAACAGCTTGAGTTTCAGAAATGTGTTAAAGGATGCTACTTTTCCTGTCTTTTGTGGAAACAAGTGCTGTAGGTATGTCACTCTGCAAAAGAAAGAACGAATTGTGATAATGAATATGTCACAGCCACCATCTGAATCCTCATTCACTGTAACTACAGTTGAAGTTTCAGAAGGTGGGGAAGGTGAAAGTGTCTTGGGCAATGAGCATAAAATTTCCGATAATGGGTCTGACTCCAAAGCAGATAGATGTGAAAATAGTGAGGTCATAGATTATGGTAGTGGTGGTAATGGGAGCTTTGGAAGTGGTGGAGCAGGAGGTGGCGGCGGTAGTGGTGGTGGTGATGATGATGCTGATAAAGAAGAGGAGGAATTTGGGCCAATATTGAAATATGAGGAGGTAATGAGAGAGACAGAGGCTCGTGGTGCAACTCTTCCTTTGGATATGTTAGAGGCTGCAAAGAGTGTGGGAATTCGCAAGGTGCTTTTGCTTAGATATTTGGATTTGCAGGTACAGTGTCGCAAGTGACAATGCATTTCTATCGTCTTTCTTTTAATTTCATGTCCAATATGTAATGAATTACTAGCACAAACTCTTCTGAAGCAAGATTACGTTTGCCTTTGACTTCTATTATTGATAATTTTGTGGTATTCAACTTGCAGGCATCTGTCTGGCCTCTAGGCTTTGCTATGAAATCATGCTCAATGCTTCGCAATAGAATGCTGGCTGATCCATCCTTCCTTTTCAAAATATTTTCAGAGGTCGGTTTGGCCTGTCTTATAATCTCGATTCGACTTGTTCATTTATAGTACCCTCGGTGTTGAGTCTGTCAGATTATTAGTGGTGCAGTAAATATGATATCAAGTCATGACTATTATTATTAATTCTATATTAACCCAACCAGCTTAATTATAAGATGATTGCTTCTTATAAACTCCATATATCCTGATTCCTACTACTCTATTAAGTGTTAACAAGCTTTCTATTTGCTAAAATAATTATACTATCTACCCTATAATCTTTTTCAGCTAGAACTTGTTATAATTTCACATTTTCAATTTCCATGTCTTCGTTGGTTATTTTCTGTCCCAATCCTGTCTTTATTAATGAGAAGTTCAGAACAGAATTCTTGTAATCTTGGTCATTGAGAAATTGAGCACGTGAAATATATTTCTGTACCAATAATTTTTCTCTTGTATGATATCCAGATTGTCATTGATTCTGCTTGTGCTACTGTTGCTGAAGTTCAAAAGAGAGGCAAAGATTTTTGGGCCGAATTTGAGTTGTATGTTGCAGATCTTCTGGTTGGTTTGGTGGTCAATGTTGCTGTGGTAGGTATGTTGGCACCCTATGCTCGAATCGGAAAACCATCAATGTCTAAGGGATTCCTTGGAAGAATGCAGCACGCTTATGCATCTTTGCCTAGCAGGTTGCGTAATCATACCACATGGCTTTATTATTCATATGGAATTCTTTTCTCTAATATTTCTTCGGTGTATTGATTTATTAAAATTGGTCATTTGAAGAAGACATTTAAGTCATAATTCTTGTGACTCAAATGCTTGTATAGCTTCAGAGCATGCAGAGGAAGTCTAAGTCTTTATAATTTATATTGCTAATTTATGCAGTGTATTTGAAGCAGAAAGGCCAGGATGTAGATTTTCTGTACAGCAGAGAATTGGAACATACTTCTTCAAGGTAAAGACTTTGAGTTTGTGTCACATCAAAGGTTGACCAAATTATGAGGGGTTTTAAATCATCTATTCATAACGCCATTTCAGGGTATAATGTATGGAGCCGTTGGTTTTGGATGCGGTATTATTGGCCAAGGAATTGCAAATTTGATCATGACTGCAAAGCGGTATGGTTTCTGTTTGAAGGTTCTTTTTTTATAGTATCTTGCCTTATCAACTATTGATTCAGCCCTAGACAAAGGTCCAAGAATGCCTCTGCTCTTAATTGAAAAAATAAAAGGTTATAGATCAGGATAATGACGAAAAATCAGATTAAGAAATAAAATATTGACTGAAATGCAGGCAACACATTGATAATTGCAGTTTTCCTTTTTCAGTCATAGTGTGTTCATATACTTTTCACATTCATTTGGAAATATTTCCTTTCTCTGACTCCATAAATAATTAAGCTGTGGGGTATGAATTATTTCTCATAATCTTTTTACTTTATACCAGGAGCATAAGGAAATCAGAAGAGGACATACCTGTGCCACCTCTTGTGAAGAGTGCAGCTCTTTGGGGTATGGAATACTTATTCTGAATGCGCAATTTGTTATTTTCTAGATGCTTCAGTTCAATGTTAGTAGATGTAACTGGAAAGTTCTAGTTCATGTATCTAGATGAGTATGATTCATGTCCCTAGATGCTTAAGGGTCACGTGGTATGCCAATATGTACCCATTGTACTTGGTGGTTGCAAGAAGAAATTCCTCTTCCATGTGGAAATATCCCTCTTCCTTGGTTCCTTCCTTCAACATATTTTAAACTATTGGAAGATTTCAAATGTTGTCTAGCTCATCTCCTCTATTCAGTTAGAAACAACATTGGTTTCTTTGAGCTGTTAAGGAGAATTGTTTTTCTACTAGTTCCTGTGGTGAGAAAAGAAAGATTTTCTTTCTGCTCTCTTGTCTGTAAGTCTAGCTCTACCCCCATTATGGGACCTTTCTGCTAGCTCGAGCCAGATTAGGCAGAGCCCATTGGGCTTCTGGATATTGGTGGTTTTGAAAAAAAAAAAAAAACTCTTTTTGCCAATATTTGTTCAATCTATGTGGACCATGTTAACTAGCATTATCAAAATGGTCTTGAGCCCACCAGCTGGCCTGCATAACCCTAATAGGCTAATATTATGTATATCTCCTTGATTTCTTATACTTGTTTTGAGGTTTTAGAATGGACACAACTTGAGTATAGTTCTTTAGGCCCTTGCTATGAAGTTTTTGTCACAAAAATTCAATCATGACTTGCCATGTTAATGTTGAAATCCTGTTTTGTCCCTCTATCTAAGTTGCTTTTCTCTATGAATTTGCAGGCGTGTTTCTTGCGGTTTCTTCGAATACCCGATATCAGATCATTAACGGACTGGAGCGATTGGTAGAAGCATCTCCAATGGCCAAGAAGGTTCCACCAGTGGCTTTGGCTTTCACAGTTGGGGTGAGATTTGCCAACAATGTGTATGGTGGCATGCAGTTTGTTGACTGGGCTAGATGGAGTGGGGTGCAATAACTGTATTCTTGTTTTGTTTAGGGTTTTGCTTGCATGCACTTCTTTTTTTAGCCATTAGATTTAGCAAGAGTGAACATTGAAAAAATGAAAAATAGAAACCTCTTTTGCTGGAATTTCTTCATATATATTCTGATATTCTCCCTTCTCTTTTTTACTAGCAGATTACTGTAGTACCTGGCTATTTTGCTTTGTTAATCATTCCTCAGGTTGATTACCAAATAGTCAACCTTTGTTTGATGATTATGAATGACTTTGTGATACTTCGGAATTCGGATATATCATGTTTTTGTTATTCTTTAGATAATTTATTAGTTTTGAAAGAAATTATAATTTATAAAAAATTTATATTTGATTAGAAATATATATTTTAAAAACTATTATTTTATTACTATTTATTTTGAGTTAAAAATGATAAAGTTATTTTATTTTAAATTGATCAAATACACATTTAATTGTATAAATAATAAATATAAATGTATTTTGATCAAAATAAATGAAATTGTAATGTTTTTAAATTTATGTAAATTTAATAACCTTTCATATAAAGCAATAACCTGGATCATATAAATTATAACAAGGACAAGGTTTAGAAAAGTTACATGCAGTAATATAAAATATGTGATTTTTTTTTTTAAATCAATCATAAAGAGATGAAATGTATGAATTAAGAATTATACCAGCGTTAATTTTTTGTTGTAGAACTTTACAAATATATAAAAACTTCGAGTTAATCAAAATAAGTGCATCAATAATTTATTTTTAAAAAATGGTAATATAAAGAAAATTTCTAAACTTTTCATAAGTGTAAAGGTGAAGAACTCTCATCGTGGAACCGGCTGGTTCTACATTCTAATAGCAAAAATGATAGTGTGATAGCACCAAAGTTCAAATTTTGTTTTCTTTTGTTTGTGGTTTACTTGTTACAATCAAGACTCAAGAGTATGATATGATTTTCTGTGATAAATTTTTTTCCGAGTGATTTTAAATAAATTTAAGATTTTATTTGGAGACTTGGCGATTAACCTGGTGTGTTTCATGCAAGGAAATGGTTGTCACCCAGCAAAAGATATTTTTGTAACAACTGTTTGGACTGTGACATCTCTAAATGCGTACAGAGTTTCATTTTCTATGTGGAAAAAAAAGCTGAAAACAGAGATTCTTGGACCAAAACCAAAAATGGAGGAGAAAAAGGACAAAATGAAAAGAGATAAAAGATCCCAGTGGATCTTAAAATCTCTACCACCAACCAAGCTTTCTGTTTGTGTAAGCAAAACGTGCTTCTCGCTTGCAGTTTATAGGTTTTCATATATATGCCTTTGAAGTGTTCGTGATATTGCCTGAGTGAAAATGTTGGAAGGAAAAGCGGTGGTGCGTGAGACAGATATGCCAGAGGTGATTCAGAGCCATGTTATGGAGTTGGCTTACCAAGCTCTGGATGCCTATGAAGTTTCTGATTGTCAATCCATTGCCAATTTCATCAAACAGGTCTATTCTTAACTAGTTTGTATGAAATGCTATGGAATATATGTGTTAATTGGCTTCTATAACTAGTCACAAATAGTGATGCTGTATTGAAACTATGAAGATCTTGAACGATGCAAGCTAATATTTCTTATTATTTCTTATCCTTTTAACTGATTGTCCATATTGCTTATTTCGTCAAACGGCTCTAGTTTTAACCATCCATAAAAATAAAAATGAGTAAAGACAAAATACGTTGGCGTCGCTTGATCCCATATAGCCGATCCCACATAGTGAAAAAAGGTTTTGATTGTTGTTGCTCTAATTTTAACCATCCTACCATTTGATTGACTTGGACAAAACTAAGGACATTCCTGACCACAATACAAACTATATTCATTTCTTATCTTTTCAAATACATTTTTGGTAGAAGGGGATAGATTTTATTTGATTATATTAACAAATCAGTCCTTGTAAAATTAATCTTTCTCTTTTCCAATTCTTGAAAACTCAGCACTCTACATTTTGGTCTCTAAAAGATTCTTCTCTCTCCCGTTAAATCTCTGAAAGATTAGCACTATACAATTTTGTTCCTATTAATTTTTTGCCTTTACAAATTTTAACATCTCTATACATTAGTCCCTCTATCATCTACTTAACTTAATAAGTTGTGTGGAACTTAGAAATTATAGAAATTGAACTATAAAGTGTTAATCTTTCTGGAAGTAAACATGAGAAAGAGAAATCTTTGAAGGATGAAACTGTACAGTACTAACCTTTCTGCAAGAGAGAGAATAATCTTTGATATCATCTTATTATTTCTTTTCCTCTTTCTGGTAGACAAAGGTGAAGATAGTGGGACAAGGAAAATGACAAAATTTAACTAGAGAAAGTGGGATAAACTACTGTTCTTGAAAGTTTACTTTATTCTGTTGGTAATAACTAATGAGTTCACCCTTGGATCTGATATCTGCTTTAATTATGAAGACCAAAATGGTTTAAAGAATCAAATGTCATGTCATTTACCTAGGACTTACCCATCTATACTTTTGACGCTAGGAGGAATTTCATAATTAAGGTTGGTTCAATCTTATCTTATCTTGCAGATTGAGAAAAAGTAAAAAAAAAAACATACTGAAACAAGATGTTACTCTTTACATTCAAAAGTAATAGAAAAGAATCAAGCAACATGAAGAGGGATCTGATTTCCATTTTCTTATTTTTATTTTCTATTGTTGACTTTTTAACTTATTATTGGGTTAAAATATGTTATTTTTCAAACATCTTGAAAAAAAAAATGTCACTCTAATTCATAATGTGTTATACATCTATTCCTACAGGCTATGGTTTAGTTGATGTTCATAACTAGGCATGTTAAGCTTAACCTGAAAGCCTTGTGCTTTATAGCGTGCTGGTTCTTATTACTTCTTGTAGGAAAAGATCTCAGATAACTAACTTGTTGGACAGAAACTTGATGAAGCATATGGACCTGCTTGGAATTCTGTGGTTGGCAAGGACTTCGGTTCTTGCATTACACATTTATGTGGAAGTTTCATATTCTTCCGTGTGGAGATGATGGAATTTCTGATCTTCAAAGACGGGAAGGACTTCAGTGAAAGCAGAGAAGAAGCTATTGGGAGTGCTGCACAAAGCCAAAACAAGCGATTCTTAAATGCTTAAATTCATTGTAATGTTAATGCATATCATAGTAGAACCTTATCTGACTATCTCTAGTTTACCTCTGATAAAGTATATCTATTCTTTGAAGAAAAAACAATTACATCAAAAGGGAGTAGACAAAGTTTTTAGTAACAACAATGGTGTCCTGCTGTTATTTTCAGGTAGCTCTATAAAAAATCTGTCAACTACTCCTGTGTCTGAATATAATTTAAGCAGTTAAGTGCAAACAGAACTGTAATCCATTATGTCTAATGCTCATAAGAACATGTATTTCTGGTCTTACCAATCTTGACAAAATTCTGCTTTTGAATGTCATTCTTTAAAGAATGCAACTTCTACCCTTGCAGGCTGCAGCAGGTAATGATTCATAGATGCACAATCTAGAAAGCTACGAAGCATCAAAATCAAACACCACACAACACTTCATATTGTATTTGAACTCTATACATTTTGTCATTGAGCTGTGTTCGTATCTCATATCTGTGTCAATATCCTTGCTTCTTAGCTAGAGATGTACAATGACTTTAGCTTCATCAAACTGATTAAGAGGTTCTACACTGGCATCAAGGAAGAGGTAATCTGCATCCCAAGGGCTAGATACAGTATATTGTTCTAAACCTCAGGATGCAGATTACCTGATCCTGACCCAATACTCACTCTTCCAAGAAAGATTGCACCAATGGAAGCAGAGGAGAGAACGAAATACTAATAATCTGTGAGTACAATCCATATCTATGATGTTAAGAATTTATAATGGTTCGAAAAGTTACTGATATATTCTTCGAGACATTAACATTGACATTGGGGTCCACAGAACATGTACTGTACTGTGCTTTGATATGTGAGAAATTTTTAGGTGCATGTGTTACGCTACGTTATTTGTACATTAACCAATAATATTCATATCAATTTTTACTTTTCAGACTAGAGGACCCACATGATAAATAAAATAAGAATAAATAGATGAATGCTATGATTACCAAAAAAATAAATGAATACTATTAGTCAATGCATAAATAACGTGACACAATATATGCACCTAAGAATTTTTACTGATATTTGATCAAGAATCCTCCACAAACTCATGTTCATTTTTGGCCAATCATATGGTAGGGTCCTCTCCTTCCATAAACGAAGTTTTTTTCTTGACTGCTTTTGAAAAGCATAGTAAGATGCTTAGATCTTCCCCAGTATGAGGAAAGATTCGTTTCAGATTATCTAACATAGTCATGAATGCTGGTGTTTCAGTATGCTTCAAGCTTACTACTCTGTGATTTAAGAATCTTAACCTTTATGATGCAAACTCCTCCATGTGGAGATCTCTGGTTGTCTCTTCCCAAAAGATGATTACGAACTGAAAAAGAAAGACACCCCATTATATTGTATCAAGCTTGAGGGTCCCCATTAGATTTTATCAATGACACACGGAAGACTCAATTCCCTTTGCCATAATTATCTGTTCAGAATAGTAGCCTTTAATTATTCATTCAAGCTAATAATTACTTGGTGCTTATCCAAGTCAGTGACTTGTGGGTTGATATTAAAATGATCAATGACTGTTATGCCATCAAGATCTATCCAAGTCAGATTATATTTGTGTTTCAGTTTGCAAAAGCATGAGTCATATTTATTAGTTGAAATCCAAGAAGCATGGAGGAGAGAAACATGACATGACCAAATTTTTAAAGTTGACTGATCAGGATGGCATTAAACAGAATGCATGCTTGCTTTGGTTCTGGTTTAATGTATTTAGGAGGAAGCTTAGCTTGAGAAACAAACAAATCATATGGACCCTCTTTTCCTCTTTCATGGTTGAACTTTCTGTTTCCCACATAGGAATAGATGCCATGGATATAGAGCCCAAAGTGCTGCATTAGTCTGCATGCTACCAAAAGTATAATATTTGCTTAGCTTCCTGGCATAAATAGTTATCTGGTGTGCAATTAACTGATGGAAACTAAAAGATTTTAAAGAAGATTTGTTCTTTTCCGTGCATGAATAGGTTGCATGGGTACTTCTAAAATCAAGCCGTACCCGTATTTGATACGTACCCGTACCCGTATCTCTATCTCTTTAAATACTTTTGAATACTTCAAAATATATATGATGTAGTATTTTTTTCTGGAAAAACTTTGATTTCAATACTTATTAAAAGAATTTCATGTGTATCAGTAAAATATTAACTTTTAGTCTTATAGATTAGATAATTATAAGAGAAAGACAAATATATACTTAAATATCAAATAAGTTTATAACTAAGTTATACCATTTATATAGATTTTAATATCATTTTACTATTATTTTGTTTGATAGTGTATAATTAAATAGTCATTATCTATTTTTATTATCATAAAAATGGTCATATATTATAAATTTTTATGTATATATTGCCGTACCCGTATCTTATATTTTGAAAATTAGTCGTACCCATACTTGCACCCGTACCCGTATCTGTACCCGTATCCGTATCTATGCAATGAAAGATCTATTCTTTGGATTGATAAGAATTGTGGGTTTACAATTATAGAGCTCCATTTTTTTAAGAAAAAAGATAAGACATAATTCTCATACAAGGTTAAGAAGTGTATTATCAAAACACAGACTCTTTATCATTTGTATAACATCGTTATGACATTTGAGAGTTACCATTTGGTCTCAAATGAATTTTTAATTAGGGTCTTTAACGTTTAAATTCTTCCAATATTGTTGAAACTAAATTAAAAGTTATAACTTCTTTCATCCATCCAAGAGTTATATCAAGATCTAACAATTCTGATGATGCTAATTAATTATGCTCTGAATCAATGCTACAAACGAGTGTACGTTCGACCATAAATAAAAGATGATAGACACGAATCAATCCGCTAACATATTTAATATATTTTTTTAAATTTAAAGTGTAAGACAAAGACACATGACAAGTATCCAGAAATTAAAAAAATATCTCCAATCTTTTTCAAAATTCATTTCCGCCCTCTTTTATGGTGACGATATCATTAGAGATTATGGATATATAAAGTAAGTGATAATTAAGTCAGTGTCCCTAGCTAAGCTTTGATGGGATTCTGGTCCCATTAGCTATTATATTTGTCACATGAAACGATCATTAGTTCAAACTTGAAACCAATGAATTCTTAAGATTCCATTATTCCACCTAATTGAAAAAAACGGATCAAATATTGGGTTCCAATTCCCACCAACTAGCTTGATGATAATGTTATTTGTGATATATATATATATATATATATATAATAATTTTGAAGAAAAATATTCACAAATTGTTGGTTTTTAATGTTGATGTAAAACTATAATTTTGAATCATCATTGTCACTTTATTTCATCCCGTCCTGGACAATGTTTTAAACAAAATTGCTTCAAATATAGAATACTAGTGAAAAAAAAAGTGTCAATTAAAAAAAAAAATAGATTCTTATATAGCTTTCATGTAAAAGAAAAATGATATGTCATTGTTAAGAAAGAGATCAGCATAGATGGATACACACTATATTGATTCACCGCTTAAGTGAAATTTACTCATTTTTAAGAGTTAGCCTCATTTGCTATATGTTTATGTTTTTCTCATATATATAGAATTGAGATGATGAAATGGTATCACTCCTTTTTTAAATGAATCCCTGTAATGTATTCTCTTTCCTTGCTGCAACATATAATTAAACTAAACAAAAGTTGGATATATATATATATATATTTGTAGGGATGTATAGATTTTATATGTTCATACATATGGTGGACAAAAGCGGTGGTGGCGGGACAAGAAAAAAGATGAATTTTTATCAAATTCTGCAAATTGTTCTAAAAAGTTAATTTGCTTTATTATTATACTGATGCGGAAAAATTAAAGTTGTTACATATTCCTCCTTTTCCTGGGATATGTCGATCTGCTTTAAATTTGGGACGAAACAATTGTATATATATATGGACATTAGCAAATTAATCATATATATATATAAAACCTACTCCCCAATTGGAAATTTTCATATATATGATCCAATCTTGAACGATAATTGGTGATACAGAGGAAATACTATGAGCCAATTACAATAACAAAGTGTTAACACTGCATTAATTATATATATACACACACACAAATTAAATACCATATTTTAAAGAATAAATATTAGTATACTATATATAATTTAAGAATTATGAATTATGTTTATTAGAGATAAACATTAACTCTCACATGTAAGATAAGATACTCAATTGAGTACTTAAGGAAGCTTAGTTCTTCCTCCTTATGAGCTAGCTTTTGAGGGTGGGTTCCCCAAGTTAGCCCAAGATAATAAAGGAAAAAAAAATTAAGTCACAAATAGAAAAAAGAACAGTTGGGCTTGAGGGGGAGTATTAGAGATAAACATTAAGTCTCACATCTAATAGGATAAGATACTCAATTGAATACTTAAGGAAGCTTGGTTCTTCCCTCTCATGAGTCATGAGCTAGCTTTTGAGGGTGGGTTCCCCAAGTTACCTTGAGTTTTAACATGGTATCAAAGCTCAATGACCTAACGGCTCATGACGATCCATAGTCTAAGATGTGAATAAAAAAACTTCAGATAAAAAAAAAGAAAAAATATATGGCCTCTAAGGTTCAAAAAAAAGAGTACAAGCCCGAAAGAAAAAAGAAAACGTCTCTGAGACTCAAAAGAATACAAGCCCAGGATAATAAAAAATAAAAGATAAGTCACAACTAGGAAAAAGAACAAGGAGTATTAGAGATAAACATTAAGTCCCACATCTGATAGGATAAAATACTCAATTGAGTACTTAAAGAAACTTGATTCTTCCTTCTTATGAGCTAGCTCTTAAGGGTAGATTCTCCAAAGTATCTATTAAAAAAAATCTTTCTAACACCACTTTTTTTTTTTCCTGTTTTATGTTAAAAGAATATAGCTATATTGTTATTTTATAATATTAAACTATAATTGGACCTAAATATATAATATGCATTATTGTAACATAATTTACAGCATGCAGTGTGGCTCATGGCTCACTTAAGACTAATTAACTTTGGATCCTGCATTATATATTAATGCATGCATAATTAGTACTGTGGATTCTGAAATAAGGTTAAGGGGTTTCTAAGGAAAGAAATTGAAAAGATGGAGAGAGATTCACATATCCTCAAATTCACAAAATTAAAGCTTACCAATATTATGTATAAATTACTAATATTCTGCTGATTACTGCAATATATTGGTGGTAAGGAAGAGATCATAATCTGCATCCCAAGGGCTAGATACAATTAACTATATATATATAATATTATTGTTCTAAACCTCAGGATGCAGATTACCCATTCCTAACCCAATATGGAAGCATAGAATTGGAGAGATCCAACACGAACGAATAGAATCTATGAAATTCAAGAATGTTTTATATATGTTTGAAATTTGAAGTACTAAATATTGATATTGAGGCCATCCTGCTTCATGTTATTTATAATGTTTTTGTAATGAACAAATAATATTGAGGTCCACATAAAAAGCTATAAAATGTTCGTCTCTGATATCTTCTGATAAAGAACCTATCAGATTCATATTCTTGTTTAACAAATCATTGGTAGGTACTATAAACATCACTTTCTGCAGATAATGATCCAAGCTTTAATTTAATTTAATTAATTTCTTGACTGCTTTAATTTTCAAAAAAATAAATAAAAAGGAATAAACTTAGATGCAATTTTTACATGTTTGTCATGAAATTCTCCATATTAAAAAACGACATGTGCATCTATAATTTATACCACTCATTTCTCTTATAATTAATTTCTTTTAATTTTTCACATATTTGATTCAAGAAGCTTATAACAAATATATAATATATAAGTCCAGTTGTTATATAAATCAATTCCCTTTCAATTTGATGAAAAGACATATTCTTTGGTGATTATATGACAAGGCAGTCATGGATATATAGCAAAGTGTATGTTGCAGTGTGCTTGAAGCTTAAATTACATCACTATTTGTAGAGTGAGAATTTTAAGCTTTAGCATATATAAGTGTACATGTGTGGAATTATCTTTCTAGCTCTCTCTAAAGATGATTGTGAAATGAAAGAAAATGGAATTTGAAGGGTACCACAATAATTCGCATGTTGTGTATATATATATTGTTTAATTGCTTTTAGCAGTATACCTCATTCTAACGTATTAATCCTTTTGGCCATTGATCCAGAAATTAAAGCTGATCAGTTGGGTAATATAGTATTGCAAGTATATCTTAATTAAATAGTACTTTATATATATTAATAGCACAGCATCCGATGAGAGAGTCATTGGACTGTGCAGCAATGGAACTCGCAGTTTTTAAGAGATTAATTATTAGATTTGATAAATATTTAGGTTCAAAATTTATATAGATATACACCAATTATATAAAAAAAATTTAATTATTTATTGGTAAAAGTACATTTTTTGTCGCAAGAGAGTTATGTCACTTTGGTCCCTAATGTTTTTTTGTTGTCCCTAACGTTTTGTGTTTCTCTCAATATCAGACTTTTAGCTAACACCGTCAATTTTTAGACGATTTTTTATGACGTGGTATTCTATGTTTTTAAGTTCAATCAAAATTGTTAGTCACATAGGATGTCACGTCATAAAAAATCGTCTAAAAATTAACGGTAAAAACACAAAAACGTTAGGGCAAAAAAATTTATTTCATAAAGTGAAGTGAATTGAATAGATAGAATCACAATTTGTAAAGAATAAGGGCACTACATATATATTGGAACATTTTGCAACAAAATGAAGCAAAATTTCTTTATATGGTATCTGCTAAAGCAAACCTTATAATATATTTTTTTCCTGATTAGAATGGAATCAAAGAATAATTATTGCATCTAAAAGGACATGATAGGTTTAGGTTCAGCGCCACAACTTTATTATATATAAAAGTATATATATATATATATATATATATATGCACTCATTGTTGATGGTAAATATATTGTACGGCTTCTTCACAGGATTCTGCTCATCTCAGTGAACATTAAAATACTATAAGGGCACGTTTGGTTGAAAAAAATTATGAAATTGGAATTGAATTATTTGAATTAAAAAAGTGTGTTTTGTATGAAATATGGAATTAGAATTGAATTATTTGAATTAAAAAAGTGTATTTAGTATGAAAAGATGGAATTGAAAGTTTATAAAAGAATGTGAGGTAAAAAGACTAATTTGCTCCTTAATAAATATTAAATAATTATTTTTTTAATTTTATTTTTTAGTATATAATTATTTTTTTTATATTCATTATAATAAAATAAAAAACAATAAGAGAGAGAGAAAGAAAGTAGGGACAAAAATGTCTTTTAAACCCAATTTCACAAAATTTATCTCAATTCTTAAAAAATATCCCACAATCTAATTCCACAAAATTTACACACTCAATTCTAAAAAACCAATTCCACGTAATTCAATTTCAATTCTACATAACTCAACCAAACAAAATAATTCTTAGAATATTGTGCAATTCCATGTGGAATCCAATTCCACGTCCAACCAAACAAGGCCCACTTTATGGAATTGAGAATTGAATTCCATGGAATTGTCTAATTCCACAGAATCCAATTTTCAATTTTAAGGAGCGAACCAAACACTAGAAAATTTTGTTTTTTATGGAATTGGATTCCAATTCTACAAAAAAGAATTGAAGCAAACGTAGCCTAAAGAGTCGTTCTACAAAGTAGAAGAAAATAAAGAAAAAGAAGGAATAAATCCCTTGTATTCCAATAACTATCTAGCTTGATTAGGGGTGTAAATGAAACGAGCCGTTCGTGAACGGCTCGGGCTCGGCTCGCATAAGGGTTCGATCGGGCTCGTTCGTTTATTAAACGAGCCGAGCTTGAATATAAAAATAAGCTCGTTTAGTTAAACGAGCCGAGCTTGAACATTTAAGGCTCGGCTCGTTTAGTTCATGAACGGCTCGTTTAAGAATAAAATAATATAAAAATATTTTTTATCTATCTTACATGTATTATTATATTTAAATATATAATGAACACTCATTCTACACATATATATTGAATTTGTTATGTTATTGTGTTCAAATATCTTTTAATCAATAAAACATATATAATAACAACAACAATCAAAGCCTTTTCTTACTAAGTAGAGTCGACTATAATAAAAAAAAACATATAAAAGGATAAAATCTATAAATTAATATAAGATATAAGTTCATTTTCTTATGTGCATGTATATTCTATGAAAGTTGATAATTACTTAGTTCGGCTCGTTAAGCTCGTGAACGGCTCGGTTAATTAAACGAGCCGAGCTTGATCACGATTTTTTGTTCGTTTAAAAGCTCGGGCTCGAGTTCGAGCTCGCCTAATTTTAAACGAGCTGAACTTGAACATTTAAAGCTCGGCTCGTTTCCAGCCCTAAGCTTGATGATATATATTTTTCATATGTAATTGTGTATGTTGCTAATAATTAATCCACTATATATATAATAGCATTCATTAATCGAATAAT
Source organism: Senna tora (assembly GCA_014851425.1). NCBI lineage: Eukaryota > Viridiplantae > Streptophyta > Magnoliopsida > Fabales > Fabaceae > Senna > Senna tora. The sequence goes on along the minus strand of CM026265.1, from coordinate 6,249,576 downwards.
AGAATCGAATTATTGATATATACAAATTTGTGGTGGATAACTACGAATCATAATAGCATTCATTAATCCACTATATATATGAATCATGTTCAATTTTTTGATTTCCTTTAGAAACTTGATTACAAAAAATATGAGGTCTGATCAAACTTGGACAAAACAGCAATGGTGTAAATCTTCATCAATTAAAATTTCTCAATTTTTACAAGTTATCCGACCCTTTTTATAACGCGATCGAAAACCTAGTATTATATGATTAAGGTCAAAATCTCAAATTGGTCCTTTATATTTGTACGAAGTTTTATATTAGTCCTTTATGTTTTAAAAAGTCCAAATTAGTCCTTTATGTTTGCAAGAAATTTCAAATTGGTCCTTCCGTCCACTTACGTCAACTTTTTAAGTTAAGTGCTGACGTGGTCACTGACACGTCAACGCCACATCAATACCACGTCATCACATATGATATTGGATGATGACGTGGCATGCCACGTTAGCTTCAATTGACACGTATGAGAGATGGTGTGTCCACGTCAGCACTTAACTTAAAAAATAAACGGATTTGGACAGAAGGACCAATTTGAAACTTCTTGCAAACATAAAGGACCAATTTGGACTTTTTAAAACATAAAGGATCAATATGAAACTTCGTGCAAACATAAAGGACCAATTTGGGGTTTTCACCTATGATTAATATATTGATCATTATATATATAACACTTTATTAATTTAATTTTGACCAATTTTTATATATGTAGATCATAAACTTTAATTTTCTAACCTGCATTATTATATACGTTATTGATTGGTGCTATTTTAAACTGACAATCATTATACTGTAGCTCTGAAGTGGTCCTTTAATTTTTTGACTCCCTTGTAGGCCTAAGAAGTAACATTTTGAAATAAAGAATTTCATGGACCCATTAGTAAGTGTAGTGACTTTATCCGAATATGGCTCAAATAATATCAGATATATATAAATGAAGGCAATAGATCCAGAAAATATGGCACTGGGCCATGCACATTTTATATGTATATGTACAAGTGTGTGGGTGTGTATATATATGTAATTTGTTAGTACTTATTATAGATATATTATAATGACTCAAAAAGTATCTTAAAATTAAAGTACTATACTATAGGTTAGAAATAGAAAGAGGTGTAGGCATATATATCTTCTTCTTTTTTCGTAATTTGGTAATTCATTAAAACTAACAAAGTTAGTACAGAAAACAAAGAAACAGAGCAAATACAAACAATAAGGCCAATAAGGAGCCAAGACAGCAGACCCAAGGCTCAAACCAAAACTAACAACTATTTAGAATCAAAAGTCCCTCTACAACAGATCTTTATACTTTTATTATAAAGTTTTTTAATCAAAATAAAAATTCTTATGTCCATTTGTTACACCACATTATTTGTGTATTGACAAAAAAATACTCATCTAATTTTTTACTTTTCAAATTAAAAGACGTCCATAAATAAAGTAAGAATAAATTAAAGTTATTGAACAAAACAAAAATAATAGTGTGGTGCAACACATATCACATATGTACCTAATTCAACGAAATTCACATGCTACAAAACCCTAAATATTTATTGCCTATAGTTCCTAGCTTCACATTTTTTAAACTATAATTGATGCTTGAAATAATTAAAATTAGCACAAACTTCATTTTGAAAATAAAGAGGTAAAAGAAAAATATAAGTAGAACTAATTAGGGGGAGGAGAAGAGACATCCTCCTAAACAAACATAGTAGCCAATAACTCCCACAAAACAACAATGAGCAAAGCACCAGAGAGAAATCATAGACACAAAAGCAGGGGATAGAGATGTCCTTAATATGTAGGCATTGTGCTTAATTGATTTTCCGTGTATGCAGCAATTAATTGGCCAGCGACAAACTCTTAAATGAAGCTCAGATTTTTGGAGAATTAATCCTTGGCCTGTCGGGTTAAGAGATACCTTGGGAAACAAAAAAATATATATATTTTTTGATTCATTTAAAGTTATGTTAACCCAAAAATTTAAAATTGTTTCATACTCAAAACAAGGAGGAACCTACATACACTGTTTAATCGAAGTACTCAAAAGAATATTTTGATTCATTTAAAGTTATGCTGCATGTATACTAATTTTATAATTAAGGACACTTTCAATCCATAGCAAAATGTGAGAGAATACCTTGGATGTTATCATTTAACCGTTAATATAACTCAGAACTATCTAATTAATACAGTTAGTACAGCATTAATTAAGCGCATAGAGGCAAAGATTAAGAAATTAAAGAATAATGCAATTAAAACTAGATATTACCACAGAGAAATCATTGCACAACCACATGTTGTACAAGATTAAAATTCTATGAGCCAAATTTATCTTATAGTAACTTCCTGATGGTTAGTATATTAATTACTATATAAAAATGAAATTTAGCCAACAAAATCATGCAATAAGTGGCCTCCCATTAAATGAAGATGATGCCGATTCTGTGATTCTTGAGAACCACTCATAACAAATCCTTCGTTACTGCTGGGAACTTGCAGCCCAAGCCCAAAACGGTGCGCTTCACTGATGGGTGGGTGGAACGGTTGATCAGATGGAGCAAGCCCACCATTGTTCTGGTGGAGACCCAGTGTGAGCGAGACGCCATTGGTCGCTGCTCCACCTCCCACACCTGCTTCGTTATTATTATTATTAATGCTTATTGCATTATCATAAGCCACCTGAGGAGGAGGAGCTTCATAATTATTTCTAGTGCGTTTGAAAGGAGAATCTTGAAACTTGTTCTTGTTGTTCTGTTCTTCTGTGATGATTTGAGGATTCTTCTGGGATTGTCGTGTTTCTAGAGTGTGTATTTCTTCCACCATTGGTTTCCACACTCTTACTCTTGCATTAATGAACCAGTTTGACACCTATATTTTTTCATTAATTCCACATTTATATATATATGAAACAGAATTAATAAGAATAACAAAAAAACAAACGGTAGTTTTATTATTCTTCATCAACAATATGCTCACCTGGCTACGAGATAGACCAGTTTGTTTGGCCAGCATTAGCTTGTCCGAGTCAGTGGGATAACTGCATCATATACAAACCCAAACATGAAAAATGAACAATAATTCTTGGTAAAAAAGGACTTCAACCTATATTAATATATAGGTGCAGTTATTATATTTCTATCACAAGGTTCTCCAATAAAACTTTAATATGCGTATAATTTATACAACTCATTTTTCTCATGATTGGTTATTATTCAAAACAATTTCCGCATGTCCTATTTCAATTGGAAAATCTTATACTAGAAATATAAGGAATGGAATATAATAAGTCTCATCCTTTTTTCCCTCTTTAGAATGAGCTCAGACTCTCAAGGGTATGTTTGGATTGGAGATTAAGGGGGAAAAGGAAAGGGAAGGAGAGATAATCAATATATCTTCCCTTTGTTTGAAAAGACGAAAATTGGAGGGGAAGATAATGGAAGATCAATTATTAATCCTCCATTATCCTTCCCCTTCAAAAATTCAAGATACCTCAAATTGGAGTATTTTGGAGGAGGTATCAACACCCAAACAAGAGGAGGACATATGGAAGGTTAACCTTTCCTTCCCTTCTCCTCCCCTCTCTTCTCCTCTAATCACTCCCATTCCCTTCCCCTCTTAATTCCCAAACAAACCCCAAAAAATGAATTTTGGAGAAACAATAAGGTTGTTGCCATATAATATGAAAGTCGCGAGTTCAAACCATGAAACTGTAGAAGCCTATAATCCCCACTTGAATGGCAATTTAAAAAATTATAAGTTGAGTGAAACACAAATATGGTCATGCATATGTATGTTGTTGAAGTTCATGACATATCAACGTTTATATTGATGTCAATATTTCTTCCTAATCCTAACTAATTTTAAAATATTTGCACTTTAAATAAAGTATATCCACAATAGTTTAATTTTTTTTTTTTTAAAAAGGTACTTACGGGTGAAGAAAGTGGTCAAACAACCAAGCCCTAAGAACTGTGACAGCACGCTCAGGAAGTCCTCTTTGAGGTCGCCAATTGGGTTGGTGCCCTAAGAATTCAGGGTTGTGAATACCCCTAATTTGGCTATAAGGTCCTCCTGATCTTCTGTGACCATCATTCCCAAACCTTGGAGAATCATCCTTCTTGTCGCTTATATTGTGAAAATGAGCCTTACTATTATTACTATTTGTGAACTGATCAAGCTGGTCGGTGATCACATTCTTCAAGCACTTGAAGTGTTTGGACATGGCTTTTATAGCCAAAGTTGCATAAGGAGCTGCGTTACCCAGCCCTGAAACGTACTCAAATGAACTCACTACTGCTTCCATTTGTTCATAGTATTGCCTGTACCTTCTGTACACCTAATCATAATTAATCAAAGTTACTATTTTCTTATCATAATATTCATATGATGTGCCACTTTCTCATTTCCTGCCGTTAGAGAGAGATAAAGATTGAGGGTGAGACCCGCATATGTTGTGGACCCTGCCCTCTATCTCTTTTTTTCTCTAATGAGAGAGGATCCATTCAGAGATGTATGCATTCAGTTCCCGACAAAATTGAAACATAACCGAAACACATATCATGCCGAACATGACAAATTCTAAAATATTCTTGTATAAATTACATTGTACTGCATTTTTTTGCTGTACGAATGGTTATAAAGTTTTGTTTGACTTGTTGATAAAGCATTTAATAATTTTAAATGTTAAAAATTTTCCATCGCTCGATCAAATGAAATCTTAACAGGTTAGCAAACCAATAAAAGTACTCAAAATCAAGCTTGATAGACTCTCAAGTGAGAGGATGTATTAGAGATTATAATAAAACTTTTCATGAACCTTAACAATTTAAGCTTGAGTTAAGATAGAATTTGATAATTAAAATATAAAAAGCTGCTTTGGAAAAAAAGCATCATTGCAACTCATCAATCTTTATTAGTTATCTCATACAATTTGTGCTTAGCAATAAATCATGAGAAATTCTTCAAGGGAAAAAAAGCAATAAAAGAAGTAAATTATTTATAAAGAAAAGTATAAACATACAGAGGTTAGTCAATATGCATGCCTAATAAAGATTCTTATGTCTACTTGTGCAAATAGTGTAATAAAATAAAACCAATTCACATAAAGCTAAAAAAAATAAATTAGTAACAAGTGTAGAGGCATTTTTCAATCTGGGAATACTACTATATATATGATATGAATACTATAGACACTTTCTTGAAGTAAAAATCTTTTCCAAAGGATTCCTTCAACGAACTTTATAAACACAATATTACACACTGCTAGCTCTCCGATCCAATATGTAAGTGACATTGTCACCTGTTTATATGGAACTCTTTCTATGGTTGTCAGGCACTTTACTATACTATTGTTCGTGCATATATTCCCTACCATTAACTTTTCCCAAAAGACAACCCAGTTCACATGTACCTTAATTATATATATACAAGAATCTTAATATTATTATTGCACATATTATAAATTACAAACACAAATTTTACACAAACATCATAACTACCACCCTGAACCCTTCATTCATTAAATCAATCAGACAGCCCAGTAAATAATTAAAAAATAATTTATTTTGGGTTTTATTTTAAAAGATGGAAGAGCCAGAAAAATTCCCGTTTTAATTAATCACAATTAGAAATGACTACAAAAAAAAAACAGAAAAATAAAATAAAATACCTCATCGAGCATGGTTAATAGTCTGGACTTCTTCTTAGAACCGTCAGCCCCATCGGCGGAGGTGAAGCTCTGGGACGACGACGGAGGGTCCAAAAACGACGTCATATCATCAGACATCATCTTTTCTGGCGCGTAAACTTCACGACCAGCAAAGTCGCAAAGCTCCTCCAACAATTGCTGAGCTGGCTTCAGGAACCTGGATCCCTTCAACACCGAAGCGTAGCCCGTAAATGGGCCCATTGGAAGGACATGTGAAGAGGAGGAGCCTCCCGAAACGACGTCGTTTCGCGGAAGAACGACATTCACGGGAGATGAAGAAGAGAGAGATAGAGACAAGGGCTCCCGAGTAGTATTGGAATTGTTACTGTGAGGAAAACCAAGAAATGGGGTGCTGTTGATAATTTGGATAGTGGCGGGGTCAATTTGCAAATTGGAGGAATCGGGATTATTATTGTGAACAAGTGGGGTGGAGGCGCACGTTAGGAAATCGGAGGGAATAAGGGAAGGATCGTAGAGAGGGAGTAAACCTGCGCACCCGGGAGGGAAAAAAGCGTGTTGGTTATTGATGTGAGAAACCACTCTCAGCTTTTCTCTTCTGCTTTGCTGGGGAACATGGTAAGCCTCAAAACCCTCCGCCATGGGAACAAAACTCTCTAGCTAGCTACTTCAACTAATTGCAGACACACCACTCTAAAGAAGAAGAAGAAGAAGAGAGAATGGGAGAGATAGAAGAACAGTGTAATTAATGATGAAATGAAAGGATATCTTATCTTCCTCTTATTCTCACCTATGTTAATAATTTACAAATAGTGACATATGTATCTATATAAATCCGAACAATATGTGTATGTATTTTTAGAATATAGGATACATGTCTACTGAAAATACATATTAATTATGGCGCCTAAAATTTCATTTTTGGTTTTTTATTTTATTTATTTATTTTATATTAATATTTTATGTTTTAAAAGTTTAAATTAATATTTTATCTTTATAATTTGTATCTAAATTGATATTTTGTGTAATACTATTAACATATGTGACATGTCATGATGAACAACTATTTTTTTCTACAAATAGATCGTATTAACAAATAATAAATTACTTTTTTTTTTGTGAGATAATAAAATATTTGATTTATCTAATATGTTCCCTTAACTTATATATTAAGATTTTTCTTAATTAGTTTTTTATATCTTGATATTTACAAAAATTTATTTTTTATTTTTTAAAATTCAATTGACCAATTAGATAAAATTTTAAGATGTGCTCTAAAGGCACATGTTAAAAGGACCCTACAAAAATATTATATATGTTTTAAAGTTTATATTATATTATAAGTTAAAGAATACATTCATATAATTAAATTAGGGCACGCTTAATATAAATGCGCAGATGTAAAGTATTGTAGAATAAAAGAAAGTACCGTAGAAAAAAACATTATTTTGAAAACCGGACCGGACCGGTTGGACCGGAAAACCGGTAAATCGACTGCCAGTCCGGTCTGAAATAACCAATGAACCGTTCAGGTATAAAACCGGTCAAACCGGTGGTTAAGACGGTTCGATCGGTTTTTTTTTAATTTGTGATGTTTATGATTTAATATTATTGAAAATTTATTGTGACTTGTAGTTGTAAGGATTGTTCTATTTCAGTATTTATTGTTTGGTTTGTGATAAGATTTGAGACTTAAATATGTTGATCCTTGAACTTATTTGAAGAGTTTAATATGATATTGTAGTAATTTGCAACTTGTTCTATTTCTTATCATGTTTAGATCGAGATGAAGACATATAATTATGAAGTATATAATTTTTTTATGATATATTTTAGTATATTTAATTAAAAATATATATTTTAAATGCCACCGGTTCGACCATTGAACCGTGAACCAGTGCCTCGACCGGTTCAATGACCGGTCCGGTTTTAAAAACATTCAAAAAAGTAAAGAGAGAGATAGAGAGAAAAATTAAGAGAGAAGAAAAGTATGATAAAAAATATATTTGATATGTATAAAATAAGATGTAAAATTTTGTTGAGAATCATAAAATTACATGTAATTTACTGTTTGGTAATCATACCAAACATGCCCTAAGAGTTTTGGTGAGGAATACCGATTAACAATTCATTTTAATTAATGATAGCTTATAAAATTATTTTTTAATAATTAAAAAATTTAATAAGTATTATAAATACTTATTAAATTTTAAGGTTTTTATTTAACAAAAGCTTTAAAATTTTGTTAAAATTTTATTTCATTGATTTAAAAAAATGCGTATTGTATTGAAGTAATGAAAGATTAAATAAAAATTTGAGTTTTACTAACAAGTGCTCTTAGAACATTTTTTAAGGTTTACCTTCAATCAATAAGAAGGTCTTAAAACATGTGTTGGTTGACTTTTTACTAATTTCAAAAAAATTAATTTCCTCTCTATCAATCAAAGAAAACCTTAACAAGTATCATGAACCAAAAAAATTTTAAAACTCATTCTATTAATTAAAATAAATTCTTGAACAATTAATAAAGATATTTATTAACCAAATACTAAATTAAATATGATATAGGATAGTAGTTGGGAGACGATCTAGATAGCTTCTATGTATCTATGTTTATTAACTGTCAGTACTGCTTGATGAACAGATGAAATGATTTGAATAGACACACTATCACAATTCACAACAAATCACACTACAAATTCTCTTTCTCTCACCTCCTCCCTCCCTTTCTCCACGTCGTCGTTTTCTCTAGGGGTGGTCACTGGTTCGGGTCAACTCGCCAACCCGCTCAACCCAATTCAATCCGCTAGTTTGAGCTGGGTTGGTTCGAGTTGACGGGTTGGTTTGGGTCCAAAATTTTAACCCGTTCATTGATTGGTTTGGTTAACGGATTTGGAAATTATGAACCCGAACCAACTCGTCAACCCGCTCTAGTATATATTATTATTAGAAAAAGAATTTATAACACATTAAAATATTAAATCATTAATACAAAAGTAACAAATACAAATTGTTTATATCTTGAATATATCAATTTTAGTTTATTTCAAGTTCTTAACTTTTTCCTAAATGAAAATAATTCTTTTTGATGAAGGTAAGTAATTTAAAAGTTAAAAAAAAATGTCAAAAAAATAATTTTGACGGGTTGAACCCGAACCAACCCAACCCAACCCATCCATTGACGGGTTGGTTCGGTTCAAGTTCAACACTATTTTTTTCCAATCCTAATCCAACCTAACCCGCCAAACTTTAATCGAGTTGGTTCTAATTTTTCTTCAAATCCGAACCAAACCAACCTGCAACCACCCTAGTTTTCTCCTTCTTTTCTCTTTCCTCAAATTCCAAAGGCCACAGGGACAGCCTCGGCAACCGGCTACTTCCGGTGATCATTCACTCGCTGACTGCCACTGTGTTACAGATATTTCTGACAATCAGTTTTTGTCGTCTTGCTAAAATTTGTGGCGTTCGTCATTTTCCAAATTTTATAGATCGAAGAATAAAATTAATTAAATTAATAGAAAATGAATAGGGATGACGCACGTGAGAAGGGGGAATGAAAGGAGGGTGAGTTTGCAACGTTTCTCAACAGTACACTCATTGCCTCACAGTCTCAGTCTCTCTTTACGAGGTTCCTTTCTTTTGAAAGCCAAGCATTTTATTTTACGAGGTATATATATATATATATATATTTATATAATATATTGCTTTAAATTAAAATTTTTTAAAAAATAAAGATTGGTTAATTAATTAATTAATTGATTGTGAAGCATCTAATCTAACTAGAATTATGGAAGAATGAAATAGCTTGTTAAGAAAGCTAAAATCACAATCACAAAAACAACACCATGCATGCAGCATCAAGTGTAGGGTACACTTGTATTCTGCTTTTAGAACCAAGTCCATGTATATATGAGCAAATGATGGATGGTAAGGGGTGTAATGTCACGTCCAATATACTACTCAACCCCACTAATTCATTTTCTCTTTTATATCTTTTTTCATTATTATTATATTCACGTGATCGAATTATTAATCAATACCATACTATTCCAAATTCAATCATTACTTTTATTTTATCATACGGCCGTTAATTACAACTTTAATTTGCATCTTAATCATATATATATAATTATCATATTTTTCTATAGTGCATGCTATCTGTTGTTACGAGTTGTAGTAATTATTACCCTCACTATTGACTAATTCATAATTGACCTACCAAACAAAAACAGTCAAACAGATTTTATATATATATATATATATATATATATATATATATATATATATATATATATTCCTGTTTCTTTAATTTTCCAACTACTATATTATATACACTCTTTCTTAAAGACAATTATTAAACTTGTACATATGAAATTTTTCTATAATCTTATTTAAAATATTGTAGAAAATATTAAATATAGACACAATTCTTTTGTAGTATGTATATATTTGGAGGCATATATTAATAGAGTGGTAGTGAATAGTACATATATATAGCTAGGTAGAGGAGTGAGAGAGGCGGCGTAGTGGTTGGAGGAAAATGAGAGTAAGATTTAGTGTCAATTTCAGAATTTAGAAATCAGAAACAAAAGTCTACAACTTAGGATCAATCAAATTGATATTGTATTTGTACGATAACATTTTCATTCAATAACTTATATTCTACACTTCATATATATTTTAATCATTTAGACTGAAATCCAAAAGTGCGATGTGAATGGAGAGTTATGTGATGAGTGAGGTTAAAGATCCAACAAATTTGTTAAAATATACAAAGTATGCAATATAAATCGTTAGATGATATTAATTAATATATGAAAAAAAATTTTAATTTTTATTTAATAATTTAAATTTACACTTCATATACTTTATAATTTACTGAATTAAAATACGAGTTGTTAATTCAAACTCACACTTTGTGTTTCAGTTTGCGGTCAAAATCGAAAGGCAACGCAATCTTGCAAACCAAGAAAGCACCAAACCAAACACATCAATTACTTCAACCACATCATCCATCCTCTTCCTTACTCAGGCCCCATGGCGCGTCTTTCTCACGCCCCCATCTAAATTTTCTTTTTCCTGAAAGAAATTGACATGAAAAAACTGTTTTCTATAATAGTTTCAAGTTTATGCATACAAATTATAAATTATATATAATTCGCTCTTTGCTTAAATGTTTTTGTGGTGAATAATCTGAATAAAATATATGTGTGTTTGAAATTTTGTATTCCTGCCAAAATCGAAGTGTGTACTATCCTTAGCATCATTTCAAAAAGAAATTATATGAAAGGTAATATTATAAAATATTTAAATTTTTATGAAGACATATTTTTTTTATTTAAAAAACTCTAAAGAAAAGTATGTGCTTTTTTAACTACAACTTCTTTTGTGCACACGTACGTCCACCTTTCACACGTTCTGAGAAATGATTTTTTAATTATTAGATGTTTAAAATATAATTGTGTGATCTTTATAAAAAATAGATTCAGAGTAGTGTACGTACTAGCTAGTGTAGCATTATTCAGTTGTTTTCATAAAGAAAGAAAGTACAAAATGAAAGATTCGTATTCAAAGTTTGAAAACTGTTGCACCAGTCCATGCATGACATAAGCTTTCAGAGAGAAATGAAGAAGAACAAGAAAACGATGGCGGCAAGTTTATATAATTATATATTTATGGCTTTATTTAAAGTTATTTTATAAATGGTTCTTCAGAATATCTCTTTAAAGTCTCTCCTTAATTAAAATAAATTTTTAACTGATACTCTTTGATATTTTTTTAGCAAAATCTTATATTTATAAAGATAATGATATAGAGATATGATGCAATTTTACTCATTATTTTTTAATTTTTTTAATTTATTTTGAGATTTGTAGTAATTCTTTAAAAAAATTATGATAACATAGATTTCAAAACAGATTTATAATTAAAAATATCACAGTTCCAAAACACTCTATTGGTTAAAATGCATCAAGACTCTCTTAGTTTTGAATTATGAGCATATAAACCTTTTGAGTTTTAAAATATTATAAATAAATCCCTTGAACTTTCAATTTGGAGCACCTAGCACCTTTCACATTTTGTAGGAATAATTTAATTATTTCATATTTAACCGACTCCAAATTGACTTATTCAAATAGTTAAAATAAAATTATAATGATTAAAATATCCTTACAAAATGTGTCCAATTAAGTAGTAAATAATGATTAAAATATCCTTACAAAATGTGCCTAATTAAGTAGTAAATAATAATTAAGATATCCTCACAAAATATACTTTCGTGATAAATAATGACTGAATATAAATAAAAATTTGACAAAATGGTACTAGATGTTGCGAGATTTTGAAAAACTTAGAGGATATATATGTTTATAGTTCAAAACTCACAAAATTTGAATGCATTTTAGCCTATTCTATTTATAAATGTGTGTGTTTTTTCCTTAAAATAAATGTGTGTGTTGAGTAGAGTACAGTTGCATGCAGTTGCAGAGAGTCCAAGTGACTGTTACTAAATGAAACAACAGAAGTGGTACTGTTACGCCATGTTATAAGCTTCCTTTCACTACACTAACTGACGTTTGCATACCTACAAATTTAATACTACTACCCACAATTCTAATTATATATTATATTTATAAATTTTTATTATTTGTAATATATTAAGGTTATATATGTAAAATCACTCCGAACAAAAAAATTCAGAATATTTTTTTGGCAAAAGTATCTTTCCTAACCTCAACGTTTGGGGGTCCTGTCAGTTTCGACCCTAACGTTTTTTCGCTGTCAATTGTACCCCTAACGTTTTACGTTTCTGCCAATGTCACCCTTTTCACTAACACCGTCAAATATTTAACAGTTTTTGCTGACGTGGCATCCTATGTGGCAAAACGTTTCTTTTTTCTGTCAATTGTAACCCTAACGTTTTACATTTCTGTCAATGTCACCCTTTTCACTAGCACAATCAAATATTTAATAGTTTTTGCTTACGTGGCATCCTATGTGACAAAAATATCTGACTTGGTATATTTTTTTTCACATCAGATTTCTTACTCATCTTTTTCCCATCAAAACCGTATCGTTTTGACCTCGGCCTATTCCTTCTAAAATATAACTCAAACGTACATGCCATTTTGCAGACAAAAACATTGGAGACGTTATCAATTCTCTACTTTGTCGGAGACGTTACCCATTCTCTACTTTGCCGGAGACGTTACCCTAAAATAGAGAATGGATAATGTCTCTGATGTTTTTATGAGCAAAATAGCGCGTGCGTTTGAGTTATATTTTAGAAGGAATAGGCTGAGGTCAAAACGACACAACTTTGATGGGGAAAAGATGAGTAGGAAATTTGATGTGGAAAAAAAATATACCAAGTCAGATATTTTTGCCACATAGGATGCCACGTAAGCAAAAATTATTAAATATTTGATGGTATTAGTGAAAAGGGTGACATTGGTAGAAATGTAAAACGTTAGGGTTACAATTGATAGAAAAAAGAAACGTTTTACCACGTAAGATGCCACGTCAGCAAAAACTGTTAAATATTTGACGGTGTTAGTGAAAAGGGTGACATTGGCATAAACGTAAAACGTTAGGGGTACAATTGACAACAAAAAAACGTTAGGGTCGAAACTGACAGAACCCCAAACGTTGGGGTTAAGAAAGGTATTTTGCCTATTTTTTTTATGGACAATATTATGTACAAATTGTTAAATGAGAACATTCAAAGTATTCTCACACTTTTTGAGGAAGAAAACTTCAAAAAGAAAACAAGTTTGATCTGAGGGGATTCTAGCCATGCTTGCTGCTCATGAACTGGTTCTTTCTTTATCGTCCATAGTTTTCTTTTTAAGTACATTAAAAAGATCGACCTTTGTGATGATTCATGTCAGACGTAGCAGGATATGCATGGATCGAGCTTCAATAAAATCATTACTAAATGTAATTTCAAGCCTTTTTCATACTTTGAAATTAATTATTAAAAAATTAAAACCTTTATTGAAGTTCATTCATGATTGATGTGTTAAAAGTTACCGGCCAGTACCACAATAAATAAAAGGGAAGTAGATTATTACCTGAATTAAGTAAAGTTATTTCATGCATTTAATTTTAATGGTTGATTGGCTGTCACAAAATTGTGTTGCAATTAATGTTGTCAAAATTTAGATTTTAGGTAAAATCGTAGAAGGGAGAATAAAATCGTATCGTAAAATCATAAGAGTTTACCTATAATAAAATCGTATGAATTTACCAATATATATACATACTCACCTAACTATTATATCTTAATTATATAAAAAATTAAACATATATCATTCAATATCCAAAATTACTACATTTACAACTAAGTTCGTCAAATTCATTTGATTAGTTTTCACAGTTACAATTACTATCACTATTATCACCATTTGGTACTTCATTCCTAATGTTATGTAAACTCAAACACATACATGATTTGAAGTCCTACCCAACTCAATCATCATCAACATTAAAACTTAGAAAGAATGGGAAGGGAATGAGTTATGCGGGGTAGGAGAGTCCAGGTCTGGACATTAAGTTTTAAGGAAATAGGTGGGGTTTTTTTTTGAGTTGGGACAAGTTATGGATATCTACACAAACATACCAATTTTTTGTAAAAGAAAAATTCAGTATGAACTTTTTTTTTTGGCTGTAGTGAAATCGTAGAATCGCTAGTAAAATCGAGATTTCATGAGATTTTACTTGATTTCACTGATTCTACTGCGATTTTGCACAAGATTTGAGAATGTAAAATCGTAAAATTTTAAGATTTAAATCTAGATTTTAACAACTATGGTTGCAGCTGATCAATAACTCAGATCGACCACTTAAAATAACTTTACGCCAAGATATTTTAAGTAATCCAAAAACTAATTTATTTATTTTTTGTCAAGAAAAGAAACCATGAGAACAGATCGATATGTCTTGATCTTATCAGTTTGGGCTCGGCTAGCTTGTTCACCAACATTGGGCTTAATTACTTTCGAACTATCAGGCACTATAAGCTCAAAAGTTACATGGTTATATATATATATATATTGATATTGACATGGTTATAAAATTTAGAAATTTGTTTGCATAGATTATTTGATATAGTATATATAAATATCTCTCTTAACATATTTTTAGCTAATAAAATTAGTTGCCACCTAGAACGCACAGTTATCTAATTAGTTGATGTGTTGCCGTTAAATTTATTATTTATGTTGTTACGTCACATTGTCATATTAAATTGTGGTTAAATACAAATTTTTTTCTTAAGATAATGTATTAATATATGACAATATGACAGCATGAGTGACAAGTTAATGATAACATGTTAGCATTTAACGATCATGTCACTTAATTAAATATAAACTAATATTCTAAGAACAAAATAGTTAATTTAGGTAAAAATTCAAGAACCGTAAATAACCTGTTTTTATTATTCATAAACTAAAAAATAAGTTTACGTATTTCTTTCATTTTGCTTCGCCCAACACAATTTATTACTTGAATAAAATGAAGTAAATTAGTTTCAAGCTAATATAATATCCTACCACTACAGAAGCCAGTATGTGTATATATATATAATCTTGTTTTCTTAAGGCCAAAAGTGGCAAACAAATATGTAATCCAGTTCCTTACAAAATGCTTAATTATATTTTAATTAAGTTTGAAGGAAAAAAAAACATATATTAAAACATAGCATGCATGCATGCCGCACCAGTATGAATAAGAGTCTGCATCTTCTACTATATCTAGTTAACCGTGACAAAAACTTAGCCATATAGTTATTTATGCCTGGTTAACCACAACTATATAACTGTGACTAATTAATCCAAGAGCACCTATTTATGTATATATATAAATAATACTAAACCACATGATTGCCCACTACACCATGAGCATCCCCACCAATATTATTTTGTTGTTGTTGATAGCAATCAGCGACGACAGCCACCTTCTGAACACTCTTGTAATGATACCTCCTAGCAAAGAACACAAACCCGAACAAATTAATCGTAGTGATACCAGCAAGCAGCCAATAAAACCTATCCAGCCTACTGCTATTCAAATCCTTCCCAAACCAACTCTTCCCACTCCATCTCTCCGTCACCTCATCCACAACCGTTATCAACAAACTACTCAGGAAACTCGCCGCCCCAAGCACACTCAGATACAACGCGATCCCCAAGCTCCTCATGGAATCCGGCACTTGGTCGTAGAAATACTCCTGCAACCCCACCAGCGTGAACCCGTCTCCGAACCCTATTATCAGAAACTGTGGGACCAACCACACCACGCTCATTGGGTGACCGTGCGATCTTAGTTTGAGTCTGTTGTGTTCTACGAGGGCGGCCACCATCATGGTGGCGATGGAGAAGAGCATGCCGAAGCCGATGCGCTGGAGGATGTTGATGCCGCGCTCGTTGCCGGTGAGGCGGCGGAGGAGGGGCACGAGGAGCTTGTCGTAGAGGGTGACGGAGACGATGATGCCGAGGGCGGAGACGGCGAAGATGGAGGCGGCGGGGAGCTCGAAGGAGGAGGAGAGGTTGCGGTTGGAGGAGGCGGCTTGCTTGATGAAGAAAGTGGAGGTTTGGGCAACGCAGATGCCGAAGGGAAGTGTGAACACCCAAATGGGGATCATGTTTATGATTAGCTTCATTTCTTCTACTTTTGTGACACTTGCTAGCTTCCACGGGCTTTGCTTCTCGGCAGATTCTGATGACCTTTCCTCTATAATCGCTGCTTTGTCCAGAAACCTGATGTAAAGTGTAAGCCCATTCAAATGCCCTTGTTTCAATTGGGCCGGGCTTTGAATGTGTCCGGCCCAACAGGATTATTTTTCAATTTTTTTATTCAATTTTAAAGTTGAGAAACTATTTATTAATATTTTGAAGTTGAGGAGATACATTAATTATAAAAGTATTACTAAACTGTAATATATATTTCTCAATGAAATTTACTAAATAATTTATTCTTTCTTTTTTTTCGACATTGGAGCAAAATGTTATATATAATATAATAATATGAGCCGAATTCAAATTCTACTCTCTTTTTTTGTTTTATTGAAATTCTACTCAAGGCCCGAAATTTAAAACAATCGAGCCCACTTCACCCAAAACCCCAGCCCACCGAGAAAATGTACTATAAATTTAGCATTTTTTTTTTTAATTTGATTTTGGATCTTCCAAATGGAATATTTCTCTATATTTAGAGAGATATGAGAAGAAAAAATAAAGAACACACCCTAAATAGATTAAAGATCATATTTTTTTTCTTCTTATCTCTCTTTTAATTTAGAGATTTCAAATTTAAAGGACGGAAGAGTAAGTTCTAAGAATTTGTAGGTATGAATCGTTGAGACTTACTTGAGTTTGGTGGTGTGACAGAGAACTCTTCCACCTCTGCTTTGAGATTTGGGAGCTTCATACAAGTGAGAAGGATCAGAAGGATAGGCAAGATTTCTTTTGGAAATGGCAGCCACAAGCACCTGCAATAATGGAGTCAAGGGGCTTCCCGCAGGTGCCCTATACCTATAAAACGGCCTTCCTACTATAAAGATCAACAAAGAGAAAGCCATAACCCCTGTGATGATTATATCTGCCACTCCCCAACTCACATAGTCTTGCACATAAACTATTAAGGTCACTCCTAGAATAAGCCCACTACAAAGCCCACAGCTCCACCAATTGAAGAATGACATCTTCTGCCTTCTCTCCCCGGCATGATCGTCGTCGAATTGGTCGGCTCCAAAGCTCTCCAACGAAGGTTTGTGCCCTCCGGTTCCTATGGATACTAAGTAGATCGCCAGGAAGAACACCACTTCATGAACCCTTCTAGGTTCAGTGCATGTAGTCATATTCTCACATGGTTTCAGAGCCGGCATGAACCATGACATACAGAGAAGGACCAAACCCTAATATATTTTTTTTCACCAACGAACTTTTCTTAGTTGCATATTTATATATGTGTATCGAGAATTTAATTTAAAAGATACGTAAATCAAGACAATTTCTCTCTCTTTCCAATTACAGAAAGTGTCATGTAACAGAGAATCCATTTAAAAAACATATGTACGAACTACGTACCATGAGATAAACAATGCAAGAAGCGAAGACAGTAGCATAGCGACCTAGGTAGGCATCGGCTAAGAAGCCTCCAAAGAGAGGCATCAAAGTGGTGACACCAGACCAATAGTTGACATTCCTGGTGGCTGTCTTGAGGTCTTGATGCATTACCTTTGTTAGGTAAAGCACCAAACTAGTGGCTATTCCAAAGTAGCTCAACCTCTCACTGAACTCTATTGCTGCAATATCATAATGTATAAGTTATTTTGATGTATGCTTATTAGTACTTCTCATAAGCGTAATTGCAAACTCAATAATTGATGATATTTATGAGGTAATTAAATTTCAAAATAAAAACTCATTAACAATTCCTTTATCATTGCACTTTTAAGAAGAGAAATTATTTGACAAAAGAAAGATTAAACAATCACTATATATGTTGTAATTAAGTTTAACTTTTTAAAAGGTCCAAGTCCACCCAAATTAAAAAGGAAGTAGGTCCAAGTCTACCATATATATATATATATATATGTGTGTGTGTGTGTGTGTTAGCCAAAAAGTGTATAATACAGAACCACCGGCCATTTATTGTGTGTTTCTGGGGGGTTTGGTTGAAAATTGATATACACTATGGTTGCAGTATATCATTTATGTATGTATTGATTTAATTCAGATAATTTTGAGTTGCACTATTCATAGAAAAGTCAAGAGTGAAAGTGAAGGCCACTATATATATAACTAGAAAGAATTTCAGACATATATAGTGCAAAGTTTAGGGCCTTAATAATTTTGCTAAAGAAGAAAATCTTATAAATAGTACAAGTATTTTTATGTGTTTCAGAATCTTTAACAAGGACAGGATCAACAGAAGAATCCACCAATTAGATGCGGCACATAGAAGCAAGCTCATGTGGCCAATATGTTGCCATCCTTTGAAGAACCAAGTTCACACACTTATATTTTGTTCCTACTTATAACATGTGGGAATCTTAAAAGCACGTCAAAACAGTGTTTTTTATTTTCTAATTTATTTTAAAATTTTATTTGAAGTTCAAAATTTATTCGTATTTATTTTTAAGTCATATAACTTAAATAACTATAATTTTTATTTATTTTTGAGTTTGACTATAATTCATTAATGATAAAATATTTACTACCTTAAAAAATTACATAATAACACTAATTATTACATAACAAGACAAATTAATATTTTCAATCATCTATATTTTGACGATCACTGATTAAGTGACTGTCGAAATATAAATAGTTAAAAATACTTTCTTTCTTTTTAAATTGTAGTGTTTATTTGAAAGATTTCCGCCTATATTTTTTTATACATGGTTCATATGTTTGTATGATAATAAATCATATCCTATATTACATATATATATTGTGAATAGTGGGCGGCGCCACCACTTTGTGTGGTCGTCTTGGTCACGACCAAGGTGATAGGAAATTGACCACTACTATTGTTTGTTTTCCCTATCCTTATATTATATATATACTAATTTATTTTATTTTCTTTGGGTAAAATTTTCACCTTTTGCACAATCCGCACAATACCAATCGATGATGATGTGCTTAATTAAGAAGATATGAAGATCTTTCAATTGCTTATCTACTACCACCAAGTCATGTCATGCACAACCACTCACTTAGCTTTATACCTTTTATATATAACCATAAGAGCCCGGTTTGACTTTTTAATACAATTATCATACATCTTTTATATACCTAGTTATTCTATTTTCGTTAATCTTATTTGTGTATATCAATTAAAATTTGTGGACACATATATAAACCCTGCCTCCCACACACATGACATATCTATTTTATAATGGCTTATTTAAATTATATATTTTATAATATAAAGTATATAATAAAATATGCGTTAAAGATCGATAATGGATAATTAAATTAAGTATATGAAAAAAAATTAAATAAACTTCCTCTTATTTTAAAATATCATAATAATTTTATATTATATTTTAATAAGTTAATTAAAGGAAAAATATTAATATATTATAATATTATTATAAGGAAAAAATTAAGGTGAAGTTATTTAGGTGTTTGTTATAAAGTTTTACCAATCACGTGTTTTATTTATATTCTCTTTCTTCAATGATTAGTTATCATAATTTAATCTTCTATATTCTCTCTCCCTTATGATTGGTTTTATAAATACTTTTTACCATGTATCTTATTTTTATTAGAGAACTTTACAACAAACATCTAACTAACTTCACCTTAATTTAGTCTTTATTAGAATTAGAGTGGGAGCAATTCTGATGAGATTTGTTGCTTCACTAGCATATAATATTATATTAGATGGGGAATATTCGTATAAAAATGTGAAGAGATGGATATATATATATATATATATATATATACATATATTAAGAATCTTCATCACACAAGAAGTATATATTATTTTTGTTTCTTGGAAATAAATTTGTACTTTCACAGTTCACTTCTGATCAGTACGTATAGCTGGTGGGAGATCACCAGAGAGAGAGAGAGAAAGGAAATTAAACAAGAGTTGAAGAGTCTTCATAATTAGAAGCCACTTTTTTTTTTTAACTAAGTATATGAATTTTCATCATAAATAAGTGAAGGTTTAAAAAAAATTGCTAGTAAATTATGTATGACAGGCTTTGAATTTGATTGGTAATTAAGATAAATCATATGTAGGCCGATGCAAGAATATACCTCTTAATAGGCTAAAACATGCAAACACCATTGAAAAA
Source organism: Senna tora (assembly GCA_014851425.1). Lineage (NCBI taxonomy): Eukaryota > Viridiplantae > Streptophyta > Magnoliopsida > Fabales > Fabaceae > Senna > Senna tora. The sequence goes on along the minus strand of CM026265.1, from coordinate 6,229,050 downwards.
CCTATATATAATTATATACACAATAAGGTGTTTAATTTGTATATGTATCTAGAAAGTATATATATATATAAAGTAGGTTTAGCTAGTTGGCCACTAAATACTAATTAATCTTCTGTTTCATTAGACAAAAACAGATACAGAAAAGGGAAAAGCTAGCTAGCTATGAAAGTGAAGAAAAACCTGGTTTTACTATTCATTGACGACACTGTAAAAGGAAAAGAAAAAAGAGAAAAGGGAGGAGACTACAAACAGAAGAGGTGATAGGAAGTAGATATATGATATATGAATTGAATGAATGGTTGGGGGGATTATAAATAATTAAAGTGGAAATCTACTTGAAGAGCAGAATATATATATATATATATATACATATATATATATATATATATATATGCCATAGTACTACTAATTAACCAAATTATTATATATGGGCTAGGGAGTGAAATAGAAAGGATCGGAGTAATGTAAGAGTAGATTAAATAATTTGTTAGATGCATATATATATGCATACCGATAATGAAGAAGGAAGCTTTCCAAGAACCAGTGGAAGATCGAAGAGGAAGTGAGCCTTTATGATCCACAGAAGAATCGTAAACCCATTTCGTCTCATCAATTTCTGCACCTCCAACTTCCACCTTTCCTACTCTCTTCTCCATATCCATCTATATCTTCCTATAATTAATTCTATACTAAGTATATATAGACACTCAAATATTATATATTTGAATTTAACTATGGAAGAGTAGAGAAATTAAATGGGAGATATATAGCTAGCAAGTTAATGGGCAGACAAGCTTTACCTAGCTAGCTAATTATAATGAGACCCCTATATATAGAGAACCATCATTTGCCTTTTGACCCACTCTATGTTGGCTGGTTTGATACAATGGAAGTTAGGAGAGGTGAGTGTTCTCATCACTTTCGAGCTTGTTTGGTACATGGTGAGATTACTTCCATGGTGAGTTAAGTTCCATCATAGGTGGGGAGGTAGGTGCTATGGGTGAGGAGAGGGAAGTTGTGGTGAGGTGAGGTGAGTTGAGGTTTAAAGACCAAAATGCCCTTAAAAAATTTGTGGCTTTTAAAAAAGTAAGGGCAAAAAAGGTATTTCATACTTTTATCTTCTATTTTCCTATCTTCTTTCCACCATACCAAACAAATTACTTTTATATTCCACTTCCATTTCCCTACATACCAAACATATTTTTTATCACTTACTTCCACTTCCATTTCTATTTCCACTTCCCACTAAAATACTCACCGGATACCAAACGACACCTGTATGTTCACCTGATTTTTTGGAAATTAATTACAAAACACAATAATTAATATATAATTATATATGCTCTCTCTTTCTCTTCATGCAATAGTTGTTGAATTTGTGAGAGAAACAGTATTACTTCTTTATAAAAATAAAAAATGTGTTTGATATGTAAAAATGTAATGTAAAATTTATAAAATAAAGTATTGTAAAAGAATAAAATGTCCTTATTAATATTATATTATAAATAATATTTATTATAATTAATTAAAAGTAGTTTGGTAGGTGTGAGAAAGTAAAAGAAATAAAAGGGAGGGTTAGTAGTATGGATATTTTTGACATTTCACTTTTAGGTCAGAGCCAAAAACAAATTCAAATGATAAACAGTACTACTTTACATGGGAAGCATACCAAACATAACAATTTTTTGGGATCTGTAATTTTAATTTATATCCCACCTCTTTATTTTCAACGATACCAAACACACTCTAAACTATAATTTTATATATATTATTTATCTTATTTGTGAAATAAATTATATCTTTTATAATTAAATTTGATATTATTTTAAGAATTGAATTAAAATAAATTATATCTTTTACGGATTAAAATGGTCATTTGTTCCTATTTTTATTGAAATTGTGGGGAAGGTGAAGATCATCGATCACCTATAATTATAGAACGTTGTTTAGTGTTTAAGTCATATTAATAATCAATTCCACGTAATAAACGTGTTGTTGTAATGTAATGGAATTAATAGCATCCTTTCCTTGCCTCTCTTGAGGACCACATTCTGTTATATTGGAGTTTACATGGAATTCATTATATTTCATTAATTTCAACCAACCATAACTTGCTAAGCTATCACTAAACACAATGATATTAAAACAATAGTACAAATGTATATATATATATATATATATATATATATATATATATATATATATGGCTTTGGACTTTTTGGTGTCACACAAACAAAAGTGTGACACCAAAAAAATAACTTCCCCCTCAACTTCCCAATAAATAACCAAGTATGATAGGTGGTTACTAAAAAAATAGAGAAGTGCATAACTTCTCATTTTTTAATTTTTTAATTTTAAATTATGATAAAAATTTTAAAAAATTTAATTTTTAATGATTTTAAAATATAATAACTATTTTATATTATATTTTTAAAAAATTTAAGAATTAATTACATGTATGCACGTAGGTGCATGCGAAGCCTCTAGTATATATATATGATTTTAAGATGTTTAGTGGTATGATAGTACTGAACTTCAGTACATCCCTCCAATCAGTTGGTCCCTAAACCATTCAAAGTGGGCCCTAATTAATGTGAGTTTTTATTAATAATATACGGTCGCCATTAATTATATAAAAATATATATTTTTTAATAATTAAATTTTGATCGTTGAAATAAATATTTTTTTAATAATTAAATTTTGGACGTTAAAATAAATTTTTGAAATTGTTAATTATAGTATTTTTATGGTCAATAATTGTTGATATTTGTTAATAATATTATTTTTAACAATATATTTGTCGACGATGATCGTTGAAAAAATACTGTTAAGAAAATTATTGTTGAAAAAATATTATCAACAATTATTAACCATCGAAAATATTATTATTGTCTTTTTTCAACAATTTATTTCGACGACCAAAGTTTAATTGTTGAAAGAAGTGTATTGTTTCAAAAATTAAATGGCCGTCGAAATATATAATTTGTTAAAAATACTCATTTTAGTTTTTCTTCTTGGGTCATCAGGGAAATTCGTTTCTAAAAGTTTATATATTTAATATTTTGAAAACAAAATATGAATCCTTAATTACAAATTAAACTGACTTTGCAGCAATATTCTATTGCCAAATGAGACCAACTAAAAGCTTTAGCCACACACCGACGGAATCATAAAAACCCTAGCAGTCGCTTTCTCTCTTCTCTCTACGTTCGTTCTTCAATCAGTTTTTTCTGTAGATCTAATCGGAGGGGTTGCCAATTTTTGACAGCCCCTCCCTATTTTTCTTCTTCTTTTGTTACCGTCGTTACGTTTTATAAATAAGGTAGATATTCATTCCCCCAATTTTGGTGGTGATTTTCTTCCAGACTTACTTCTGAGTTTTTTAGTCCTCTCTTGTGAGAGTGTAGTCTCCCATTGTTAGATCGATTCAAATCTAGTAAGTGGAGCTTGTTTTATTTTTGTGTGTATTTATTTTCTTTTGTGAATTTTTTTGACAATCAGGTGATTCTGGATTCAAGATTTGTTATAATCATATCTAAATCTACGAATCATCTATCTATGTTAAAAAATTTTCACTCGTTCATCATGATGTTGGAAGAGCCTACGACAATTTCAACTTTGAAGATTACTTCAGATCTAATATGCAGGAGGTATAAGAGTAACAACTCTGTTGGCAACACCAAGGACGGTGAGATTTTTCATCCTGAAGAAATAGGATCAGCTGAGCTTACACTTTGTTTACGTAGTTCAATAATTGTTAGGGTTTATTCTTCAGTATTATTAAATTGGAGTTTTCTAAATTATTGTAAGTGCCGTTTGACTTTTTTTACAATATAACGAAGCTTTAATGCTTTTTTATAAAAAAAAAAAGCTTTAGCCACACACCATATTTAAAAATGTATAATTGATTTAGTATTTATTTATTAAATTATGATATATAATTAAGCCTTGTAGTTTCACTTAATTTTAATTATATAGTTACAATAAATTATCTTAATATTGAATATATATTGAGAGAACAATATAATTAATTAATTAATTATAAGTTGTTTTCAATAACTTTTGTTCATTTTAAGAATAAAATGAAGATACATTTAATTTAGTGGTGTGCATTGGGTTGAATCAAGCTGTTAATCTAATCTAACCTAGCATATTATGTTGATCAACCTGCCACTTTGGAAATTTTCAATAACCTGCCACTTTATATATATATATATATATATATATATATATATATATATATATATATATATATATATACACTAGAGGTTTTGCATGCACCTATGTGTATACATGTAATTTATTCTTAAATTTTTTAAAAATATAATATAAAATAGTTATTATATTTTAAAATCATTAAAAATTAAAAAATTGCACTTCTCCATATTTTTAGTAACCGCCTATCATACTTGTTTTCTCTCTCCCACATCCTCCAATCATATTATTTTTTTGTATTTTTTAATTATAAAATATAGCTATTTTGTGAAAAGTTGGTTATTTATTCTAATTTATTCTTAAATTTTTTAAAAATATAATATAAAATAGTTATTATATTTTAAAATTATTAAAAATTAAATATTTTAAAATTTTAAAATTTTTAAATAGAATTTTTATCATAATTTAAAATAAAAAAATTAAAAAATGAGAAGTTATGCACTTCTCCATTTTTTTAGTAACCACCTAGCATACTTGTTTTCTCTCTCCCACATCCTCCAATCATTTTATTTTTTTTGTATTTTTCAATTATAAAATATAGCTATAAATATAGATATAGATTTATTGAGAAATTGGTTATTTATTAAGAAATTGAGGGGGAAGTTATTTTTTTGGTGTCACACTTTGTTTGTGTGACACTAAAAACTCTAAAGCCATATATATATAGATTTGTTTATGAGTGGAGATGTGTGTTATTTTTTTTATTTAGTTTATATATGACTTATAATGGATGTTAAATTGTTGGAAAAAAAACTAATTAAATTTTTTTTATGCAAAATTAAAATTTTTTTAAGGGTTAAGTATCTTGCTGCCCCCAAACTTTTTTTTTTCATGCCTACCCCCAAACTTTTAGTTTTGTTCATGCTTACCCTTTTTACTAATTAACACCGTTAACTTGCTTAATGGAATTTGCTGACGTGGATGATGAATGTGTATTTCTTTTGCCACGTCAATGTTCACCTCACATTTAACTTTTTATTTTTATTAAAAAAATAAGATAATCCAAATAAAAAATATTTTAGGATAAATGTTTGGTTTGTTTTTTTATTTGGATTAATTTAATTTTTTTAATAAAAATAAAAAGTTAAATGTGAGGTGGAAAATGAGGTGGACAGTGAGGTGGCAAAAGAGATACACATTCATCGTCTACGTCAGCAAATTTCGTCAAGTAAGTTAACGGTATTAGCAAAAAGAGCAGGCATGAACAAAACTGAAAGTTTGGGAGTAGGCATAAATAAAAAAAAATTTAAGACAGGAATGAATATTACAGCAATGATACTTCACCCTTTTTTTTAACGTGTCATAAGCAAAATTTAGTCTAAAATTTGTTTAAAATTTAATAATGATATTCCAAAGGCTACAAATTAAAAGAAAGAAAGAAAAAAAGTTTAAAAGAAAAGGGCATGGTCCAACCCAACCAGCATGACGGGTTAGGTTGGTTCTGATTCTGTTTTATCAATTTCACTCAACTCAACCCGCTTAATTATATTATGATTGGTTTTCTTCATTTTTTCTTTTCAATTTGACCCAACCAACCTACACGTGCACACCCCCTAAATACATTAGATACTTAATCAGAAAAAAACCCATAAATTTTAAAAAATCCATAATCTAAATAAAGTTGACATTGGGAGAAAAAATATACATACACATATATAGTTCTCAAATGTTTTGTCATTGTTAAATGTTGACACTACGACGACCCCATTAACCCTTTGTACAAAATCAAAGTGAAAATTTAAATTGCTTGCTATAGTTGCTAGGGTAGGTCATAAATTAAAGAGAGGGACGTGTCCTCAGCTCCAAAAATGGTATATGATCGATCATTTGGGTGTTTCGAGTCCAAATATTGCAGATTTGGTTTCATTCCACACCATCTTTAATTCAGTCTTTTTCTTCCAACCATTTTCATTCATTTGGATATTGGGAATCTTCAAAAGTGTAAGATGTTAAAATTCCTCTTTAAGGTAGCTGTTCTAATCAGAATACACTTTTAAGGCTATATATAACAAATTAACATTTCAATATATTATGTATGATTGATGATCCATTTGATTTGCATGTTTTCCTCTATCTTTGGCTGCTACTATCTTTAATTTCCAGATTTTCTTCAATAATTCTTCCCTGCTTTAATTTGCCTGATGTTGGATTATAGTAGCCTTTGAGCTCTGATTTGAACAACACTTGTTGCCTATTTTCCCCCCAAATTATTTTCCAATTAATATTAATATTTAATTACTTTGAGTGGAATTTCAGCACTGATTATAATATAATAGGCTTCTTCAAAATTATGTTTTCTCTCACTTTAGTCCTCAAAAAAAGTTAGGTCAAAACCCCAAATTGGTCCTTTATGTTTGCCCGAAGTTTCATATTGGTCCTTTATGTTTCAAAAAGTTTAAATTTGTCCTTTATGTTTACAAGAAATTCCAAATTAGTCCTTCCGTCCACTTCCGTCAATTTTTTAAGTTAAGTGCTGATGTGGCGTGCTGACGTGTCCATCTAAGCTAATATATATGTCATGTCACGTCATTGCCACACCAGCGCCACGTCATCACATATGATAGTAGATGATGACGTGGCATGACACGTCAGCTTAAATGGACACGTAGGGAAGATGATATGTCCACGCCAGTACTTAACAGAAGAAATAAACTGACTTAGACGAAAGGACCAATTTGGAACTTCTTGCAAACATAAAGGACCAATTTAAACTTTTTGAAACATAAAGGACCAATATGAAACTTCGTGCAAACATAAGGAACCAATTTGAAATTTTGATAAAAAAGTTAAAAGTCATCAATTAATTATTCACATAAGTAGCTCATATCAATTTAGTCCCTACAATATTAGTGTTAATAATGTGATATTAATGGACTCCGTAATAACTGAATTGTGCAGTGTGAGGACTAAATTGAGACAAGATATAACTTGCATGAATGAAAATAATAATTTAATAATTGTATTAGACTCTTATAGTTAGAGTGTTCATTGTTAATCAATGCTGAAAATGATCTTAATAATGTTTTGATCTTTATGTTCAAGATATTTAAAGTGAAAATGATCGCGTTGATGAATCATATATTCTGATCTGATTTCTTAATTAATTATTACAATTAAGATTAAAAGTGATTATCATCTACAAGTAGATATTCATTGGTACGGTAATACTGAACTTCAGTACATCCCTCCAATCAGTTAGTTCCTAAACCATTCAAGGTGGGTCCTTATTAATGTGAATTTCTATTAATATTAAAAAATAACTCAACATAATTTGAGAGATGTACTGAACTTCAATAATACAATACCACTAAACTTTTACCCATCATCTACCGTGTTGATTGAGATTCATTCCAACCCCAGAGCACTTGGATATAGATCATATATAGCTAGTGGAATATATAATATAATATATTTAATTATATGTTCCATACCAAAAGGAAAATGGAGTGACTCAATTAAAAGTAATTGCTAGCTATCCACTAGTAGTAGAACAAAAACAATAAACAAATTAAAGACGAATACAGGCCATATATTCATTCTTGCCTATTTCAATAATTCAAAAGCCTAAGAGTTGGAAAATTGGAAATTAAGTGGAGAGCAATTAATTATAAATATGGCTTATCCTATATTTTGTGTATTCTCTCTAAAGATGATGCCATTGTTGAACTAGCTAGCTACTTGATTTTAAGTGCTTTGGCATTATATATATTAGATGCATATATATATATATATATTCTCCAACATCATCTCATTAAATTTTAATTGAGTTCAACAGAATAATATTGTAATTAATCTAATGCTTATATATATTGAAGTGCATGAATCCTTTCTATTCACTTTAAAAGGTTTTATAATATAATGAATGCACTATCAAAGTAAGTTAGTGACATATGGGTCTCTAATATACAGTAATATGAGAATATACTTTTATAAAAAATGAACTTAATTACATATCCTTAACATTATTCTTTACTATTTTCGTGCTATTGTTAAAAAAATAAATAACAATCCAACTTTAATTTAACTATCTTTAATATATCAGCAAATATTCTATTTAGTTAATTTATATAAATTAAAATAATAAACTATGGAATTTAATTATACGTAAAGAAAAAATATATTATTTTAATTTAAAACGTTGTGAATTTCTGATATATATCTTAAGATGAGTTTCCTTTGTATATCTTTTGCGTTTCTTGTTAAATTTTAGTAGTCATATGAGAGGACGAATTATTGGACGTGCATGGATGAAAAATTTTTAAGGTACGTTTGGATGGGGGATTAAGAAGGAGAAGGGAAGGAACGAGGAGATTTTCAAAATATCTTCTCCTTGTTTGAGAAGATAAAAATTAAAGGAGAAGATAATAGAATATCAAGCTTTAATCCTCCATTATTCTTCTCCTTCACAAATTCAAGATACCCCAAATTGAGGTATTTTAGAGGTGGTATTAACACCCAAACAAAAGGAGGACATATGGAAGCTTAACCTTCCTTTCCCCTCCCCTCCCTTCTCCTCTAATCTCTCCTCTTCCCTTTCCCTCTTAATTCCCAGGGTTTGTTTAAGAATTAAGAAGGGAAGGGAAGGGAAGTGATCAGAGGAGAAGGGAGGTGAGGAAAAGGGAAGGTTAACCTTCAATATGTCTTTTCCTTATTTATTTGGGTATTGGCACCTCCTCCAAAATACTTGGGGTATCATGAATTTGTGAAGGAGAAGAATGATGAAGGATTAAGGATTGATCTTCCATCATCCTCACTTCCAATTTTCATCTTCCCAAACAAAGGGAAGATATCTTGAATCTCTTCCCTTTCCCTTTCCCTTCTCCTCCTTAATCCTCAATCCAAACAAACCCACATTCATTTATCATATTTTAGAACTTTTCAGATTTAATGTCTCAACACATAATATTTGAAATTAAAGTTATTAAAATTTAGATATAAATCTTAAAGTGTTATGCTTTTATATTTTTAAATTTTGCTAAATCGTCTATATAATTTTTTTGGTACAAAATCATGTAGAATCGATTTTATTTAGCGATTCCACGATTTTATACTACAATCTAAAAATAGATTCTTTTGAAGTTTTTTATACTACAATCGTGTGGGTATTAATAACCTGGCCCAACCCAAAGAAACTCTTCGTGTTAATGTTGTTGATAATCTTATGATTAATGTTACTGATAGTTTAATTTGATATATAGTACTTTAGAAAAAAAAAACTCAATTATTTCTAGTTGTATATACAACTAAAGATAATGAGAATTGTTAATAATATTATCAGAATATTTGGTATTATTTTTTAAAATTTAGATGAGATTAGGAGAAGAATATACGGAAACTTTTAATTTTTTTAATACTAGGCTGATTTTATACTTTAATTTAAAAAATTAATTTTAATCTAAAAAATTTTTATTCATTAAATTAGATTAAAAAATATAAAGTTTCATTTGTAAAACATTTATATTTTGAAAAATATGATAAAAATTTTAGAGCACCACTTATTAAATTATTATGGCATCACTCTTTAAACCTCTAGAGTGTCATTTAACTTGTTTTTAAGATATCACTTGTTAAGATTTTAAATTGGTGAAAAAAAACACACACATATATATAAATATTTCATTTTTTATGTTACTTTTATTTTAAAAAATAATTTATAATTTTGACCCTACAATTTTATGATAGATAAACTCTTACGATTGTATGATATGATTTTACAGTACAAATTTATCTATCTCTTACAATTTTACTTAAAATCTAGAGTTTGAAAAGTATGTTAAAGATAATTATAATAACTAATCATTTTGATTGAGAGGTTCACTTCCTTTTCCCACAAAAAAAAGAGGTTAATTGCTTTAAAGGTTTTTTGTCAATTTTTGACCAAAAAAATTAGATAAAATATAAATAAAATAAGGTTTCCATGCACATGTTATATGTATATATAGATATAATCTTATTGCATTTGGAGATTGAAAGCAATAGGTGATAAGCCAAAAATCGTGGAAAGAAAAATTAAAAGATGAAGAGGAAACCGATTCACATAAAATGAATACAAATGGACCACTATATACTGTCCACTTTAATTTGTTCTTTCATCATATGTTAGAGAATCTTAATTCAAGTGACTGCTTCAACAAAAATCTCAAGTGAAATTAGAGAAGAAGAAGAAGATTGAAGATAGCAAGGAATATTTTTCAATAAGATGATATAAATAACAATGCAATTGAATTGTTTTTCTTGTTTAATTTTATAGTCATGGCATGTTATAGACGGATAACTTTGCAAAACTACCTAAATGATCAACAAATGGTTAGGATAAGAAGAACGATTTAAATAATCATCAGTTCAAGCACACTTCAATTAGAATCATTTTAGTCTGACATTTTATCGTGGAAAAGACTGTAATAAAAGTTTAACCCTCTATTAAAACTTAGCTTAAATTGGTTCAATTGGTAGTTAGCATTAGCACGTAAGGTATCTTGCTTCTTTTAGCTTTTTCTATTTCTCTTCCATTGTGCTTAGCTTAAATGCTAATATTAAGAAGAAATGTTATTTTATTGTTTTTATGCAAATTTCTATCATAGAGCACAATGATTAATTCCTCCTCTAATTTGTAGGCAACTCAAAAGATGAAACAATTGTCCTAAAATTTTAAAATAGTTCCGTATTCACGGTTAAGGATGAAACCTAAAACACTTAATTAGTTATTTTATAGATTTAAATTTATATAAATCATATATAGATTTATCACATAATTAAGCTGGCGTATGGATATAACAATGAGAAATAATTATACATATTTTCTTAATTTGAACAATGCCTATAATTTATTTTAATCTTTAATTAGGTTAAAAATCATTTTCTGTTGTGAAACATATTGTAGGACGTTCAAATGAGTTGTAAATTAACTAATATGAACAGTACCTAGCTTCAAATTCCTTATTTGTTTTTGTACGTTGTCATTTCTAACAAAATAGTTGTCCTCCATATATATATATATATATGGTGTGTGTATATTCGTGGGATAACACCATCTACAATCAATTAAGACTATTTTAAATTAAAAAAAAACAAAAAGATGAAAAATTCAACACTGCTCTTGTTGGCCTTCTGCTTTATTGCACACCAAGTTTTTTTCGCCAATGCTAATGCTTCTGGCAAACATCCCTTGGTACCAGCATTGTATGTTTTTGGTGATTCAACTATAGATCCTGGAAATAACAATCATCTAAATACGATCGCACAAGGGATTAGGTGGCCTTACGGTATTGATTTGAATAATGTAAGGGGTCGACATACTAATGGAAAAAATGTGGCTGACTTTTTTGGTAAGTTTGAAGAAGATGAAATATAATACTTTAGGGGTTACAAATGACAGTTGGAAATTACAATTCTAATTTTAATGTTACTATTAGAATAAGTTTTATAAATATTTGATTGTGGTAAGGAACAAATATATTTTTCCTCTAATTACTACCAATATAGTTTAAAAAATAAATGACAGAGTTTCCTAGTTTTCTTTCCTTCACTTATCATACAAACAAAAATTTATATATGCTATTTTTTGTTGTTTTTTCTACAGCTACTTATTTGGGCTTACCAATGCCTCCTCCATTTTTGAATCTCTCTGATTCTGAAAGGAGTCAAATAAAAACTGGAATAAATTATGGATCAGGAGCATGTGGAATCTTAAACACAACTAGAGTGGTAAGAGATTAAATCAAAGCTTTTCATATAGATTTCCATTATGTATGTGCTCGTTTATTCAGCTTATCTTTGGAAAATAAATGTTTTGGTTTATTAAAAATTTATTTCTGACAATCTCTAATTATTTTTTCTCCTTTATGCTAAAGGGAGAATGTTTATCTCTTGCTCAACAAGTCAAATACTTTACTATAACTAGGATGAAAGATCTTCCGAAAGCACTAAAGACTCAAAAGAAAGTGCGCGAGCACTTGGCCAAATCCATATACTTTTTCTCTGTTGGCCTTAACGATTATCATCCTGAAGTGAACAACAACATCACTAGCAATTTCTCCTCAACAGGCTTTGCTGATCATCTTCTTGATGAAATTACAAAACATATCAAGGTTCATTAATATTCTACATATTTTACTTTTCTCTATATACATTGAAGTACTTAAGTTTTTAAACGGTACGTAGCATATGCAACATTTGTTTAACTTTAGTTTTATGATTTTATAAGTATGTAAGAAATTTCTATGATGACATACTTGATCTAAATATATGTTTTATTGAATGTAAAATGAGTTTTATGTTGGTATATGATATTAAGAAATTATTATATAATTCATTTGTATATATTTGTTTAAAAATTGTTTCTAAAAATAATAGAAAAAAGAAATTGTTGCTTATTCTTTTAGAGAACGGTTTTTAAATGTTGTTCTAAATAACATTTGCAGAATCTAGAAAACTGTTGCCTAATGTTGAAACATTAGGGTTTAGGGTTTACGCTGTGGCCATATTCAATAAGCCACGGCTAATCTTTGTTGCTTAAAGAAGCAACGGTTAACAAATGTTGTCAATTCTAAACTTGAAAACCGTTCCCTATTGATCAAGTATAGGGAACGGTTTTTTACATTTGTTGCCATAGGAACAAAAAACCGTTGCCTTATATAATAGGTAACGGCCGAATATAGTACGGCCAAAAACTGTTGCCTATTCTAATATGCAACGGTTTAAGTATTATAGAGAACGGTTTTTGTGCGTTGTAAAAAAGCAAAAATGTTGTAGTATATCAAATTGAGGTTCTACATAATTTGGCTCTTGATACCCTATTTGTTGGTGATTTATTTCCCTCAAATTACCTCATTATTAAAAACATATAAAACATTTCTATCAAGTTTAAAAAAACTTTAAGAGACCAACATTGACTTATTTAAATAATTTCCAGGCACTTTATTATCGTGGAGCCAGAAAGTTTGTGTTGTTTGGTCTTTCAACTTGTGAGCCATATCAATATACAGAACATTGTGAATCAAGATACTATGCAGACAAACTTCCAAAATGGATACTAGAGTTACAAAAGGAATTTTTTGGTTCAATATATACCATATATGACAGAGCCATCATATACAAAAAGATTTTGAAAGATCATGAAAAATATGGTAAGCAAATTCATTTTTAAGTTATCTTTTAGATGTTAAAGTCTAGATTTACATTTATAAAATACTTTTCTTAGTATAATTAATTAGTTTTGAATTGACTAAACTCTTTATCATTATATGGTTCTTTTTCTCTTACATGATTTTCTTTAAATGTACAGGGATCACAAACATAGAAGAATCTTGCTTTTCAGAAGGAAAACCTCTCTGTCCTGATAGATCAAAATATTTTAGGTTCGATAAATATGACCATCAAACTCAAATCGTATATGAGATAGCTTCAAAGGACTGCTTCAATGGATCTGCCTGCTATCCTTACACTCTTTTTGAGTTGGCCAAAAAACGAATAATCAACCACCATGGATTATGGTAGCAAAATGGAGAAACAAAAGTCTCAATTTCATAAAAATTGTATTTTATTTTAAATATTTTGTATAAGCAATTATGAATATCACTTTGTGAAATAACAATTATTTTCATTGATTCATATTCTAAAAAAAATCCTATTTTTGCATTTAATTTTTGAGTAAGACTTGAACTGTTTCACTATTAATTAATTAATTTATTTTTTGCATGATAATGGTTTGGGTAATTTATTGACATAGTATTTAGCCTAATATATAATATGTCTGAGTTGATATAAAATATATATTGGCATGGTGTTAAGCACTATATATATATATATATATATATATATATATATATATATATATATAGTGCTTAAATTAGAAAGGGAAAAGCCATCGAGGGTCGAGTCTAGCAAAAGGTCAGGGGACTAATGGCTCAAAATGCCATGAACAAAAAGTCGAATTCCTGCTTGGAGGACCATTTTATGTATGTTCTTTTCGAACACAAACAAAAATCATGGTATTCATGTACCATTTCATTTTAAGCAACTTAATTAGAAGGACCATTTTAGAAAGGATATATTGTTCAATTTTGATTTTGACCCTAATATGAAAATTAACCCTAGCAATTTCAAATTCAAATTTCGGGCTACACTATCATATAAAACCATTTTTATTTTTTCCTTATCAAATTCATTCTCAAGACATTAAATTTGATTAAACACATCACCTTCCGTATAATTTAATTGCCAACAACTTAAGAATCATAAAATAATTCAAAATTATCTTTAGCGAAATTTAACCAAAAACCATGATCATCAAGTCCTAACAATTAAATTAAATTTTGTCTCATCTAATTATTATCAATCAAGGTTATAACCATGGTGCTTTTAATTATTCATAGAAAGAAAACAACAAGCCCAAAGTAGCAATAAGGTGATTAATAAATTGGGCAAAACTAAACAACATACATACAATCATACAATCCTCTCTTGTGGATGAAGAATGTCACATACAATTATTGGTTTGTTTTTTTTTTTGTGAAAACTTGAAATTAAATTAACACAAACAAAATGTAACATTACAAAGGAAAAACAAATTCCACCGCCAAGATACGCGCAATATGATCCAACCGATCCCTGATCAACAAGAATGCAAGATATCGATGATCTATTCAATTCAAAAGTTAAATTGAAAAAAATTATAAATTTATTTCAATCATAAAGTGCCGCAATTCCATATGATATATATTAAAGGCTTTGAATTCACATACACATATGTAAGTGCATATCAATTTTTTTTTAATTTATAAAGTATAATATAAATTATTATTATTATTATTAATTTTAGAACAATAAGTTAAAAATTAAAAAGTTAATTTTTTTTATAACTACTATTATCCTTTTAAAAAAATACCACTATTCCTTTTTTTAATAGGAATTATCACTATTCCTATTTTCTCTTCCACTATCTTCTCACATCATATTTTTTTTAATTAATTAAATGGTCATTCAGTTTAATTTGTATTTTTTAAATGTAAAATAAGACTATTTTGAGAGACCATTAACAAAAAAGGTCCATAGCCATATTAATATACTAGAGGCTTTACATGCACGTTGTGCATGAGTTTAAATTTTGCATTATGAGATAAATTATATGTATTAGATGAAAACTTTTGAATATTTTATTCTACTTAATTAATATTTACACTTCAAGCTCATTTATGGTTAAATTGGTAAAGAAAGTTTTTAAGGAAAAATGAGGGCTGCATGATGCTAATTAATTTATAACTCGAATTCGAAATATTGCTTAAGCGACATCAAATTGTTTAATGCTTATCACTTGAACCAATCTCTCGTTGGTACAGTAACGTATATCTATATAATATAAAGGATATATAAAAAAATCAGAGCCACTTTGCTATCCAACAAAAAGCAGTTTCGTCTAAATCAGGTACATGGATATTTTCTTTATATAGTAGTCTAACCATTATGGATATTTCATTTTTTATACATGGCAAATTGTGAAATGGTAGTCCCCGGATCATATATAATTCATATGACAGCTAATATTAATATTATCATATATCATATATTGGAGGATTCTATTCAATGATAAATTTCCCAGTAATAACTGTATATTGAGCCAATTAATCCTACTCACAATTTGATACAAATATATTGCAATTACTCGGAGTCTTTTTGATATTGTCTCAATAATAAAATATGTAATCATATAACTTTAAAATTATTTTTATTAGCGTCGGTTTTATAACTAACACTTTGTCAAGTGTATTTAACATCAATTTTAACAACCAAATCAATAAATAACGTTTGTTGACTGTAATGTTAATTATGAATAAATGTCGTTAATTCATTTTTGTTAAAATTGATTTTTTTTTCTAGTTAAAAAAGAGTACAATATTAAAACTAGTAAAAAAAAAATTAAAACCAAATAGTTGAGAGTTAAATAAGTCTCATATTTTAAAATCTAGTAATTATTAATTCATATTATATTTTAAAAATAAAAGAAATAATTTTATACATACAATGCACAAATTAAATCCTCATGTGTGAGTGTGTATATATATAATGAATCAAGAGCACAAAGGATGAGGCTATCAATAATATGTCACAATTATTAATTAGTTTAATTTGATTTGACAACATGCATATCTACAAATTAAACTTTCCAAGTTCAAGGTCTCAATTATGTAAAAGCTATTATATGTGTGTGTACATGTGTGTAAGGCCGATCCCATTTTTCATTATGAAGTAGGCAAATCTATTTGATCATATATTGGAACTTGGAAGCAAGTGACAAGTCCATAATTAATATACAGAAAACGAAACCCACTAAGTGCAAACTTTAGTGGGCTTTTGGAGAAGACTAATTATTTGAATTGAATGCGGCAGCTAGCTAGCACTATATATATATATCATTATCTTATTCTTGGGGGAAATTAAAATGGTAGAAAAGTCAGATCAATCTTAAATAAATTAAGTGATATGGGTCATCAAGGTTTGGACTTGACTTCATGAAATGAGATTCAAAGACTATATTATGTATCATTTTTATAAGTAAAGCTTCAAGTGTGTTAGGTCAAAATTCAAGAAATCAGATATGATAAGTAACAATAATAATAAAAATAATAATTAATAGAGAATATATATATATATATATATATATATATATATATATATATATATATATATATATATATATATATATATATATATATATAGTTGGGTAATGGATTGGCATATATAACCGTTCGATATGGACAACACATAGCTTGCCAATTGAAATTTTATGTATTTTGATGGGAGAAATGCTTTTAAGTTTTAATAATAGACTCTGTGATATTGAGAGATTAGAATTACCAAACTCACACATAATTAGTGAATAGGCTGATCCAAGGAAAAAAAAAATCTGACGTACTTGAGGACGATATTATAAATTATATTTCTCCTTAAACTTAATTTCTGTCTTACTCTGGCGCTACCCAATCATTTAATTTTTTGACTTCTTCGTCCAAGTTTTCTTCACAAAAGTGTTAATAACTAATGCTAATATTTTCTTGTATTGCATATATAGACTATAGTTTAAAGTTCGCATGGTCGCGTACTAGCTTTTGACTCTAGCGGATTAAATTTAGGTAAAGTAATATATAAATTAAATTTCTCTAATATAAAGAAGACACGTGATAAAAAGTGTTTTTATGATCAATTATGATAGAGAGAATATAGAATATCACTTTTTACATAACCAATCATAAAAAAAAGAGTGTAAATAAAATCTATGATTGGAGAAACCTTATAATTAACAAAGATGTATGGAACTTGATGCCCTTTTGAAAAGGGCTATAACCTTGCTGCCCTTTTCATTTTTAAAGTGAATTCACAAGATGCAACCAAGGAAAAAAAAATCTACTTTATGCTCTTCTTGTTCTAAAGTGTAGTTTTATAGCTAGAATTAACTAAAAGGATAATTGTGAGTAATTAGTACGAAAGCATATCAATATAATAATTTATATATTCGATTGAGGAATATAATCAAATCATATCACACATTCCATTTCAAATATTCAGTTATATATATAATGTCTCTCCACTATTTTGGTCTAGTCTCCTAAAATGGATATATTTTATAATAAAAAAGTATGAAATAAATTAAAGTAGATAACTGGAAGAGAGGTGAGAGAAAGAGATCATGGATAGAGTAATTAATAATTGTGATAAAAGAAAAATTAATTAAAGATAATACACAGTTATTAAGTTTATTATTTCAAAATATGATTAAGAATAATAATAATAACAATTTTATATGACATTTTAAAAATTTTAAATAATTATATACTTCATCTATACCAATCATAATTCGTTTAGTGTAAACTATCAAATTGAGAAAATGCCCCCTATGATAATTCTGCAAGATCCCTGGCCTTCAATGTTTTAGATATGATCTACGAAAAAAATTTATATAAGCAAATTTCTTATTTATTATTGAGATTATGAATTCTTTTTTGGATTCTAAATATACATTACTAATGAATTAGCGAAAACTTGATATGTGACGAATTGGTGTTCAAAGAAAGAGATGTGGAAATTTTGATATGGCATGGGGAATAAACTATAAAGATTGAAGCTTTAATTTTGAATGTCCCACCAATAGCATATGTAAGTAGGTCGCTAACCCAAGTGTAAGTGCCACTTCAAGCCCCACTTGTTAATTCCTCAACCCATATGCCTCTTGTGACCAAAGGGTGAGCCAAATTTGTGTCCAAGACCCATTCCCAATAGATTTATATATATAGTCCATCTATTAATAGGGTTCTTCCAACAATAAGACCCTCCCAAGTCTGAGACGGGACTCTCCCCAACCCTGCACTCAAAACATCATTATTCAAAAAATACTTTGCTTTTAACACTTGAACAATCAAACCCTACTCATTGTGTAAAAGTCTCCGGTTCGTCAATAAAGCCTTATTGAATGTCTCACAATTTTTGAATCGCTTTTATATATGGATTTGTTCTTTTCAAAATCTTAATACTATATGATATTAATTAAATTTGTCCTCACTTTCAATCGAGATAAAATGATTGACATACAATTTTTTTGAGAGATTAATTCTACGAAAATATTTTTTATAATCATTTGATAAATTATGAAAATATAGTCTATTCTATGGAAAAATAATCCTATACATTTTTGTTTCAACTAAAGAATAATTAAGATCTTTTTGGTATTTCGGCGGCATGATTTGGAAATGTGAAGTTATAAAATAATTTGAAATTAATATTTATTAAAATTATTTTTTTTTTGAGAAACCATATGATATAGAACCCTGCAACTAACACAGTATCGTTAGCTCTTAGTGCAACTTGGAATCTCAGCTAG
The DNA here is from genome assembly GCA_014851425.1 of Senna tora. Taxonomy (NCBI): domain Eukaryota; kingdom Viridiplantae; phylum Streptophyta; class Magnoliopsida; order Fabales; family Fabaceae; genus Senna; species Senna tora. Next base: position 6,209,965 of record CM026265.1, on the reverse strand, counting down.
CAAGGGTATTGCTAGCCCCATGTGCTGGCCAACACACGTGGATCTGTCTTCTTGAGCCTTGTTGCTCATTCTTGTATTCGTGAGCCTTGTTGCTCATGTACGTTCTGATTAGTTTTGTGGATCTGATTTCCTAACTGATTTTATATGACATTGACAAATTTTGAAATAGTACTATTACTTTATTTTTTTTGAAATCTTATATATTATTATTGTTTTATACGTTAGTTTTGATTTTCATACCTATGATTTTGATCCGTTTTTGAGAAAATATTTCAATTTAGAAATGATCATTAAATTATTTTTGAAAACTCATTCATTATTATTGATTTATAAAATTTTTGTTGGAAATCATATTCATGAAATATTTGCTAAAAACTCGTACCTGCAAGTTTGTTCCCTTCCTGTAATTGTAGGTGTTATCTGCTCACTGAGTTGCAAAACTCACCTCATATTGTTTTTTTTCCACTCATAGATGTCACAAGTTCGTTGATGGTCAGGTCAAGTGTGATACTGTCAATTAGAGAGACACGCATTGTCCGTGTGTACATGGACGGTATCACTTTGTTTTCATTACGTTGTTTCTCTCTAGAGTTAATTGTTCCAAAATTCTACAGGCAGGATCCTCTCTTCAATAAAAATTGTAATTAATGTTTTAATACTTATAAATTGCTGAATTATTTGAAATTTAAATGTTTAGATAAATTATTTTAATGGTCAGACTTGTGAGTTCAAGAGTTTTTCCTCAAATTCCATGCGGATTTATAAGTCCGATTTGGAGTCGTGACTCATTCCACTGCTACTTCTGTATTCACTAATTCTTGATGCAATATTTTGATGTGTGCAAGTAGGCTTGTATGATGACCAGCCTCATTCCCGTATGTTGGGCCTGGCCCAGTTAAGTAGAACAATTGGGAATTGATTTGTCAATATATAAATTTTTTAAATGTTGATTGAGATAAAAATAAGCACTTGACAAAATCAATAAATTAACATTAGAAACTATGTTAAACTTTAATCATTTAACTAATCAATAGATTAAATTTATTTGGAATGCATCTTGTAGCTAGAACCTAAATTTATTAGTTTTATCTTTAAAAAAAAAAATTTAATTGAAACAACTAACATTTTCAGATCAATTAAATCATTAATTTACCATCTATATAAATTCATCTTATATATATCAAAGTCAAGTTTTCTTATATTGAACTAAATATACCATTCACTTTATCATGGATTAAGTTGAGAAGCACGTGCAATAAACAGTATACTTTCAATTTCTTTAGGAGGTCAATTTGTTTAATAGATTTTTTTTTTCTTTTTCTCTTCCTCTTTAATATTTTTATTGAATAATCACTGAGATAAAATTTTTTATATTGAAAAGATGAGGAGAAATTGACCCCCTCAGTTTCTTAAAAATTGAGAGGATCCAAAATCTATATCCATCAAGTGTGTTTTTTTAGAACTATATCCATGAAGTGTGTTAAAATCTGAAATTTTCTTAAGTATATTTATTATATATATAATTAATTAGTGGAAGGAATGAATAAAAATTTCAAAATGAGTATTGCAAATATGTAACTTAGGGATAATTTGTTTACGTGAATGTGGTTGTAATGGGAATGAAAATAAGAATGCGTTTACTATATTTAGTAATAGAAAATAAGAATAGAATAGAAATATAATAAAAGTGAATAAAATAATTATTTTACCCTTATATTAAAATATTAAAAAAATAAAAAATAAAAACAAAAATATAATTTTATTACATTATAAAAAAATATATTTAACAAATAAATATTAAAAAATATTAAATTACAACCCCAATTTATATAAACAAACGAGGTCTTAGTGATTTTGGTTGCATATTTGTTTTGCTATTTGTTTCATATCAACTACGAAAATTTCTCCTTTTGGATGACGTCACTCTAATGGATGAGCTAGTACTGGGATACAATTCAAATTAACTAGCTAAGCACTCACCAACTTGAATCGCCAAGTCATAATTAATTAATAGAATAATTTTGTTTAAAGAAAATTTAATCTATCTAGATGATAAGTTAATTAACAAGAGAAATCAAGCACTCGCCAAATTTGTTTTCTAAAACTTAATTTAAATATAAGAAGGAACTTTAATAATTGTTTACTTTCCTAATTTCTTATAACTATTTACTCTTTTCTATATTTATATTATATGGTTTAGAAATAAGAGCACAACCAAACCATTGTACGATGTGGCACAGATCATAACCATAACTTCGTAAGTTAGATGTATAGAATATCATTCGGTGGGAGACTTACATTTAGCTTATTAGCTAGCACTGACTTCAAGGATTAGTTTTCATATTAAGACTAAACAAAAAAGACATAGATTATTTTATTGGTGCTTTTAACATGTGTCGTAAGGATGCATATTAAGGTTTCACCTAATTTATTAATTAAATTTTTAAATATTAAAACTTATTCTTTTAAATGAATTTGTGTAAATTTTAAGATATGAAATGTTCTATTAACCAATCAAAAAAAATCTTAATATGTGCCCATATTAGATAAATTCTTATTTTATTTAAATTTTGAACTAATATAAAATTCTAGTATTAATTCAAGATGGTAACAACTAATTACAGAGATAAGTGGAACCCTATGGTGGGCTACTGGTACCGAGGCACATATTTTTCATTAAATTATTAGAAAAATAAGTTAATTAAAATAGGACAATGCTATAAAGTTATTAATAGTTCAAGCTCACTATCTATTACTCGTTGAATTTATCTGGAGATCTGTATTAAAATACTTTTTCTTTTTCAAATATAAGATAACATAGATTTCAAAACAGATCTAACAACTTACAACTAATAAATTTGAAGTATTGATAGCTCCAAATACTTACCCATTAAAATATACATAAAACTAATAAATATTATGTGTTAGTATTTACTGTTAATTTAAGCTATAGAGAGACCTTTACCTTATCACTTTCGGCCCAATTACACAAATTAATCATAAGTTCAATATGAGGATCGACTTGGGATAACCTAAATTTTCAAAAAAAGAAATTATAACTATATATATATATATATATATATATATATATATATATATATAAAGAGAGAGAGATGACAACAATAAATTATTAAATATAAATGGTCCGATCATCTTGGCTTGATCAATTCCATATATATGGGTACTTGAGCACCGTTTTCCCTCAATTCTCCAATGCAATCTTTTTTGTTGTATTATTGAGCACTTAATATCATATCGATCTCTCAATAGAGATTCGATTTTTAAAACTAATTTGAATTATATATTATTAGAGATAAAGGTTAAGTTCCATATCTGATAGGATAAGATATTCAATTGAGTACTTGAGAAAGTTTGGTTCTGCTTTTGAGGGTGGGTTCTCCGGGTTACCTTGAATTTCAACATGGTATCAGAGTTCAATAGTCTCACGACCCATGATGATCCAAATCCAAGATGTGAAAAAAAACCCCGGTAAAAAAAACAGAAGAAAAAAAAATGTGTGGCCTCTGAGGTTCAGAAAAAAGAGTACAAGCCCGAAAGAAAAAAGTAGAGGCCTCTAAGACTCAAAGGAACACATGTCAAGAATAATGAAAAAAGGGAAGGCAAAAGTACCTTTCCTAACCCCAACGTTTGGGGGTCCTGTCAGTTTCGCCCCTAACGTTTTTTCGCTGTCAATTGTACCCCTAACGTTTTACGTTTCTGCCAATGTCACCCTTTTCACTAACACCGTCAAATATTTAATATTTTTTGCTGACGTGGCATCCTATGTGGCAAAACGTTTCTTTTTTCTATCAATTGTAACCCTAACGTTTTACATTTCTGCCAATATCACCCTTTTCACTAACACAATCAAATATTTAATAATTTTTGCTTACGTGGCATCCTATGTGGCAAAAATATCTGGCTTGGTATATTTTTTTTCCACATCAGATTTCCTACTCATATTTTTCCCATCAAAGTTGTGTCGTTTTGACCTCGGCCTATTCCTTCTAAAATATAACTCAAATGCATGCGCTATTTTGCTCATAAAAACATCGGAGACGTTATCCATTCTCTATTTTAGGGTAAGGTCTCCGACAAAGTAGAGAATTGGTAACGTCTCCAACAAAGTAGAGAATGGATAACGTCTCCAATGTTTTTGTCTGCAAAATGGTATGTACGTTTGAGTTATATTTTAAAAGGAATATGATGAGGCTAAAACGACACGATTTTGATGGGAAAAAGATGAGTAAAAAATCTGGTGTGGAAAAAAATATGTCAAGTCAGATATTTTTGTCACATAGGATGCCACGTAAGCAAAAATTATTAAATATTTGATGGTGTTAGTGAAAAGGGTGACATTGGCAGAAATGTAAAACGTTAGAGTTACAATTGACAGAAAAAAGAAACGTTTTGCCACATAGGATGCCACGTTAGCAAAAAATGTTAAATATTTGACGGTGTTAGTGAAAAGGGTGACATTGGCAGAAACGTAAAACGTTAGGGGTATAATTGACAGCGAAAAACGTTAGGGGCGAAACTGACAGGACCCCCAAACGTTGGGGTTAGGAAAGTTACTTTTGCCAAAAAGGGAATGAGTTTACTGTATTTATTAGTAAAAATTTAAAAATGAAAATGAAATGAGAATGTATTAAAATTATCATTTTAATCCTTATATTAAAATATTAAAAAAATATTATAATTATGTTAAATTAAAGGACAAAATAAATATTTTATATATATATATATATATATATATTTTTAATTATGATTACCACGTGAAAAATTAAATTTTCATAGATAGTAGAGCCCACCTGAACCCCGTCATCTGTATTTTCTTCTTTTCATTGCCCTTTAATTTTTCTTTTGAGTTTGAAAAGTTATAAATTGAATTGAGAGAGAATAGAAGATTAAATTAAAATCTCTCATTACTTTTATTGTTTACAATTTTAATGTATCTTAATTTAAAATATTAAAAAAAAAAGGAGAAAAACCAATAAATCGATCTCATTGACTTCCCTTTCTCTGGCCTCCCTTTCAATTTATCCCCACACGCTCTCTCCTAATTAATTGTGAAACTTACACTTAATTCAAACCCAACCCTTCTTAGTATAGAAACTTGAGCCTTTGATGATTATATAATTGATGAATCTAGTTAATTGCATCACAACTTTGCTTTATAAATTAAACATCACTGGGATCTTGTCCCCTTGGCTGTAATTTCTTTCTTAGTTGTATTTCTATTATTCTAATACCTACACGTGCACACGATGTACCTTCGTTATAACTTCCTCTTCCAAATTTCCATTAAACCAAGTTGAATTGAAGTGAGCTAAAAAAACTCATTAATTACCATCATTTTTAAAATCTAATTAATTGAAGCTCGGAATTGTAGGATCTGGTTACATAACCCAGACCTTCTCTTATATATATAACTAGCTTCATCATATCTCTCTCTCAATAAAGCTATAAGAAAAATAATATGGCCAAGTTTGTTTTATTCTGCTTCCTTTTAGCTAAAATTTTTGTGAGTGTGGTATCCATTTCTAGCTATGCCTCAAATCCTCCTGCTGAAGCACCCATTATGAGAAAACATGGTGAGCACAATGGTGTGATGAGGATGATCAGCCCAACTGAAGCAGAAGCACCACAAAGTGATGAAAAGAAGCAACTTTTGAGAAATGAGGGAATTAGCAATACTAATAATAATATTCCTAGCCATAAGAGGACTTCCATTGAGTCACAGAATGAGCAAGCTTTGGGTTCCGATGGTTACTACCACGGCCACCACCATCACTCGTTCGATCGGTCAATGGCCGCCGGTGGGGTCATCGTTGGAGGGCTTGCCACCGCCTTCATGGTGGCGGTTTTCTGTTACATTAGAGCTACGAGAAGGTTTAAGGCAGAGACTACTCATGTTTAAGGGTAGGTTTAATTAGTTTGAAACTTTGAATTGAAGATGAAAAAATGAAAGGGAAACTAGCAATATTAGTTAGAGCTTCTCTTTTTTATTTTTTTTCCCTTGTCTTGATCATTGGTTGAGTTTGTAAAATTGTAGTGATTGTAAAGGAAAATGGTATATAGATATTGAATTTTAAGTTAGATTGGTTCTGATGAAATTGGAGCCTATGATTCCAACCATCCTTCTTGAGAATAACAGAAAAAGAAAATCTAAGTAAGGTTAATTTCAGTCCTTTTCTCTTGGATTTTAAAAAATAAGAGACGAACTTGCTTAATTTTCACACAAGATAGTGACGAAAAGGAAAACAGATATATCCAAAAAAAACAAAGTTAAACATAATAAATAATACACACTAATCAGTGGTTACTCGCGCTTTTTGTGCTTAAGCAAAAGTCATATAAATTGTTCATGAAATACGACCTATATAATTGAAGGCTTAAGAGGGAGATCCCTTAGTTACCTTATAGCAAAACAAACTTGGTTGCTTAAAATTAAAGCAACTTTTGCATACGTATTATTTATCTGATCAATAATAAATGAGTTAATTCACTTTCAATAAAACTTTAATGTCATAAATAAAAAGAAGTCCATTGAATTCACCATGAATAAATCAAAATTAATTTTAACATATAAATATCTTAATATAAAGAATCAAAGTTGGGGATGTAGCTCAGATGGTAGAGCGCTCGCTTAGCATGCGAGAGGTACGGGGATCGATACCCCGCATCTCCACAACTTTCTCTTACTTTTAGAATAGTTTCTATTTTCTTTTAAAATTGTTAATAAATGCATCACTTAGCACCAAAGTGGGCGTGCCGGAGTGGTTATCGGGCATGACTAGAAATCATGTGGGCTCTGCCCGCGCAGGTTCGAATCCTGCCGCTCACGTCTTTTTCTTAATTTAATCAAATTTCTCATCTTTTCGTCTTTCTTTGTCATCAAAAGACATATGTAATTATGAATTCAGCCAAAAAAAAAAAAAAGATACATATGAATTATGAACTTAAATATTGCATTTTAAAAAAAATTTATTAACGTCTCTTGTTTGGTATGGTATTTCACATCACAATTATATAAGATACAAAGTATTATGTATAAAATATTGTCATCTAAGATATCATATTATTTATTTTTGTATCTTCCATTTATGCTTATAAATTTAAGTAAATTAACTATCATATTTATTCTATTATTATTTTTAAAATTTCATAACAACTTTAAATTAAAAAAAACCATCAACAACAAATATATTTTAAATAATTCTATAGTTTAATATAACTAAAAATAATAATTATATGAATACGCAACAAAATATTAAATAAGCCGGGGGAGGGGGATATTGTGTATTACTAATTTATGTTAAAAATATAAAATATAATTAGGCTAAAATTGGTGAAATAAAAAAATCTAATAAGTATTATTGTTGAATACCTAATAAATTGATAAAAGTGGTATTATTGTTGAAAAATGCAAACTTAATTACTGTTCCAATATGATCATTTGCGGGTCAAATCCTCAAATTGGTCCAATTTAAAACACAGTCGAACCTTATAAGACCAATTTGAAACAAATAAAATATTTAGGACCAATTTCAAACCTACCATATACTTTTAGAACCAATTTCAGCATTTGACCATCATTTGTTTTTATATATATAATGCCTTTAATTACATGAATATCATCATTAGATTTAGCTTGAAGACCTCTAGATCGCTTAAGCAAGTGTTGGGGGTTCGAATCTCACTTTGTGTATGGAGCAACCAATTGGCCAGCGACAAACCCTTAAATGGAGCTCAGATCCGCGAAGGATTAGTCCTTGACCTGTCGAACTAGAGGATACCTTGAGAAACCCAAAAAAAACTTGAAGACCTATATAACTAATGAGCATAAACGTTAACAAACGGTTAATTACCGCAACATTATATTTTTTTATGAGTATCATCTACAATTTTATTTAAATATTAAATGTGAACACCTATTTATGTTTAGTAGTACTAAATTTCAGTACATTCCTCCAATCAGTTGGTTTCTAATCCATTTAAGGTGGGTCCTAATTAATATTAGTTTTTATTAATATTAACAAATGGTATTTCATGATTGGAAGGATGTACTGAAATTCGATAGTACAATATATAGGACTAAACTTTTATCCCTCGTTATTTCAAATCTGATTAAATTTATTATGTTATGAGATATTAATCTCTTTTACCGGATCAACCTCGTTGCTGTTATGTTAATTTAATCTTTATTCAATTGTTTACAGAAATTTAATATATAGGCTTTGAATAAAGGACATATTCGTGGGAAATAATGAATCCCCAAAGTTGGAAAGAATAATATATAATTAACTTCGATTCTCTCTTTAAGATGGAAGGAGGCATTGATCATTTGATCGATTAGGACTAAGGAATCGACAAAGTGCACTATTTTCTTTGTGAGCTGTTTGATTATTTACTATTATATATTAAAAGACTAAGCATTCATATATATATATATATATATATATATATATATATATATATATATATATATATAAAATAGATAATTGATGAGGAAAACTTTTCTTCCTAATTTAAGAAAAAAATAATTGCAATATGTCAACAAAATTAAAGCTGTTTTCTGGAAATAGAAACTCTCATGACTTGTGGGCAACAAATTAAACGTGGTGATCATCCAAACTAGACAATATATTCACATTCCTTTTAATGATACGATTGATGACTCTAATTATTTTGGGTCTTAAAGCTTACACAAAAAAAGGAAGAAAAGTAGGTAAGGAAGAAAGAAAAAGATGGTTCCTTCATCCATGGTAGTATATGTATTCCAATTGGTATTCTCTACCTACAAAGTGCCTTGACGTACTAAGCTAGAATTTTACGACGACCCATACTAATTAATCAGTTTCTTTATTACTTTTTTTAAAAAAATTTTTTGACAGGTTAATATTTTTCATTACTAATATATATATATATATAATCGAATTCTAAAATTCAGGCTAACATACATGAGTAATTAACATCATTTAGCCAAACTGCGTACAATAATTGATACCATCATTAATGAATAAATATTACATTTTATTAGAATGGTTATATTATATATATATATATATATATATATATATATATATATATATATGCTAACAAAAAAATGTTATTTTCTTTGGTTTAATTTACAGAGTGTTGTCTCCGAATCTATAGTATTGTTCAGCATTGGACCGAAGAAGGAGAGAGAAAAAATAGATAGGTGGGTCTCATGTGTGGGTCCCACCATACATGGGATCCACTCTATTTCATCTCTCTCTTTAAACAGTCCGGGTGCTGAGCAGCACCGAATCTACTCTCCAAAGTATTAATTTATTCACTTCAAAATCGCTAAAACTTAACAAAAAAACAATGATTTTTAATGTTTAGAAATTTCATCAATCAATAAGCTAAGAAAATTTTCACGAGTGTCCTTGCACTAAATTTGCAAAATCCTAATAAGATTAAAAATATTTAACGCATACACAAATAAAATAATCATTATATAAAAGCACTTTTAGTTAGTTAAAGTATAATTCAGTTGAGTTTTTATTTCATTTTTAGCATTGTCAAAACGGGGCGGCTCGTCAATGGCCCGCGGGCTAAACGGGTTAGCCTGCGGGCCAATTTTTTTTAAATATATTTTTTTAAAAAATTAATTATAAAATTATATATTTACTTAAAAATTAGTAATTTTTTAACTTTAAATTAATATTTTATTAATTTTAATTATTATTTAAATTATTTATATACTTTATTAGAATAACATTATTATTTAACACATAAAATTATCTAAAATATATATATTTATACATATTTTAAACAAATATATATTAATTTTTTATTTTTTTTTTATTTTTTGGCGGACCGGCCCGCGAGGCTTGCAGGCTTAAACAAGCCAACCCGTTTAGGCCCGTTTTTAAACGGGCCTATTTTTGCTAACCCAAGCCCGCCCATTTAGCGGGCGGGCCGGGCTAGCCCGCGGGCTCCGGCCCGTTTTGACGGTGCTATTCATTTCTCTAGTTTAAAAATTTTTTCATATTATTCTTTAGTATTATTATTGTAATGGAGTTATCGACTTATTATAAGTGTCATTGATTTTTTTTATAATATTTTATTTTGGCTAAAGATGATTTTTTTTTTTCTATAATATGATGAGTTTATTGCATTTTATTAAAAAAAAAAAGTGTCAAGAATATTAATATGCACGGAAATGTCATTTTAATACATTAATTAGACTAGAAACACTTTTACAGGCCAAAAAAAAAAGACTAGAAACACTTATATATAAAAAAAAAAAAATACCTAAATTATTTATGGGTGACAAACATTTGATTAAAAGCCCATATCTCACTTATATCTTTAATCTAATTCATCAAGAATATTAACGATCTAAGTTTACATAATGATATATATATATATATATATATATAAGTTTTATCTATTTTCTTTTTTTTACTAATTTAATGAATTAGATATCAAACTGATGAATTGATCTTAATTCATATAAAAGTAACTGTAAATGGATAATAAATATTGAGTAATTTATTTATTTATGCCCTTCCCTTTTATTTCTTAACATAAATAATAAATTAACATATTATAGAAAAACAGCTCGGTGATTGAATGGGTAATTTAGAGGTTATCAATCTTGAAAAGAAATGCTAAGCAACTAAGCAAGGTTGGACAAGATTAGGAAATTTTTTATTTTACTTTTATTCTCTAACCATATCTACTTTAGAAGATGGTATGTGTATTGTGAATATGAAATGGAATATTATAATAATCTTGGATTACCTTCTACTTTAGCTTGATTTGTTTTTTAATTATATGCAATAGAAACTTAGATTTAGGCTCCATGGTTTTTTAGTGAAATGTTTAAGGGAATATGAATGAGAATGAAAAAGAAAACGTTTTAGGAAATGGAAATGTGATGTGAATGAAATATAAGTGAGTAAAATAACTATTTTACCCTTATATTAAAAGTGAGAATGAAATAAAGTGGGTAAAAGAGTAAGGGTCAAAATATAATTTCATCACATTACAAAAAATAAAATATATTTAGTTAAAAAAATGTTGAATTATATCTACGATTATATCAACGATTCAAGCAACCAAACGACCCGTTAAAAATGTCAAAATGAGTTTCACTTAGCAACTTGGTACATCCCAATCTTTAGAATAGTAAAAGTTGGATCCAAAACAAGTTAGCCCATTTAAAGGACGGGTGTTTAGGGTTTAGCTTTGGTCTATTTAGGTAAGGTATCTCTAGTTATGACAATAAAGAAAAGGTAAGGTATCTAGAATTAGGTTGGACTTTTTAAAATTGAACCCGCTCATGGAACTCACATAACCCAAAAGCATCGAATTGTCTTGAGTCTTGATGGTTTGGTCAGGTTTAATTGGGTTACGACTTCAGCTTTTTAAATTAATTAAATTCAAATAATTATAATACACTTAACAACTAATCACATTATATTTTAAATTAAAATGTTCTAAATAAACCATTTAGGAGTTACAACTTGAGATTTGAAATTTATTAAAAAAAAAAGAAGCACAATCAAATTTTTTTTTTTGTTAACTAATGATAACATAACTCCAACATATAAAAGATTAGATAACAACAACTTTTTAAAACATTTTTACTAGAACTTGAGAAAAGAAAAAAAAGTATTATATAGAAATGTAGAAAATAAAATCATAAATCTTTTTTCTTCTAATCTTTAAAATGAATCCTTAATTTTGGTTATTATTGGATAAGTTGGATACAATCACATTAATCTAATTATAAGTCTAACTTCTTAAAAAATATGTATGTAAATTCATTTGATCCACTTGATCAACTCGACAAAATACATATTTTCGGTGGAGTTGATATGTGTAATCAATAAATCGGATTATGCTCACCTCTAACGATAAGGTGATGACAATGCGATTGAGTAACGCCTCAATGGATATAAACACCACATGGTAGCCACATCAATTTCACACGTTTGATGTGTGGACCCCACGGCCCCTTCTCCCACAATTAGTCTTTAATATTTGTTTATTGACCTATCTTTAGTTATCTAGGCTCATACCACAATTTAGTCATTTTATTTTGTGAAATAATACAATTTTATCCAAAATATAATTTTTATAAATAAATATTTGTTTAGTTGAGAAATTATTATCAAATCCAACACTAAAATTTTATTCCATTATGTGACAAAAAGACATAATTAGATTATTTTACAAAAATGAGATGATCATGTTGTTTAATTTTAAATTAGAGGTGGCAATTTGAACTTGACTTTTATAAAATTAAGGTGGGTTTGGTATTCGATGCGTGTTTTAGTGAGAAGTAAAAGTGGAAGTAAATGATAAAACGTATGTTTGGTATGCAGGAAAATGGACATGTAATGTAAAAGTAATATTGTTTGGTATGATAGGGAAAAGATAGAAAAATAGAAGATAAAAGTATAAAATATCTTTTTTACCCTTACTTTTTTAAAAGTTATAAATTTTTTAAGGGCATTTTAGTCTTTAAATCTCACATCACTACAACTTCTCTTCTCATATACAAACAATTTTAGTCTCACCAGTCACCACCTACCATCAAAACATCACCTCACCTATACTCATTCCTTACCAATCATGCCATAAAGGAATCAAAAGTGCATTTAAATTTTTTACAATTCGAATGAACAAATTATTTCATCAATTAAAAAAGCTACAATAATTTTCAAAATTAAAGTTTATATCACTTCTTATTTATACTTACCTCTAATCTATGCCTTATTAATTGATAAAGCACATTGTTTTTGCCAATGATTTTTTTGGCCCCATAAGTATGAGAATTAGAGGTACCCCATACCATTAATTGCACTCATTATTGTTTCGTGGCCCATACTTAATGAACTCAATTAGTGTATTCCCAGCATTCCCTTATGCTACGATCTTATCCTAAACACATTTCTTTGTCATACCCAAAATCCAAATCATTGTTCTTTTTAATAAATTCAATATATATAATTTAATAAAATATTGTATTATATTCAAAGTTCAAAGCATAGTTAAAATATTAATTTGTCCTTATTCATCAAATTTCTCCAAACAAGTATGGCAATGTGTTCACTTTTTACCAAGTAGAGTGCATGATCAAAGTTTGAATGTATTAGGAGGAATAGAGAAGATGAAAGAGGAGCATGGGTCCCACAAGATAAGAAGATAAGGTCAAAACTCAATTAAATTCACATCACCAAATATGCCTTTAATTGGAGTGATAGGTATTTTTTTAAAAGTAAAATGATTTATTCAAATTTTATATATAGAAACATTATATTGTGGTTATAAAATTCTAAATCAACTCGAGCTAAAATAATCATAATTTAATAAATTTTTGGATACCAATAATTGTGATTTATAAAAAATTGAGAAAGAGTTTTGCCTTGGAATGTACAGGTAGGAGAGTGAGGAAAAAGTTAAAATTGGATTCAAACCAAACGGTCCCTTGTTGTTAGCATTGGATAGAAGGGAAGGGGTTGTGATTATCCAATATCTATAAGAGTTGGATCCTTGTGCTATACAACAAATGAGGTCGGATCACAACATGTTTTAAGCAAAATGTGCAATGCAAAAGTGATAAAATGCACAAATTGTGGGGACCAACAAATAATAATTGCACCTTATAATAACTTACACCAATTTTAATTATTAATTTATTTGTTTTGTTAAGATCAACTTTTTTTACCTCTTGTTTCCAATGCATTATTTCGACTAATTTGAATTCGACTTGCATCATGCACTTGACTATAATATAAGAAAATTTTTTCTCACGGGGATAGTTGACCTGAGATATTGTTTAAGTGATATCAAGCCGCTTACCACTTAGATTACCTATTTATTAATTAGGCAATAGTACCTTTCCTGCGTTTGGGGGTCCTGTCACTTTCGCCCCTAACGTATTTTCGCTGTCAATTGTACCTCTAAAATATATTGCTGATGTGAAAAAATGAAATCCAGTTACAACTGTTGGCCATATAGAATGCCACGTCATAAAAAATCGTCAAAAAATTGACGGTGTTAGCCAAAACTTGACATTGGGAGAAACACAAAACATTAGGGGTACAATTGACAGCGAAATAACATTAAGGGCAAAAGTGACAGGACCCCCAAACGTTGAGGGCAAAAAAGGTACTTTTGCCTATTAATTAATAAGATTAATTTTAGTTTTTTTTTTGAGCATTAACTTTAGTTGAATTAATAGAAAGTAATAGAATACTGTCATTTTATTTTAAATATAAATTTTTTTATTATTTGATTTTTTATTTTTTATTTTGATGGATTGATTTTTTATTATTGAATGTATATTTAATTTTTTTTTATTTTGAGATACAAATAATTTTTTTTTAATTTTTTTGTAAAAATGATTTCCTATATAAGTCAAAGTTCAATATTTATTAATTATATTATATAAATAATTAACATAAAGATATTTTGATAAAAACGGAAGAAATTATATATATTTTTAATTTCTCAAAAAAAACTTTGAGAATTATTCCTTATTCTTACAGAAATTAGGAGAAAACTTATGTCCATTTCTTTATGTCAATTTCTTCAAATTCCCCAATATAATTATGACACGTGGCAAAAAGTGTTTTAATGACCAATCACAGTAGAGAGAGAATATAAAAGACCCCCTTTTATATGACCAATCATAGAAGAAAGAGAGTGTAAATACAATACATGATTGGTGAAATTGGAAAAAATGGACATAAGAAAATGGATATAAGTTTTTTCCCAGAAATTAACCCCCACTGCCCACTATTTATGCTGGACTTTATGGCAAATCTACTTTGATATTCTACAAAATTTGATATTGTACATAGCAACTATAATATATTAAAATGTTAGAGTTTTTAGGGTCTTGACTTTTATGAGAAAGAGAAAGAGAAACTGACCAAAAAAATCTTATTCTGATTCTGTTTGGTGAAATATATAGATTGCATTCAAATTAATTAATTACTTAATTAAACAATTAACCAAAATACCTAATGCTATTGCTTTATTTTTCTATTATTTGGCCAAAAAGATATTAATTTTTTAATAAAAAATATTTTAAAATAATTATTCTGCTATATGTTGTTTTGAATTAAAATTAATAAACTTATTTTACTTATTTTTTTAAAAAAATTATATTAATTAAATTATTTATAAAAATATCTTAGTTAAAATAGGTAAAACTATAAAAGAAAATCTTTAAAAAAATCTTAACATATATGTGTGTAATTTATATAATTCTATTATCCATTCAGCCTTTGGTGGCAGTGACAATGTCAGGAGGATGGGAATGTGAGATTTGGTTATGGGTCCCACCTGAAGAACACAGTTGAGACTTGAGACACGTGGCGCTAATCTATCAAGCATGGCGGAACACACCAATTCTGTTTTAGTGTCTTCCTGACGAGACGACTCGTCGGCGAACAAGAATAAATAATTTTTGAGCCAAAATACTATTTAGTCTTCGAATTGTTGGTCAAATTATTATTTAGTCCTCAAATTGTTTAAAAACACTATTTAGTCCCCGAATTGTTCACTCTCTCAATTATTTAGTCCCCGAATTTGACAAAAATACTATTTAGTCCTCGAATTTGTAACTATATCAACTATTTAATCCCCAAACTTGACAAAAATATTATTTAATTACCGATTTACAACTCTGTCAGCTATAACGGGTAACAGTCAGTAAACTAAATAGTTGACAGAGTTGCAAATTCGATGATTAAATAGTATTTTTGCCAAGTTTGGGACTAAATAGTTGACATAGTTACAAATTCAAGGACTAAATAGTATTTTTGTCAAATTCGGAGACTAAATAGTTGAGAGAATGAACAATTCGGGGACTAAATAGTATTTTTGAACAATTCGGGGATTAAATAGTAATTTGACCAACAATTCAGAGACTAAATAGTATTTTGACTCATAATTTTTTCATAACAAAATACTCAAAACCTAAAATAATAAATCAACTAAATAAAAATATAATATAAAAATAATAAAAACCGAAACTTTTTTTCTTTTTTTACCGTCAAGTTCCTTGCTTTTTTAGCCTTATAAATGGGTGTGAACGATGCTTCCGTTTCATTTGAAAAACGCAGTCTTTCTTTCTCCCTTCGTCTATATCGTGAGCCACCCTTTCACGTGTCTCTCCCTTTCAGTTTCGTTTTCTTCTTCAACATGTTTGTTTCACATGAAATTTTTTATTAATTTGGGGTTTTTGTTTTTCACTTTTTACTCGTTAAAAGGGCTCTCTTAGGCGGTGGTGGACGTTTTCTTATGTGATTGTCTCTTTATTAATCTCACTCTTCTTCAACGATTGAGTTCTGGATTTTGATTTTAGAGGGTAAACTAAAGAGAATGGGAGGAAACAAGCAAGTGGGTTCGTCTTCTTCTTCTCTAACTTCTGAGCTCTTTGGCTCCAAGGAGTCTGTCCCTTCTTCGTCTTCCGGGATTTTCGACTCCATATTCTCTCCTCCGTCTAACTCCAAGGTAGTGATTTCATTTACTCGAGCCTCTGCTTTTGTTTACTTCAATTCATTTGCTGTGCGTGTTTTTTTCTGCATTTATTGGGGTTAATGGGTATTGATGATAATAGGCGATGGAATTATGGAGAGTTGAAAGATTGGATTTAGCTGGTTTAGGAAGTTTTGTTTTCAATCTAAAACTTGCGTTGAATCTATATCAAGTTCGTTTTAACTCTATTAACTTCATTAAGGATTTTCTTGGTTGTGTTGATTTAGGTATTGGGGAGAGAATCTCTGCGTTCTGAAGTGAGTGGGAAAACTCCCAGTGACCCATGGAGCTCCCAAACTGAAACTACTGGTATTCCTTGTCTGATTTAGTCATTTAAATCATTTTTTGTATTATAGACATAATCACATGATGGTTCATTTCACTTTTGCCTCCGATTCCATAGTCCTCTGTAGTCTGTACTATGTATAAGCAATATATCTTTGGCTATCTGTCTATTAATTTAATCAGGTTTAGATTAATTTGAGATTTTTCTTTTCTTTGTATTACAGATCATTCCTCAGGGATCAATGTCAATGATAGTGAAACTCAGAGGACAGAAGATAAGGATTTGAGTTCCATCTATCAGGATCAAAGAGTTCCTCCATCCACCCTTAGTTCATCAATCTATTATGGTGGCCAGGACATATATGTTCCTCCTAAAAGTACAGAGAATGCAGGACTACACTTTTTGGCAAGTTATTTCTTTCTTTTTAAAAATATCTTGTAATATATCTCCAGAAATTTTTTCAAGGGCATGATTAGATTACAGATGTATTAGTGTGAACACTTTTTGTTCATGGGATATGTCAATATAAATCATGTGAATGGAAATGATGAGTACTAGATTGAAAAGTCTTGGAGAGATAAATTAGTCCTAACACAGATGTGGACACCTTGACACGACAAAATTTGAAATGTGAATTCAGTCATGTCTTATTCAAAACATAGACATGACTGATTAACACTATTAACTAAGCCTTGTATAAAAGTAAAAGACAAATCAAGCTAAACAATGGTTGATGTGATTTATTTGGTTGATAATTTGTTTGCTACTAACAGATATCACTAACATAGTAATATGGTTTTTTTTTTTCATTTTTCAGAGCAAGAAGGAAGTGGGGGAAGATGATTCAGGATTTGCCTCTAGAGGCAACTGGTGGCAAGGTATGAATACTAGTGTAACAGATATGTTGATATGATTTCTCCTCTAATCTTCTCATTCTTTTAATTTCTTGTTAACTTTCTGTCCACAGGATCTCTGTATTATTAAGATCACTCTTGCCAATAGAAATGCTTATGAAGGTATATTTGATTTCTGTCCACATAGAAACATGTTTCTACTTATATTTCCCGTGTTCATGTTCATCTTCAGAACAGAACTTGATTTAGTATAATGCTATTTATCATTTCATAACTTGCAGGTAAATAGGAAGATAGATAGAGCAATCAGCAGTTTATAAAGTAGGAGGAACACAGTTGAGAGGTTTACTTGCTTTATCCAACCAGACAACAGAATCATATACTGTGACTGTGAACCTGTAATTAGAAGCATTTCTTTAAGTTTTACTGCAAACAATATTGTACTTGGTCTTGGTATTTTGTGAACTCCATGTTTTTTATAAGCTAATCTCGTGTCTAAAACTTTATAATGATTTACTTTGATGTATGAATGAAACTCTCTTTGGTTTATAGATAGAATCAATGACTAAAAAATTAGTTCTTGAACCATCTTTGGACTGCATAATATAGAAGAGCAGAGAGATTGCCACGCACTGCAAAAAGTTGAAAACACACTTCAAGGGGTGTGGCCCAGCAAGCATTAGCTATCTAGAAACCTGTCCAACAGTTGGTTAACGAACTTGTCTATTCAGTTTTCTCTTATCCTAAGTTTTCAGAGTCCCATGTCATTCCTCCAATCAAAACATGACATTTATGAACTGTCTCAGTCTCAGCTCTCATGTCTATCCTTATCCATTTCTTGTGGGACACACCTCTAGCGGTTGTTGTGCCTGGTCGTTAAAGCAGATCCTTTCCTTTTCTTTCCTTTCTTGAATACAAATCTTAAAGATAGTTGGTTCTTCACATAGATATTATTCCCACATTTAGTCAATAATTTACTGTCCCACCAAGATATTATTCCCACAAATTTATTCATAATTTGCCTTTGGGACACTTAAAAACATGGCACAGTTAAGATTTGAACAGGTGTCAACCACACATCATATCTAAAAACACACACACTCATATATATATATATATATATATAATAAGAGAGCAGGAGAGACAGAAAACTAGAATTGCATGTTTTATAATAAAGGATGGACTCACACAAGTGAGCTGCTAGCTCTTATTGACTACAAGTTACAAGACAATACAACAAAGTTATTATTAACACAGTAATTGCTAACAGCTATTGGTGCCTTTTACGCCCAGTCCTCCTTGTTCTCAGCTAGTCTCTTAAGGCAGAGTGTAAGCTGCAAAAATAATCAATTTTCAATCAGAAATGAACTCATAACAAGAATTGGGAAAAAGCTTGGGTGCAGTATTTATATCTTTGTTATAAGTTTTGCAACCAGGAACCGATATACGATATGTGTATGGTTTATATATAAGGAGATACATATAAGTTTAATAATCCTTAGAGAAGTGGAATTATGGAGACATGGATGGATACTTACGTCCGCACTTGTAACCGACGGGGCGGTTAGCGAAGTTGCAGCGCTTGGGGATGGTGAGGGCGATCTCCGGCTTGACGCCGGAGTATTTGGCGGTGTCAGAGAGCATGACAGCGCAGAGGCAGCTAGGGTTCTGCCCAATTCTCTTGACCTGAGCACAGCAACTCTGAGGGACACTAGCACTTGCATCTTGTGCTGCTGAGGCACAAGGAGCAAGCTTGAGAGCCTCATTATCTGGTGTGGTGTTCTTACCACATTCCCCTGCACCCTCCACTCTCTCAAACCCTCCAATGCTCACTAACACCACTAGCAACCCAAGAAAGCACAGGAACTTCAAAGGAGCCTCCATTTGAATGAACTCCGTTTTGTACTATTACTTCAATTCTTCTTCTTCTTTTTCTTATTCACTATCTTACAATGCAAGAATGTTGTGGGTGTGATAGGGTTTTTATAGGCTAATTTGGAGTTAAGAAAAAGTGGTTGGTCTAGTCACACCCACATGAGATTAATGGAGGTGGCACTAGGACAAATGATGGTCTCTCTTATTGCACCACTATGTTATTAAAATTATGGTTTTAAAGTGTGAACACAACGTTGGTTTTTTCTTTCTTGTCTAATCAAGGGTAGGTGACTAGGTGGTGTCCTTGCTAAAGGCAATTCTTTTTGTTCTTGAGCCTTCCAGATGTTGCCATTTCTCAGAATGTGCTTACAAAAAGAGCATATTATCCTGCCACCTCACTCTCAATTACCTCAAACATAATCAAAGTGTGTGATGATACTTGCTTCGTGCAATTTAAAATCGTGAAATTTAGTCTCTCAATAAATTCTCAAAGACAATGTAATGTGTGTATCCAAAGAGACTTTAATTCATGTTCAATTATTATTGGCCAAGTATCTCAGTTTCATAAGATGTGGTTAGATTTGGTAATTAACAAAGTGTTGTGTACAAAATTTATACAGTGATTGACCTAATTAATAATAGTATTAGAATAATTTATCTTCATTATTGTCATTTTGCATAAAAAAGGAAAAAAGAACTAAAGAAGGTAGCATTAATTATGACAAAAACATTTCTAAATCAAAGTTCTTTTATATAGTAAATATGTTGAGATGAGATTGGGTGGTAGTTGGGCTTCAGAAAGACGAGTGAGAGAAGGGCAAATGGTGGGGGTAAAATGGGAATGGTGCCCCTCAGTGGCAGGATAAAATAGATTTAGTGGATTTTAATTTTGAATATACCATTGGTGTCACCAACAAATATCTCCTAAAGGTTTATTATATATTAATATATATATATATATATATATATATATATAATCTTGAATAATATAATAAAATTATTTTATAAATTATGACAAGTGAATATTTCTTTATAAAAGATTAGTAGTGGTGTGATATCTATCCTGTTGCTTCTTGTTCTTGTAAATGTTTGTTTGGTTGTGTAACTTGTTATATTATAGGTTTTACTATGATGTTCTCCGATGTTTTTACGTCATATGTGAGTTAATGTGTAAATTAAATTATTATTTTACACCTTAATCAATATACCAGTTAATGTATGTAACAAACTAAATGTACAAGGACTCTGTAATATCTTCTCCGGGCTTGATGCCTTGGTATTTATTAATGAAATTATTCATTTGACATTAAAAATAAAAAGAATATAAATTATATTTTTTTTAAAAAAAAAAACTTAATAGCAGTGATTTAAAAAATTTAGATCAAGTTATGTTATGTTCTTTTATCCTCTATGTATATAGATTCTAAATATTCAAGAGATTGAATTGTTTCTTTAATAATTAGATGCAATTATATTCATTAAAAAATAATAATAAAAAACCTCTCCACCCAAACTCAAACATGATTTAAGAAAAATGAGAAAAGAAAAAAGAAGGCCCACAAGATATATATGATGACAAATGGAGATACTTACTGGACCTAAGTTGGTGATCCATCTAACGCACAGATATAATATTTTAAAAGTAATAATTTCTTTGCATTTTTTCTCACTCTCAAAAGAAGAAATACACAAATAAAGAAATCGGTTAGAAGCAAAAGTTAAATCTTCAGTAAGACAGTAATTTCAGAAACTTTGACTCAGCATCAATTGGGCATTTGGTCTAGTGGTATGATTCTCGCTTAGGGTGCGAGAGGTCCCGAGTTCAATTCTCGGAATGCCCCATTTAACTTTTTCCTGTATGAATCAACCTTCAAAGTTCACAGCGCAATAAGTTTTGTGATAAGGAAACAGAATTGGGCTATCAGATTCAGAGGCTTCTCATTACAACAAAGAAAATTAACATCAGATAGTAAGATACTATCACATGTAATGTAATTACATACATACATACCAAGAAGCCATTTGAGAAATGTCCTACTATTTACTAATGAGTCCTACTATTCCTAGCTTAATTTCTTCATGCCCATGCTAACTTAGGTTCCACTTCCTTTTCAAATGCTGACACTTGTCGAGACGTCTTCGATGTGGGATCTAATTTCTTCTCAACCGAGTTCCCATGGTTGTTTTCCCCTTTCCCTTTTGTGTCAATGCTGAGATAATCTGTCAAAATTCTCTTCACTCCTCCTCCTCGTTGCCCAAAATTGCTGCTGCTGCTGCTATCATTGATGTATGGAGGAGACTTCTGTGGCTTTGAAGGGCTAAAAGTTCGTGGAGGAGTTAAGGTTGGTGTGCTGATAGATGCTCTAGATGGTGTGCTTGGAATAGGCACTGGGAAATGATTCCCAGAATATTTTGTCAAGTCATCCACATACATCACATCATCGATTCGTGCTACTATGTTGAATGCTATGCTCTCCAACACTCTAGAGTAGCTCTCTAGAATCGCCTTCCCAACATCCTACACCAATTTTACACGCCTTCTTAATCAGTACTTGCATGACTTTCAAGAGAGAAGACAGTGGATTGTGCGCAATCACAACCGTCTATTTTGATAAATTATGGATTGATGGTCAAGATGTGTAGTGTAGATTTCGCACGATCCGCTGAAGTACTTCAACGGATCTCCTCTTCTTTCAAGATTGGAACATATGTAATTGAATGAGTGGAAATTATTGTTTTAGTCACAAAAAGATTTTACTTGGTCTCTCAATTATAAAATTATCAAATTTGGTCTCACAAAGATTCTACTTATTTCAATTTAGTCCTTGTATCATGAAAATATTAAATTTAGTCTATGAAAATATATTTGTGTCACAAAATTGTGAAATGTAGGGATGAAATTGTAAAACAAGATATCTTCTAAGGACTAAAATTGATATTTTTATGATTTAGGAACTAGGGACTAAATTGAAACATATATGATTTTTTTAAAAATGCATATATACCTTGTTGTATTGGATTTTGCTCATGTCCAAGGATGTTTGAGGGAGACCAGGAAAACGCTGTCTCAAACACAGCATAATGCTTTCTGCTCTGTCTGCAAGCAGATCCCATTTGTCTCCATCAACCATGAGATCCTTCACCATCTCCCATGATGTTTTTGTGCTGTGTCTGCCTCCTGTGCTGTTGTTGTTGCAAGGTTTTGAGTTGAAGTTGCTCCTCTTACGCCAAATGTAAATGGAAGCTTCCACTTTGTTAGCAATCTCCATAGCTTGAAGTTCTGAGGATAAATCAAGACAATCTAGCACACACTCTGGGGAAAACTGATCTGATGTAATGTGCCCATAAATAACATCCCCCAAGCAAGCCCGTCCAGTCTGAAACAATGTTCATTCAACAATTTCGTCCTTCATGGTATGGATATTCTCGTAGACTAAATTGAAACAAATTGTATCTTTCAGGGGATTAAATTTGACGTTTCTATTCTATTAGACTAAATTGAAACAAATTATATTTTTTAGGGACTTAATTGAAATAAATTGTATCTCTTAGGACTTAAAATAATAATTTACTCACAAATGTCTATGACTATAACCGGAGTATCATCATAATAGACCTCATGATTAATCTCTTGAGTACTATAAACTCATTAGTAAGGGCAACTCTCCCAACACATGATGCTCTATTAGTTAAAGAAACATAAATTCCTTAACATCTGTGCCACCACGTAGAAACTTATGTGTGTTTGTATATATATACCTTGGGAAGAGATTCCAAGTAGGAATCAGGAATATCCATGTCAGCTAAAGTAATAGTATTGATGGCTTGAGCAGCTTTGAGGATTTGGTTTGTGCAATCTCGCTTGTTCTGCAACTTCTTTCGTACACTTTGATGGAGACCACAAGGAGGGACTCGAGGCACAGGAAGCCACCATTTTTCCTCTTCCCTTTTTCTTCCTCTTGCTCTTGAGGAAGAAGATGAAGATGATGATGAGTCATTACCATCTGAGCCTGAAATGACCCCTTTGTCCACATACCAAAACTCTGTGTTCACAAAACTCTCCAATATCTCCTGCCATAATTAAACACCAACATAATCAGAAATGGAATATTTTTCATGCAACTTAATAAATATTAATAGATCTTACAAGAAGCATGTTATCTAATTTACGCAATGCTGGTAGATTGACAT
Source organism: Senna tora (assembly GCA_014851425.1). NCBI lineage: Eukaryota > Viridiplantae > Streptophyta > Magnoliopsida > Fabales > Fabaceae > Senna > Senna tora. The sequence goes on along the minus strand of CM026265.1, from coordinate 6,186,223 downwards.
AGAGATCCGTTCTTGGTCTACAACTCATCACCTGAATCACGTTCAAGAATAAACAGTGTGTCACATTATTAATATGGAAAAATGAGTGTGATTTTGAGTAATGAGTGGGTACCTCAACCTTGCTTCCATCTGGAGAAGTCTGGGAAGAAGGAGCCAATTCAACAATATGATCACTGACACTAAGAAACCACTCCATTTCCCTACGCCACATTGCTTTCTTCGTCTCTGCCACAGGCTCTAATCTCAGAATTTGTCCAAACAGAGTCCCTACATTAACATCATTCATCAATAAACTCGATCAATCCCACCAAACAATAAACATAGGAATTAACGAATTGGTCTCATAATGCATCCCTTATTGATTTATTACCACAAAGATTGGTTATGGCATTTGATATAGCCAACGCCGTAGGCACCCCATTTCCACACCCCGACATGTCTTCACCAAGCAACAATCTTGCAAACCTTTCCTTCATCATCTCCATCTCTATCAATGCATAGTGTTAGTGTACATATATTATACAGAAATATCTGAATTCAAAACATTATAGAGAGAATTATCAATTTGGTTCATTATACAATACCTGGTAATACCGAATTCTGTTTCTTGTTCTCATCTTGTCGGATTCTACGAGGAACATTTGTGCAATTCGAAGCACCAATTTTCTGAGCCGGCCATCCCACAGACGGCGGCGATGACGACGACGACGACGAAGAAGAAGAAGACGACACTGTACTGCTCCGACTCTGTTCTTCATTCCTGGAGGACAGATAATCGGAGCTACCACTACTCTCGCGACCTTTATCTTCAACCAAACTACCAAAGTTGTCAACTTTAGCAGTGGGTTCCTTCTTCTTCTGAATCAAATCCTCCATTTTTGCAGCTTTGACTTGTAATTCTCCTTGTCCTTCTTCTTCTTCTTCCTCCTCAATCTCATCGTCGTCTTCATGAGAAGTATGGAAAGCAGAGTCCGTTATTGTCATACCGTTATTATTAGTATTAGTATTGTAGTGAATGGTCTTCAAGCAAAAGCCTTCGGAGACTTTGGAGACCCAAAATCCGAAATTGCAAAGTGGGTTTGGATTGTTGGTGTTGGAGAGTCTAGGGCGTGACAAGGGGACGCAATGCTTGAGATGATATTGACGTTGGATTATGGCAGTATCCATATTAATGCTGTGGGGCTAAATCTCTCTATCTCTCTCTCTCTCTCTCTCTCTCTGGCTTCTTATATTTGAAACATCATGAAGTCACGCATTAATAATATAATATGGACTTGGATGGTTTAAGTTAATGTTAGACTTTATGGTTTATAGATTGTGTGTTGCATCAAATATTCAAACTGGAAATATAAGGCTGAGTGTGCATGACAAGGTTGGTTTTGAATTTGATTGAAGGTGTAAGTAAAAAGCATGAAGAATTTGAAATTGGTTGCCTCTTAACCGCAAAGCACATAAAAGAATGTTTGTCTCTAAAGTCTAAAGTGCCTCACATCAATTACCGAGAATCTATAACTTTTTGTCCAAGTAACTTTATAAAATAAGCCTTCTTTTACAAATTAAATACCATTTTTTTTTAAATCGCTAAATTTTAAACATTTAATCAAAAGTTTAATTTTTGATAGTATGTATGGAGAGAATTTTATAATTAGAACTAAAACTTTTTCAAAAAAATTATGATGCAAGAGAATTAATTACTGTTGTACTCAAGTTCATATACCAAGTATTAATCTTATATATGTATTCATGTTCATATAAATTATATATGGATCTATCATATTTTAAAAATTTACTATGATGTAGTTCAAATGTGCCTTTGTAAGAAATTTATATTATATTATATTTTAAATCATATTATTTTTAATTTTATCTACTTTATTGTTTTTTATTACTTATATACATCACAATTGTGCAATTTATCGACTCAATATGAAAAAAGAAAAAAATAATGGTAATGAACTAAGGAGAAAAATGATTAAACTCAGGTGAATTTCATTATTTGTTTATAAAATTTTTTAATATAAATAAGACACATAAAAAAAATAAGAAACAAACAAGAATAAAAAATTGTTTTAAGGTAATACTTTAGAGCTATAGTAAGCTTTGACTCACCACTGTCCAACCATTGTTATCTTAACTTTTTTTTTAAAAAAATATTTTGGTATAAAACCAACAAAAATATCTTCATGACATTACCCTTGTTTTAATTGATGCTTAAATTTAGTAGGATTTAAACCCATTGGCCATAATAAATCATTATTTTTAATTTTTAATTTGGATGTCGTAGACGTGCATCTAAAATGGCCAATATTTGACCGTCACCGTAACTGCACTTACAAACAAACAAGAAAGAACATGAAAACAAAAAACAAATATTTATTATTGTAAATTTTTAAAATAGGACAGATCATAATTTATTACTAGTATTACTTTCCTCTCAATTTTAAAACTTCTTAGATACAATATTTATTATTGTATGGATAAAACATTTAAACAATATTAGTAGTTTGATCATAATTAAGGATTTTGCTATCAATTATTTCTTCTACTACTTCAGTCTTCATATATTTTGTATACAATATAGAATATTTAAAAATTTCTTTCTGTATTTGAAAAAACTAGAGAGGGAACAAAAACTTGAGTCTCAAGATTGGTATGTTAGCAATTAAAGGCCAAGATATTGGCATTACTTTCTTTCCTTTTTACTTTTGAGGGGGGTTTTTTTTTTCTTTTTCAAAACAAGATCTGAAAGTTAAATTAGCATAATCTTGGTGGTTTCAATTAAATATCCCGCTTGGATTCAGTTTTGAATGCAGAAACGTTCAACTTCATATATGTTAGGTTCTATTAAATGTTCAAGTTGTGACTTTTGCCAGAACATTGGCACAAAGGCGTGAATCAAATAAATATATAGAAAATGAAGATTCATACTATTTTGAAATTTGAATATCAAAGGGAAAGGAAATACAGCTCTCACAATTTTTCCATTCAATCTTTTAACTTTTCATTATTCTTTTCAACCTTTTTGTTTAAGAGTCTTATAACTTTCATATGGATCATGACATGAATACAGAAAGAAGTAGCCAAAAATTAAATTCACTCCAATTTTAGAGTCACTTGGTTTAAATTCAAATTTTGGGCTTTGTCTCTAAAGTTTATACTCCGACTTGCACTTGATTTGGGCTTTGTCCACATCACTCAACACCATAATTTTCCTAAAACTATATATATTAGTGCAAATATACTTAATACTCTATATTTTATTTTGAATCAGTCTTTTAATTTAAGACATTAGTTGATTATGTATAATATTATTACTTTAATGATAATTAAAAATCATGTCTCCAAAAAAAATATAAATAAAAAGGATGAAATGTTACATTTGAATATGCCAAAACATTATAATTAGACCATAGTTTGAAAATTTATAACTTTCATATTATATAAAAAAGAGTAAATTACTTTTTGATCCCTGAAATTTTTTACTTGTTTCAATTTAGTCTTTAAATTAAGGAAATAAAAAATTTTGTTCCTAAAAGATTCTACTTATCTCAATTTAGTCACTAAATCATGAAACTATTCAATTTAGTCTCTGAAAAATTTTATTTATCTCAATTTAATCCCTAAATTTTAAACATTTAAACTTAAATCCACTAACACAAGAATGAATTTGAAATATAAAGTATATTTCAAGAACTAAATTTGATATTTTGTTAATTAGGGATTAAATCAAGATAAGTATAATCTTGTAAGGACTAAATTTGATAATTTCATAATTCAGAAAAAAATTCAAAAAAACAAGTGAAATTTTTTAAAAAAAATTCTTTTTCCTAATAAAATCTTTTAGGGATTAAAACAGTACTTTACTCCTTTAAAAAAAATATAAGAATGAAAAAAAAAAGTAACAATTTGTTTTTTGGTCAAAGAGGAGCAACAAGTTAAACTGTAGAAGTTAACAAGTATATTATTGGGCTTTCCCTAAGCCCATATTAAAATTGGGCAAACTATAAGAATGCCCATGGAACCCTCCAAAATCTGGACATATCGTTTTGTTTTCATGTCATTATTGGGGTATGAGGCCGGAGGTGAATATTTTGTACTGACGAAAATAAAACATAAGGCCCAATGTTTTGGACCTTAGGCCCAATTACTTTACTAACTTTCAAGTAAGCCCAGTTGCATTTGGCATTTACTTTCCTACGCTTGTATTTCTCTTGGAATATTCTTCCTCTTATTTTCATTGAATAATTGATTAGCGTATTATCATTGACTTTACAAATCAAATTCATCTAAAATTTGCTGATGAATCAAATAGTTACTCAGGAGATGTGTCTATATTTTGTATTCAATCGTGATAAATGTAAAAAAAAAATAATAACCCAGAATAAGAATATATGGACAAAGTATATTCTTTTGTGTAACAAAACACGATTATTAGGTGGTGTTTGATAAGAGATGAGTGTTTTGTTAGAAAACGAAAGTAAAAGTAAGTGATAAAAAGTTTGTATATATATTGGGATAAGATCATATGGGCCAACTTTCCATGTGTTAGGTATGCTAACTTTCCTTCCAATGTTATTAAGATTGCTGAAGTTGATGTATTGAAGGTTTGCTGAATTGAATGAATTCTGTTTTTGTTCCAAAAAAAGCAAAGTGGAAGCAGAAAGGTAAGCACGTGACTATCAATAATTTGAAAGGCTTGTGTCAATTCAGAACCATATTCAATATTCAATATTCAATTATTCATTCATAGTCATAGTGAAGAAAGCCAAGTTAGTTACCTACCAGTCTGCCACCAACCCCACCAAGGCATTCCATTATTTCTTTTCCATTAATAAATTTCAATCCGCCTATGTTGATTTTTCCTCTTCACATAAAAACACCAAAACTCTCTCATTTATTTTGGAACAAACCATCACACACTCACCTAGAATTCTTTTTACACAAAACAAATAATAATTAGACAGACAACATCAATTTTATAACATCAAGCTTATCTAATCACAATCAATCAACTAACTTTTTTTTTCGGCCTCCAGTATTAGACAATACTAAACTGGAGGATGAGAAAGAAAGGAATCTCCACCTCTATCTTTTCTCTCTCCTTGTTTGATCCGATGCTCTCCAACCAGAAATTCGTACACCTAATACATAATAAAGAGTCGAGATAAAATCCTGAAAGAAAGTGGGGTCCAGGTCCATTGGAAGGATTGAATCTGAACCCTCCATTATCCATTGCAGGAGAATTGCCACATAGGCTAGGTAATATATATATATATATATAACAAGAATGAGTGTTTGGTTGAATGAATAAGATTAATTAGAGAGTCCAAACTCCAAATCCAATAATGGAAGAAGTGAAAGTGCTAGGGAAGTGGGCAAGCCCATTCAGCAACAGAGTGGAGCTTGGTCTGAGACTGAAGGGAGTGAGGTATGAATACTCAGAGGAGGATTTAGGGAACAAGAGTGAAGAGCTTCTCACGCACAATCCTGTTCATAAGAAAGTGCCACTTCTTATTCACAATGGAAAACCCATCGCAGAGTCACTTGTCATTCTAGAGTACATTGATGAGACTTGGAAGAACAACCCTTTCCTTCCTCACCAACCTTATCACGCAGCCTTGGCTCGATTCTGGACTAGAGTTATAGACGAAAAGGTCACATATTTCTTTATTCTCTTCCTTGCTTCTTATTCCAATTACATCATTTTTTTACCTCTTTCAAACATGGATTAGGAGTTAGGACTTAGAGTGATTGCATTCAAGAGAAAGTCATATAGCATCTCTAATAAAAAAATTGGGTCAAAACCTTAAATTGGTTTTTTATGTTTGCACAAAATTTCATATTGGTCCATTATGTTTCAAAAAGTTTAAATTGGTCCTTCCTTCAATTTCTTAAGTTAAGTGTTGGCGTGTCCATCTAAGCTGAAGTGTCATGTCACGTCATGGCCACGTTATTGTCACATCAGCGCCACATCATCACATATGACAGTGGATGATGACGTGGCGATGACGTAGGAGAGATAATATGTCCACGTCAGCACTTAACGGAAGAAATAAATGGACTTGGACGGAAGGATCAATTTGGAACTTCTTGCAAACATAAAGGACCAATTTAAATTTTTTGAAATATAAAGGACCAATATGAAACTTCGTGCAAACACAAGAGACCAATTTGGAGTTTTGACCGAAAAATTGGTAGGAATTAGCTTAAATGGTTTGAAGATTGGATTGGGAATTATTGCATTAGAAAAAAAAAACAAAACAAAGTCACATAGCACCTATAACAGAAAAGTTAGGAGAAATGTGATTTAAGTAGTAGTTTCGTTATGTACGGAATGAAATATTATTTTGGTTATTGAAAGATGTTGTTTATCTCAATTTAGTCTATAAAATCTTTAATTCTATAATTAGATTTTGAATAAGTTATCGTTTTAGTCCATAAAAGGTACAATTTGTTTCAATTTAGTCTTTGAAAAATATAAATATCAAATTAGTCTCTAAAATATTCAATTTCTATAATAAATTATCATTTTAATTTCTAAAATATGCGATAATCTCAATTTAATCTCTGAAAGTGAAGAAGACTAGTACCTTTTGATTTATCAAGAAATTTGATGATGTGTTTTTGGGTGTGGAATATTTTAGTGCATGCCTGCATTATGGAATGCATGCTGGAGCGAAGGGAAAGGGCGTCAGAAGGCTGTACATGAAGCCATGGAAGCTCTGATAATTCTGGAGAATGAACTGAAAGACAAGAAATTCTTCGGAGGAGACAACATTGGACTCGTTGATGTTTCTGCAAATTTCATAGGCTATTGGGTTGAGATCTTGCAAGAGATTGCAGAATTGAAACTATTGACCCCTCACAATTTCCCAAGGCTTTACAAATGGAGCCAAGAATATTGCAACCACCCAGTAATCAAGGAAGGCCTTCCTCCCAGAGATAAACTCTTTGCCTTCTTCAAATCTCGCACTGCTTAGACACCCTTTTAATTATTATTAATGTTAGGGTTCTTAGTTTGAGGCCTAATTTTAGATTTCCTGGAAAAAATAATACTCTTTCTAGTTGGAAAGAAAACTTGTTCTGTTTTGAATTGCCTCTGCTGCTTTAGTTTTTATTGAGCCTCAATGTATCATGCTTTGTGATTTTGTACCTTCTCTTGAATGAATTCTCAAAGTAATAGATTAAGCCAATGATTTCTTACTACTATTTTGCTTTTAACCATATATTTACTAATAATATTTAATCAATTTAGCTACGATTACTAGTGTGTGTGACACTACAAAATAATGAAAGTTATAATGACTAAATTGACGAACAAATGTAATGAAGGTCATCACGACGTCAGTCACATTTGTATCTATCGTTATTTATTCAAATAAAATTTAGATGAAGGGACAAAATTGTTGATAGCAAATTAATAAAATCCTTATACTTTAACAACCAAAAGATACTTTTTATTATCAATATTTAAATACATTTGAAAGTAATATAATGAAAAAAAAATTTGAATCTCTCAAAAGTCAACTTCTCTACTTCTCTCCTTAGAAATAATGCAAGTCATTCTTGATGCCAACTGAATGATACTAAATAGTAAATACAATAAGTTTTTTTAATCATTATCAAACATAGAAATCCAATTCTTCTTTCAACTTCTCTATGATTCTAGAAAATAAAAGAATTAAAAACTAATTAATTATTTTTTAGTATAATTATGGGTGTCCTTCACCTATCCGTTTTAACGGTCTAGATGAAGACTAATCTCATTCGGACCGAGAGCGAACAGTTAAAGCCCTCTCAATAATATCGACTCTAGGACTCGAACCTAGGTCCCTCAACCTGTAATGCAACTCGCTTAACATTGCACCAAACATTTGTTGGTCTAATTAATTATTTGATTCAACGCTCAGCACAGGAGCAATCCTCTTGACAGCTATCACATAAGTTAAGAAAGAAACCTCACTTTGAAATTTGAATCCAAGAGATCATTCAATTTGAATTTGGTTCTATAAAACACATTTGAAAGCAGAGAGAGTAAATAAAAATGGAAGAAGATTATGGAGAAGTGAAGCTGTTTGGGAGTGGGGGAAGCAGATTTAGTACAAGAATACATATTGTATTGAAACTGAAGGGAGTGGAATACAAGTACATTGAAGAAGATCTGAAGAACAAAAGTGAAGAATTAGTGAAGTACAATCCAATTCACAAGAAGGTGCCTGTATTGGTTCATAATGGAAACCCCATAGCAGAGTCACTTGTGATTCTTGAATACATTGATGAGATTTGGAAAAACTATCCCATCTTCCCTTCCGATCCTTATGATAAAGCTCAAGCTCGCTTCTGGTCAACCTTCATAGATGACAAGGTTAGTTTTTCTTTTCTTTTCTTTTCTTTTTTAGTTTAACATTTGAGTTTCTATTTTAGTCCCTCACAATTCCATAGGTATATTTTCTTAATTTGGTTCTTTACAGGTTAATGTGTTTTTGATCCCTCATATATGTTAATTTTTTCAATTTGGTTCCTTATAGATTTGAATTTTCAATTTGACCACTTACAAAGTAAATTATTATCAATTTGGTCCCTCTGTTAGCCTGTTTTGTTGTTTTTTAAATAATTGATGAGTTAGACATTTGGTGCTAATGGGCAATATTTAAAGTCAACCAAATGTTTCAATTTTTATTTCAAATCAACAAAAACAGTGCACTAAAATTCAACATGAGTAAGATTATATCATCGATAAAAAACACAACATTTGAATGAAAACCAGGAAAAATTATTTTGGCAAATTTTAAATGTTGCACAATTCAGCACCAAACGATCTACTCATAGACTTGTTAATTATTTAATCCGCAATCAACCAAAGGCAACAATTTGAAAAGGATTTGTTTTGTGAGGGCCAAATTGAGGAAATGTGCATATGTGAGGAATCAAATTGAGAATACTAATTTGTGAAGGACCAAATTGAGAAAATAAACATGTGTAGAAGCAAAATAGGATTTAGCCCAAATAAACTTACTAATGTTTTTGTTTTTACTTCGAAAGTACACATATTGCCAATGAGGATTGGCTCACTTAGTCATCTTTCGTCCATGACAATTGCATGAATTTGATTCGATTCTTGGTGATATCTCATTTGGTAGTCATATGTGAGAACCTCTGTAAATGCTCTTTGAACCTAGAGGCATGCCCTAATCCTGGACTGGGGCACCATCTCCTCACCGAATTTTTTTCTTAATGAAAAAAAACAATATACACCTATTATGAGTTGAAGAGATTTTCTAAGGAAGTAATTACATATCTAATCTAACATACCTTGTAGTAATCAAATAAATAATATACATATTAATTGTAACCCTAATGAATTGATTTTATTTGAGAATTCAGGTTGTGCGTGCAATAGCCAAAGCTTCATGGACAATGGAAGAGAAGGAAAGGGAAAGAGGCATAGAGGAAGTATTAGAGAGTCTGAAACTTCTCGAGAAAGAATTGAAAGGGAAGAAGTTGTTTGGAGGAGAGACAATAGGAATAGTGGACATAGCAGGTCTCATTATTGCCTTTTGGCTTCCACTGCTTCAAGAAGCCACAGGATTTCAAGTGTTCAGACAAGAAGAGTTCCCAAAGCTGTATGAATGGAGTTGTGAGTTATGCAATCACCCTATTGTGAAAGAGAATCTTCCTTCTGCTCAGAAACTTTTGGACAAATTCAAAGCTAACTATGCTGCCATGACTGCTTCAAAATAAAGTGCAATAATCAAATCAAAGATGGACGGCTCCATATGTATTGTTGATTGAAGACTTTATCAATGTTGATATAGTTTAAATAAACCAAGTTGCCCTTTTTCTATGTAACAAGCTTAAATTAATATTGTGGTCTTTGTAGTTTTAATTTTTGTGATTGGAATTTGGAACCCTATTTTTATCTATCATTTGTGATAAGGAGAGAATAACCCTGGCTAATAATAAGACAATAATTCTAGCTAAGGAGACCCGAAGGTCATTGAAAAAACAGAGTGAAAAGGATAATATGGTTTTGAACTTATTGATGGTGACCACCCATTCAAAAATTGATCCTTCTTTAAGATATGTAGGCTCTTGAGTTTTCACCTATATAAAGTTTTTATTACCTTCTGATGAATAATTTTCATGATGAATTATCAAAAACTATAAAGTCTTAACTAAAATTGAAGTAGAGAATAGGACTAATGAATACTCATTATTAGATTGTATAATTGACTAAGGCCTTCCTTTGATTTATTATTGTTAGGGCTCTGGATTTATGACCTAATTTAATTTGTTAAAAAAACAGTTCTATTTCTTATAGGAAAGCTAAAATTTTTGTGGTTTGAATTTTCTGTACTGTTTTAATTATTATGACTTTCGTCATTTGTTAGACCGATCTTGAATAAAATCTTACGCTAAATTATTTGCCTACTAATCTTTCTGTTTTGTTCAACGTTAATTGGTTGAGATAAAGGCTAAAGATGTCTGGAAATATTTTTAGGATTTTGCTAACAAGTGTCCTAAGGCAGAATTCCTTTCAATTAATGAGAGGATTTAAATAAGATATAAAAATGAGAGGTTTAAAAAATTGTATTTATTGATTTTTTACTAACTTTAAAAAAAATAAATCCCTTCTCAACCAATTAAAGAAAGAAAAAAACTTATGTGTTGTTGCTTACATGCTTTTGGTAAGGTTAACCAACTAAAAAACATTAACAAGTGTCTTAGAGACAATTTGATTAAGTAAAGTGCACTCCATGTGAAGTGCAGAATGTGGACCGTCAAATGAAATTGTTGCAGTACAGACACAGATCTCGATGTTCATTTAACGATAGATCCTGTACTTTATATGCATTAGCAAATTTATGTTCATCTTAAAGCACTTGTTAAATAAACTCAAATTTTCAAGGTTTTTTTTTATATTTATATCTTTTAAACTAAATGAATTTTTATTTTAAGTATTTATTTAAAAATATGTTGCTTTGTAAGAAGCGTGGACATTTCTACTCATCCATTTAATAATTTGGGCCAAAATTAATCTTATTCTTACTTCTTTTAGTTCTTACAACAAAATTTTAACACACAACATTCGCATCTAACAATAAACTCTGAAATTCCTATATTCATATAACTCGTATCAGTATCCTCTTAATGAACAAAAAAATATATGGTGGAATCTTTCATCCTGATTTAATTTTATTTTTCTTTAGCTAAAGATTTGCATACATACCTATCAGTTATCACACTACATTTAAAATAAAAAATCGTAGAAAAGAAATTGACCTTTCACCTACTTAATTAAATTTGGACAATAAAAATATTCAATGTGCTACCAGACTCGAGAATTAATAATTGACGCAATTCAATTCTATACAATTTCATTTTTTTTTTTTAAAAAAAAAAGGATTTTCGCGCAGCCTAGCCTACACTTTCACAAAAACAAAAATGGCCTCAAAATCAACATTAGTAAGGGTTGAACAATTTGGAAATTTTGCAGACACTAATTTCAATTTTTCATTTCCTCATCAACCAAGAAAATGAATCATCTCAAATCATCGTTTTATCCAATACCACCATTGAAATTCTCCCTATGTATCTCACATATATATATATATATAATTTTATCAGATAAAAATGCAATGAAAAGCGACTATTTTATTTTTATTTTGTTTTGGTATAAAAGGAAACCTAAGGTTGCTCTTACTTACCACACAGCCCCACCTACCCAGTTAGATGATGGCATTGGTAGCACAATACTGATAAAAGTCAAGCTAACTATCTAAGATCATCTAGATGTCAACTCAATTAATTAAATACAATAATCTTTTCGATTACGATTATCAAACTAATATACCCTGTTTGATTATATGGCGTAATCTTACTTGTGATTGAACATTTTTTTTAATATTTTTTATACTAAATATACCTTATTTTTTGTAATTTAATAAAATTATATTTTTGTCTTTACTTTTTTATCCACTTGTATTTCATTCTCACTTTTAATATAAAAGTAAAATGATCATTTTACATACTTTTATTTCATTCATATCATTATTTCCTCAAATATTCTTGTAACTAAACGAGGCCTATAAAAGTATTTAAAATGTAAATAATTTTGTTCCAAATTTAATTTCATTTCTATATTTAATATTGACCAAATTATTAATGATAAATAATGATGTGACATTACATGCATATGATATTAATGTTAATTAATCATTCAAAATAATAGCAATTTTTTTACATTAAAAAGTAAAGACATTTTTTGTATACGAAAGATTTACAAGTGATGATAAATATTTTTTAATAAAAAGTAATGATGAATTATTAATGTTTAGTAATTTGGACAAGACACGAAATTAATGGTAATTCATAATTCTTCAGAACAAAATTGAACTTAAATTATGAAACTGAAAATTCACATAAAACTTGGGATATATATAAAAAAGTAATTTTTGCCAATTAAAAACTGTATCATGTTTGACTATTCAAAGCTCTGGGCTCCGCTCCTGACAATAGTACAAATTTACACAGCCAGCCTTTAAGATATTTTTAATTTTTTTATGGCTACCCATCTTCTTTGACCAGCCCAAAAATTAATTCAATAAAAAAAAAAATAACAGCTGAATTGGAATTAAAGATGGAGAGGAGATGCATCGTTCAGATGCAACTTCCAACTTTGCTTCTATAAAAACGCAAAAGGAAAGCGCAGAGTAAGCAATCATTCGATCAAAGGTAGAGAGATAGAGAGATATATAGAATTAATGGGAGAAGTGAAGTTTATTGGTGCTGGAGGAAGCCCATTTGCGAAGAGGGTACAGATTGCGTTGAAACTGAAGGGAGTGGAATATGAGTACATTGAAGAAGATCTTCGCAGCAAAAGTGAAGTGTTGCTGAAGTACAATCCCATTCATAAGAAGGTGCCTGTGTTGGTTCACAATGGAGATCCGATTGTGGAGTCTCTTGTGATTCTTGAGTATATTGAGGAGGTTTGGAAGAACTACCCCATCTTCCCTTCCGATACGTATGATAAAGCACAAGCTCGCTTCTGGTCGAGGTTCATAGATGATAAGGTCAGTTTCTTCTTCTTTCATTTCACTCCATTTTTAATTAGTTATGGGATCATCATCACCGTATAATTTGTCATGTTTTATCAAGTTTGATGCCTGTTAAATTGGGATTTTTTTTTTTTTGCCCGCCCGATTTTCGAACTCAACTCGCATACAAGGAATAACTACATTCACAAGTCTCTAACTCGAAATCTTGCTTAAACGATACTAATATTTGAGTTTAAATTAAATACATTAAATGGATTTGGTAATTAAATCTGGTAGACATAAATAGAAAAATTCGATACTTAAAAGAATTGGATTCGAATTTTGTCTTTTGGGATGGTTGTCCTCAACAAAGGACATGATAGTACTCAGAAAAATAGTCATTAAACTTGCTCTAGTTAGAACCCAGTCCAAAAAAAAAAATTCTTTTCTTCCCAACAAGTTTGGCTTGTGATCTATCATGTGTATTTATATACTTCCTAGCACTTTAATTTTTAGATTTTCTTCTGGATCCACATGAGATCAGATAAATAATCTTTTAAAGTTTATAATTAATCCATCAACAAATTATATGTTTGCTTTGCTTTGAGATATTATTCTAATATATACAACTACACACACAAAATAAGATAAAAATTTTGAGGGACTACTTTCTAATATCTTGACTTCTTGAGAGAATTAATTAAATTGATACAAACATACTAAATTATTGTCTTGGGCTCTCAAAAACTTTACTTTTCTCAATTTAATCCTTGAAATATTCTACTTATTTTAGTTTAGTCCCTGAATCATGATAATGTCAAATTTAGTCCCTAAAAAATACTTCAAATCACAATTCCGTCCATGTCAAAAAAGGCAAAAATATGAAACATATAACCGAAATTACAACACAGGGTATCTTTCGACTTTCAGGGATTAAATTGAGACAAATTCAATCTTTGATGCACCAAATTAAACAATAAATTATAACATATTGTACCCTAATGAGTTGAATTGATTTGGGAGTTCAGTTGTTTCCCACAATATCAAAAGCTGCATGGACAGTGGAAGAGAAGGAAAGGCAAAAGGGCATAGAAGAAGCATGTGAAGGTCTGGCATTTCTGGAGAAAGAGTTGAAAGGAGGGAAGTTCTTTGGAGGAGACACAATAGGAATAGTGGACATAGCAGCTGGAGTCATTGCTTATTGGGTACCACTACTTCAACAAGCATTAGGCTTTGAGATTTTCACACAAGAAAAGTTCCCAAAGCTCTATGAATGGAGCCAACAATATTGCACCCATCCCATTGTGAAGGAGTGTCTTCCTCCTCCTCAAATGCTTTTGGGCTTCTTCAAGGGTCGCTATGCTGCCATGGTTGCTCAAGCTTCAAAATAGGTCGAATTCAAGTCCAATATCATCCAATCAAATGTTGTAATCATTTTCCTTTATTATAAATAATTAATGTAGTAATTAATATATATTATGTATTGGATATGGATTGGGTGCTAATTTGGTTGTTTCACTTCTATTAAGTAATGAATCATGTTGTCTTTCTTTTTCTTTTTCTTTTTTATATTATTATAATGGATTGTATAATTTACAATGGCAATCATTTGAACTCCCTATAATTTCTTCTATATATAATTTTGTTTTTCATTTACAAGAAGATTAAATATAATATTATTTTACAAGTTTATTTAGCAAACATTTGAAGTTCTGTCAATTGGCAAGTTATTAGTTCAAAGAAAACTAACTTTTTAAAGTTTTATTTTTCTTTTAAGTGTTGTCATTTATAAATAAATCATTCAACTTAATTTTATAAATAATTTTAAATTTAATGTTTCAAAAAAGTATGCAGTTTTATTTAAAAGTATTCATTTAACATGAGCCTTAAAGACACATGTTAAGGTTTTATCTAATTAATCAATAGAATTTTCAAATATTTAATTATTTTTTAGTTAAATTTTCATAGACTTCAAGTACTTCATTAACCAATAAAAAAAATCTTAACACACATATTAGATAAATCATATTTGAAATAAGTAAATTACATATCAAAATATAAGTAGTCAATACTACATGAACTTATTTTGATAAACAAAGTATCATAATCTCTCTTCTTCTTTTTTAGGCTAAAATGCACATACACCCCCTGAGTTTTGGGTCAAGGGCACATACACTCCCTGAGTTTTAAAATGTTGCACATAGACCCCCTGAGTTTTCACTTTGGGGCAGAGACACCCCTTCTGTTAGAGTTTCGTGAAAATTAGCCGTTAAGTGCCACGTCAGCAAACATGTGTGAGGGCAATTTAGTATTTTCACACGCCCTGAGTTTTCACTTTATGGGCACATACACCCCTTGAGTTTTTACTTTAGGGCACATATACCCCCTAAGTTTTCACTTTAGGGGCACATACTCCCCCTGAGTTTTCACTTTGGGGCAGAGACACCCCTCACACATACTTGCTGACGTGGCACTTAACGGTTAATTTTCACGGAACCCTAACAGAAGGGGTGTCTCTGCCCCAAAGTGAAAACTCAGGGGGTCTATGTGCAACGTTTTAAAACTCAGAGGGTGTATGTGCCCCTGACCCAAAACTCAGGGGGTGTATATGCATATTAGTTTTTTTTTTTTAATGAGCATAATTTCATTTATTAGATGTGTATTTCATGAACATGAACTAGAAAGATGGGCTGTGTATAAATTTTGATATTTTTGGTGTAGTTAGTATTCAAAATTATTACATGCGGTCCATTCTTTCGCATGAGTCCACAGTCCACACACAATGATATGAGTAATGGGCCCTTCAACGGTCCATGATCCAGAATTTGGGTGGAAGAGGAAGAGCATAAAGGTCGATTAAGGAATAAGGGCCTCTTAGATTTTATTTTTGTTAAAAAATTATTGTTATTTAAAATTAATTCTAAGAATTTATGTTAGTATTATTTCCATGTATTTATATACATTTTATTGTTTGCGATTCTTTACCTAACCTGTTCCTTCATTAATCACGGAGCTAAATGTCAAAAAGTGTTGAAAGTATTGAAATTCAGTATTGCGATTCATGTCGGCCATGGCAATGCCTTTCCGTAAAGTTTGAATTTTTGCTTGAAAGGTAAAATATATAGGAGAACAGATATTATAAGAATTGTTTAATTCTGTTTTTAGTTTTCTATTTTTTTAAAATTAAGTCTTTGAGAATTCATATTAGTATTGTTTTTATGTATATTTATAATTAATTAAAACATCTGAAGCTTGACCTTCCTAAAAGTTCTACAGTTTTAAAAGTTAAAATATCTGTTTACGAAAATAAAATTATTTTCAAATTTACCTTCTTAAAATTATCAACAAGACATTGGCAACTGCTCAGCACTAACGCATATTTAAATTAAAAATATTCTATAGATAGCTAGAATTTAAAAAAAAAAAAATTTAAAATTTGGGGACATTATATTTAATTTTGAATATATTTAGATAAAGTTTAAAATTGTTATTCTACAAGGATAAGTGGATAACTTGCATAATTTTAAAGAGTTTAGGATTTTTTATTTTTATGTATAAATACATTATAAAGATGAATGATAATGTAAGATAATACAAATTTTTTTCCTACTCAGTTAGGAGTCACTGGCAATCGTGATTGGAGGCTTATCTCTGGCGCCCAGCAGAGCATCGTTTCGTGAAGAGAAGATGATGTGGGTGAGAGGTGGTGTTAGTGAGAGTGTAATAGGTATGAGGGATAAGCTTAGAGGTCAAATTGGGCAAACAAAAGTCAAGCGCTATTGGCCTGGTAAACTTCCAGAATGGGCTCATCATGACACTCAACAAGCTGATATTATTGGGATATTATTTCCTACTCCACAAGATTCAGAGATTGTTAAGGATGATCGTAGGCTCCGTCGCTTGGCTCAAAGCAGAATAGATAATCGTGAGGACGTGAGAGCTCATCATCGGCGCATACGACAAGCTGAAATTGTTTCTACAATTGAAGAGGAAGAAGATGAGAATGCTTTGGAGGAAAGAAGAAGAAGAATTAGGGAAAAGTTACTTCAAAGAAAAGAGAAAGAAGCACTAGCTCAAGAAGAAGAGGAGGAGGAGGAACTCGCTGGAATTATTGCACTGGTAAAGCTAAAGCCTGTATTTGTTCCCATCACACAGAGAGATACTATTGCTGAGCGTGAACGTCTCGAAGCCCAAGAGAGGGCCCTCGAGGAAGCAACGATAAGGAGAATGGAGGAAAGGAAAACAGAGACGAAACAGATTGTTGTCGAGGAGATCCGGAAGGATCAAGAAATCCACAACAATTTGGAATTGGAAGCCAATGTTGCTGACATAGAGACGGATGATGAAGTTAATGAGTATGAAGCTTGGAGAGTGAGAGAAATTGGTAGGATCAAGAGGAAAAGGGATGAACGTGAGACAATCTTCAAGTATAATAAGCAAGAGATTCCGAAACACAAGTGGAGGTTCATGCAGAAATACTACCACAAGGGTGCCTTCTTCCAGTCAAATCCTGATGCAACTCTTGAAAGTGATAACATTTATACTCGTGATTTCTCTGCCCCAACTGGTGAAGATAAAATCGACAAAACAATTCTACCTAAGCTTATGCAAGTCAAGCACTTTGGTCGCAGTGGAAGAACTGAGTGGACACATTTAGTTAATGAGGATACTACAGATTCGAACAACCAGAAAATAGCGGCCCAAACCTAAAGGAAGCAAAAAATTAAAGGATCCACATTTAGTTTATGTATTTGCTTTGAATTATTGTATTTGACATACAGTGTAGTAGTAGTAGTGTGCAAATTTGTTATCCCTAAACCTTATTCCAAAATATTCTATCTATAAAATTTTTTAATTTAAATATAAATATATCTAAATATATATGCATATCCACAATAGTATCTGTCACCCAATTTCAAGATGGACAAATGCTAGAATCCATATAATATAAATGAGTAGCTGTTAAAATATTACCTAGAGCCAAGCAACTATAGCTCTCAAATTACATTATTCCTTTAAAAAAGTAAAGGATAGATATAATTTCAACGCTGAAGATCCAATACCCAGAAAACGGTACATATAATCTAGTAATATAGTAGAGATTAAAGAAAGCTTAGCCCAGGTAGATGATAGCTCAATCAAATAGGTCATCCCTAGTTGCTGAAGCTTGAATCCTTGACGATTGTCACAGGGCAAGGAGCATGAGTCATCACAAAGTTGCTCACACTTCCCAATATTATCCTGTTTTTATAACAATCAAGCAAACAAACAAACATTTTCATGACATGAGTGATGAGATGAGATCCAGTTCAAAATAAACTAAAGTTGGATTGAAAACCTTCTCCCTATCAAACTACTTTGTCTCAACTAATTTGCTTCAAATCATTTAAACTTTAAAGTTTTTCATTCAATCCCCTTGTTTTATTGTTATTTAATAAAATCACCCTATGTGTATGTTGTACTTTAATTTTAACAAAAATAGTTGCATAAATACCTTCATAAACCTTTTTGATAGAAAATCAGAGACAAAAATCTCAGAAACAATAGTATAATGAATATAAAATATGGGAAGATCACCAAACCTTCTGATAGTGCTAAGGCCTCTGCTTCCCATAACCAGAGAGTCTAGCTTCAGCTCTTCAATGGCATCCAGAATTTTCTCCCTCGCGTCTCCCCAGTATATTTTTGTCACAATATTCACCTATAACCCAAAAGTTAAATTTAAATCTGCAGACAATATATTGACCAAACTAATAATTTAATCTATGAATTAGACATATTAACTGTAGTAATTCTATTCCAATATTCCAAATTCATTATACATCAGTACTTTTTTTTTTTTTGGAAAAACATATTATAATTTATTTTATTGGTTAATTCACATACGGATTAATGTGTAAAAATGACGCAATTCACGCATTTCACCAAAAACGCAATTCAAAATATCCCTTCTCTATTTTTGACATCCTGACTTACTGGTCAAAAATATTAATGTACAACAAATTTGTTATTTTCAAACATTAACTTATATTTTCACTAATTTTCAAAGACTAAATTTAAATGAGTTTACAAATTTAGAACCAAATTGCAAGTTTATTCATTGGTAATATTAGGAAGAGAAAACAAAGGGAAAAACCTCTTTCTGTCTGGAAGCTGTGTCAAGCAAATCAAGAGCCTCGATATCAGTTTCAACATCGTACTTCTTCATAATCTCTGGCTCTCTGAACTCTGTCAAAGGAATAAGAGCTGCAGACAAAAGACGCCGAATCAAATTGGATCAGATCCTAAGAAATGCGGATTAATGTACAATTCGAAGCATCACATTGAATCTGATACGAGTGTCAAACAAGTATCAAATACAGTATTGCTCCGTTCATAAGATCCACTGTAAGAAGCATTTCACAACAGTACAAGTGTGGGATACATATCAATCACATTCGCCCAAATTTTCGAAGTACCAGAGCTTCGATCATATAAAATAATACAGTACACCATAGAATTTGAAATGGCACGGAGCTTGATAATACCAGAGTGAAACATGTATGATTATGAATCATAGATCAGATCTAAGAAGCAGAAACAAGACATCGAGTATAACAGTGTGTGAATACAAAATTGAACCGAACACGATTGGATTCCAATTTTTGGATGATCGGAGTGTGAAAGGGAAAGGAGAAGTGAGATAACTTACGAGAACCAGATTTGGCCCAAAGCTGGTTGCGAGACTCATCGAGAGAGTTGTGGCTGATGTGAATGATGTACAAGGTGTCGCCCTTATCGGCGAGATTCTCAATCGCCCATTTGAGAGCGTTCTTGCTGCCCTTGGAGAAGTCGAGAGCCACACCGATTTTCCGATCCTTCGCCATGGGAGTTTCGTTCTTGATCTTCGCTCGCTCGCTCTTGTTTTTCCTCTTTATCTCTTTCTCTACGAAACGTTTTCTTTTTCTTTCTGCTTTCGTCTTTCGTTTATAAGGAAGGAATAAAATCAAAAGCTTGCGTGGAAGCTTATGCAAAGAAGAAGAGCAAGAAAGGAAGGAAGCACGAAGCAGCGGGAGGTGTGAACTTGAAGGGGGTCAGAGGGTCCCATTACCAAAAATTCTTTCATAATAATTAATAAATAGTAATTATTAAATTCGGACAAGCTTTTGTTTTTTTATCCCATTATCATTTTTGTAAAATTCATAAAAATTGAAAAATGTATCCCTTAATCCAATCAAGAATCATTAAAAATATTAGCTAATATATCATAAATTAAGGATAAATTATTTTTATAGTCCTTATAATTTTATTTAATTGTTATTAATTCTTTTCAAAAAAATATTAAACTTTCTTTTTGTTTACACAAATTTTAATTCAATTTCTAATTTTCTATCCTTAAATTTTTGTGAATGTTTTGTTAATTCTTATTTATGTGCTCATCATAAATTATCTTAATAATGTGAATATTTTTATGTTCGCAATTCAAGCCAATTAATTTATATTACATAGTATAAATTGAAATTTTATGCTATATAGCCAAAGTGGGTTGGCACAAATGATCAAAGATCTGGAGGAAAGTTCTTGCCTCACTCATGGGCGAGGGTTCGAATCCTCCTGAAGTTATCCAAAATTATGCTTTGGTGGGCATCCCTCCTCAGGGAGATCCCCTGACACCCAAGGGCTAGTTGAGTAGCTGCGACTGGGTAAAATTGCTTGCGGTTTAGGTCTGTGCAGTAATCCTTTGGATTGAGCCTCTATTGGTCTCCCTAACATGCCACTGGCGCCCTAAAAATAAAATAAAATTGTAAAAACATAATTACATATTTTAAAACTTTATGTAACTAATTAAAATTAAAGAATATAGTAAAAGGCTACATGTTATATTTATCATAATAAAACAGGGAGGATGTAATTGAATGAAGACCATAGACATTAACATTATGATTTATGAAGAATGATTCGATCGGGTATGAATTCTCTATAGTCGAAAAAGATAAAAATAAATTTATACACTTATTGTTTGTATGAGATTTTTTTTTTATCTATTTTTATTTTTCTCAAAAAAAATACTTTAGAGAATCTATCTGCAATTCGATCCATAATGGTGGGTGGGTCCGAGTGTGATAAGGTAGTACTAGTAATGGAATACAAGCATGTTTAGTGTTGATGAGTGTGGGCACTTATAGTGGGATTTGCATCCACATGTCTCTGCCAATGCTGCTGAGCCCCCATGTGACAGCGTGCGTGGGCATAGATATTTTGTTCAATGAAAATGATGCATAACTATTAACTATCTATGCTCCCCCACACACTCAATTAAAATGTTGTGTGCTAACACCAATTCAACCTCTAAACACCGATCAAAAGGGGGAAGAAGTAAGAAATACAATAAGGAGAGAATGAAGAATTATTAAGGAGGCAAGACAAAAAACGTAATAGATTATAGTTTGCGTGTAATGTGTATAGGTATTAATAATGCTAGATGGCACTTACAAGAAATGAATTATGGAATTATTGATACTTATTATTGTTTGGCTCAGGCAGAGACTAAACAAGCATCAAAGACGCATGCGCCTAGAAGTGCCCAAACACGTAACGTAACGTACCGTACCGTACCGTATTATCATTGTAATTGTAAATGGCAAGATTATTATTGACTTGGAATCAAATGTTTAGTTTTGTTGATTTTTTTTCATTAAAATCGTGAATTTCTTTTATATAATTAAGTATTCACCATCGAGCATATTAAAAATATATTTGGTATGTTGGTAAGAAAGAAATATAAAGAAAAATAATATAAAGTAATTGTAAAAATAAAAATGATGTAACAAAATATGAGAAAATATTGTAAAGTAGAATTTGCCAAAAAATTAAAATGCCCTTAATATTCTGTTTTAACAATTAAAAAAAAACTTTAAAAAAATAGTGGTGATGGAGGATGGTGGTAAAAAATGAAAAGGACAAAAAAATTTAATTATTTAAATAAACATGTTTTATATAATAAATTTGATGTAATCTACTTTCATGATGTAAAATATGATTATAATACAATCACAACTCCATAAGTCATATCAAACAATGTAATTTCTTAATATGTGAAATTACATTGCAATTACTCACCAAACAAACCCTTAATTCAATCTTAGGTTGACTTATAAATATTTTTAAAATATATAACAACTAGCCTGTATTGTAATAGTTTAAGTTAATTTGATTCAAAAATAATGGTAGACACTTTTGACTTTTGTCAGTTTGTGTAACAAATAAAAAAAATAGATTTGTTCAACATATTGTCATATTAATATTTCTAAAGAAAGAAAATAACAGTGGGATGTATATGAACTTGGAAACTCATAAATACTAATTAGATGCGATCAGTATGGACTCTTACGGTACGTTTATTGGGTAGAAATAGAAATGAAAATGGAAACGAAATGCATTTGATGTGTTTAGTAGTAAAATTTTGATAATAAAAATAGAAAAAAAATGTATTAAAATGACCATTTTACCCCTTATATTAAAATAATAAAAAAAAGTTATAAATGTGTCAAATCAAAGAGGTATAAGAAATATTTTTTCTTTTTTCTTTTTTTTTTAATTATGAAAATGAAAAAGTGAGCCACTATTTCTATTAGTTTTTCCAGTAATGATTCTTGCTAGTAACCATACCTAGTCTCTTACAGTTGTTATGATTTAAAAGTAATGGAAAATTTTTTAACTTCTTACACTATAGTCATTTATTTTAACTTTTTATTCTTTTTATTTGTTATCTATGCAACGCATTTTAAAAAAGTATATTTTCTTCTATATAAAAAATATATATACTTTTGAAAACTAATGAGACTCTAAGTTATTATAATATAAAAAGGACTAAACTGAGGTAAAATTACTTAGGTGCTTGCTATAAAGTTCACCAATATAATTGAAACACGTGGCAAAAATTTTTTGTATAACCAATCATGGTAGAGAGAGAAAATGAAAAGCAATAAATTACATAACCAATCAAATTGGAGAGAGAATATAAATAAGGTTTATGATTGGTGAACTTTATAGCAAGCACCTAAGCAACAATCATGGTAGAGAGAGAAAATGAAAAGCAATAAATTACATAACCAATCAAATTGGAGAGAGAATATAAATAAGGTTTATGATTGGTGAACTTTATAGCAAGCACCTAAGCAACTTTACCTTAATTTTTTCCATATAAAAATATGATTAGATAATTGTCGGATTGCAACTTGCAAGATATCTTGTTGAATGGTATTCGAAGTTTCAAACTATCCAAGTTGGGCCCTTCGTAAATAAACTATAAATGCTTACATTGGGCCACGTACAGTACTTGGAGCACACCCGCTGTTGGCCCATTCATATTAAATGGATCGCTTGTTTAATCAATTGAAATTAACCCAA
Source organism: Senna tora (assembly GCA_014851425.1). Taxonomy (NCBI): domain Eukaryota; kingdom Viridiplantae; phylum Streptophyta; class Magnoliopsida; order Fabales; family Fabaceae; genus Senna; species Senna tora. The sequence goes on along the minus strand of CM026265.1, from coordinate 6,162,797 downwards.
TTTGACCACACACAAAAAATTCAAATTAACCCAAGAAATAAAAAGGTTTGGGTTATAGGGTATGTTCTTTAAGCTGGGAGGGAAAAGAAATGGGATGGATGTGTTTCCTAGTAAAAATTTAGAATAAGAATGTATTAAAATTATCACTTTATCATTTATATTAAAATGATAAAAAAATATTAAGATTGTGTCAAATCAAGGTATAATAATAATTTTTTAATTCTAAAAGGAAAGCAAAAAGTAAACTCCTTTCCATTACCCTAAAAACGGACCCATAGTTAAAAAATATATGTGTTTCAAGTATTTAATTCTTACATCTTAAAAATACACAATTTAGTTCTTATATATTTTAGACTATCTACTTATTAGGCTTTATTTACAAAAAATTTGTTAAAAACTAAACTTTAAATATGTTAATATCAAATATAATAGATAAACCACTCTTTGTTATAATGTGATACAAATATTAAAGGATTTGTATTTTTTTAATCATCGTCACTTTTCAGTTCAACCTTCAAAAATGAGAGTTGAAAAATCGCCCCATCAATAGGCCTTGGAATAGGTAATGGAAACAAGATCCAATGAGCAAAAATGATGATGTTGTAAAAGAACAATATAGAATGAATAAAGAAATGCTTTAATGTACAAGAAAGATGGTACCAAGGCATGGTGTGGTTGGTATATCAATATATGGAAGTTGGATAGGTAGTCCCCACTATGTAACTTACAAAAGGGAAATTTGGGCGCCATTAATGGCTGAATACTGAATTCACCATATCAGATTCCGAATGATTCAGCTTCTTCAATTCTGCAACAACTAAAAAAAATATCTAACAAACACACAATGGTGACTTCAGCTTTTATTTGATTTGAATATTCTTAATGTTGTTTTTATGTAATGCTGTTAGTTAATTTGTTTTCTGTCTTCCACCAAAGAAAATAGCTTTTGAGATTTGAGAGACACACCAAAGTGGGAGGCAATCTTTCTGAAACCATCAATTTATGGGTTTGCTTAATTTTATATATAATAAACAATTTACTAGATGAGTTGTAACTAACTTCTTTTTATTGGATTTTGTTTAATCTGACTTAAAGTAGCTAATATTTTATAATAAGAATAGAATTTTTTTCAGCTAAGATTCTTTTATATATAGTATTTGAATTTAAAATCTTACTTAAAAAAATATAATATTTATTACTCTAACTAATAAACAGTTTGGGAGTTGATACGGTATGCTCCCAACAGATCGAACCATTTCTCTTAATTGGTCCATCACACCTGTCGTTGTCAATGATTATCACGTTTCTGCATATGACAGTCTCCATACAAGTCATTATGTCGATGTGACTCCCACCATTTTCAAGGCTCAAAAAGACTATTCAATTCCTGAAAGTCAATAAATATTCACGTCGAGACCCATGTATAATCAACGAATCCCTTTCAGTGTTACTCTAATATTTCGCCTACTAACTTAAACGTGATAATCCCTCCATAGGAGTCATTCCCCGTCGGTGGGTTCGTTGCCTTGCAAATAGTGGAAGATGGGATCACAATAGAAGGATTCAGCTTTATCCTATTAGCCTTAGGTTTAATATGACATGAAAACATCTTGGTTTTGATGAGATTAATTTTATAAACAATGAACCTTGAATGAGGGACATTCAAAGTCAAAAGTTATGTTGTTGTTCCTTAGAAAGAATCTGCGATTCTCAGGCTGTGGCCTCATATAATGGGGAAACGACAAACTAAACACATAAAACCTCTACTTCACACACCGCTAATCAAGCTCACATGTTCCTTCGCTTTCTTTTCTTTCTTTAACAAAATAAAAATCATATTAATTTGAACAAGATTGAATGGGCTAATAAATATTTTGGTTAATTAGTCTTCCCTTTTCCCGTATTTAGGGCAGGCTTGATTAAGTTTTTCTCTTTACTTAACATAATAGTTATGTTCGATATATTTTATTTTGTATAAAAAAATTGATGTAGCTAAATATTTAACGATGTGAGATACCTACACAATTAGTGATCATATAAAATATTATTTGAAATGGTAACATATTATTTAACATCATCAAGCATCTTTGATATATATGATAAAGAAAAATAGCTCACATCATATAGAAAGCGGACATAAAAGAAATAATTAATTTTAAAAAATAATGTTAAGGAGATGGAAAGTAAAATAAAAGAAAAGAAGGTGCCGAAATGGGGTCCGTTTTGTGGGGTTTGTTTGGTTGCAGAAGTTGAATTTCTTTATAAAATCATCAAATTATAGGAAGGGGAAGGGGCCAAAGGAATGATTTCACATGGGATTGAGTGTTTGGATCAAAACACGCCCTAATTATTGCAAATATTCCTCATCGTCATTGCTAGTTAATTCACCATTTTTTTTTAATAAAATAGTAGTAAGGGAAGGCACTCCTAATTACTACCGAGCAGGACGTTAATAACATGTTGAAGAGACCAACAGAGGCCCAACCCAAAGACCCAATTCACCATTTTATTTTCAATATTTATCTATCATTGGTTTTTTTTTTTTACTAAACAAAATAGATCAAAACTAAAGTCAAGTAGATTTTTAATAAGATATCACCTGAATTCGAATATAGCCATATAACTCTCATGCATAAAAAGTATTTAGATATATTATTAGTAACAATGTCTTCATAAAACTTTTAAGATATTTTTTTAATTATTGGGAATTAAGATAAACGCATTAAAAAAATACCAAAATTAACTTGTTAATTTTAGAGTCAAAATATATCTGTGTATAAATTAGACTGGATATTCAACTCTTTGTTTGCCACTTTTTCTTTTAACATTTTAGTCTTAATTCATCATTTTAAATTGAAATATAAAAAAAAAAAATGTGTGCATGAGATAGAGAGATACACAGTGGGTAATTGAGTGGAAGAATATTAGTGGAAGTTTTGTTTTTCTTTAAATTAGTTGGCAGAATTCCAGAGAATAGGTATGTGATTCTTAGCTGCTAAGCTTCCTCGCACCTTTTTTTTTTCTTTTACGTTTTTTTTAGGTAAATTAATATGTGATTCCTCAATCTTAATTATAATCAAATTATTATTTAGTCATTAAATTTTAAAAAAATTATTTCATCTCTGAATTTATACCTTTATCAAATAATTACGTTATTCGTTAAGTGATCTTCGTAAGATGTAGCCGTTATATATTGACGTAGTACCATTAATTTATTAATATATTACCTTCTCACCTTGTCACATCATTTAAATTAGAGACTTCGCATGCATGTACCGTGCATGTAATTTATTTATTTAAATATATAATATAAAATTATTATTATGATTTAAAATAATAAATATTAAACATTTGATTGTATTTTATCTTTTCAAATATAATATAATAATTTTTTTTATAGAATATAATAATTATATTTTAAATAATGTATTAAATTGTGGGAAGTTATTTATAGATTAGTTGTTTTTAGTGGGAAAGTTATTTATTGATTAGTTGTTTTTAGTGAGAAAATTATTTTTTTGGTATCACACTTTGCTTGTGTGACACCAAAAACTCCAAAGTCATATATATATAGATATTAAACATTTGATTGTATTTTATCTTTTAAAATATAATATAATAATTATATTTTTTTATAGAATATAATAATTATATTTTAAATAATGTATTAAATTGTGGGAAGTTATTTATTGAGAAGTTATTTATAGATTAGTTGTTTTTAGTGGGGAAGTTATTTATTGATTAGTTGTTTTTAGTGGGGAAGTTATTTTTTTGGTATCACACTTTAGTTGTGTGACACCAAAAACTCCAAAGCCATATATATATAGATATTTAAAAGTAATACTAAATAGTTATTGTATTTACAACTATGTTATCACTTTTAATTAAAACAGGAACTATTTAGTATTAGTTAAAAAAAGGAACTACTTAGTATTAATTTTATTAATACATTCATACACAGACTAATTAGTATTACTTTTAATATTCAGATGATGTGGTAATATGGTGGCAACTTAACGATGTTAGTAAGCATATAACGGTCATGTCACGCAGTGTAAATTTAAAAGTTAAATAGTCAATTTTTAAAATATAGAGACTAAATAATTTTTAGACCAAAAGTAATTTACCTTTTTTTTCAGAATTATTAGTTATTTCTGAAATTTTGTTGAATTTGTACTATTTTAATTCGAATTATCAACTTTTGTTTTGTGTACTGAGTATAATTGTCAATGGATTTGTTTACAAACTTTTTTTCTTATTTTCAATGAATGCAAATTATTATGGGCGGTGGTATATCGTCCCATAAAAACAAATCTTATATAGCAAAGATAACATATATTCTTTTAATAGCATGCTAATTATTCCAAATCTCTTATCTTCTCCTCAGTAGATGTTTAGTAGTACGGTAATATTGAACTTCAGTACATCCTTCTAATCAGTTGGTCCCTAAACCATTTAAGGTGGACCCTAATGTGAGTTTTTATTAATATTAACAAATAACACTACATGATTGAAAGGATATAGTAAAGTTCAGTAGTATGATACCATTCAACTCCCTTCTCCTCATCTTTCGTGTGTAATCTATAGAAAGTTAGAAACTGTGAAACATAACAAGTCACTAATTATAAGCATATAACCTCTGTTTATTTTGTTGACTAATTAATTTTTTAATAGATACTCAGAATATATATATATATAATCACCTACTCCTCTATAGCAGTTAAGCACAAGAACTAAAATTCTATAGGGTGAACTAATTTATAGTTATTGAGACACTCAAATTACCTTATTCTTCCTTCTATAACTAATATGGTTTAAAATTTTGACTGGACCGTTGAAACAATAATTTGGCGAGTCAATTATTTTGTACAATTTGAAATAATCACAACATACAAACAAAAATTAAAATTTTAAGATAGTAATTAATTTTAAAAATATAGACAATGACTTACAAAAGTTTAAATTATAGAATGTAATTAATGAAAATAGAGTGTAAGAAGAATGTAAGCATTATAAAATATAAGAGTAAAACACTGTTTTGATCCTCCACATATGCCTCCTTTGTCAATTTGGTCCCCCACAGATCAAACTGTTAGCAATTTGGTCCTTCCGTTAATTAATTTGATGACATGTCAGGTTAAGCTGTGACTCAGCAATTTTTTTATTTGACTAGACATTAATTAATTTAGAGTAATTTATTTTTTTATTTAAAAAAAAATCTTTTAAATTAAAAAAAATAAAAAAAAAATGGCACAAACATGCTTCTTTGCGTTAAAAGGATATATGTTAAATGTTTTTTTTTTTACTTTAAAAGGTTTTTTAAATAAAAAATAAATTATTCTAAATTAATTTATGTCTAGTCAAAGGAAAAAATTGTTGAGTCACAACTTAACTTGACATGTCATCATGTTAATTAACAAAAGGATCAAATTGCTAATAGTTTAATCTGTCGGGGACCAAATTGATAACACCGATCTGTGGGAGACCAAATTGACAAAGGAAACATCTGTGTATGACCAAAATGGTGTTTTACTCTAAAATATAATTTGTAGTGGAATTTTAGAGTTGAGTTTGGCGCGTGAAAGAGAAAGAAGTGACTGGAGCAGTTGGTAATTTAGACTATGTTTAGAATGAAAAATATTGGATGGAACGAGGAAATTTTAATGGGAATAAGAATGTGATATATAATGTAAATAGAATAAATATGGATAAAGTTATTATTTTATTTTTATATTAAAAGTGAGAATAAAATAAAAATAGGTAAAAAAATAAGAACAAAAACATAATTTCATCATATTATAAAAAGTAATATTTGTTTGATTTGTAGAATGTTGAAAGGGAATGTTAGATTACCTCCAACGTCACCTCGTAACTTTTGCGTACCAAACATGGCCTTAGGGTTAGAGTTGCTGCAACCACATGTGCATCAAAGATACAAGTTTAATACTAAAGATTTATTAAATTTTGATACATTTATTAATTATGTAGTGTCATTGTCAATTTTAATTGAAACTCATCTTAATAAAGATTTACTTTTAATGGATTCAGGATCAACTGATTGAAAAGATATACTAAAATTTAATAAGACTAAACTAAAGTAAAGTTCATTATGTGCTTGCTATCAAGTCTCTCTTATTGAATGCTGACCTGGAATGCTGATGAGAGTTTTGGTCCATGTTATCATTCCATGTCAGCATTTAATGAAAGATGCTAACAGTGTGAGGCAAAAAGATCATTTTGGACATACTTAGAAACATAGAGGACTAATTTTGAACTTTTAAAACATAAAGGATCAAAACGGAACTTGAGTGAAACATAGAGGACTAAAATAGTGTTTTGACCGTTATTTGATTTTAATTTTTGTAACAAAAAACTAATTTGAAAATTTTGGCTTTGTTTGGTTGCTTGAATGTTGGGTGTAATCTTTGCTGTAATCTAATATTTTTCATACCAAACATACCTTACTTTTTATAATTTGATAAAATGATGTTTTTGCCCTTACTTTTTTACTCACTTTTATTCCATTTCACTTTTAATATAAGATTTTATGGAATTGGAATTCTAAGAATAAGATATGGAATTGCTAGTTGGAATTGGAATTGAGGTAAGAAAAAGACTTTTTTGCCCCTCCTAGTTAATTAATGTAATAAGGTATGAATATATTATATTAAAAATACATTATGAAGGGTAATTTGGTCTTTCTAATTTACTTTCCTTCACAAGTTTTTCATTTTATTTTTTACATATGAAACATACTTTTCAATTCCAATTCCAAACCCGCGAATTTCAATTTTCTTTTAATTCAATTCAATTGAAAAATCCAATTGCAATGATAAATGGTCATTTTATTCACTTTTATTCCATTCACATCACATCAAATTACTTTTACATCACATTCCTATTCCCTCTAATATTCCCATTCCTATTACCATTCTCATTTCCTCCAATATTCATGTAATCAAACGAGGGTTTTTTTTCGATTAAAAGAATTATGGCTATGTTTGGTTTGTGTAATTCGATTAGAAAATGAAAATAGCCTAAGAGGAATTAAGATGAGGTAGAGTTTTAAAAGTCAACTTTATCTTTCATTTTAAAATAAATTTACCAATCATTTAAAAATTATTAATATTTAAAAGAAAAAATAAAACTGATTTTTCAAACGCATATTCCATCCCTTCCTCCCCATTCTCGAAACGAAACATGACCTTGATTAGGGATGATCGTGGGTAGGGTATTATAATTCCCAGACTCGGATCTGGCTTGAACGGGTATCAAAATTAATCCCCATCCTCAAACCCTACGGATAGTTAAATCCCCATTCCCGGACTCTACGGATAGTTAAATCCCCATACCCGGATCCAGACCCATAAAAATTTGAAATAAATTATTATTTTATTAATATAAAATTTATTTTATCACTTTTTTTCATCTATAATCACAAGAAATAAAAAAAATTAAATCATAAATATAAATGTATAATTAAATTAAATTAATTTAATATCTGATAGGGCATCATTATCTAGCATGCACCTAGCCTCCAAGCCACCACCGTCGCCCAACACGTCTCGTCACAGTAACACCACCCACGTGACACTGTACACCACTCTATCACACCGCGCGTTGCTCGATAACACTGTTCATCCCTCACACTGTACCGATTGACAAGCACCCCACCAACACATCACCGCCACTTAGCATCCTCAGCACCTCTATATAAACCCCAACTCCACACAGGCTTAGATACGACTTTACTACCCATTGTAAAGAACTCACCAATATCTATAAGATATTTAACTTTTTTTTTAGAATTATATATTTTTTCAACACAAAAAAATTTAAAAATAATACTTTATATATATAAAAATAAATAATTACTATTGCGGGTAGGTATGGGTAGGGTACTTCTTTGTCCGAGCTTAGACCCGTTGACTTTGTACCTGGACTTATACCTAAATTCACAAGATAAATTTTTAGAATACTCATTAAATATGAATATTTTGATGATCCCTATGTGTAAAAATACGAAGATAGAGTAATATTTGAAGGAAAGGTAATGAATAGTTGAGTTTGGGGAGAGAGAGGTATTATTGGGTGAGCATTGAGCAAAGGCTTATCCTCCAATTTCTCTTCACCCGTCTCGTCTCGTCTCCACTATTAGTGGATTTAGGTCATTTTCGCGTCTACACATTTTATTCACGCGCGTCCCTATCAACCTTACAACTTACACGCTTTACACGCATTACTGACTTGACATTAAAATTCCATATCAATATTTTTTTTCCAAAATTATTAATATACTATTTTTATTTTAAAATATTAAAATTAACTTTTTATTCTCTAATCATATTTTATAATATATAATTTTTAAACCAAATAATTCCCACCTCTCCAAAAATTTCTTAAATTAATCCCTCTTTAATTCCTTTTTTTTTATTTTAATTAAATTTCTTGTAATTTTATTTTTACTAATCAAGTATCTTGAAGTTTGTGTCGTTAACAATTTAATGTTCTGTGACTTAATCTGTTCATTTTTTAATAGAAATGTCTTATGTGCCGTACACATAATTTTTAGAAAACCCTAGATCCTTCTTCTCCTCTTTAATTTTTAGATCAAAATTCACCATTTCAAACTTCATTTTTAAAATCTAACTTGATCTAATGTTTAATAATAATTATAAACTTGGCAAAACCCTAGCAGCCGCTTTCTTTCTTCTCTTTACGTTCGTTCTTCAACCAATTTCTTTTTGCAGATCTAATCGGAGGGCTACCAAAAATCCCTATTTTTCTTATTCTTTTGTTACCGTCGTTACGTTTCATAAATAATGTAGATATTCATTCCACCAATTTTGGTGGTGATTTTCTTCCAGATTTACTTCTGAGTTTTTTAGTCCTCTCTTGTGAGAATGTAATCTCCCATTGTTAGATCGATTCAGATATAGTAAGTGGAGCTTGTTTTATTTTTGTGTGTATTTATTTTCTTTTGTGATTTTTTTGACAATCAGGTGATTCTGGATTCAAGATTTGTTATAATCATATCTAAATCTACGAATCATCTATGTTAAAAAAATTTCACTCGTTCATCACGATGTTGGAAGAGCCTACGACAATTTTAACTTTGAAGATTACTTCAGATTTAATATGCAGAAGGTATAAGAGTAACAACTTTATATGCAACACCAAGGACGGTGAGATTTTTCATCCTGAATAAATAGGATCAGCTGAGCTTACACTTTGTTTACTTAGTTCAATAATTTGATTAAAATTGTATAGAATTAATCGTTTGCCTGAAATAAGCTATTACATTTTATTATTCTCTCTGGTCTTGATCATTAGATATATATACAATATCCATCAATAATTGAGTCCAGTTCAAAATCAAACGGAAAAATATAGTACCTGATTGGAGACGAACTATTTTTTTTTTGTTCTTTCAATACTTTCTTAAAATTTGTCATTCTTGACGAATGTTGTTGAAATGACACTTTATATATGCTCTATATGTGCATTTTGGTTTCTACAAACAAGTAAAGGATTTGAAATTTTAGCAAGGAATACACTAATTAATAAATTAATGAGCACTATATATATAAGACATAATCAGTAAGTTGTTAAATTAGTCGAAGGTTGAGGATATAATTATATTAGGATAAGGAAGGAAGGATACGGAGTAGATGATGATCAATTAAGGTTGAGTTAGTGAATTTACTATTTAGATTAGGTTAAGTTTTGATAAATAAGTTTGAAATTGTAAGTTTAGATACAACAAATAGAGGAGAGAGAACTGAGAAGGATTTTGAAGTTTTTTAGTGTCACGTGCACAGTATACAAGACACTTCCGTTAAAAAATTAACGGACTAAACTATAGGACACTAAATTATTAAAGATATAAATAACATGGCACCTGATTCACAAATATAAAAATACAGCGTATCTAACAAAGTTCAGGTCAAATCATATACCACTAAATTATAATTTACCCTATTTTCTAACATTATGCTTCCCTTCCTTAATAAAAAGTTTAAGTTTTCACTCATTTTAATCTAGATACTTCTATCTTTAATATTTATGTAATTCATATGTATTTGAAAAATATAAAATATTATTTTTTTTAAAAAAATTTAAAATAAAATAATTGTTTTAAAATCAAAATAAATACTAGTGAACTAATTAAAATATATATTTTGATAATAAATTATAATTATTTTAAAAACTAATAATATTATTGAGGGTATTTTAGTTTAAATGAAATTATAAGTTATTTAATCATTTAAAAGGAGAAAGTGTATGTTTTCAAGATATAAGAAAGAAGAATGTAGTTTTCGATGAACTATATATATATATATATATAGTGGTCAAATAACCCATTTGATTATAAAAAATGACATAAAATCTCTAAATTTTACAATTGATGCAAAAAGCTCCTTATGTCAATTTTATCATCTAAAATCTCAATAGTATATTTGGTTGAAATGAAGTAATGGATAGAGAAGATTAATTGTATTTGATATTGTGTTTAGTTGAAGTGGAGGAAAGAGATAGGGAAGTTTTTTTGACTTGTGGATATAGAAGTTTTGTAAGTTGTGATAAAGTATAAAAAATGACATTTTTAAAGTGACGTTTTTAATTTTCTATTCTATATAATATATTTCACTTCTCTTTTTAACCAAAACAATTTTCCTACAGTTAAACTAAGGTTACGTTTGGTAGCAATGTATGTAAGGGAATGGAAGAGAAGTAAAATACAGTAGAATAAAAGAAAATATTATAGAAAAAAGTGAATAGAGAGATAAAAAAAACAATTAACAAAAAAAGTATATTTAGTATGTAAAAAATATGATATAAATTTTTTTAAGAATAATAAGAATACAAAAAAAGTACTGTGTTACTTCTTACTAAATGTACCCCAAATATCCCCTAAAATAACTGTAAATCTAGTCATACTAAGCTATAGAAAACCTCTTTTGAACTTTAAGCTTTATGCATAAACTCCCTCTGCACTTGAGACAACATGTAACAAAAATTTAAATAATTTAATCATCTATCCTCCCTTGTGGTGTCGGAAGAAAAATTTACGAGAGGTTTTTTTTTTCTATAAAATTGTAAAGTTTTAAAGAGTAATTATGATCTACATTCTATACACGACCCATAATTTAAAAGGATTATTAACATTTTCAAAAATAATAGTTATAATATATAGGCTAAAGTATTATTTTTGTCCTTAATGTTTGCATGAAGTTTAATGTTGGTCTTCAAAGTTTTGTTTTTGGTCAATTTTGGTCATCAAATGTAACACCGTTAACTTTTTGCCGTTAAATGATGACGTGCCATGCTTATATGGCACACCCTCTCTCATACATGTCATATTTTAATGATGTGGCATGACATATCATTGCCACGTCACCCCTGATGATGGTGATAATGATGCTGATGAAGGAGAGAAGATGATGATGTGGCAATCTGGGGTAACGTGACTGTGATGTGTGATGCCATGCCATTAAAATATTACATGTAGGAGAGAGAGTGTGCCATATAAGCATGCCACGTCATCATTTAACGGCAAAAAGTTAACGGTGTTATGCTCGATGATCAAAATCGACAAAAAAAAACTTTGAGGACCAACATTAAACTTCATTCTAACATTGAGGACCAAAATAGACCTTTAGTGTAATATATATATATATATATATATATATATATATATATATATATATATATGTATGTATAAGTAATAAAAACAATAATTAAACTTACATACTTTTCCTAAGGTTAGCTAATTAAAAATACATGTGTTCATTTTGAGAAGATAACATAAAAAAACTAATACATGATTTTTTTTAATTGATTAACCTTAAAAAAAAGGAAAAAACTTAGGTCCATTTCCTTATGTCTATTACATTCAGTTCCCCAATATAAATATGACACATGGCAAAAAGTGTTTAAATAGAAGAGATAGAGTGTAAATACAATATATGATTGGTGAAATTGGATGTAATGGACATAAAAAAATCGACCTAAATTTTATTTTAAAAAAATACGTAAACAACAACATATAAATTTTTTCCCAAAAACGAATCCCATACCATTTTCAAAAGAGAAACATTGTAAACATTGTTTGGAGGTGATTTTTTTTAATATTTAATGTTAATTTTTAAAATTGTTTTTTCAAAGAGACACGAAATATGAGAGATTAACCCTCTCCGTAATGATTTTTGTAAAAGAATTGTTATGAATTGACAACTCTACTTTCTTTCCATGGTCTAAAATAACACTCAAAATATATGGACCCATCAATAGTAGAGTTAAAAACTTTAGATTAATTAGATATTATGGAAAGGACAAGTAATTCGTTAGAAGTTGTGATTTGGTACGAGGAAGATTTTAATTTTCCCATTGATTTACTTCTGAAGATGTGAAAAGAAACTAAGCTGTAATGTTTTGAAAAACTTTTGCCAGCTCGTGTGAAAAATTTAAAAGAAAGAAAGTAAGCTGCTATGTTTTGAAAAAAGAAAGAAAGTAATAACTGTCAAAAATGAATTTCCTTGATTGGATCAAATAACTATTTCTCGAAGAGAAATGAAGATCCAATTATGATATATATTTATATTAATATAATTGTTAAATCTTTTATATAATAATTTTGTAACAGTCATTTTATAATATAAAAAATATATGATATAAAAAGATAATAAAAAAAAGAAAGTATATATAATGGTAATTTCTTTTTATTTTGAAAGGACTAGCTATAATGATAGCTATCAAATAATTAAGAAGCAAATAAATTTAAAATTTTTAATTAATTTAAAAAATAATAATCTAAAACATTATGTTATATTTTTAAAATTCAATATAAAATAAATATTATTATTTTTTAAATTATTAGTAAAGATATATGATGAGTAATTACTAGAAAAATTGAGAAAGAAATAATTTTTCATGATTTAATTTACTATTTTAAATTATGATAACAATTCTATTTAAAAATTTAAAAATGATCAAATATTTAGTTTATTATTATTATTTTTGACAAACAGTTTATTATTATTTTAAAATATAAGAATTATTTTATATTATATTTTAAAAAAATTAAAAAAAATTACATGCATGTACATAAAAGACTCTAGTGTGCAATATTTGATATGAATGCATGTTATTTATTATAAAATTTTTAAATATAATATAAATTAGTAAATTGAATCACAGATAATTATTTAATTAAAACTTAAAACTTATTATCGATTTTTTTCTTGTGTATTTAGTATTATGTTGTTAAAAATGAAATTACAATCTAATTTTACAACATTTAAAAGAAAAGTATGTTTTTTTTTTAAATAAAGAATGATCAAACTCAATTTAGCCAAACTATTTGGAAATGTTGGTACAATTTATTCTAGAAAATAAACTACAGTCTTGTACAATAAAAATTGAATTTTTTTTGATGAAAATGAATCAGAGAGAAATCAAATAAAATATTTTAAATTTTAAAAAAAACAAACTTAATATTCCTATAAAAACTAATACTAAAGTCAAAGCATTTTCCTCAGAAGTAAAGAAGAAAAAACAGAAAGGAAAATACTGGATATGGGTTTTGATTTGGTAAATAAAAATTGAAAAAAGCAAAATGAAATAATGATAAGTTCATGACTCATGAGGAGTCAACATTACGAGACCGACGTCTCACTCACTTTCTTTCGGCGCCAAAAGTTTCAAAAATGTGCCAAAAACAATATCAATCAACATGTGTAAGGAAAGGTGACACAGGATTAAGGTTTAAATTCTTATTCCACAGAGAAATATAAGAGTTCAAATTTTTTAATTATGATATGTAAATTATTTTATAAATTCTTAAAAAAATTAAATACCGTACTTATCTCTAGTTGGAAAAAAAAAGTATTTTCATTAAGTTATAATAATAATATTCGCTTCCAATTTATTATGTCCACCCTCAGTATAATATTATTGTAATTTTGTTTGGTGTAATTATTTGCAATTTCGTCGGCTATAACATTAACAATAAGTGGAAGGTTCGTGCATCAGCATTTGGTTGGAAGGATGCCGTCCAACGACGGCCGTTTTTGGGACGTAAAAGACACATTGAAAAATGTCGGTATTGTGAAAACGACATCGTTAGTGGAAGAAGGAAGCGGGAGGATATACCTCACCCCTACACGTGTACAGTTATGGCTACTGCCACGTCAGCCCTACCATCTTCCCCTTCCAAGTCAGTCAGACACTTTCGTCTTTCTCTCCCGAAATCAATATTACAAGCTTTTTTGTTTTTTTTATAGGCTTTTTTGTTTGTTTGTTTCCATTCAGTTATTATATTTTTAAAAAACATAATTGTATCTCACAACTTCATAAATCTGATATGAAATAAAATAAAATAAAATTTTTTAGGTGCTTGTAATGGAGTTTTTTAATTATAAATTATATTTTATTCTCTCTCTCCTTTAATTGATTATACACAAATTTATTACCACGCGTTTTATTTTTATTTAAAAATTTCATAACACATATATAACTTTATCTTAGTTTAGTTTAGTCAAAATGTTAAGATATGTTGATTTTGTTTTGTTTGAATGTAGGTTAATAGTAATACACGTTTTATACGCAACACAGACAACGTAGGATGTGTAACGTGAGAGAATATTTGGTTGGACCATGAAGAAACGCCTCATCCACAACAATTACCCAATGATATGTGCCGTGATCTATGTCACTGCATTTACCAAAATCATTACACGTTTTTGGTCACACACATTAACATTACTGATAATCAATTTAATTTATTTTTCTGGTACTTAATTGTACTGGAATTTGAAAGATGTGTATATATATATTTGTTGGTTATCCACCCAGTGTCTAAGATATTATTTTGACTAATTTAATATTGATCCGCATTGTACGCTTGACAATGATGAGAGAGTTTCTCAACGAGAATAACAGCCAGCATTCACAAAATTTTAAATTCGAAATCGTATTTAAATAATATTAAGTCGCTTACCATTTGGATCAACTACTCATTCATGAATGATATATATATATAAGTTGGCATTAAAGGATAAAATTAAATGTTATAAATGAGTCAATAGTTTTAACTTTATACATGGGTATTTTAGGTAAAACATGTGAAAAATTAAGCTTTTAATGGGGCATTAATCTTATTGGTATTTTGGTAAAAAGTTCGTGGGAGAATTGGAGGGGACATTAATATGAAAAAAATGTAATAAAAGGAAATGACAAAAATAAGTCAAAAGAGAAGAGAAAAGGGGGGCAGTATGAAAAGTTAGAAGGAAAGGGTGCTAAATGGTAATATATAGTAATTATAAAAGAAAAGAAAATTGTAATAGAAATGGTTCCGTGGAGATGGCGCCAAATCGTGTAGTCCTGGTGCTACGCTGCGTTTTGTATTTTGTATAGATTTGAAGAAAATAAAAAAGAATGGGTGGGGGTGTGAAAGAAAGTGGGGGCCCACAGGAGCTGTAATGGTGGATGCTTCAACCGCTAAACGAACGAGGGTTGGGTGAGTGGGAGGGAGCAACCACGCATTACTCACTCACGTCGTGAGTCGTGACTTACATTATATTATATTTATATTTATATTTATATACTTAATTAATTAAACTTAAGATTAATTAATAAATAGTAATAAGGATTAGGGAGTGGTGGTGGTGGCAACTGGCAATCAATCAATCATCTCCAACACCTCAGTCATGTCATGTGACGCACACCTCCCTCCCACAAATCTAACCGCCACCGCCCCCTTCCCATCTAATTTCACAAACCCTAATTTTGTTTCCTTTTTTACGCATGGCTTGCGCGTGTCTCTCACCCCTTTCAGCGCGTGGCTGTTCACTGTATCCAACACCACTCTCCCTCTCACTATGTACAAATACATCCTCCCACACTCCCTCCCTTCTCACTCTGTATTCGGTACAGACAATTACCCAAAAACCGTTCCTCTCTTTCTCACTCTCTTCCATATAAACCCCCAATTCCTCCTCATCCCACACTTCTCTCTACTCTCTCTCTCTCTCTATTCCGCTTTCCCTTTTGCTTTTTTCATCTGGCTGGGCCCCTTACACTCTGCAAATCCAGGTGTAACCGGCTGGACTCTCTCACTCTGTTATTATTAAATCTTAAGGAAACAGCAAGAGCAAAACCCTCCATCCAAAATTCCAAATCTCACTCGCTCCCTTTGTCTTTACTCTTCTCCTCTTTCGGTTTTTCATTATGGCGGAGACTTTGGATGATGCCCTCTTCTGGCTGCCACCGCAGTTCCTCGACGACGACGACGTCGTCGTGTCTCTCGAGGACAATACCAACACCCCTTTCGTCCTGAATCCTAATGATGCCGCTGCTCCGAAGGATTCTCTTCTGTTTCCTTCCGAGTTCCCTTATGGGTTTGACTCCTCTGGCGTCCCTTCTGATCTCAGTTCTCCGGTCGAGTCCCTGGTGGGTTCCAGTGAAACTGAGAGCGACGAGGAAGAACGCATGGCGGACTTAACTCGCCGAATGGCTCACTCCACTCTTGAAGTTGATTCCGCCAAGGAAAAGCCCAAGGTAACCGTTTTTGTTACTGTTGTTAAATGGGTATTTGTTCATTTCGAGTTTGTCTCCTAATTTTTAACTTTTAATTGCAGGAAATGTTTGGGTCTGGTTCGCCTCAATCCACTCTCTGCGCCTTCGGAAGCGGGTGTGGATGCCGGAAAAGCTCTAGTGAAGGAAGCCCAACTAGTGCCTGTCAGTTATCTTCTCAGAAGGCGACGTGGGAACTCCTTCACGCAGCGGCAGGGGAGGTTGAGAAGATGAAACTGAACAAAGAAGCGTCCCATGGCTTCAACAATAATCGAAGCTTCTTGAGTTTCCATCCTGTGAGTTTGTCTGCGAGCGACTCCGATCCTTCAGACGGTGTATTATTCACCCCCCGCTCTCTTACTCCCCAGCAAATTCAAGTGTTCCAAGTAAGCTTTCCCCACAGTTTGTTATGAGTCATTTTGTTTTTTTGGCTTCTTGTCTATTTTGACTTATTCCTCTGTTTTCTGTGTTTTAGCTTCAGATTCTGAAGCAGCAACAAATGGCGAAGCTGCGACATCCCTCTTTTGGTTTCTATCAACAACGACGGAGTCACCAAATAGCCCCAATCAGAGGGAGGAATAACGATATTTCTGGTCCCAGAAACGCTTGCCCTGCATGGCCTCCGATTCAACAAGCTAAGTTTCAGCCTCAGCCTCATACCCAGAATCAGCAATTCGGGTCTGGAATGAGAGCTGTTTTTCTCGAGAATCCTTCGGGCAAGAAAAGGGAGTGTGCTGGAACTGGGGTCTTCTTGCCTCGTCGTGTTGATAATCCTGAATCTAAAAAGAAGCCAGGTATAGAACATGATTTTTTAGACTCTGTTGCTCTATTTCAATTTGGTTCGATTTTAGGTGGTTGTTGACATCATTATTGCTATGAAAAATTTATTGCTCGCTTAAATGATGGCTGCTGGTTCGGCGTGTTATTCATGTTGATTTATTGCTCTGTTTCTCTCGTTTTTGAAACTTTCTTATGCTCTTTGCTGCTTTCATTAAATGCTCCTAGGAAAGGTCATTGTTAAATGATAAAATGATAAATGTTCATACATTTTAATTCGTTATTTAATGATTTTTCTTTTTAAATATTTTTTGCAGCTTGTTCAACTGCGTTGGTTCCAGCTAGAGTCGCACAGGCCCTAAACTTGAATTTGGAGAACATGATGGGAGGCCACCCTCAACCTCAAGATCAGCCTCGTTTCAATGTGCTTCCTAGTATGGACAATGGTATATCTCTATTAATATATGAATTTTTGGACTGTCCCTTTTGTTTGTTCTTTAAAAATGAGTTAATTTATTAGATTCATTTGTATTATTTAATTATCATATTGCTCATGGAGCTGTGTGAATCTTTGCAGAAGCAGCTTTTCCCAAGCTTCGAAGAAATCATGCACTTCCTCAACAGAAACGCAGCTTCCAGCCACTGCCACAGCCGCCGGTGAACAGCGAACTCCGGCTGCCGCAAGAGTGGACTTACTGATCAACTAATTGTTCGTTGGTTGCTTTGGATTCTTTATTTTAGGCTTTATGATAGCAAAAAGGGTAGGGACTAGGGATTTTATTATGGAATAGTAATTTTGGTTAGTATTCAAAAGGAATAGTATATCATAGGGGAATATGAAACAGGTTTTTTTGGTTTGGAATGAAAGAAAATTTGTGGAAGGGATGAATCTCATGAAAGTAGGAATTAAAAAATTATAGTATTTTTTTTTTTAATTTGGGGTATTAGGTTATTAGAGCTAAATAATGTTGGGGTGGAATGAAGAACTAGTGATGCAGTAGTAGAAGAAAATAAAGAAGTTGGGGCCGAATTTGCAAAAGGAAGAAATTATATGGGGAAAAGCAAAAATGATGTATGAGTGAAATGTTTTTGATGGATTTCCAATTTCTGTTCACCCAACATTACCTATTTGAATTAATAATATTAATAGAAGGAATAGTAACTTGTCTTGTACATCTTCGAATACTTTATTATTATTCGGTCTCTTTCAGATTTCTGATCCATTTCAGATTGAGAGTTGTGGCAAGTATTGTGGAAGAAGGTGGGGCCTCTTTTTAAAATACTAATAAAGTGAAATAAGTTACTTTTGCTTTGTCCAAGACGTTGGCAGCTGGATATGAAGTGTCATCTTTTTTCTTGCAACTTCTAAACCATTCCATTTGGTATAGAAATATCTCTCTAATCAATGCAAGCAGTGGGTTAGATATAGGATTTTTGTTACAAAAATATTGATTATCATTAAAAGATCAATAGGAAAAAATAATTGAATTTGAAGGAAATGGATATTTGAAGGGGCGTCTTGCACGTTTGTAGGAATAGTGTAATAGAGTGGCAGTTGGGTTGGGTCGTGTGTGATTGTGAGCTGTAGAATGTGAAGCTTTTGACTTGGTCGTAGCTATTTGCTGACATACTCTGCTCCACGCCACGCCTTCATTTCCTTCCTTCTTTCTTTTGCTTTTTCTTTTCCTTCTTTTGTGCACTACCGTACATTACATTACACCACCTCTGCTTCTCCCTCTATGAATTTTACAATTGCAACTTAATTTTATTTTTTTAAATATTAATAATCTTTAAATTAAGGATAACATTATTTGGGAGGGGTAATATTGACCTTTTAATTTTTATCTAATCTTGATTTTTATTTTTTTTATTCTCTCATTTAGATTCTACAAATTAAATGGGGCCTTAATATTTAGTCCATTTTAGCATTTGATACTAATTTGATGTTTTTATTATCTAAATCTAAATATTTAAATTATTTAACAAAATTAAAGGATAAAGAAAAAATGAGATTGAGTTGGAAACTAAATTAAAAAAATACTAAAGGGAGTAATTATGGAACTCCTTAATTGCTTTGCACAACTTTCAAAAGAAAATAAAAGAAATGATGCTTAATAGGGCATGCGTTAATACACTGTTTCTAATATAGATAATTTTGAAAAAACATGGTTATATTCATTCAATAGTCTTTATCTTTGAAAACAGAAGGCAATAGGTATATATGAAGGTTAATAACCTTCTATATCTGATCATACTATTTTTGAAATAAAAATGACATTTTTCTTACAATTATAAAAACCATAAAAGAAATAGTAAGTAATGGGTTACTTTCCTTACCCAAAAAAAAATAAGGAAAGAAAAAGTAATGGGTTACTTATTTAAAGATACACAGCCTTCCATCAATTCAATAATTTTTTAAATTAAAATTTGAAGGGCACAAGTGCACACTAGAATACACTAATTTGAATTATAATTAGACAAGAGGTACAAATATATATATATAGATAGAGATAATCAATATATTCATATCCTATTGCCTATGGGTATTTGTAAAATTTACTTGTTGGATCAAAATATAGGCATTGTGATACTTAATCATATGTATTTTTAGTTCATTTTTTGAGAGTCCTTATAAAAAGAAAATATAAAAAATGATACAATAAAGAGTTTAATGTTATGATTGCAAGATTTGAGGATCTTGATGTGATTTTTGCCTAATTATTGAAATATTATTTTTATAGTATTAATTCGTTTATTTAGTTATACGTAAATTATAATTATTTGTTTTAATTTTATTAATAAGATATTTTAATTTTAATATATAAATTATTAAACTTACTAATTTTATAAAAATAAATTTATTAAGATTTTATATTGATTACATATGTATAAATTTAAATTGCTATATTTGAAATGTTTTAAGTTATACAAAAGACAATAAATTACACAACCAATTAAAGAAGAGAGAGAGAGAGAAAAAAAATACAATTTATGATTGGTGAACTTTATAGCAAGCACCTAATGAACTTTACCTTAGTTTTTTTTAATGTGAATCTATATGCAGATGAAACATATTTTTTTTTTTAAAAAAATGTTTATTTATTTAATTTTTTGAATCTAAATGTAGGGATTAAGTTTTTAAAAAATCGAGTTCGAACCCTATCACCAATATAAGAACCTTATTAGTAAGTGATATGTATATCTTTAAAAAAATTGGAAGGTCTTCCTTATACCCTATCCATCCATGATCATGTAAATGATATTTGAAGCAACAAGAGTTGTAACTTGCAAGTTTTAGAGCTTGTTGGTCACTTGTGTATACTCTATAATTGTTTAGGATTCCCAATACAAGTGACAGAAAAGAAGAGATGGGATAATCATAAAATAATAAAAGCTAAATCTAAAGAGGTTAATGTATATATTTGTACTTTTGTAGCATTGTTTATTAGTAAAAGTGTTAGCTTTACGAAGGAGGAAGATTGACCTAACCAGTAAAAGCATACTGTTTGTGTGTGAAAGTGAAAGAAAACAAGTAAATATGGTTAGCAGAAGAGGCAAAATGTTTCTATTTTTTTTTAAAAAAAAATCTATATCTATGAAAATGAAAATATTCAAAATTCAAACATCCTTCAGAAGCAGCCAAATTAAAAGGAGGAAAGAGTGATATAGAATAGTGACCCCCACAGATTCAAAGGTTAGCTCAACCGTCAACCAACCCATTACTTACTTATATGCATATATACCTTTCTTTCTTTTCTTCATTTGTTTGTTTGTTTTTTTTCCTATGTGATATAGTATAGCTATATGAATGTCTTAATTCTTATCACTTATGTAAAAATAATTAAATATGAATTCTTATATTATATGAAATTTATTAATTACGTGGGATTTATCAGTCAAATATATTATTATATAATATAATATATTAGATGGAGTTTTCAGTTTTCACTTTGAAACGTAACTTCCCATGTATGTAAATCTATTAGATCTGGGTATTAAATTTAAAAGTCCACATTAAGTTTAGGCCTAGTTTGGGCTTTTTTTAATGTATAATATTTTTTAAAGATTATTGTATATGTATTCAGTAATACAGAATATATTTGGATTCAGGGAAAAAAAAAAACGAATTTATTTGGATGGGGAGAATGCATAAAATTTCTATGAGGTTAGCCCTAAAACTTTTAACTTTGATATATAATCCTTCTTAAAAATTCTGTTTATTTTAATCAAAGTTTTGTCACTAGAGTAAATATGTTGTGTAAGCATTTTTTTAAGACATTTCGATCATTTTAACCCAATACTAATACTCGACTAAATACTATTCAATTAACTAAACAAAATCTTAACATTGTTGATGTCGAAACTTTATTAAAACACAAACGGAATTTTTAACTGAGAGAAGAGATTTTTTTAGTTTTTTGTGACGAATAAAGTGCTCTAATATCATAATCAAAAGCTAAGAAGCGGCGGAGAGAGGAGTAAATCTTTTTAAGATTGAATGCAAGATTTGAAAATTCAGATGAGTATGGTCATGGGCAATAACTCATGAGATTTTATGCATTTTAGCTTAAATGAATGGGTTCTATTTTTTTGAAAAATTTCAATTGTTCATCTTAAAAGAATCGCTAGTGTTAATTTGACTTGAAAAAGGAAACTATCCGAATTTAACCTTCCCCCCCCCCCCGCCCAATGAGCCAGAAAGCCCGAAGGACCCAAAAAAGGCACGAAGGGTTAAGAAACACCTAAAAACTAGCCACCAAGGAGCAAGACTATCGGATCGGACACATTTATGCCCAATCACATTCTTTATATTAATATAAGTCTTTTTTTTCCTACCAAACTTGTTTGGTTCTTATTTTTTTGGTCGAAAATACTAAACTATATAAAAGGAAAAAAGGAACAGAGCACGTAACAGAGCATATGAGATTCGGGAAGAGGATGAAACAAAGAGCAAAATATATTAAGTGTATAAAGTGCATAATCTAAATAGTTAAATAAAAAATGAAATTCGTATCTATACTGTAATAATTTTATTCAACAGTTTATATTGTATATTTTATGTATTTTATCAGATCTGTACTTTAACAGATCTAGATTTTAAGATTCGTTACAAACAACAGAATGACAAAAAGAATACTAGTGATAAAAGGATCTAAAGTACCAAAAAAAAAAAACTACAGAGACTGAAGGTCTTTCTTCTTTTACTACTAGAGTACTAGACTACCAACTTGAACTTTTTTATAAGCTCGTACGGCATTACATGTTTTAAAGATCTATATAGTGTTCTTGTGTTGAATTTTGTATTCTCTTTGAAGCTTGACATGTTTGTATAGGGCCCTTGTCAATTTTATTTATCGTCAATTCTGACAATAATTTTGTCCTTCACCTTAACTCCGTTTCAATATTTAACAGCCAATGTAAATATGGCTATTCATATGACATTTAGTGCTGACTACGATGCTAAAGTATATATTTAGCTACATTGTTTTATCGATTCAACCACAATTATTATTGTGGTATTACAAAATAAAGGGTTTTATTATGATTAAATTGACGAAATATTATAACTAAATGTATGATTTGATATAATATTTAGCATTATAGATCACATAGACAATCATATTTATATTTTTTGTAAATTATTTAGGAGTTAAAATAAATGGTAGAATTGCTTTCAAAATTAAAGTCCTATGACGTCATTGACCAAAAAAAAAAAATCAAGGACGTAATTGAGAGAGACCCATAGTTTGGAGATAAAAAAGTTTCTTTTATGCGCATTGCATATTATGATTATTCATTGTTTCTGTCTTTCTGACATGATCTTTATAATTTTCTTCCTTTGTTGTTTAGACTCCATTATATGTTGCAATTTATGGAGTCATAAACTTTATATATAGGTCCCTCCTTGTGATCGATGGCATGAAAATTCTGAAATTTTTTGTTCGTATGATATACAATTTCATGAATCATTTCAAAATTGAGTACTTGTTATTGTTACTCGGAAATCTCCAATTTAATTTCTACTTTAACTAGTTATTCTACTTCATATTTATTAGATTCTTGGTTTGTACAGTTTTTTCTTTCTTTATTTTCTTTTTTCATTCTTGATTTATTCGACTAATCCCTCACCAGTCATAACATCACAAACCATGATTTGAATCTCTATTGAAAGAAACAATAAGAGGGGGAGGAAAGGAGAAAGATTAGAAGGGAAGGGAAGATGAGGTTAAACGATAGGTTATCTTCTTTTTATTTGAATCTTTTAAAATTTCTTAACTTGTGATCATTCAAATTAACAAAACATAAAATTTTTTATGGCACATTCTTTATGTAGAAACAGAAAGGAAAAGGAAATGCATTTACTGTGTTTGTTAGTAAAGTTTGAGAATGGACTTTACCCCTTAGATTAAAATAATAAAAAGAAAAGAAGGTTATGATGTTAAATCAAAGGGTATAATAGATATTTTGTATTTTTTTAAATTTTTCGTAAAGAAAGCAAAAAGTAAAAAGTGGGTGGGGCTCTCATTTCCATTTCCTCTATCCCTACTGAACAGACCCTTGATATATTCCCTTTCAAAATTTTAGAAATCAAACAAGAGGAATGTAATTAAATAATCTTTCTTTCTTTTTCTTTTCTCTCCTTAATATCTAATCCAAACATATATTCGATAAGACAATAATACTTTGTACACGATTACTTTCTATAAGAGAAAATACCTATATGAATGAATTTTGATATTGAGTTATTTACTGGAATTATTCTTGGCCAAAGAGAAAAATATATATTCATTGTATGGAAAAACACATGATTGATGCACAAGTCAATATAACTACACAAATTCTTAACCAAATCAAACCAGATCGAAGCAGAAAAACATCAAATTCTAACTTCATCCAAATTGAAGTCTCAAACTTTAATAACAGAGGAGGCATTATTCTGTTCTTTGTTAGCCATGACAATTGCTCGATACTTAGAGATAAAGAAGCCCAAGGTGTGACCAGCCACGGCAGCTATAAAAATCCCCACATTGAAGGACATAACCGCCAGCATCACCAAGTAAAGGAAGCTGATGCGAAACACATAGATGGCGGATAGGACCAACCCTCCAATTATAGGGCTAGTCCCACGTTTGAGGGGTGGTTGACTGTGGAGAATCTCAGAGGCAGAGGCCAGAAGGAAGATGAAGAAGAAGGACAATATGTACATGCCAAGGCTTTGCTTAGGCCAATTAGAGAAGAGGACTATGGCGTTTTTGCCCCAATAGAAATTCATGTGCATCTGCATCTTCATATCAGGCATAGGCATAGGCATGTCTTGGCTTCCATTATTATCCATGATCTTCAAGAGACTATGTGATGTTGAGAGAGATGATGATGATGGGGTTTGAGGTTTGGCAATGATATTGTTAATTTGGTTTCTTTAATGTATGGTGGTGTATATATCCTATGAATAAAATGGAAATAACAAGGAACCACCACAACTTGATGATAATAACAACGCAAAAGTATTTTTTTTATCCCTAAATTATATACAGAGTCTTTGTCAATTTGGTTCCTAAATATTGTTTGTTTTCAATTATGTTCCAAAATTTTTAATCTACAAGTAATTTTAACCTTCGCTTAAACTCTGACTGAATAATAAGTGACAAATATAAATACGATTGTTCACATGACTTCTAATACTATAAGGGTACGTTCATTAGGTATAAATGGAAATGGAAACGGCAACGGAAACGGAATGCATTTGATGTGTTTAGTAGTAAAAGTTTGGTAATGAAAATGAAATGAAAATATATTAAAATAACTATTTTATCCCTTATATTAAAATAATAAAAAGAAAACAATGTTATAATTGTGTCAAATCATGTCAAATCAGGGGTATAATAGATATTTTGTATTTTTTTCTTATTTTTAAAGTTGATGAAAATAAAAAAGTAAAAAAGTAAGTGGGATCCAGTGGGACTCACTAACTTTTTCCTTTCCATCTCTTTTTCCATTACTCATTTCTAACAAATGAACAACTCCTAAATGTAATGTCAAGTCGTACATTTTATAATAACATAATAATAATCGTGCAACATAACTAAATATTTGACTTCGCATTAGAACCAAAACACATTGGAAGTCATATGGATAACCATATTTGTATTTCCGAGTAATTGTTTAATTTAAAGAGAGTTAGAGTAAAGGACGAATTATTTACAATTTAATTGTTTAAAGATATAATTCACGTTAAATACTTTTTCCTAATAACCATATACAAAATGGATATATTAGATATTTAATTGTAGCATATTATTAAGTAAATTAGTATTGAATTATTTACATGACATATATGTAGCTACTACCTAGCTTGAAAGTTGTTGGAGAGTAGCATAGACGATTGGGAGGATTTTAAATTTGGGCAAAAGACGACTGACTTTGCATTATGAAGTAAAGGAGACTGACTTTGTTGGTTTCTTAGCGTCGTTTACTGATAAGGAAGACTCGATTGTCGTTTACTGGTTTCATTTTAATCGCTACGCAGAACAAGAAAGAACTAATAAGATATTGGAAGTAATGCAAAGTTCACGTCACGATGCAATATATAATGCTAAATAATGTTTTTGACACCTTCGATGATTGTTATTTCTTGTCTTTCTCGTACTAACAGCTCAGCTAATGTAATTATAATTATTCGGGTTTATTTAACAAGTATCTAGAGTATTTATTAAAATTTTCTCTTATTAATTTGGTGAAAATGTATTATCTTAAATTTAATAAAAAATGAAAAAATATAATTTTTTAAGCTCTCTTATTAGTTAAAATTAATTCTTAAACAATGCCTTAAAAACATATATTAGCAACAATCAATTATATTTTTTAAATTTGAGATAGACAGTAAAGTAATTGATTGAAGATAATAGCACCTCTTACAGGATCAATTAGAATAAAGAAAAATATAAAAGATTATATTTTATGTGATGAATTATAAAAGAGAAAGAGTATAAAATTAAGTTAATGATTAGAAAACTTTATTACAAATATAAAATAAATTTACCCAAGTTTTTTTTCAGCTCATATTTTGTTGGTCTATGATCGAAGTATCTATTAGAGTAGATTCTGGTGACTAATTTTTTAGGTACTACAGAGTCTATTACTGAGAACGTTCCTCTCAATACATAATACTCCATTCTCAACTTTCAAGGATGAAACTCGAAAAGTGATAATTAAAAAAACACATACCTCTTATTATTTGTGTCACACCACAATAATTTTTAGCGATAATATATATATACACTTTAATATATTTTTAGTAGCCATATGCAGCTATTTTTTTTACAAAAAAAAATCATTTACCCGAAGCATCTTTCATATGTAGGTAGGGATCATCATGGGTAGAGTATGGATAGAGTACTATGATCCTCAGACCCGGACCCGAACTTGAACGGGTATCAAAATCAATCCCCATCCCTGGACCTACGGGTAGTTAAATCCCCATACTCAGACCCAGACCCATACAAATTGAAATAAATTATTATTTTATTAATATAAAATTTATTTTTATCAATTTTTTCATCTATAATCACAAAAAATTTAAAAATTAAATCATAAATATAAATGTACAATTAAATTAATTTAATATCTATAAGATATTTAACATTTTTTCTTAGAATTATATATTTTCTCAACACAAAAAAATTTAAAAATAATACTTTATATATATAAAAATAAATAATTACTATTGCGGGTAGGATACAGATAGGGTACCTCCTTACCCGGATCCAGATCTATTGACTTTGTACCCGAACCCATACCCAGACCCATATGATAAATTTTTAAGATACCTATTGGGTATGAATATTTTGATCATGTAAGAATGGCAAATGGGACAAAGGCGGGAGAAGGAAGTGCCTCCTCTCCCCATCTTCATTATTTCCATTCTCTATTCATGTTGGAGAGAAAATATTTCTTTATATTTGAGAAAATTTTACTCTATATTTCAATTCCTAAATTGGAAATCATCTCTAATAGACATTTAACATACGTTAGTTATACATTACCTTTTATATGGGAAATTAAAAGAAAATTTTAAGTGAACTTAATATATAAAAAAATTATAAATCAGATCAAAATTAAATAAATATACAGATATTTTAGAGAAATATTTTCGTTTTCTGACATATTTATATATAAATCATATCCTATTACACTTTAGTAATATGACTGAAGTTAGTATTATATATCTCTTTAGTTTTTATTTTATTTTTTAACATCTAGTATATTTATATGGCTGTGGATCCTTCCGGTCAACGGTCTCCCAAAATAAATATTTACTAATTTATTAAATACAAAAAAAATGATGGGAGGATGTGGGAGTGGGAGTGGGAGGGAGAGAGAAAGTAAACATAGTGGGTAGTTAGTATTGAAACAAATAACTTCCCATAATTCAATTTATTATTTTAAAATATAATACTAATTATTTTAGTTTACAAATTTAAAAATAATCAAATATTTAATATTTTATTATTTTAAAATATAATAATAATTTTATACTATCTTTTTTAAAAAATAAATTACATGCACGGTACGTGCATGCGAAGCCTCTTGTCTATATTTATATGGCTGTGGACCTTTCCCGTCAATGGTCTCCCAAAATAGTTATTTAATTAATTAAAAAATAAAATAAAAATATGATGTGAGAAGATCATGGAAGAGAGAAAATAAGAGAATAATAGTAATAGTAATTTTCTTTTTTAAAAAATAATGATTTTGATACTTATCAAAGAAACTAATTTTTTTAATATTTAATTTATTATTTTACAATTAATAATAATTTATTTTATACTTTGTAAATTAAAATTTTTTACGTGTGAAACTTCTAGTATTTATATATGTATTTAGTTTTTCCCTTAGTAATAATATCCATCTTCTAAACTGAAAAAACAGAGAAGCAAAG
The DNA here is from genome assembly GCA_014851425.1 of Senna tora. NCBI lineage: Eukaryota > Viridiplantae > Streptophyta > Magnoliopsida > Fabales > Fabaceae > Senna > Senna tora. Next base: position 6,134,506 of record CM026265.1, on the reverse strand, counting down.
AGGGACACGGAATATTAATTAGTCGTTAGTCATCAACGAACTCATCATCATCTTATTTATATATTTAATTAGATCCTTCGTATATATATTATATTAATCATCTCTTTCCTTAATTACCACACATAATAGTAATTAACAGTAGCACAAGCAGTTCATCAGAAATTAAAGTTTTTTCAAATTTCAGTGTCCAGAAATGTTAATATTTCTGGGCCTCCTCCCATAATGATAGTTGGAAACCTCGTACTTGGGCACCGTAATCGTGAGCACACCATTGTCCATATAGGCCTTCACCTCCCTCACCCTCCCGTTCTCCGGCAGCCTCAGCCGCTGCACCATCCGCCCGGTGCTCCGCTCTATACGGCGCCACATCCCCTTCATCTCCTCCCTCTCCACCCTCTTCTCTCCCGTTATGCACACCACTCTCTCCTCTTCCTCCACCTCCACTCTCACCTCCTCCGGCCTCAGCCCCGGCATGTGGGCCTTGAACACGTGGGCCTCTGGGCTTTCCTTCCACTCTATCTGGGCCGACGCTTCCGTCATTGGAAAGCCCGCATGGCCCGATGTCATCAGGCCCGATGGGTTGTCCCATATTTGGACGCGCGGGGGTGGTTCGCATCGGGGACCATATTGAGAGCGGGGTACGGTGGCCATTTTTCGGGGCTAAAATTTGGGTGTATTTGATTTAATTGTTGGTGTTTGTTGGTTGTGGATTGTGGATGAAGAAGAAATGAACAAGTATAGTATTTATAGAGGTTAATTTTGAGAGATGAAGTTTGATGTATTTTGTGTAGTATGTAAGAATATGGTGTCGTTATATTACTGTGGTGTTGTGTGATTGATTGATTGGGATTTGGGAATATAATTAATTGGTAATGGAATGGTTGGTTCAGGGTGGTGGATTCTCCTTTCGCAAATGGACGATGGAAAATGGAAGCATTATGTGCACAGATCCCAAACGAATTTGTTCTTTCTCTTCAACATTCATCCATAGCTAATTACCAACACAAGTTTATCTAATAGAAGACTAATTTTTTTGTTATGGCTAAAGTACTATTTTGGTTCTTAATGTTTGCATGAAGTTTAATGTTAGTCCTCAATGTTTCAAAAGTTTAATGTTGGTCCTCAAAGTCCTTTTTTGGTCCATTTTGGTCCTCAAGCATAACACTGTTAACTTTTTGTCGTTAAATGATGACATGACATGCTTATGTGACACACCCTCTCTTCTACGTGTCATATTTTAATGACGTGGCATGACACATCACTGTCACGTCACCCCACATTGCCATATCATCATCTTCTCTCTTCTTCTTCATCATCATATTTTAATGACGTGGCAGTGATATGTCATGCCACGTCATTAAAATATGACACGTAAGAGAGAGGGTGTGCCATATAAGCATACCACGTCATCATTTAACGACAAAAAGTTAACGATGTTACGCTCGAAGAGAAAAATCGATAAAAAAAAATTTTGAGGACCAACATTAAACTTCATGCAAACATTGAGGACCAAAATAATACTTTAACCTTTGTTATGAATTGGAGTTGAAATTTTTGTTAAAGTTGAGAAGGGAGAGAAAAACGGAAGCTACTAGCAAGTTAAAGTGAGTTTTGGAAACAGACAAAAAGGGTGAAATATTTTTTTAAACACAAAAAGATATTTAAAGTATATGTAGTTATTTGAATTTGAATTTTTAATGCAAAATTTAAAAAAAAAACAACTAAATAAAAATGTTCATAAATCATTTTTCTTGAATCTAACACAAAAAGGTAGAGAAATGATTAAAATATAGGTGGATGGATGGGTGAGAGAATAGTTAGAAAAAAATTGCAATCATTCTAAGGTGTGTGTCTCGATCTTTAATTTGGCAAAGGTAGAGAGTAGTGTGAATATGAAGTATTGCAGTTAGTGTTGTGATGTAGTGGATCGCAGGGCATACAAATACAATATTATTCCTTTTAGGATCCCCCACTTGAGAAAGAAGCATAATTCATATTTGATAAGGATCAATAAAAAGCATATATATTTACTCGATGGGGCCTCTAGTGTGCTTCATCATAACAATATATATATAATATATCATTCATTTCTTTGCTTTTATGATAATATATATATTTAGACGAAGTTTGAATAATTTAGAGGTAATCAAACGAATATGAGCCAACTGTGAAAATGAAAAGATAAGCGTGGATCGGATCTTTTATCTAGGTGGCTTCTAGCTATATATAGTTGTATCCAGATAATTAGTCTTATATATATATATATATATATATATATATATGTGTGTGTGTGTGTGATCCACAGAAGACTAAATTTAAATAAGGTTTATTATATATCTTTGTTATTATAAGATTTCTTAATATACACTGAATTTCAATTTTGACATAATAAATTGAACATATTTTCTATGAATATAGTTGATAAATATATATAATTGTAATAATAAGTTTAATAAAATTGAAGAACATGCAGTCCTGAAACTTCACCAGGTCACGCTACAACTCCCTTAAGTTTCGTAATTGGCACTAAAATTCCTTTTCAAAAAATCTACAGATATTTTGATCTCACAACAAAAAAATTTCTAACTAATTCATAGTGAGGTTCAGCTTCGTTAACCACGTCGTTATATGACAGTATTTACTATTTACAAAATGGTTGTGGTAAATAAAGCTCCATAATTGTCTTTCCAGTTTCCACACTGAAAGTTGAAACAAACTAAAAAATGATGAAGTATAAGACATATATATTGATTATTTGATTGATTAAATTTGAAGTTATGAGTTTGCAATTTCGAAAATGCTTTGACGTAAGGAAAAGAAAGAGCAACAAATTAAGAACATAGTCCCATAAATGTGTGAGCATGACACAGCTTTAGCCAACATGGAAGCACTTGAAAATTTACAAGACACCTTTATTAGGTTTAGGTCCCCATATTTAACTTCCCTCCCCAACTTTGCGCAACCATGTATTCCAATTACACCCTTCCCGCGAAAAAAAACGTGCATTTTTCCAATTAAATACTCCCTTTTATCTAAATATTACAACATTACTTTTTTTAAATATATAAATATACCCACTAATATATCTTAATTATAATTTTTAGAGACAATCACATTCTTAGAGACAAAATTAAAAATCTTTAAAAATTACAATGACATTTTTTATCAAATATCTTTAGTTTAAACTAGAGTATTCTCGTTTGTTTACCCGCCCAATCTTTGATCCTCTCTTAGGACTAATTCGAATTTAATCCATGAATTTGACTACGAGAATTTTTTTTATAAAAATAATTGTATTCACAATATTTTAAAGTCATAATTTTATTTGATACTAAATCGCTCCACCTATGGAGTGGGATACGTTGATATGTACTGTGTAAGTGTGCATCTCAACCATTATTTTAATTTTATATTAAATTTTTTAAAAAATTAAATGAATTTAATGATTGAATCGTTGCACTTCAACCAATATCTCTATTATTATATCTTTTTCAGCTGGTAATCCAAATCCCTTGAATTAGCATTAGCAACAACACTGGATTGAAAGTCATGGAGGTTTGCTTTTTCTTTTGCATTTGCATTTGCAATTTCGAAAATGGATCAGCTCATGGACACTATAATTAAAATAAGTGTATATTTTTACTATTCATTTTTTAGATATATTTATTTTATTAAGGTCAAAAAATACATTTTTATTAAATGAAGGATAAAGATATACACTATGACTACACTGTAACCACATTACAATATAGTTGCCTAATAATTTCACAGTTCAGACACTCACTCACAGAGGCACCTATAGTGGTGATTACTCCATATGCTCTGACGCTCGCTGACCACCCTTCCTTGGACCGCACTCTCTGTGGTCCCACCTTGGGATTCGTGACAACCATATTGGTCTCCTCCTCCGGGTCCCACCTCATTTCTTCTCGATGTGACACCTCCACCTCTCTCTCAGCTACCTCCCTCTTTTTCCCTCTCTCCCTCAACTCTAATCCCCAATCCTCCTTTCTTTTTCTGCCTCTTCTTTGCACATATAATACGCTTACTCTTCACATTCACATGAGTTCCTAGAAACAAGAATGATTGGCGTACCTCAATTATGGCATAATTGATTTCCCTTAGCAGCAATTCTTTGCTTCGCTTGCAATCTACGTCGGCTTCCACCCTCTCAGAATGAGAATCCATTACGTTTTGCATCTTTCATCGACATCGCCCACGGCTTTCGCTCAATGCAGTAACCCAATCCTCCTGCCTTGGTAACCTCTTTATACTTCCATACTACATTTCTTAGATCGGTGTTTTTCCGGCCACGCAATTTCATCACTCTTTGTTTGTTTTCTTTCTCTTAATGTGAAATCTGGACCTCGTTGCTCTTACTTTTTTTCCGAAAGTGAGTATTTCTCTGTTTCTGTTTTTATTTACGGTTTTCTTGGTAGACAAACAGAATTTAGCCTCTGGGTTTATCTGATATATTCAGATGATACATTTGGGCTGTGTTTCTTTTTTTTTTCTTTGTTATTATTATAGAATTTTGTATCGTGTTTGGTATCCGAAGTCCATCCTTTAACTAATTATTAGTTAGCAGAAAGAAATCCACGCGTGCCTTTCTTTGGGACTGGGGGGGTTAGATGTCCATCATTTTGCTCATTTAATTATAACGTGGACATTATAGGCAAGTTCACGTATTTCCTTTTCTTCAATCAATTCAATCCTTTCACGTGTCTTCCTTGCATAATTTTTCTTTTTGGTACCAAAATGTCAGATTCATGTTTCTATCATATTTTCCCCGGATCATTTATTTGTTGAGTACAGCATGGCTGGAACTCTCATATCCATGTTTTTCACACCAACATTGTCTTTTCCATTTAAATTTTTTGCATATTTATTAAGATATTTATGTCTCTGGTAAGAAACTTCAACTGGAATTTGGAATTAATGGCACATATTAGTATTACTTTGCATATGTAATCAAATAATCAGTTTTGCTGCTTTCTTCTTCTTTTTTTCAAAATTTTTCCCTCTCAGTTGCTTCTGATGCCTCTGCCTTTTTGCAATTTGTATTAATAGCAATGAAAAGCTTTTTCCAAAGCTTGACTCTCTTTTTAACGAGTTCCTTTTTGCCTTATTTTTACATTTGTTTTTTTCTTTCCCACTTTCTTCTTTCATGTTATGAAAATTTTCTTACATGTCAAAATTTCCAGACACATAATTGCAAGAGTAAGCTTCTGTAATACTAATAACTTTTGCCATACCATTTGGTATACAGCAAATTAATGAGTCGTTAAAAGAAGCTGAGGAAATGGCATTCAATTTAGAGCTCAAAAAGATCAAGTCAAAAGAGGAAGAAGGCGGCTTAAAGATAGCTAAGGAGAGGTTTGATTTGCCCCGGTCAAAGAGTGGTGTTGGTCTACCATGCAGGGATCCCAGTCGTAAAGTGAGGCACAAAACTGATGGTAAGATTTTTGTTCAACCAACTCGAAACTGCAGCAGGCACAGTGTGAAGGGAAGTGCAATTAAAAGTGATGAGCTTGTCAAGCACATGACTAATTTGCCAGGTTATCTCCAGCATAATGATAGAGTAGAAAATATTCAAGAAAATCCTTTAAATTTTGGAGTTTTAGATTGGACAAGACTTGAAAAATGGAAGCACAAGCAAAAGCGTATGCCAACACAAGGTAGCAATTTTACATCATTTGATGGCAGTGAATCATCCTCAAGAAAAGCCAACAGTTCATCTAGTTCTGCCCGCATAAAAACTTCTTATAAGGAAGGCCTTTCTGAAGGTGCCAAACCGTATTTTCAGAATGCCAAAAGATCTCAACATTTTGAAGCTGAAGAGAAGAGGAAGGACTGGGATAAAAAAAATTCACAAGTCAGGAATTTTGCTTCATACTTGAAGGATGATGAGTTCTCATTGATTACTGATGAAAACAAATATGGTAGGGATGGTGAAGCTGAGAAAAGCTTGGAGGATTTGCAACAGTGTAACCTCAAGAAAAAGGAGAGAAATCATAAGTTCCCGTCTGATATTGGACGTCCATCATCCAAATTCAAAAGTAAAGAAATCTTTTTGGGTTCCAAGAAAAAAATTAGCAGCAACAAAGCCATGTTAACGAATGATCTGTTGCAGGAGTCAGATATTGATGCCAATCATAAACAAGGTCATACTAAGCCAAATAATATTGTGCTACTTCGTCCACGGGAAATTAATTCCAGGAGCAATAAAGTCAAGATAAATGATGATCAGTTGCAGGATTCTGATGTTGATGCCAATTATAAACAATGCCATAGCAAGCCAAATGATATAGTGCTGCTTCGTCCACGAGAAATTCCTCGATTGAGATCTTCTGAGATTTTTGAGCTCTCTCAAAGATCACTTGATGATACTTTGGCAGAATCAAGGCAAATCGATTTGTCAAACGTTTCTTCTCTTGAGGACAACGACTCTGAAGGTCTTTGCTCTGAAATTTCACATTCAAGTGAACTTAGTTCAATGGTCGAACCTGCTGCAACTTCAGAAAGATGGCAATATAGAAGTGATACTGATCAGGGTACAGAGAATGGTTCTGTTGCATCTGAGACGCCCCCTTTCTCTTTCAAGAGATCTAGTCTTCCATTTGAAGGTGCTTACTTTGAAAGTGATGCATTAGACAGTAAGATCACAAATCAGGGTGATTTCAGAAACTTAAAGGAATTAATGGACCAAGAAACTGCTGAACTGGCAGCTAAGAGAGGCAGGAATTCTGCAAGCAGACGTCGGTTTAGCTTTAGTTTAGATCAGATTGGAAGAAGTTTCAGTTTCAAGGAGGGATCTTCTCTTCCACAATCTAGCTCCACAAATGTTAGTGCAAAGTCTGGTCCAGTGACATCTATATCTTCTGCATTAGACAGTGAGCTGAGAAATCAGGGTGATTTCAAAAACTTAAAGGAATTAATGCACCAAGAAACTGATGAGCTGGCAGTTAAGAGAGGCAGGAATTCTTCAAGCTGTCATCGGTTTAGCTTTAGTTTAGATCAGATTAGAAGAAGTTTCAGTTTCAAGGAGGAATCTGCTCTTCCACAACTTAGCTCCACATATGTTAGTGCGAAGTCTGGTCCATTGATATCTGTATCTTCTACGTTAGACAGTAAGCTCTCAAATCAGGGTGATTTCAGAAACTTAAAGGATTCACTGGACCAAGAAACTGCTGAACTGACAGCTAAGTGTGGGAGGAATTCATCCAGTAGTCATCGGTTCAGCTTTAGTTTAAGTCGGCTTGGAAGAAGTTTCAGTTTCAAGGAGGGATCTACTCTTCCACAGTCTAGCTCCACATCTGTTATTGCAAAGTCTGGTCCACTGACATCTGTATCTTCTGCTCGTTGGGATGATTCCAGCAAAGTGAAAGAAAATGGTCATTACAGAACCAGGTCGAGCTCCTTCCGAAGGTTGTTAGACCCTATATTGAAGCCTAAGGCATCAATAGGACGTCATTTAACTGAAAGCAGTCAGGTTCAAAAAGGAAGCTTGGATTCAATCAGCTTTAGGACAACCAGTGTTCGGGAATCACTTCCAGATGAAATGAGTGAGGGGTCATCAGTTCAAGCCCTTTTACAGCTTACAATGAATAATGGACTACCTATTTTTAACTTTGTGCTCAATAATGGAACAAAGATTCTTGCTTCTGCCACGAAAAGTTTAACATCACCAGAGAAGAATGATTCAAGCTGCTATTTTACTTTCTACCTACTAAATGAAATTAAGAAAAAAAGTGGTGGATGGATTAGTCATGGAAGTAAAGAAAAAAACTGTGGCTATGTCTACAATGTTGTTGGGCAGATGAAGTTTTCTAGTTCTGCAGTCAATGAACCAAGCAATCAAAACTCCAAGAGACTGTCTGTGGTTAAAGAATATGTCCTATTGGGTGTTGAAATTGACCAGAGAGATCAAGGACCACCAAAGGTCATCCAAAATCAGGAGATTGCAGCTGTTGTTGTCAAGATCCCACGTGAAAACCTTATCCATAAAGGACTGCATTGGGATAATAATTTGAAGAAGGGATGCTTAAGGTGCTTGGCAGAGGACAAATGTATGTGCAGCTCAGGAGAAATTGATATCTCAGGTAGCACTACAGTCATACTACCTGGTGGTATCCATAGTTCACCAATCAAAGGAGAACCCTCATCATTGATTGATCGATGGAAATCGGGAGGATTGTGTGATTGTGGGGGCTGGGATGTTGGTTGCAGGTTGCTTGTCCTCTCCAATCAGAAGCAGAGTTCAAAACCTTACAATGATCGTTTTCAACTTTTTGTTCAGGTACAGTTGCCTTTTAATTTCTGCCAAAGGCATTCCTTATTTACAACAATAATAATGTTGGGTGTGCCATTTACATGTATTCCTTGTCCTTTCTTTCAGGAAGGAGCTGATCAAGACAGCCCCCCTTTCTCTATGGTGCCATTGAACGATGGATTCTACTCAGTTGAGTTCAATTCATCGATCACTCATTTACAGGCTTTCTTCATTTCTGTCGCTGTTTTAAGCTGCCAAAAGCTCTCAAGTTCCTTAGAATTGACCCACATGCACGAAGAAATCTTTGAAGGAGCCAATAGTTTGAAGAACAATAACGACCTCCTAGGGAAAGCACCTGTAAATTACACTCCTATTCCACCACTCTCTCCTGCTGGTAGAGTTTAGTTTTTTGAACAGGAGGTTTTTTCTGTTGTTCATAGTTACCTGGTAAAGATTTCCAAATAGCCAATATACTTTTTCTCTATCTTTTTGTTGTTCATAGCTACCTGGTAAAGATTTCCAAATAGCCAATTTGGTGGAGTTACAGAAAAAGAAGGTAAGCTCATAGAACCTTATCAGTTCAATACTTATTCATTGTACTATAGCAGCAGCATCTTTGTACAAAAGCAAAATGTCAATGAATAAAACCAGTGGGGTAATCCACTTCGTGACTTAGCAATTTAAAAGAGACTCAAGCGACAATAGGCTCAAGAAGAGTGTCTGACATTATGGGGGAAATATCAATTTTGACATCATTACAAATTACAATGATATCTTAGATTGGACATCTTTGCTTTCCAACTTGATTTATTTTGGTTGACTTGGTGGCTTTTTCATGGATTTCATTCAGACAGGTTTCTATTTAAAGGTGGAGATTCAGATTTGAATTAGATATGTTATTTACTGAATAATTTTTCTACCTTATGTTTTTGTTTTAGGCTTTTTGACTTAGGTTGATGCCTTTTCATGGATTGAATTATGGGGTTAAAAGGAAAGGGTGGAAAGCTATATAATAAACAATATTTTTTCCATATATTATTATTATTTCTTTAATATATACATATATATATATATATATATATATATATAAAAGCTGGCTAAATATCCGTACTGCTTTAAAAAATTTGATTCGAAAGCCTACTAAGATTTGAATGTGTATCTCTTGATTCTATTAGCATGAAATTGAATTACAATGTAATATCTAATAATTTATGTCTTTTTAATAAAATAATGTGTCCTTACTATTCAAAGGTGGAGATTTGAATATGATCATTGTTTTTTTGCTGAAGACTTGACAATGTTGTGGCTAAGAAAGTTAAAATTTAGAATGTGACAGTGCATTTAATTACACAGTATATACGATCTCCACCACTAAGCCAAACTCACTAGTTCAATAATTTTTCTACTCCAATTAATCCAATTCATGTTTTTGTTGTCCAAAAAATTAATGGGAGGGGCTAGGCCGGCCAAGGTTAGGCTCGGCCTATATTTGCATAAACATAGCTTCACTACGGCCCAAGTTTCAAAATAAACAGAGCCCAATAGGACCCAACTATTTGGATTTCATGTTTTGGGTCAATGTTCATATATTTCATATATGGCTATAACATTTTGGGCCCAAATTGAGTCTGGTCCAACTGGATTTTGAAACTTCAGTGTTGTTCTCTTAAATTTTGTTTGTCAGGGATAATTATATAAGATACGTTCTTAGAATCTAGAATTATCCCATTAATTAATTCTGTTTTTACACCACAACTCAATTTAATAAACTAGAGGGATAACTTGGTATCAATTGAATGCCGTTAGTAATTAGAGTGGTGACACACAGACACAGCATTAAAACAAGGTCAATAATTTTCCATTCAGGAATCTATAAAAAAAATATATTTTTTAAAAAAAGTAAAAAAAGTATATTTCTATTTTTAAAAGGATTGCCTTTGGATATTTGTCTATCTTTTGTATAAAAATAAATGAGGGGAGTCATAATGATACAGTGCATATTTGATTGAGATGCTTGAAGGAAAGGTTGTGGAGATGACCAAGTGTTGGAGTTGTTTGGGGCCAATTTACATATTTTGTAGGGACAGTGTAGAAAATAGGATTGGAGCAACAAACAATTAAAGAGGCTATTTATTGTGAAAATGGCCCACTCAAGAAATTTCCAGTACATTACATCCTTTGGATCTTAAATTTCATTTCTCACAATCTAACAAGTATAATAGGTAGAGTCACATCTTTCCTTATCACATATGAATTCAATTTCTTTGGACAATATTTTGAAGATAAAAATTTTACATATATTTATTGATGTAAGAGAATGAATTCTAAAGCATTTCACTTATACAAAATAATCTCATCTTGCGAGTTTGATATCAAGGGAAAAATTAATCATTTATAATCTATATCCTTTATAATTTTAAAATAATTAAATTTAAGTTATTTTAAAGGATATCCAAAGAGTGAGAGAGAAATGAGATATTAGTCTCTCATTCTCTTTTCCTCTCTATCAATTTCTTTCCTTCTCTTTCCCTCTTAATTGTCAAAATGCTCTAAGGATAATAAAGTATCTTTGAATTAAGGATTACAGAGAAAAAATGGAAGGGGGCAGAGAGAAAAACAAAACATCTTTCCATTATTTAAGAAGTTAAAAATTCAAGGGGGATAATAGAGGATTAATTTGTCTTTGTCATTTATAGTTTTCAAATGCTCCAATTTAAAAAATTGAAGATATCCTCCCTCGTATTCCCTTTTTGTTTTCGATGGGCATCGTGACCTGAAGAAGGTCCTCATTCAGCCTCATTCAGAATTAGATGTGTGCAGCGGGTTGGGTTAATCAACCAACCCGCTTAACCCGAACTAACCTGCCAGATTAGGTTGGTTTGATTCGAGTTAAAATTTTCAATCCGTTGCACTATTGGTTCGGTGATGAGTTTGAAAATTTTCAACCTTACAAATACGCCATTTTTCTTAAGAAAAATAAACTTTTGTTATGTTTATTGATTGCTTAAGGTAATTTTTTTATTATACAATTAGTTATTTGCTTAATACTTATAAGTTGTGAAAGGTGGCTTATTTTGTTTAATTTATGTATAAAATATAATTAATGTTTAACTATTTATTAATATGTTTTTTGGATTTTTAATTGTGTAATTATATTATAGCTTTACTTTTTTATTTTGTTTGAAATATATTACAATCCACTAATAAGAATAATTATCTTATTTTATTTTGTATTATGTATAAAGTTAGCCTAAAAGTTGCTAGTAATTAATGAATGATACAAATACTAAGGGTATGTTTGGTAGATGGAATGTGAAGGGAATGAAAATGGATTTACTATGTTTGGCATAAGAAATGGGAATGGAATAAAAGTGAATAAAATGACCACTTTATCCTTATATTAAAATATTTTAAAAAAAGTAAGAGCAAAAAAATAATTTCATCACATTGCAAAAAGTAAAGTATTTTTTGTAGGGACGGAAAATGTTGAAAGTAATGTTGGATTACATCCAATATTACCTCCAACATTCTCTCTATCAAACATACCTTAAGAGTCATTAAAGATAGAAAGAAAAAATATGTTAAAACTTAAGAAAATTTTTTTTAATAAAAGTTTGGTTGAACCCAACCTGAACTAACATGTTAGTGGGCAGGCCGGGTTGGTTCGAATTGTGCACACTAATTCTTTTTAATTCGAATCAACTTAGCTCATTCTCATTTAATTGAATTAATTTCATTTCACTTATGTTGTCAACCCAATCAACCAAACCTATGAAAAATAGTAAAATACAAACAAAAAGAGATTGACTAAACTTATACATACCAAAGTCAATATTATGATGAGCGAGTTTAGTCATAACATCAGCTAACTGATTTTCTTCGCTAAATACAATTCAACTTAACTATCGAATCTGAGATTTTTGATTTCAAGAGCGACAGCATTAAGAGGATGATTGTTATTCCAATTGCCAGTTAACACAGTCTGAAAAAATAAAGATTGAATACCATTTTCCTTACCCCTTCCCCTTCTCCTTTTTTCTCTTTTAACCTCTTCCATTTTCTCTTCCTTTCTAATTGTTTTAGGATATATTTGGATTAGAAATTAAGAGTGAAAAAGGATAAAAGAAAAAAAGTATTTAGTTTATAAAATTTTAATGGGAAAGATGAGGAATTTATACTAGCTTTCTTTAATCATATCCTCTGATTAAAAATTTTTGAAGGATTTAAACAAGAGGAGAATAACCTATCATTTAACTTCTCCGCCCTTTCTCGAGTAGATGTTCAGTAGTATAGTAGTATTAAACTTCAGTACATCTTTCTAATCAGTTTATCCCTAATCCATTCAAGGTGTGTCCATATTAATGTGAGTTTTTATTAATATTAACAAATAGCACTACATGATTGAAATGATGCACCGAAGTTCAGTAGTACGTTAGTACTAAACTTTTATCCCCCTTTCCCTTCACATTGTTTGAAATCTTCCAAAATATCTTAATTTAGGTAATTCTAAAATTGTGAAGGATAGGAATAATGAAGGATTAAAAATTAATCCTCTATTATCTCCTCATTCTTCTCAAACAAAGAGATTTTTTTTTTAATCCTCAATTTAAACATGTCCTAAATTAACATTCGGTAACCAAACACACTTTAAGGAAATGAATATAAAAAAATGGATGTAAGTTTTATTTATTTATTTATAATACATATTTATTTAAAACTTCCTAATTGTTTCCACTCCATTAATTTATGTCTTTTGAAGCAGAAGTTAACATGGAAGAAACCCTTCTAGAGAGGTTCAACCTGAAATAAAAGTAAAATTTTACATTTTCAAACCTATATAAAAGTAAATAAACGAAAACCAAAGTATATAGCATTAATTAATTATAAGTAGCAATAATGTTCAAAGGTAAGATTTGTCGGTATGTGGGTCTATTGTGATTACTCCAATGCTTTGCCTCGTTGAAATGAAAGATATAAAAATAGGTAAATAAATTATATTGTTTTGTTAAGAAAGTTTTTTTTTATTAGATTAAATTATTCTTGTGCTCCCTGGAGATTCTTTCATTTTTTTTAATTGAGTTTTATACCTTGGTCATCAGGCTAAAAGAAATTAATGAGTTTTATGGATTATGAAATTATTTCGTTCTGAAAAGGTTATCTTATTAATTATTAACCTAAAATATTTTTTAAGTTTCTATAGTTTCACTCAGTTTTTAAATTATGCAAAAAATTGATTAGAATGAATTTTCAAATACTTTTATTTTCTCTCTCCCCTCTCCTCTTCCCATTATTATTTTTGTTGCTTAAAAGATATGAAGTGGCTTATCACTTAGATTAAGTATTTGCTAATCATTATTTTATATTTGATATTATACAATACAATTTTTTACACCAATAACAACATAACAAAATCCGTTATTATATAATCAAACTGTCAAATTACGATACAAGTCAGGTGGGCATAACGTTCTATAAGCCGTCTTTGCCGTTTAATGTCCCTTAATTATCTTATTAATCAAAATAACAAACACTAACAATAATGTATAATTTATTGATAAATTAACGCAAATTCCCATACTCATAATTTTTAAGGGTTTTCTTTTGTTAATCAATATGCTTAAGTACTAGTTTAATGATGATTTAATTTATTGGTAAAATATTTTATCATTTTCAATTTAAAAATAATAAATATTTTACTAACCCACCAATATTTCCTTAACTAATGATTATTTTTTTCTTTAAAATGTTTTAATTATTAAATTTCTAAATATTTATATCAACGTTGATTTTATAATGCCACTGGTATTTTTTTTTTACTTTTTAAGTTTTTCATGTATAATAATTCATAACTTGAAGAAATCCATAGATAAAATATTAAATAAACTAGACTTGCATTTAGATTCATTGATTATTAAATTAGACTTTTTTTTATATTAAACGGGATCGTTTTCAATATGATGATATGATAATATTTATTAGTGTTCGAGAGTATTTTACATGAAATTGTTTTCAATAGAATGATATCTATGTTAAAAAATGGAGTAAACAAATTAAATTTTATATTAAAAAAAAATATAAGTTTAACAAAATCATTTAATAAAATTTCTCTAGAAAATCCTATAAAAAAAATTTCTGGAAAAGATAGGATGGAAATTCAAGAATCTAGATGTAAATACTAAATATAAACGAAAATGTGAAGAAAATAAGAAGTAAAAGAGAAAATGAAAAGGAAAAAAAGTAGAAGAAGGAAGGAAAAAATTTATGTGTTGTTACATGCATGCTTTTGACACATTTTTTTTTTTTAATTGGTTAACCTTACCAAAAGCATATAAACAACAGCATATAAGTTTGTCCAAAAAAAAATTATTGGTAATGTGTAGACTCTAGAAGGAGGTTTGTAGATTATAGCTCGGCGGCCAAGGCTCCGTCGGCTATAACGATATTTGACCGTTGACTTCCACGTGCTATGTCTCTTTTCGTCAATTTCCAATTTCAACTTGCAACGTCCTTATCTATCCCTTCAATTATATATCATCTTCTTCCTTCATCCATTTCTAATTTTATTACTTCTCAAATTTGAAATTTTATTAATAATTTCTAATTATTGTTATAAAAAAAATACTTAGGTTAAATTCTTTATATCTTTACCATCAAATTCTTCAATATAAATATGATATGTGACAAAAATGTTTAGATAACCAATCACAGTAAAAAAAGAATATAGAATACTACTTTTTATATGATCAAATCAAAGAAGAAAGAGGATATAAATGCAACATATAATTAGTAAAACTTAATAATAAAGATATAAAGAACTTGACCTAATTTTTTATTTATTTCATTCTCTATTACGAATTAGTGAATCACAATTATTAATTTATTAATTATTTGGGCTAGACATATGATTTAAATACTAAATAAAAAATATATACACAAATTCAACGACTTTTAAAAACTATCTATAAAAATATATCACTTTTACTGTGTAATGTGCACAGTAAAAATGATATATTTTTGTAGATAATTTTTAAAAGTAGTTAAATTTATGTATATATTTTTTATTTGATATATAAATGTACAAAAACCTACTTCTATCCTTACAAACTTTTATATTATTATACTTTTGAGGTTTCCAATCGAATGTAGTTACGTATATATAATTTATTTTTAAAATTTTAAAAAATATAATATAAATACTATTTATTATATTTTAAAATAATTACACATTAATTATTTTGACAGTTATTTTAATTTTTAAAATTTAATATAAAATAAATTAAGATATATATCCTAAAATTTATTCCCCCAATTTTTAAGTGTAGCTCACAAGATATCAAAAGAAAAGAAATTGAGCCAGTTTTTCAATTTATCCTCACACTTATATTTTTCATGAGAAAAGTAAATTAACAAATTTAAAAGTTTATTTTTTAAAAATAGTTTCTTGTTTATTTTTTTTATTGAGTTGTCTAATAAAAAAACATATATATACACGAAACTTTTTAACAAACTTTTTAAAAAAATATATATAATCATGAATGAGATGAGTTATGCAAATCATAGTATCATACATATACACATTAAGCTTTTTGTAGCTCTCTGTTTTTTATTCAGACAATTGTTATTTGCAATTAAGGATTGTAAGGGGTCATAATCTTGGGGAACTTGTCTTTAGGTGAGGAATTTAGGTGCTTACATACCCTTAGGAAGGGATCAAAGTCCACGTAGTTCGTCATGGTGACGTTTATAGGAACTATTAGGCTAGGCGATTCCCTGTATCGAGCCGTGTGCGGCTAAGACGTGCGTAAGATACTCCGGACGAGCGAGCCGCTCGAGGGAGGTTGCCTTAGAGTATAAGAGAACTTGAGTTTCTGAGAGTTGTTAGGAGCTCTGTTAGTGGAATATACTCCGGGACAGAGATGTGTCTGCCGGTGGCGGTACCTGACAGTACTATGGGCAAAACTTGGGATGTGTGATGTGGATTGGACAAAATGACGTATCAGGGTGCTCAGAATGTTTGCCTAAATGGTTATGGGTGGTCTTTCAGTATTCGAATTCTGATCTTTAAGTCCCCCGGGTGAGGATCTTTTTATACTAAGTGTGGGGAGGACGTGCTCGACCCACGTTTCTTGATGGGCGTAGGTCGTCCCACGATGCCCAGGGGGTTTCCCACGTCTATTGGACGGGAGCCCTCGAGGAGAGATGTGAACAATGGCCACTTAAGGGGCAGGTGTGTGGTGCCACATATCGTTAGATATGCTGTCACTAAACTTTTGAAAGCTCAGTGTCACGTGTCCCTAAACAGAATATTCCGTAGTTATACTTTTTATATAAAACTTATTTTTTTTTGTATATATATAGAATTATAGATATCACAAGTACTTATATTCTGTTAAAATTATTCTTCAACTGTAATTGAATTGACTTCATTCCGTACGAATTGCTTTGAAAGTCAAATTTTCCTTCATTTGAGAGATTAGTAAACGAGGGAAAATAAGTGATTTTTTTTTTCTTAAAAATTGTTGGTACAAGAAAGTGACACATACCAGAGAGATATATATATATATACACACACACATGATGGTAATAAATTAGAAAATTAGTGGACACGAATAATTGCGTAAGTATGTGAATCAAACAACAGATATGAGCTTTTATAAATTAATCATAGTACATGCTCCAAGTTTAATTAATAGATACTAGTACTACCAATTGATGTATAAAAACTTCCTCACACAAAATTCATGTATAAAAACATTACTTGACAAGAGTTTTTAAAATTTGTTTGTGTTTTTATTAAAAATGTTTGTCAGTTTGTTTCCAGTAATTATTTTTATAACTTAAAATTATATTGTTATTTTTAAAATTTACAAAATCAGACCAAATAAAAATTTACAATCTTGAGAAAATTACTTTTATTAATGACAATAATGCACTTTTAACTTTGACACGAGGGAGTTGATGTAGCTGAAAAATATTAAAATAATGTTGACATAGTTAAAAACCACGATGGAAAGGAGTTGAATACTCGAAATTAAAATATAAAAAAAGTAAAATTTTAAAACTCATAAATGCTATGTATTTTTGACATAAAACTCTGAACCTTCTGTGCATTTTAACAAAAATAAAAACAGGCACATATATATGTTATATGTATAGAACCAAAGGAATGTTTTGAGCTGCAAACAATAAGGTTTAGGCATAATATTGAATGTACTAATTTAAGTGTTCTAAGTTGTAACTAGCTCAGTCATCCACCACCCCAATAATGGGCCCAAACAAAATTATATTATTAATTAATATTTTATTAATTTTCACTAAAACATTAAATGTCAATGATCCAAGGCAAATTTTGTTTGTATCTATATAAAGTTCTTATAACCTAATTAATAATTATATATGTCATGTGTTAAAAGCTTTAATCATGGAAACAATAGAAGTTAGACAAGTAAGCAACCAAAATCTTCAACTGCTATCCTATTTGGCATTTGCTTTTTTGTAAAATCAAATATATGTTTAATTTATTATTTGTTTCTAATTAATTAATTTAATTATGGCCACCCATTGTTGACCCCACACTCACATTGGAGTGTAATTTGGTTTGAATTGCCTTTGAAGACGTGTTCAAAGGGTGGTGGCTTGACCTAAATGTCCTTTGACTTCGTCAATTCTTAAATTATTTGAAAGTGGGTCGATCAAAGCATTCACATTTGTGTGTGTGTGTGTATATATATATATATTATTTTATTTTTTGTTTTGAGATATTTTTCACACGAAACAAGAAGACAAGTGGCTCATTGCTGCATAATTATTAATTTATTCCTCTTTAATTATGCATTATGATATATGGAAGATTAATTAAATTTCAACATAAATAATCCTCACATTGTCTTATTCAAGGTATGATAGTGTGGGTGATCTAATGGTAAAGGCAAATTTAATTGTAATGTGTAAATAAATATAGCATATAGATCTGTTTGAATTAATTGTAATATAGATAATGCACTCCAAACAAATGGTAAAGTTGTACAGTATCTTTTTGGTTTAATTTGGTGAAGTGTGTATTTCTGTCATCAATGAGCTATGCCTACTAAACTTCAACTAATTTGAGGATGTTTTAGGTTAAATTATTTTATGATTCTTATAGTTTTACTCAAATTTTTAATATTAAAATAGAAATAAAAACCACTTTAATATTAAAACACTTAGATAAGTTCATATTATTAGTTATTTTTTTATATTAGAACTTTGCATGCACCATTTTTGTTGTTTTTTTTTTTAAAATTATAGCATGCTTGTAATTAAAAGATAGTTATTATGATTTCAAACGACTAGTAAAAAATTATTTATTTTTCCACTTTTTCTCTTAACTAGTAATTACCCATTATTTTAACTTGTCATTTCATTTCTCTTTATATTACATAATTTATAATCTTGTGAGGCCAGAAAGAGAAAGGCTCAAATACATTATAATTAATTTAATTTTAAAATATAATATCAGATAATAAATTAGATATATAGAGAGTTTTGCATGCATTTTTAATTTAATTTCTATAATCTCCACCTTCTCTCAAACTATCCTCACATTTCATATTATATATTTTTTTATTTCAAAATATAAATTACATATTTGAGAGACTACTAATTAGAAAACTTTGGAACATATTAATATAGAATTATAGATAGACTAAAGGCTCTCTTTTTCTTCTTCTAAATACAGAAATAAAATATTTATTAATATATTTTAAAATGATAGGATTTATTTACTTAATCCTATTGATTTTCTCTCTCACATTTTTTAATAATATATTTTTAAATTTTTAATTATATTAATAAATATTTTAAAAAATGATTAAACTTAAATAAAATTACTTATACATATATTTTATTATTAAGTATTTTAATATAAAGAATATATATAATAAAAAGTTTATGCTTGATTAAATACGATAAAAAAAATCACGTTTTACACGATAAATTATAAAAATAAATCAATATAAAAAAAATCATAAAAGTAACTTTACTTGTTTTTTTTTTGCGTGATCAAAAGATTAAAAAAATCCAATTATTCAATTACATTATTATAAAATATAATAAATATAGTAATTTAAAAAAAAAAAAAAAAGAAAAGAAAGAGGGGGGGGAGTGCTTGTAATACCAGGTTGGAAGAAAGAGGTGATGGTGGCTGGCAAAGGCTAACGACAATGCGTAATGGGACAGACATGGTTGGTTCCTTTGATTGATGCATCCCTCCATCGTGGCCCACCTGTACTCCCCCACCCTTCCTATTCGGATCGGGTCGGGTCCACTCCTCTGTTCTTTCTTGAATTTCCATTCATACCCCTCCTTAATCCTTCCTATTTCTATTTCTTTACTTCTGCTAATTCTCAACTCTCAACACAACACTCAAAATCATTTCAATTTCAATCACTTTTAAATTCAAATTCAGAATGGAATTGGAGGGGACACACACAGAGAGTAGAGACAGAGCGAGCTAGGAAAACAAAAGAAAAGAAAAAAAAGGGGCGTTTCTGTAATTCTGTTATGCTTGCTACCTAACCTCGTAATTCGTTCTCCAACATGCCCCTCGTGACTCACCCCTCAACTTATGATTTCTGAGGTCACTTCCGTAATTGCATCCACTCAATTCTTCATGCGTTTTTCTTTCAATTTTCAAATATTAAATGTGTATTTACCAATTATAAAAAAATTTAATTTAAATATGAAATAAATTTATATTTTCCAAAACACACTATAATTTTAACATTTATAAAAGAATAGGTTTTTTTTGGCCAATGGTCAAAAAATTCGTTAAAAAATGAATACAAGAGAAGAGCCAAGGAGAGGACAAAATGTAGTCCAAGAGCAAGAGCGTTACAAACTTTTATAGCAAAACCGGACAAAAAACAACAGATAATAGTGCATATTTTAACACAATATTATTCACTTCTAATTATGTATTTGTGAATATTTTTACTTATTGAACTTAAATATTACCATTGACACTTAATTTTGAGTAATTAATTATTCATTACTCGATTACAAAAATAATTCTTCTTCCTGGAGTCTATTTTTATTTTTCTTGTAAACTCAATCCGACGTGCTCATTACTTAAACATGGATTTTGGAATGCTCACTTCCATAATTAACAAATCAAAATAAAGTCATGTGTTGTTGTATAAAAAGTTAAAATAAAAATAGCTTTTATTTTTTTTTTTCTTTTTATGGGATTCGGCATATAGATTGCAGGCCGAGGCCGGAGGATCCGAGAAGATTTACGGCCACCTCTTTCAAAATTATGATTTTTGTTAAAAAAGAAAAAGGAAAAAAATTTGTTTTGGGAATAGTTTTCTAAAATTTCAAACGCTGGAAGATTCTCATTCTCTCACTTTCGTTTTCGTAGTACCAGCCAGCCTTAACAGGAGAGAGAGAGAGAGAGAGAGAGAGAAAGGGTTCGCGTTAAGGAAAAGTAGCAAGCGGCGATCTTTCTCTCACTCTTTCAAAATTTTTCATTTTCTAAAAAAAAGAAAAACAAATTTCAAAATTTAAATGGTCAATTGTCAATATAAAAAGGTCCTTCCTTTTTAATTTTCCTCCCGTCTCAACTGTCTCTCCGTGTTCATCTCGCGTGCATAGCAGTCAGACAAAGCGCGAGAAAGGGAAGAAGAGAATCAGAGCGAGAGAAATTTTAAGAGAGAGAGAGAGAGAGAGAGGCAGTAGGGAGAAAAAGCCCCTTTTGACAATTCTGCATTTGTTCTACTTCTATACACATAATTACATACATACACACACATACTCAATTCCAAAAACCCTTTTCTCTCCATTGATTTTTATTTTTTAATTTTTGAACTGGAATTCTCTGATTATCTGGGTGTTCACGATCTTTATCGCTCTGGTTTTACTCACTGCCCAGATCTTCTGTTTCGGAATCTGATTCCTATAGTACTCTGTGGGTTTGTCGTTGGTGTGTTTGCTTTATATAAAAAGGGTAGGACTCGGACTTTCGGAGTTAAGAGGAAAAATAAAGGGAGTTCAAATATTTGCGTTTTGATGAGATTGTGTTGAAGGAAATGATGTTAACCTCAGGAGGGTGGTTATGAAGTAATATGGAAGTGGTCATTACACGTCTACAAAGAGAACAAGAACATGTCGCTTTACATTGGTCGCGAGGCTTCGAAGGTTGGTTTCTTCATTTCTATATTCCTATTTTTGCTGCTACTTGTTATTCATCTGGATGTTCCCTCCTTTTATTTTTTTTTCTTCCTTTGTAATTAATCTCTCTGTTTGATTGTTCTGTTTTGATGCTTAGCTATGGAAGAGAATTTGCGCAGAGACAACCACAGAGATCAACCTTCTTGCGGAGAATTGGAAATACCTTCTCTCTGGCCTCATTTTTCAGGTTTTCCTATTTCGATCATGAATGAATCGGAAAATAGTTATGAGTCCTGTTGCCTTTTTGGGAAATGAATGAAAAATGAAAGTAGTCCTTTTGTTTTTCTTGGAAGAGTATTTTTCAAAAAATATCGGTCATACCAAGTTTGCATTACTTGAATGATACAAAAGTTTTCTGCATGTTAGAGTGGTAACTTCCGCAGATTGCTGCCTTCCTTTTTGGGAACCACGTTTATACCATCTGAGTTTAATCCTCAAATGTGATTTTGTCGTTGATTATTATCATCTAATGGTTAGAGTTTGATAGCTTGATATTTAATGAGGGACGTCAAGAAACTGGTAACTGCTGGCAGCATTTTTTGTCATATTCTGCATTTCTGTGACTTTGGCATTCAATGCATGCAGAGCATTGGATCAATAATTGTGTCTCAAATGTATTGCTTACTCCATCAAATAAGGACACTCCAATTATTTACTCCATAGGACTTGCAAATTTACCGAAGTCTATGTGGGACTTGGGCTATCTGTACCACAAGATGATTTCAATGTTTCATTCTTGTCATTGAAAACCTTTAATTGTTTGCAGCTCATTGTAAAGACAACCATCGAGCAGAAATAGTTTATCAAAGATTCTTTCATGTTTGAGAAAAAGGGAAAGAAATAAGAATGGCTGAATTTTGTAAAAGCATTTTTTTGTTGGGAAGTTTTATATCCTCGACTTTTGTGCATAATATGCAATAGAAATTGAATTTACTTGGAAATTGTACATGCTTTTATTGTGTTTTCAAGTTTCATATCTAAATTGAAACTGTTTCTCTACAGTACATACATGGTCTGGCTGCCCGAGGAGTCCACTATTTGCATAGGCCTGGCCCTACTCTTCAGGATGTTGGATTCTTCCTTCTACCGGTTTGTAATTGCCATTCCCCTTCTGTAACATAACTTCGTAGGTTTGTCCTTTTATTAGGAGTGCCTTTCTAATTTTACTGTTCGTTGTTATAGGAGCTTGGGCAAGACAAGGCTTACATCAGTGAAACATTGTTCACCTTTATCTTTTTATCCTTTGTCCTGGTAAGGGTTTTTCTTATCTCACGCATTTTGGTTAGCTATTATAGTTTTGAGTTTGGACTGAGGATGACATTTTGGAAAATAAAACAGGAGAATAATAAACTGATAAATGATTTCTCATTTTGATTGAGTGTTCATCTTGTGGAAGTTTTTTTTTTTTGGTTTGGTTTGATGTGGTATGGTTGTATTCCTTTTGAGTCTTAACTTGATTGATGTCTGCAGTCTTAAGTTTGAGCTCCCTAAAATTTCATTGTCTCGTTTAGGTGGCTTATTTTTAATCAAGTTCTGCTGCTGTAGAACTAGTACTTTTGTTTACACTATATTTTGACTTTATGTTCTATTTTATTTGCTTTTGCAGTGGACATTTCATCCTTTCATTTTGAAGTGCAAAAAGATCTATACAGTTCTAATATGGTGCAGGGTTCTAGCATTCTTAGTTGTAAGTAACGAATATACCTTTTTATCTTATTTTTTTTTTAAATTTTAATTCTTTCGAGAATCTTTATTTTAATTTGTTGAATGCTTAGGGTGATAGATTTGTTGGATTAGAGTGTTTTCTTATCATTCTGTTCTACGTGCAAGTTTTGATGTGAACATGTATAATTTTGATTATTAATATTGAGTGATGATGTAATGATTTGACAACTCATGTTTAAGGATGTACTGTATTCTTTGATGGCAGTTTTCTTTTCTCTTGTGGTCCAAACAGTTGAACCTTTTATTTTGGTTGTGAAACGCTCTAAAAAAATTCCATTGGATATTTTGTGCTGAAGTGGATGATTACCATTTCTTGTAATCAGAATGAGGTTTAATGTATAACAATTTTATTCTAGTGTTTTAAGACATGAAAGATTTTTAAGTGAATAAGCTGATATTTCTTTATGAGAATTAACTAATAAACAAGTATTTGGATACTATGTTATCTGGGAAATGGCACTATGGTAGATTTATCTTCCTTCCAAATTCCTCAACATATTGATTCTGTGTTTACTTGCTAACTGCAGGCTTCTCAAGCACTTCGTATTATCACATTTTATTCAACACAGCTTCCTGGTCCAAACTACCATTGCCGAGAGGTATAATTGCTTGAGAACATTTACTTAAGTTCTAAAATTTCATGTCACATGTAGTCCTGTAGTTTTAACTTTTAAGTGTTTCTTTATGTTAGCTGTAAATTACATATATGTGATCTTATTTGTAGTTTATACTTCTAAAAATGATCTTATTGTTCAGCATTGCCTCTATTATGCAGGGTTCTAGTCTTGCCACGCTGCCTGCTCCAAAGAGTGCTCTTGAAGTTCTCTTGATTAATTGTTAGTATATGGTGTTTTGTATTGGAGTCATTTAACTGTAATATGTTGGTTGTTTATTTTTTTGATCGTTTGGTTTTGAATGTGCAGTTCCGCGTGGTGTGATATATGGATGTGGCGATTTGATATTCTCATCACACATGATCTTTACCTTAGTCTTTGTGCTGACGTATCATAGATATGGCACAAGAAGGTAACAATGGGCTATAATAAATGCTTTTATATGGGTGTAACCTATCTGTCTCCAACAAGAAATAACTATGATCTTGTCTTTTACTTCAGTAATTGGGCTGTTCGCTTTAGTTTTTTACTTTTATGGCTCACCATTACCAGTGCTATGATCTAACATATTGTTATTCTAATTTTTTGTGATTATTGATGAACTAATGCAGGTGTATTAAGCAATTGGGGTGGTTTCTTGCTGTGGCGCAGAGTCTCTTGATAGTAGCATCTCGCAAACATTACACCGTTGATGTAGTTGTTGCCTGGTAAGGAGTATGCTCTAATTTTCAATGGACAACTTTTGGTCCATCTCCATTCCCCTTCTAAATTTCTTTTATGATCCATTGCAGGTACACTGTTAATTTGGTGGTATTTTTTGTGGAGAAGAAATTGCCAGGTTAGCACATTTGAATATATGTTCTTGTCAAAAAAGCAAATTGCTGTTTTGGTCCCCAAAATATCTAAGCTGTCTCATCGTGGTCCCTCATTTTCAGTCCATTTCAATCTAGCATCAACTTATTCATTCTTTCTCAGTTTAATCCTTTTTCAACTCAAGTCACACTATCTTAGTCAAATTAATGACATAGATGCAATTCAAGTTATAGGACTAAATTGAGAAAGCTTGTATCATCTTTGGGGAGAAGCCAAAACATCAGTTTTAAGTTTTAACTCTATGGTCAACTTAGTTTAGTATGTATCATTGTGCTGACTTGGTTGTCGTGCAGAATTGCCGGACCGGTC
This sequence comes from Senna tora, assembly GCA_014851425.1. Lineage (NCBI taxonomy): Eukaryota > Viridiplantae > Streptophyta > Magnoliopsida > Fabales > Fabaceae > Senna > Senna tora. The sequence continues at coordinate 6,109,504 of CM026265.1, read as the reverse complement.
CACTGCAGCTGCCGCCCTGCTGCTACCATTGAGCAACAAAGACAAAGATGGCAGGACGAAGGAAGAGAACCACAAGCTATTGAATGGGAATTCTGGAGACCCTGCAGATAGGGTAGGGTGAAGCTACTTGTCATTTTCCCCCCATTGTCCTTTCCTTTGTAAATTTTAATGTCTCTGTGTATGATCTGGACTGGACATATTAATTACTTTTCGCTTCCTCAGAGGCCAAGAACTCAAGTAAATGGCAAGATTCTGGAGGATGGAAATACACACCTTGCTGACTCTGCGATGAATGGTGCATAATAGGATTATAGGGAGCTTCTGCTTCACCAATGGGATCTATAGGAAAGCTACAACCTCTCAGTTGGGAAGATTTTAGTTGTGAGAAGTAATCATCATCTCTTAATTCAAATTAGTAGGGCCTAATTTGTATTAGTGGAATTTTAACTGGGTTGTGCTTTTACCCATTGTGTCTGTCTGTCCTCTGGTTTAAATTATATAGCATCAGCAGCATGTGCCATAGGAATTTTTCTTCTTCTTCCAATTCCTCTTTGCCTCCTTCATCATCTTCTTGTGACCCCATGTGCATATTGTTTTCTGTTTCTTTTCTATTTTTGGCTCTTTGGAGTCACATGGTGAACTAATGGTCAGGTCAATGTAATGGGCTTTTTATGTAAAGAAGTAATTTCTATTCCCAGACAGGCCAAAGCCAAAACTAACCTATGAACAACTGTCGGTTATATTCATTCCATTTTAGTTTTGTCCATTAATTTATTGTTAACCAAATTTATGAAATAGTTTGTCTCCACAATGCAGAATCTGATACTGATATATTCGGTTTGGTCCCTTTACATTATACATTAAATGTGTTGTAAGTAAGAGAAGTGTTTGATAGTTATTGTTGGGATGGAAAATGATGGGTTGGGTGGTGGAAAGAAACAATGATGAAGTGTTGAGGAGTGAAAGTGACAAATGAGATTAGGGAACATGTGCTTTTGAGGCATATAAATGCTTTTTGTCTAAACAAGTAAGGCTTCTGTTTATGATATTGCAGAGACCATCACATGCATCTTTCTCCTCACATGGGAATCACTCTCTTTTCTTTTACGTTCTTCACTTCAAACATCACGTCCATGTCCATGGAGATCATTGATTTTAATGAACAGTCATTCCTATGAAATGATTCTCTCAAGGGTACGTTTGGTATAAATGCACATATGTAAAGTACTGTAGAGTAAAGTACTGTAGAATAAAAGAAAGTACTGTAGAGAAAAGTGAGGAGAGAGATAGAGAGAAAAATTAGGAGAGAAAAAAAGTGTGATAAAAAGTGTGTTTGGTATGTATAAAATATGATGTAAAGTTTTTTTAGGAATCGTGAAACACCAAGATTGTACTGTTTGGATTTTACACCAAACATACACAGTTTCTTTCCTTTTTTCGGCTGTATGTATGACTATGAGCATTCAGCATCCTCATCATATACACATTTCAAATTTGAATCCACCTAGCTATTAATTATTAAACAAAGAATCCGTCATTTTTTATTAGATTCTCACAAGGTATAATTTTTTTTTTTTAAAATGAACTAATTATATATAAGAGATGAGTTGAATAAATTATACACATGTAAAAATTGTACTTATTTTTAAATAAAGGGATCTATAAAGATTTCATAGTTCTAGTTATCTTAAATTAGTTTGTTAGAGGAAATTTTTATTTATATCATCCACAGTCATCATATCAGGCAAATACAAACAAAAGTATTTGAATCTGTATATTATAACATGTTTTTTTTAAAAAAAATTAAAAATACTTTCATAAAATAATATTACTTTTTCATATACTACTTTTAAAATATTTTGTATGATGAGTGATAGTAATTATTAACATTCATCAAACACACTCACTTTTTCATATACTAGTATAATTTTTTTTTTAATGAAAATGTAGCATTAACTTTTTAATTATGAATTGGGGTTAGTCTAACCTGAGCTTTAAAAGGCCATAAGTATTTCAGGTTTAGGCTGGAAAAGGAAAAGCATGTTTTTAACATATTTATTATGAAACACTTTGGTTGACCCATTTCTTTTCAGGACTAATATTGTGTGACTCTATTAGGAGAAATTAAGCTAATTAGAGGAATAAAGCTAAATGATGAGAAGAGATTGGGTTACATTAATTACAGCTAAGTTTGGTTGGTTATGCATGTGGGGGTTGGTGTTTGACGTTGGATAGGCAAAGAGGCCCACATTGAAGCAAAAGGGAGAGGTTAATTGCGCAAATTAAGCTGGAAATTTTTTTTTTTTTAAAAAAAGCTTAATTAGTGAGTCAATGCAATACATATATTATATATTGTGATTGTGAATCAATTAAAGAAGCGGGAAGAAGAGATATGGGAGAGTGCAATGAATAATGATGGAGCTAGCATGGTGATATGGGGATGTCTAATAATTTCAAATAATCATCACTTTCTTTCTTTCTTGACGTGCTCAAGCTTTTGCTGTAAGAGGGTCCTTTTGATCCCCTTATGGGTGGTATCAATTATCACATTAACACCATCACCTCCCACACCTACTTACCTATGCCATTCATCATCTAATTTTTGTTGGTCAAAACCTCAAATTGGTCCCTTATATTTGTACGAACTTTCATATTGGTTCTTTATGTTTCAAAAAGATTAAATTGGTCCTTTATGTTTGCAAGAAGTTCCAAATTGGTCCTTCCGTCCACCTCCGTCAATTAAGTTAAGTGCTGACGTGTTCATCTAAGCTGACATGTCATGTCACGTCATTGCCACAACAGCGTCACGTCATCACATATGATAATAGATGATGACGTTGCATGACACATCGGCTTAAATGGACACATATGAGAGATAATATATCCACCTCAACACGCCACGTCAGCACTTAGCGGAGGAAATAAACGGACTTAGACGGAATGACCAATTTGGAACTTCTTGCAAACATAAAGGACCAATTTAAACTTTTTGAAATATAAAGGACCAATATGAAACTTCGTGAAAACATAAGGGACTAATTTGAGATTTTGACCATTTTTTTCCAAATGAGGATATCTACTGTTACGTACGATGATTAATTCTTTGTTGTTTATAAACACTTCAAAGAATAGAACAAATGACTCAAAAATTTAAAGATGTTTTATATATAAAGTCAGAGATCAAATTATTAATATTTGGTTAAAAGTAAATGAGCCTCTTCATTCGAATTTTGTTACCGTTAATTTCATGTAATTCATATAGGAAATGTGTTAAAATTAGGCTTATGTAACTTAATTATAATTATTCCCCGGGGTGTATAGTTACATGAAGAATATTTGAGGAGAAAAAAGACCAGCTTAATTATGGTTTAATAAAGGTCATAGATAAATGTTATTAAAGTCGTGCATGTAATCATGTGCTTGCTGTTTTTTTAAAATAATAATAAAAGAGTGAACAAAATATAATTTTAAACATCTGGAATTCTAAGTTTAAAGTTACTAATTAAGTATGTCGCTACTAATAATTTCAAAATATAAGAGAAGGATCTGTGGAGAGGATCTGTGTTAAACATATAAAAAACTTACATTTTTGGGAGATGAACATTTTCGTAGAATAATAACAATTCTACCCCATTATAAAAGAGAGAATGTTTGGTATTACACAAATACTTAAAATTTAGTATTCTCTTCATTAGTTAACTGTTATTTATCAATATTAATAAAAATTTAGTTCTCAATCTATTTAAGATAGATTTTTATTAGTGTGAATTTTTATTAATATTGACAAATGACAATGAATAAATTGAGGGATATAATGAAAATTCAATACAACTATATTACTAAACTTTTTATGCAAATTGTAATTTAAAAGAAAAAAAAAAGCCAAAAGAGCATACCAAAGAAATCACCAAATTAAATGAGGTAGAAACAATAAATAGCTATCTAGGCTGTCTTTAACTGGTCTTAATTAACTTGGTCTATTAGATTGAAATTTTACATCAAGTATAGTTCCCAAGCAACTTAATTGCACGTACATTAATCTACTTGGTTTTTTTTTTCCTAACAAAAAAATGATTTTGAAGTTAAAAAAAATTACATACAAATAATTTCATAAAAATTTACAAAGCTAATGTATATACCATGAATATTGAATAGAATGAGTGAAACTGAAGCCATATTAAGCAGAGACAAAAAGTGGAAGGGACTAGTCCTTTACAACATGATGAATTTGAGTTCGAATTCTTGCTGAGAAAGGTGTCTACATTTAATATTCAACAATATTTTGAACATGATTATCTCTAATAACAAAATATCTGTAAAAAAACAAAAAATACGAAATGCACCACCAACCCTAAATAAATAATTCATGTGCTTCATATCTTTAATTTCACAGAAATGGAGATTTGTTGGATTCTTTATTAAAAGGAAATAGTGTCTTGTTTGTTTTGTTGTATTTTTGTAAGCTATATATTTGACAGACAGGTCATGATGTTTGAAAAACACCTCTTTAAAGCCAAACACCTTTTCCTTTGATTAAGGTTCCAGGCCAAGTAGTATATAGTAAGCCCCAAGAGTAAATTCAGCCCTTAACAGATATTTTTTTTTTTTTTAAAGAAGTTATTCGGACCTAGTTTGAATAGTATTATACATGAGAATATAATTCTAAATATATTAATATAAAATAGGAGAATGTGCTTTTACAAAGCCATATAAATATAGAGTTGTGATTACTTGTGTTTTGAGTAAACAACATTGATTTTTGTTATAATTAATTTAGTTTATCTATATTTAGAATTAGAAGGCTGCTTAGTTTATCTAATATTAGTACTTAGGTACACATAACTTCTCCACCTTTTCAATTTGGAAATAAAGCATCATGCACCAACTTCAACGATTTGGGTTTTTCTTATTCTACAAGATTGACTAATTAAGGCAATGTGCATTCAAAACTCTATTAAACCATCTTTTTTTTTTGAGAGATTTGTTTCTTAAAACAGTGAAATGAATCTAGTTATATATATATATATATATAGTACATGACATGATAATCAATCATATTATATAATATAGAGCATCTTGAAATATATGAAAATTTATTTTAAAAGTTTAAAAACTCAATTAACCAATCAAAAAAAACTTTAACATGTGCTTCAAAGTTGGGGCACATGTTAGAAGGATCCATTCTTAATTATTTAACTTTACCTAATTCTATTCAATATGGGTATGTTTGGTTAGTGGAATTTTTGAGGAATGATAATGGGAATGAGATTGCAATGTAGGAATGTTGGAGTGAATGAAAATATCATGTCAATGTGATGTGAATAGAATAAAAGTGGATAAAATGACTATTTTACCCTTACATTAAAAATGAGAATGGAATAAAGTGGGTAAAAAAATAAAGACAAAAATACAATTTCATCACATTGCAAAAGGTTGAATTCATTTAGTTAAAAGAATGTAAAAGAATTAGGTGGCGTTTGGTATTCGGTGAGTATTTTAGTAGGAAGTGGAAGTGGAAGTGGAAATGGAAATAGAAGTGGAAGTAAGTGATAAAAAGTATGTTTGGTATGCAGGGAAATGGAAGTGGAATATAAAAGTAATTTGTTTGGTATGGTGGGAAGAAGATAGAGAAATAGAAGATAAAAGTATGAAATACCTTTTTTGTCCTTACTTTTTTAAAAGCCACAAATTTTTTAAGGACATTTTGGTCTTTAAACATCAACTCACCTCACCTCACTACAACTTCCCTCTCCTCACCCATGGCACCTACCTCCCCTCCTATGATGGAACTTTGCTCACCGTGAAAGAAGCCTCACTATGTACCAAACAAGCTCATGAGTGGTGAGATCATTCACCTCTCCTAACTTCTATCCTACCAAACGAGGCATTACATATACAATTACATCAACAAAACAAGGAATCAAACGTGACCTATGGACCTCTCGGTGACACACAAAACATTGCTAATCACACTCACATCTCCAATGAAGATTTCAATGGCTCACTAATAAGTTATTGACTAACTGATTAAAAAGATGTACAATACTAATTCTTCTTATTTTGATGACACTTTATACCATCCTTTTCAATTTCAAGGATGGAATTGGATGCATGGTTAATTAAGAGAATGGTTAATTAAGAGAATATAAATTCTTTATGACATTTTAACCATCTCTTAACATGTAACGTCTAAGGCGAGGACCATACATGTAGGTTAATTTCATGTAAAAAGAAAAAGAAAATTGGTTAAATGTGAGGGAAATGATGAGAATGCAGAAAAGCAAAAAAGCAGAAACAACCAGAAAGTAAGAAAGCAAAGGTCCTTTACAAATTGAACCTCACAACAAATGCCTGTTAGTTTCACTCATAGACACACACAAGGTGAAAAAAATAGAAAACAAAAAACCAAAAAACCCAGATTGAGATAGATAGGTAAAGAAGAAGGTTTTAGTTGTGGGAAATCAAAATGGAGAAGTGAAGCAAGAAGAGCAACTTCAAGCAGAAAAAAGTTTGTACCTTTGAATTCCCAAGTCTTTCCATTTATGCTCAGACACAGACCCACATTGCAATATTTCAGTCACATCAATGGGAGCTCGTTGTTCTAAATTCTCTCTCTGCTGGTTCCACTCCCACCTCAAACCTTCCGTCCTTGAGTCCTCCGACCTGGGTATTTGTCCTGTTTTTCTCTCTGTTCTGCCCTTTTTCTTTTGTCTCTGCTTAATAATGGCGTCGGTTTTACTTTTTTTTGTTGTTGCAGAAAATGGAGGAAAAAGTGAGCGAGAAATGTGGCCAAGTTTTGGGGAGTTTAGCTTGGAGCAACTTAAGGCGGCGACAAATGGTTTCGCCGCCGAAAACATAGTGTCGGAGCACGGCGAGAAAGCTCCCAATGTGGTGTACAAAGGGAAGCTCGATAATGGCCACTGGATCGCCATCAAACGCTTCAACAAATTCGCTTGGCCCGATTCTCGTCAATTTCTTGTTCGTTAACTCGCGCTTCATTTATATATATATATATTCCATTTGATTTGATCCCCTGATCTACCAATTTGAAAAATTAACTTGTGAAAAAGATATATATATTTTGGGGGTTACATAGATTTTTTGTTTTTCAATAAGAAGACTATTTAATATTCATGATCTTGTTAGTTGGACTTTCAATGTGGTCCTCCATATATTTTTACTTTCAATTTAGTCCTTAAATCAAATAAAGGCTTGAAATTTTGCCATTTTATTTCATTTCTATCTAAAACTTTAATGCAAAATATAACCAAGCATGCTAGGTTTGGCGATACATATTTTAAGAAGGTGGGATGCAAGAGTAAAATTGAAAGGAAATGATTTGTACAGTACTAAATTGTGTGTATGTGTATATATATATATATATATATGAATATGATGAAATGTGGTTGTAGGAGGAAGCTAAGCAAGTGGGGAGTCTGAGAAGTGAGAGATTGGCGAACTTGATTGGTTATTGCTATGAAGGGGACGAGAGGTTGCTGGTGGCAGAGTTCATGCCCCATGAAACTCTGGCTAAGCATCTCTTTCACTGTGAGCTATTCTTCATCATTATGCATTTATTTATAATTTTCACTCTTTCACATTAATCTTTGTTTTTTTGGTTTTAGATCTTTGATTATTGAACATGAAAGAATAACAATGGTGACAGGGGAAGCACAACCCATGAAATGGGCAATGAGGTTGAGGGTGGCCTTGTACTTAGCTGAAGCTTTAGACTACTGCAGCAGTAAAGGAAGGGCTTTGTATCATGATCTAAATGCCTATAGGATCTTGTTTGATCAGGTATAATAACTATTTTGTGAAATTTGTGCTTTCATTTTGGTTTTTTATCTTTATTGCACTTTAATCCCACTAGTTTCAATCAGAGCAATTTTGTCTCTAGTTTTTTTCTCAAGGCAATTTACTTCCTAATTTCAATTAGATCAATATTTTAACTCTAATTATTTGAAAATGAAGAAACTAGAAAGTAACTGAAGACAAGTTTAACTCTAATTATGTTGAATCATCAGGAAGGTAATCCCAGGTTGTCTTGCTTTGGACTCATGAAGAACAGTAGAGACGGCAAGAGTTACAGTACTAACTTGGCTTTCACCCCTCCTGAGTACTTGAGGACAGGTAAAGTTCTTTGCTTCAGTGCACTGCAGATATCATTACATGATTTTGAAAATCTTTTGAAGTCAGAGAATCTATGATTGAATCAGCCATAAAAATAAATTGGGTTTGAATACAATCCTTCTTCTTATAACCCCTCTCAAATTTTTAGTGTCACACTGGAGCAATTATCTCAATGAGCAGTGACACAAATTTTAGTTTATATAGTGATCACTAAAGTCTAAAATGCAGTGGTAAGAATTTTAGATTGGAATGGAAACATATATTGATATATGACAAATGTTCTTTTGTACATGTGTGTGTGTATATATATGCAGGTAGAGTGACACAAGAGAGTGTGGTTTACAGTTTTGGAACTCTGATGCTAGATCTCCTGAGTGGTAAACATATTCCTCCAAGCCATGTAAGTTTTCCTCTCTTCCTCAAACTGAAACTTTATATGACCACCAGACCATGGCTGTTTGTTGACAAAACGACTAAACCAGATAGTTAGTGGTCACTGTTGCTCAAAGATACACATGTAACAATATAGGACATACCTTCAATCTGTAATGACAATGGAATGAAGAATAGCTTGCAAATCACTATTTCTGTGGTGAAGATAATACACAATTGCACTTGCAAAATTGCAATGCAACTACTTGTCTTGAGACTATTAATTTAAGGTCAAAATTGAAATTATGTAAAAGGATATTCTTCTTGAGAAAAATTTCTAGAAAGTTTGTGCGTTTATAAGCTCAGATATCTGTTATGCCTCTTTGTTCAATCTTCATTCCCTTGAAAATTGAAGTTGTCAATTTTACAAAGTGGGTTTTCTTGGTTCAATGATGGAATCTGGCTCACCTCATATGTTATGGCGATATTGATGACTCAATCTGTATATTGAGCCATGGTAGAATAGGTATGTAGATCTCTAAATTTGACTTTTTGATAAGCATTAAGAAACATTAGGCTTAATTACAGTTTTGGTCCCCCTATTATGCTCATTGGAGTTTAGTCCCTCTGGTCTTGTTTTAAGCTATAGCACTGTTGTTACTTAATGTTGGTAAAAACTAAAAAGCAATTGAAGACAAAAGAGATCTACATAAAAGTTCAAGGGACTAAATTGCTATGATGGGTATCCTTGAGAGACCCCAAAATGAAATTAAGCTGAAAAATATTAGACAAAAGAGACAGGGTATCTAGGATTTTGGCAGTTATCTGGTATTTTAGATACAAAGTTAAGAATTAACTCAGTTTAGTTGATATGAGTTGACTTGATCTATTTCTCTTCTAGTTGACGAAAGTTCTAAGATTTGAATTTGGCACCCTTCATTTTTCTGAATTTACAGGCACTAGATCTGATCCGTGGCAAAAACTTTCTGATGTTAATGGATTCTGCCTTGGAGGGTCACTTTTCAAAGGAGGATGGAACTGAGTTGGTGCGTCTGGCTTCTCGTTGTTTACAGTATGAAGCTCGCGAGAGGCCAAATGCAAAGTCCCTTGTTACATCTCTAATGTCACTTCAGAAAGAAACTGAGGTACATGCCATACTTGATATATAAGTTTTGATTGAATTTATTTGCTTTACGCATGCATGGTAGATCTATTTTTGTGTCTATATAGTGACATGCCTTTTATATATAATGTTGAATCTTCTGCCACAATATTTTTCTTTTCTAATTGCTAGTACTTTAGTTTGGGCATCTCCTTGTGCCTGTTTAAAAAATGTTTAAACTTGTTATAGATCATGAAATCCCATCATGAGAAGACTATAATTTCTCATTTGGATAGTATATGAGCAGGTCCCCTCATATGTTTTGATGGGTATTCGGCTTGAAGCTGCATCCTCAACAAAGCCATCATTAACACCTTTTGGTGAAGCTTGTTTGAGACTTGATCTAACTGCCATACATGAAATTCTGGAGAAGATTGGATACAAGGATGATGAGGGAATTGCCAATGAGGTTTGCTTTTACCTTAAACTTTACAAGAGAGAGGAACTCTCTTGCTGGGATATATATATTTTTTTGGTGGATCTCTTGCTGGGATATAGATAGTATAAAAGGAACAGAAGAGAAGTCTTACATAATTTTTGTTATTCTTCAGTTAATAACTGCAATCCTGAGTGCTGATTAATGTGGGGAATTTCTTTGCAGCTTTCCTTTCAATTGTGGACCAGTCAAATGCAGGAGACCCTGAATTTGAAGAAGCATGGAGATACTGCTTTCCGAGCCAAGGACTTTGTCACTGCCATTGACTGCTACACACAAGTAAGTGTTCTTCAAGTACTGTATGATAAAATTATGGCAAAAGTACCATTGTGGTCTTCATACTATAGAGTCTTTGTCAAAATTTTCCCTAAACTTTCAATTTGTAAGAAATTTTGCCCTTCACCGTGACTTCGTCTAAATAATGCGGCAAATGCAACGTGTCTGTTCAAAGTGGCCTCAAATACAGTGTTTCGTCAATTTATGCACGATTCTCATTGTGGCACTACAAAACAAATGGCGTTATTGTGATTAAATTGACGAAACCTCATAGTTAAATATATGACTTGGCATTACACTTAGCATTGGAGACCACATGTACGGCCACGTTTGTATTTGCCATTAATGATTTAGACGGAGTTAGGATGAAGGACAAAATTATTTGCAAATTGAAAGTTTAGGGACCAAATTGATAGAAATCACCAAAAAAAAAACTTTAGCCTAAAATTATTCTTGGGCCTTCACTCAACCTTCTAAGATTTTGAGTTGAAATGATTTTGATATAGTATATATCAGAGCCTTGAGCTACATGTCAATCACAAATGATATACGGATCAAGCCAATTAGGAAAATTGAAGAAAATGTGAACTTATTATCATCAAGACACATTTTTCATTAAGAATCTCTCAATGAGTTGGATCATGATGTGCATAATGTAATGGGTGTTATTGTGGGAATTTTCAGTTCATAGATGGAGGGACCATGGTATCACCCACTGTGTATGCAAGGCGTTGCTTGTCTTATTTGATGAATGGGATGGGACAGGAAGCTCTTGGGGATGCTATGCAAGCCCAAGTGGTGTCACCTGAATGGCCTACTGCTTTGTATCTTCAAGCAGCTTGCCTTTTCAGCCTTGGAATGGAGAATGATGCACAAGAAACTCTCAGAGATGGCACAAACATGGAAGCCAGAAAGAACAAAAATTTGAAAACTGTATAGATTTTATTTTACCTTTTATTATTTTTATAGCATTATTTGATGTCTTCTTCTTTTTGGGATAGTTCTGTCAGGCTTTTGCATCCGTTTTCCTCTTTGAAAGATAATGGCTGGTTTGGAATTTTATATGCTTGCAGCCTCCTTTCTGTCTGCAGTTTCTTTTGTTCCCTAATCTCCCATAAATACAGACTTATTTTTCTGCTGTAAAAACTAATTAGATATTTGTAAGTACTTGCAATTTCAAGCACAGTATTTGAAGTCTGGGTAAGATTAATGTGATTTCTAAGGTAGGCAATACACCATTCTTAATTCATTAGTATGATATTTCTGAAACTCCTTTTTTTCCCATCAATTTTAACTCAACCTTTTAGAGGAAATATTGAAGGACATAAAACACCATGATGTCAATAGTTAAATATGAGATTATGACTAAATCACTTTTAGATTTGTTCTTTTTTACATACATTAAACACAATATTTTTTAGGTCAAAACTCCAAATTGGTCCTTTATGTTTCACCACAGTTTCATATTGGTCCTTTATGTTTCAAAAGGTTTAAATTGGTCCTTTATATTTGCAAGAAGTTCCAAATTGGTCATTCCGTCCAATTCCGTCTAGTTCTGCCGTTAAGTGATAATGTGTCATGCTGAGGTGTCACACTCTCTCTCCTACGTGTACTGCTTGGCTGACGTGGCTTAAGTTACCCTAAAACCAGGGACTAAAATGAAACAAAGTAATTTTTTACAAAATAAAAATATAATTTCCCCACTCCATCTTCTTCTTCTTCCTTTCTTTCTTTCGACACTTTACCACCACCACCTCCTCCGCCGCCTCTATGAACACCTTCTCCCAGCTACATTTCTCTACTCTATAACACGTTTTGCACACCAGAGACACCGCGTTCCGGTCCCGGTGCGACGTCACGAAGTCGAACACGTGCTCTAGTACTTCTCGTCTGGAAAATAGTTAGGTACAGATTCTGTCCCACCGATGAAGAGCTTGTCATTCACTACCTCAAGAGGAAGGTTCTTTCTCACCCATTACCCGCTGTTGGGGCAGCAACCTGAAAATAAGAATAAAGACAAAAAATAGGGAAATGTAAATTTGTTAGAGAAATAATTAAATGCGTGGTACCGGACTGAGGCACGGGTATCTCGTTATCTTTAAGGTAATTCACGCCTCCCACGGGTTGATTTTGCTATATCACCCGGTGCATGGGTACTCAGACGCGTTACCTCCAGGATACAACAGCCCAATACTCGCCTGTATGTCTACAACCTCTGCACGTAGGAGGTAGACAGGACTCTGTCTCCCACACCTTTCTCTACCCAAATAACACACACAAGATACATTTCACACAAAATTTTCTTATGTTTTCTTCCCATACCCGTAGGATTTTTCTCTCGGTTAATTCTCTCTCTAACCTTAACCAAACACATATTTATAAGTGATATTTTGAGAGAGACGTTGCCAAGGTTTTAATGGTTTTAATGAAATATTATTATATATCCATTGATAACTCTCCAATCCAACGTATATGTATATTAATTTCATTAAAAACCATTCAAGTATATGGATGCAACGTATCCTATAATATTTTTATATTTTAATTGATTTAATTTTGTTTAATTTTATAATAATATTTCAACAATCCCCCACTTATTATTATAAATTAACACACATTTAGACTTTAATTTTTATATTTGGGTAGAGACAGACTATTATGCATAATATAGATAGCTAAATTGCCTTGAATCTATATTTAGCAAAAATATATATCTTGATCCTGAGCCATGGTGGTATTCGCCTTGAACCATAACTGCTTAAGGGAGACAAGACATATATCATGCACATAACAATCCAGGTGCAATATATGAGCCCTAGCCCGCACATTATGCGGCCGTGTGCGCACCCTGTTTCTTGAATGTGTTTCAAGAATATATGCCCTTTTATATTCTCATAGGAGCGGCCCCACTCCGTCACATTCAAATAGGTGAATTCTGTCAAGAGTATTCCTGCAATTAAGATACCCCACTCTTATAGAGCTACAGACTTCATTAAGAATTTTTGAAAAACTCAACCTCACATATCATTGCAGGAAAATGCACTTACACCATAGGGATAAATTAAGAGTCGAAACTCTTTTAAATGTGCATTTCAACAGCCACTCTATGATTCGTTCGTCCCTTTGAACCAAGTTCTTAGGATCTCTAATCACAAGGTAGGGTATCCTCATATGTTGCTTTTAATCCATACGGGCTTTTAATATTTATCCCCCTCGATGTACACACACAAGATTCTTTGACTATAGCTATAGTTTCAGAAAAATACACAATTCAAAGAATCTAGTAATGACGGTACTTATCACAATAAGTGATCACATATTATTGGCTTAAAATAATTTAATTATTATTATTGGCAGGTATCCCAAAATTCATCAAATATATTTTTCAATATATTCTTCCACCAAATAATAATATTAGCCAATAAAGTAAAGCATTAATCCATTTAAGGAACTTTTCCAAACTTAGTTATATGTGACAAAATTAGTATCATCTTTATGTACCACTTTGTACTATAGGAATTAGCACCAATTGGGCTTACTCAAATTTAAATTAGTTAGGCATATCTTCATCTCTTTGAGATGGTATCATCAATTTATAAATTGATCCCAAATAAATATATGCTTAATCTCACAATACCATTTGGGTCACATATTCACAATAAACTTAGTTCCAAAAAATGAATTATGTAATTCCTATTATAAATTGCATAGCAATTTTTAATAAAAATAATATACCGTCAAAATTAAGGTGAACTCATTTTGGATATCCACAAAATAAATATATACCCCCACTATAGATGGGTTTTGTGCATTTCACAAGAATTTCACAATTTCTTTTGTTCACCCAAAAAATAATATTCTTGTTGCACTTATAAAATATCACATATGAATTTTTTTAAATTCATTTTTGTGAAAATATCACAAAATCTACAATTATGCATGCATACATATCCTCAAATATTTTCCAAAAAAAATATTGAGGTATTCCCAAATTTAATGACAATTTCGCTTTGTCATATATGGCTTAAAAGCCTACAAGAGATATTAAAATCTTACAAGCATTTTCATGCTTATCGCATAAAAGCTTTAATAACTTTTCACATGCCATTATCATTTTAATGAAAATTTATGAAATTTATCACACCTCTTAAATTCCATAAAATATTCATTAACTCACAATTGGATTTATAATATAATGGCTTAAAATCATTTCCATAAAATGAAAACCAGAAAATTCTCATTTCATTGTCCATAAAAAATTTAATTTTTATGACAGTATATCCCAACAGAGAATAGAGTCATTTTCTAATCTCACATGAGCTTAAAATCACTTCACATGACATTTAAATAATGTCAAAATATATGACCACCAAAATACATGCCAAAAAACCTTGTCATAAAATTATAATATTTTATGATCTTTATTTGGCCTCCAAATCAATATAATTTTGGTTCAGCACAAACTTATTAATTAACCAAAATTATATATTTACAAAAAGGCATAGAGGTGGTAACTCAAACATATTTTTTCATAGTATTCACAAATAAAACTATATATTAAAATGTGCCCCACACTGTCAATAAAAAATTTATTCTTAAATGAATAAATATAACAGTGAGTGTTAGATATCTCCAGAAAAGAATAAAAAATATCTTTTCAAAATTTCTCGTGTGAGCAACAATTTTATTGAAAGTCACATATCACAGATCTTAAAAGCTCATAAAATTTTATGAGTAATATTCATAAAAAATATGAAATATTATCATAAAATTAATTAAGTCACTTTATTGCATATTAGTGATATTTAAGATATCAATCATATTCCCAATAAAATATTTGTATCACACAATACTTTTATCCATTCTAATAAGTAACAGACATATATTCACACAAATTGTACAGACAAAGCATATAGCAAACTATCTTAAATAGTTCAACGTGGCTTGTCATGTACATTGAATATTTTAGTCATCATACTCTTAATTCCCACTTTATTGAATATCTCAGATAATTCACATAAAATAAATTTTATATTTGTTCTGGGTATATATTCAAAACTTTCATAACTATATGAAACATACTTTGGTATATCATAATCCCTTCCAAAACTAAATTTTAAATTTTGCGAGTCATCACCAAATAAAATATTAATATTCACATGCTCACAAAAATTTAATCAAAATATACCAAAAACGTATGAATATATTTTTTGAGTTATTTTATGAAATAGAACTCAAATTTAATTTCTCACTATTCTTATTTTCCATTTGTTGCATTATAGGATTAGCCATGAATTACCTTAAACTTGTTGGGGCAGCAACCTGAAAATAAGAATAAAGACAAAAAATAGGGAAATATAAATTTGTTAGAGAAATAATTAAATGCGTGGTACCGGACTGAGGCACGGGTATCTCATTATCTTTAAGATAATTCACGCCTCCCACGGGTTGATTTTGCTATATCACCCGGTGCAGGGGTACTCAGACGCGTTACCTCCAGGATACAACAGCCCAGTACTCGCCTGTATGTCTACAACCTCTGCACGTAGGAGGTAGACAGGACTCTGTCTCCCACACCTTTCTCTACCCAAATAACACACACAAGATACATTTCACACAAAATTTTCTTATGTTTTCTTCCCATACCCGTAGGATTTTTCTCTCGGTTAATTCTCTCTCTAAACCTTAACCAAACACATATTTATAAGTGATATTTTGAGAGAGACGTTGCCAAGGTTTTAATGGTTTTAATGAAATATTATTATATATCCATTGATAACTCTCCAATCCAACGTATATGTATATTAATTTCATTAAAAACCATTCAAGTATATGGATGCAACGTATCCTATAATATTTTTATATTTTAATTGATTTAATTTTGTTCAATTTTATAATAATATTTCAACACCCGCTTTCGTCATTCTCGACTTCGACGTCTTCCGCACCCACCCATCCTCCCTCCCAGGTTCATCTCTATTTATCTTCTTTTTTGGATCAATTTTAACAATGTTTGTCACAATTATTTCATGCTTCTCCTAAATCAGATTTGGATTTGGATCCCAATAGGCGTCGGTGATTCCAAAGAGAAGAGGTATTTTTTTTAGCCATAGAAATTGAAATGCTAGCAAGAGAGATGTCGATGGTTGTGGTGGGTACTGGAAAACTGTAGGGAAGGATACATTTCTCTACTCTGTACCACGTTTTTGCACACCAGATCCGGTCCCGATGCGACACAGGCGGAGGTGGTGGTGGTGGTGGAGGAAGACGGAGAAGATGATGATGGTAAAGAGTTGAAAGAAAGAAAGGAAGAAGATGGAGTGGGGAAATTATATTTTTGTTTTGTAAAAAATTACTTTGTTTCATTTTAGTCCCTAATTTTAGGGTATCTTAAGCCACGTCAGCCAAGTAGTACACGTAGGAGGGAGAGTGTGACACCTCAGCAGGCCACGTCATCACTTAACGGAAAAAATAGACGGAATTGGACGGAAGGACCAATTTGGAACTTCTTGCAAACATAAAGGACCAATTTAAACTTTTTGAAACATAAAGGACCAATATGAAACTTGGATGAAACATAGAGGACCAATTTGGGGTTTTGACCTATTTTTTACTATTCAGTATTTTGTGATTGCTTCTCCCTATTTTTTGGTCGAAGGTGATTGTTTCTTCCAAAAATAAAATTGTAAAACATGTTATATACTTTTTAAAAAATTAATAACAAACAATTAAAATGTTTTTAATTTTAGTTATTTTAAGAGGTTAACTCAATAGTAAGAAAAAAATCATATTTTTCTTTTTCATGGTTTTTTTTTTCACGAGTATCCTCTTATTGAAGAAATTGGATCGTCTGCTATCAAGGGAGGAGTGCTGTCCAACTGTCCAAACAAAACTGCGTCGTTTTTGCATGTAATGTGTGCATTGGGAAGGATTTGATGGAGAAAATTTTATTTATGCATAAGGAATAAAATTTATAGTACATTCTAGTCCCAATATGGTATATTTTTACAAATAAAATTTTGTTGCTTTCATTTTAGTCTCAAGCATGTAAATTTTTTCATTAATATATTTTTGTAATAATTTTTATTGCAAATATAATTTTTGCATGTAAATATAATTTTTTCATGTAACTATAATTTTTATTGCAAAAATATATTATTGGAAAAAATCATATTTACATTCTTGGGGATTAAACAGAAAGATAAAAATAATTTTTGGAAACTAAAATGAAAGAAAAAAAAATTATTTGTAAAAATATACCATATTGGGACTAGAATGTACTATTAATTTTATTTCTTATGCATAAATAAAATTTTCTCCATCAAATCCTTCCCAATGCACACATTACATGCAAAAACGACGCAGTTTTGTTTGGACAGTTGGACAACACTCCTCCCTGACAACAGACGATCCAATTTTCTTATTGAAGGCAATCTTATTCGAACTAGCTGAGATTTCATATAAGGGGTAGAGCTTTCCCAGAGATTTTTCCATACACAAGACTCGAACTTGAAACCTTACTTAAGGAAAATAGAATACCTACCACTCCAACCCAACCACCTTATGATTTCTTTGTCATGATTTTAATTCCTCTATGAAAAGGCAAATACAGGACTAAAACGAAAGATCAAGAGGCAAGATATCAAAATAATTGTTTGATAGTATTATTTTGTCCTCAATTAAGACCGACTACTGGGGCCAGGATGCAAACAAAGATTGACCCTGAGTTCAAATGTTACTATCTTTCTGTTTCTTTTTATTTTGTCAAATTCATATTTTGCTCCATTGATTTCATAAATAATTTTGTAACAGCATATGTTCTCAAAACAAAAATGGACTAAATATTAAGATGCCATAACCTATCATGAGTCTTCATACGGTACCACTATACCGATCGACCGACGTTGGTCCGTCGTAGCTGTCAACATCACCCCAATCATTATCCTTAACAAATTACGGTTACGTTTGGTAGGTAGAAAGGGAAAGGAAAAAGGAATGGATTTGATGTGGTTGGTAGTAAATATTTGGAATGAAAATGGAATGGGAATGTATTAAAATTACCACTTTGCCCCTTATTTTAAAATAATAAAAAGAAAAAAAGTTATGATTGTGTTAAATCAAAAGATATAATAAATATTTTATTTTTTCTTTTTCTTTTAATTTAAGGTGGATGAAAGAAAAAAGTAAAAGTGGGTGGGGCCCCACTCACTTTTTAGACTCCTTTCCCTCCACTTTGCCTGCAAGCGAACGGGACATACGGTTACGCATGTGGTCTAGCCCTAACTTAAAATACCTAAATACCCCTAGGTACTGAATCCTATTTGATCTTCCTTATATTGAATTCTATTTGATCTTCCTTATACTCTCACATACCCTATTGACTTGAGTGTCGGAGTTCAACTGGGGACATTCCCACCATGATTCCACCGTGCAAATCACTTGAGACATCACCAAGTCTATAGCTCAAAAGATCGTTACATTAAAGTAGAAGAGAAAGTAAAATAGCCTTCTTACCATAGATCAGATTATTTCCACAATCATGCACATGGCTAGATAGATTAAAAAAAAAATAATAATCAACAAACACCTTTTCTTTAATGAAGTTAGCTATATGGAACAATCGATGTTATTCTATTTTATTATTGTTCATTTTTATAGTTAAATTATTAATAATTAAATCAATTTGAATAATTTCTCGTAATATATATTTTTTGTCTTTACTTCACATATAGTTTGTATTACTTTTATATATTTAAATCACTTAAGACGAATTTTTACTAAATTTTTTTATGATAGATGCCTTGAATTTTTCTATAATGTAATAATTCATTATCTTATACTTTCTAACATAACCACTCATCCAACATAACATTCTTATTTTTGCAATGTTAATTTTTTTGCTTATGTTACTATTTATTGCCTAACATTAAATAGTCAGTACCATACAACAATGCAAATCTTATAATTGTAATAAAATTTTCACTTTTCTATCACAAAGTTTTATGCATTCCAACTTGAACCCTATGATTTATATTTTTTCTATTATTTTGTATTATCGTTCCAAATACTTATGGAATGATTAAACTTGTAAAAAGATATTAGACCTTAATAATACTTTAAACATTTACCAACATTTGGACCCAACAAACACTAAAAATTCTTATGTACTCCACTTACACCTAAGGTATGTACAAAGAACTAATTCATTTTATCAGGCCAAATTAAAAAAGAACTAATCCATTTTACAATCAAGTTTTGATGCAGAGAAGCAATTTAGGACCACAATAATATAGCAGCCAATGGCAACCCATGAAAAATCTAACACAAGAAAAACCATGATGCAGGAAAAAGAACCGGAGCAATAATAATATGTAATATACATTTCAATACAACATTCTAGTACTTGTCCAGGAACCACATTAATTTTTTTATGGTAGAATAAGAAAGCCATGCAAGACCAGCCTCAAGCAGGCTGTAAAAGCACCCATTCTCAATACTGCATTTCCTGTGAATTCAAGACTCAGGTTTCTTCTCTTTTTTTCCTTCTTTTCATTTCATCATCATCTTTTTTCTTTTCTTTTCTTTTCTTTTTTTTGCCCTCTAATATGCTTGTCTTTCCTTTATATCTCAAAAGAAAGAACTATACCTCAGAAAAACTAGGATGATGGCACATTGAAGTGAAAAAGCCATGATATGACAAATGCAAAAACCATACAAGCAAGCAGAAAATTCAGGAAGCGATGGCCGTGCCAAAATCTTCGAGTTTCTGGGGTAGCTGGAGCTGAAGTTGTTGATACTGCAGTAGCATTGTTGCTATCACTTAAATTCTCAGTTGTCTCCTCATTTGCTCCATACACATTTCGTGCCACAGAATGACAGATTTCACAGGTCCTATAAGAATTTAAGCAAAACAAAATCATTAAAACATAAATACTAATTTCAAAATTGAAGAAAAACTGTCTATCCTATCTTCACTATTTTAGATGGATTTTGCCTTATCTGCAATTCAAAACAAACAAAAACATGAATTTTTATGTAAACCAAGCCTACACAAGATATGTAAATGAAAACAATCATGAGGTCCCACAATATAGTATGACCCACCTCTAGCATGCTTATGTGTCTCTACTCCTTATCTTTTGTAAACTGAGTCTACCTAAGAATTTTTCCAAGGAGAGAAAATTTCTAAGGTAGATGTAGGCTATGTACACTAAGCCAATGAGGAAGTGACAGATGGACATGTAGACATTGAGTTTACCTAAGAGTATTTTGAAACAAGGGCTATTGCCGCCATGTCAATGTGACAATATCCAAATAGAAGAAATAAAGTAGGCAAAGAAAGGTCATACAGATCAACAATTGGAACTCAAAATATTAAGTAAGAGACTATATTCTCATTCTTGCATATGAATGTTCAAAATATGGACAAATGAATTTGATATGAATTTTAATTTAGTAATTAAATAAGATAATTATACTAAGTAGTCATAGGCTCATAGATAGAATATCCTCTAAGCATTCTTCCCTCCATTTAAAACATGCAGGATTGTCTTCAACAAGGATAAAAGTTATACACCATACAATATTAAGGAATCCCAAAAGGAAGAAAAAGAAGATATCATGAATTACTTGCCACTAATCAAGGCATCAATACATAAATTAAAGAAGATTCCCAATTAGAAAAGATACAAATTCTGTTCCATTACAGCTGTTTTTTAATTTAGTCATTACTTCATGCACTCGATGGATTAACGTCTGAATTAGACATGTTAATAGATCCTTCCTACAAATTGCTTTTCCTTGAAAGCAGAGCATAGAAAGTGAGCCAGTCCATTGAAAAAGCATCTTCTCCCTACCAAATCACCATTAAAGTAAAGCATGATTATTTAGATGCACCATTTACGGTTCACAATAAATCAGGAAATTGCTTTGATGCAATTGGGAAAGGTTTCAACTATTCACTATTTCATTAACCGCAAGGAATACCAGTATAAGTATAACCTCTACAGGAACCATAAAGCACAAACACTCCGATCCATGTCTATTGTTCATAGTTCATTGTGTCATTGGGTTAGTGGATATATTATAGCTCTAAGAAGTAAGAACTTGTACTAGGATATGGACGGCACCGATGGCACAGAATCTTATAGTACTCAAAACAATCATCCACACTAAAAGTTGGTTATGGTGAAAGACACTCATACAGCACTGATGAACAGGAGGAATGTTGGGATCAAATAGTTAATGGATTAAATAATTCTAGGTGGCATATCCGAAAGCAACATGCATCAACCAAGATGTTTGGAAAAACATATTAGAGGGTGAAGGGGTCAAATCTCCACTTTAATTGAGTGATGAAGAGAACTTCAAAAGAAGCAAAATAGAGAGATTCTTAATTTCAATGAAGGGACAGAAGGGGTTGAAGGGGTCAAATCTCCACTTGGCATATAGATAAAAAGATTAAATAGAAAGAAGAAAGTTGGAGATTCCTAAATTTCAAAAAAGGTGAGAGCAACAAGCAAGCCCAACGTACTTAGACATATCAGTGACTCAGCAGGACTAACTAATGCTTTTAAGCCTTTCTTTTCCCAACATCATCTTCTTTAATTAATGTAATACTAATGAACTTTAGCTTTACGTTTCTTCTGAGGAATTTAATTTGATCCTCCCTCCTTATCATTTTGTTCTTTAAATCTTCTAATACATGCAAACCAAGTACTTTTTTTCCTTAATCTTCAACTTTCCCTTGTCACTCAATTAAAATACCCACAATCGGTGCTTTGCCAAACATTATTTAGAAATTTACTTTGATATATTTAATAATTTTATCCCCTTTCCTTCCATTCTAAGGAAAAACAAAATTTGATTTACATTTCAACAAAAAAAAAATTGTCAATTAAAATTTGACTTCTATTCTCCTCCATGATCCTTAATCCAAACATGCCATGAAATTTCCAAAATCTTCCAGACTAAACACTATCATTATTAATCGTCTCCTTCAAGTACAGTGAAGCATTGATATTAAGCATTAAAATCAGGTATAACTAAGAAAATCACAATTGAAAGAAAAGTGAAGGTAGGGTTTCACTCACCTATTTCCTTTGATCTTGAACCAGGTTTCAGCACAGTTTTTATGAGCAGCAGCTAAATCATCCTTGCAAGAACATCCCAATTCAATTGGAACCCCAGATTCATGGCTTTCACTCTCCAAACCCATGTGACAAATCCTACAATCCCTCTCTGCTTTGCCCAAATGCACCTTAATTTCAGGAACCCCACTTTCAATTTCCACCTCCACTGAACATTCACTAACACAAGAGCCTCTTCCAGATTCATGAACAACCCCAACCTCATCAGGATCAGAATCACAAGCAAAGCTATGCTCATCGTATGAGCCACCATTTGTTGAATAGAAATGGGAATAGCAAGAGCCATCTTCAACATCAGAGAAGCAAACACTACCTTGACCACTCATGTCACTACGTTGGCTTCTTCCTTGCTCCAAATCTGCAGTACGGGACACCTGTATAGTTGATGACATTTTCGAAAACCCAGAAAGGTAAAAGGAGAAAAAAATCAATAAATAAATCCTCAGAGGCTGAAACTGAGCACGAAATGCTCAAAGTTTGGAGCTTTGGGGTTTGTAGATGAAGCTCTGGACCCCCTTTTATACAAGAAGAAACGGGTGTGTATAAAAACAAAAACTTGCAGGAGTTAAGGGATTTAAAAAATGGATTAGGTGATTCTTCATCTCCATTAATGCAAAAGTTGCAGAAATAGGTTGAGGAAAGTTCTACTATACTTTTCAAGGCTCCAGGCTCAAGAATGCAGAGAAGAAGAAGAAGAAGAAGGAGGAGGAGGAGGGTGGAGGCATAGAGGTAGAGTCTAAGGAGGCAAAGAATGGTCTACGAGACAGAGACTCATGCTCTGGTTTAAGAAATGGACAGTGACACTGCAAACAAGAACAGAAACGTGCAGTGTGAGAGGGCACAGTGGAATTCAGGGGAGATTTTTCATTATTAATAATAAAAAGAAAGTGTGACATTGAAAACAAAAAGAAGAATAAAAAAATCTCCCAAAAAAAGAGAGATTATTAAAAAAAAAAAAAACAATAAATAAAGCACAATACTTTGCTTACCTCTAAGTATATGGATTCTATAGGATGATAAAGATCTCTGCGGCTTTGATTGAAGGAACACTTGTATGATTAGGATGCTGCGCTGGAAATTAGATTATTTTCCAAACTATAATAATATGATGCTATTAAAAAATATATGGTCGGAAATTTTTTTAAAAAAGTGTTATTTTTCCATGATTTTTTTCGTAAACAATACAACTACAATATATTCACTAATTTACATAAGCTATATAAATAATAATGGAATTTAAAATTCAATCTCTATATAAAAAATGATAAATTGTAAAGGAAAATAATAGTTGTGTATCAACTAAAATTAATTACAATTAGCTTGAAAGTGAAATGATAAATTTAGTTGAAAATTAAGTGAAGTTCACAAAAGAAAAAAAAAATGTTTTTCTGTTTTTAGTTTGATCGTAGAGGGAAACCATTGTGACTAAGAAAAGGAAAAAGACAATTTATCCATAGGCAGTAAAATAACTATTTATGTCGCTTCTGTGAGCTACCGAAATGACGGTTTGGTCCTTACTTTTTCACCTCGTAACAGTGGAATTTTATTCAATAATTGGTGTACTTTGGTAAAATCACTTCACCTTAAAATCTAGATTTCCCTTGCCTGTCACTGTCAAATGATTAAATAAGGCTGTGATCTCCTGCATTGCGGAATAACTTGAAATTTTGCATACAGAATTCATTTAGAAAAACTGTTTATGAACTAATTGGAAAGATTTTAAACTTCAAAGCAATTTTTACTTAAGAAATTAGTACACTGTAAATAATAATAATATGAGTGTATTCAATATAATTTTTAAAAAGTATTTATTTAATATATTTATAGTTATTGATTCTGTGTGACTGTGTGAGTAAGAAAATATATAATTATAAATATATAATACACTGATATTTGTAGAACTGCATTGAGAACTATAGAGACGCGTGACGTGTAAGAAAGATGGAGGTGGACCACCTCAACGTCCTTTGCGTGAATAACACTAAAGCTATTTCCTTTTGTTTCATTGTAAATAAAAAACTTTTTTGAGGAATTTAGGAACCATACTTAATTGATGTCTAGTACTCTTAAGACGAACATGAGTCCCCGCGGGCCAGTTTAACCCGTATTTAAATGGACATGTCTGAATATAAAAAAATAGATTCATTTTAAAATAAATTTAAATGGGTTGGTCTGTTTAAGTCCGTGAACTAAACAAGTTACCCGTAGGCCAGTCCATAAAAATATATATATGTTCAAAATATGTATAAATATGTTTTTTTAAATAATTTTATTCTAATAATGTGTATAAATAATTTAAATAATAATCAAAATTAAAAAATATTAATTTAAAATAAAACTAATACTAATTTTTAAATAAATACATAATTTTAGATAAATATTTTTGTCATAATAATACAAGTTATTGACTTTTATTCATTTATTTATTGGCCAATGGAAATTATATTGAAAAAACCCAAAACAACAAAAACAGTAAAACAGAAGCTAAAGAAAGAAAACAAGACAAAGCCAAATATGCACCATTCCTATTCATATCCTTAGAAACACAAGGCACAACATTAGAAGTCGAGATAAATTAATAAAAAAATTTATTATTAAATTTAAATTTATAATTGATTTTTAGCTATAAAAAAAATTAAAATTAGTTTTTTTTTAAAAAAAAATATATTTAAAAAAAAAAGTGACCCGCAGGCCTCATTTCTCAAATTTCAAACATTATAATTAGTAGGGTTGATCTATGATGTAACTTGTTGCATGCATCCAATGCAATTTCGACCGATAGGATTGTGACACTTGAAAAATCGCATTACATCTCAAGTCATCCTACCCACATGTCACAATTTGATCGGCCGAAATCGCATTACATGTATGCAACAAATTACATCATACACTCAGCCTAATTAGTAACATTATATACTTCTGGCCCTTTTGCTTCTGTGGTTTGTTTTGTTTGTATTGGTGACTTTGTTGGTTTTTTCTGGTGGTTAATGAAGTGATTTGTTGTCCCAGAAAAAAACATTGAGATTTGATACAATATTATAAAAAAAATTAGTCTAATTTATTTTTTGTTATAAGATTACATAATTTTTTTGTTGTTACATTAAAAATCTCATGTGTCATGTTAATTTTTTGATCTCAATTTAGGGTTGAACAATTTATTCCATTGAACCTTAAAAGTTGATAAATAATTTACTCAAACTTTCAGTTTGTACAATATATCTCCTCTATTAATAATTTCATTCAAACATTTGTTTACGTCAAAATTTAAGAGAGCATTTGTACAAAATTACAAGTTTGAGGAGAGGTTTTGTCAAATTTTTAAAGGTGAGGAAAGCAAATTACACAATTTTAAAAATATTTGTTGTTCAATAACAAATTTAAGAAGAAGAAGGGAAAAAAAAAAAGACTATCCCTATATTAAAGAGAGCCATTTTACAATGTAACTTTTTATTGAAAAATAATTTTATTATTTAAAATTATATATATTATTGATTTAATTAATTTTTTTAGTAACTGAATTTATGAAAATTAAATTACAGTAAGCTTAATTATACTTAATAATATCCAAAAATATATATAATAAATTGATCATATGTGTTAGCACTTAGCAATTAACAAAGTGAGGATTTTTAAGCAATGTCCTGTCCTGTTGCATGTGTATGAAAAACAAAATTTTATTGAGATAGTTCTAATTCGAATAAAATTTCTTTGAATAAAAAGATAATTGTAAAAAAAAATAAAAACTTCAAAATTAATATTAAAACTTAAATTTTATATTGCAAAATAATTTTTGACAGATTTAAAAAAATAATAAAGTTAATTAGACGAGGTTCCTAAATCCTAACATAATTCCTAATTACAACCTTCTTCCCTCTTTTTCCTTTTGACCGAAATTCTTCCCTCGTTTTTTATCTAATCACACATTCACACATACCAATCTTGACTCGCCAAGAACATAGAGAGACGGAAGAGACGCTCCGAAACGGCGCCGCTATCGGAGTCCCTTGCGTGAGCGTTCACCGCCGGTCGCCGTGGTCGTTGCACCCTGCCGCCACCAGCGTTGACGGAGCTACGAGCTAGGTAAAATCCAGGTCCCTTGTTGCGTTTCGATGCTGTTCCATTCTGATTCAATATCAGTTTGTTACTTCAAATCATTATATTTTCTGAATTCATCAAGTATGCTGGATTTTAGGGTGCGTAGTTTATATCTTTGGACTTCAATGGTTTATCACTTTATCTGATGTGAGATTCGATTCCTTCCTTTGTATTTTTACCCCCTGGTTGTTATAATTCTGATCTCTTTCTTACTCAATGACCTGTAGCTTTTTTAGTATTTCATATTATTAGTGATGGTTTTGATGGTAATTTTTCTTATTTGAGTTTTTAGAACTCTCTGTCTTTTAAACTAACATGTTATTTTTATCAGGGCTTAGAATCTTTCTCTCCTTGATTTGATTGTTGGAGTCTCTTGCTGGTCCTAGATTGGATCTCCTTTCTTGACAACCTTGGTTAAGATGGATGAACTTCCTATTAAAGATAGTCCTGAAGATGTGACTTGGTTGTGCTCCCTTTCAGAGTCTGAGATTGTAAGTTTACTGTGTGTTTATCTTTTTATTTATTT
The DNA here is from genome assembly GCA_014851425.1 of Senna tora. Taxonomy (NCBI): domain Eukaryota; kingdom Viridiplantae; phylum Streptophyta; class Magnoliopsida; order Fabales; family Fabaceae; genus Senna; species Senna tora. The sequence continues at coordinate 6,082,355 of CM026265.1, read as the reverse complement.
ACAAGTTCTTTTGTTTAATTATATAACAATTATTCTGTCAGCCTTTTTGTGTCACTTAAAAAATCAGTAGAAGGTGGAGCTCTGAGGAGGCTGGTAAAAGATTTTCCTGTACTCATCAATTATCATATTCTTAATATAGGTGCATTGTAGTTGTGGAAGCTTATATTGAAAATGTAACATTTATCCTCAAACTCCAATGCATATAATTGATATATAAATATCTAATAATATACACGTCACAGTAGTCTTATTTAATCATTCAATACTTTTACTACTGTTGTTGTTATTTAATATGTTTGCCCCCTATGATTTTTTTGAATGGACATGGAAATTCTTATTGTCCATTTAAATTGGTGTTGCTTTTATTGGTCAATCTAGCTTTGCCATTAATATGCTAAAATGTGTAAGATTTTCATATCTGAGGAGAAAAAGCAATAATTGTAGTGACTGACTGACTGTGAGCCTCTTCTTTAAAATATGTGTTCTAAAACTAAATTAAAAGAAGCATGATGTTATGGGTTATTGGAATTTCTTCTATGACATGTAAAATGAGTTTCTTACAACTAAGTCTGCTTTTGTATGTTTATAAACAATTATACCACTTACTAATATTCTGAGCTTTTAAGATGGTTTCTAATTGATTGTAGCATGTCAAATTTTTCTATTGCTCCATTTTTTCTCCATCTTTGATGTACACACTCAAATATAATTCCATAGTCATCACTCCCACTTAAACATACATACCTATATCTATATGCTTGTAGTTTAATTTAAACACTTGTCAAAACCTAGAGTTGGCTCAATGGTAAGCACTTACGAGAAATTTGGTTAGTAGGATTATCTATATGTTTCCAAGGAGATTGTACTGCCACCTGTGTTTGTCATGGTTTGTTGGATAATCATTGGAGAAAAATTGGAATTTTTGAGTTTGATTTATTTAGTTCAATATCCAATTATCACTTTAAGTTCAATCAGTTTAGTAGGAAATGTTGCAAGAAAATTACTTTTAGTATGGTTATAGTTTTGTTTCTGAAACATATACTCTTTGCGAGTGGAAATTGAGGGTTTATCATCATAAGTTGCTCTGCAACTGTCACTTACATCACTTTTGTATACCTTTTTCTTGAGACTTCTTGTGATATTTGGAATTTATAAATATGGCAGGATATGCTGTGTAGTTTAAAACTGCTGATCCTTCGTCGTGCTAAAATGATAGGCCATAAGGAACTAGCTGAGAAATTTGACCTTAAAATGCTTCGAGCCATTGGTATGTCTTTGTTTTTGTAATCTATGATGCTCTTTTGTAAGTTTAAATGTCTAATTTTCCTGAGAGGTACAAAGAACCTCTGCTATTCATTAAAAAAAAAATGTTGTTCGTACTTTAGTTGTATGGAATGGAAAAATTGGGCAAGAGTTATTGTCACTCCCTTCAAACTTTGCTCTTAATTATCAAGTCCTTCCATCCAACGACATTTAGCTAAGTTTACAGTACATGTATATACATGACTTAATTACTTAACTGATTATTTAAACTCGTTTGGATGTGTTGAACTTTCTAACTTATGAGAATTTATGCAGCTCTTGTTTTGATGGAATATCTCAAAGCACAAGTAAAAGATTCTTCACTTATTCCAGATGTGGTGAAGTCTGCTGATTTTCTGGATTCTTGCAACTTATTGAAGTGTGTTAATGAGGGTGTTATGAGTATTGAAGATCTAAGTGAAAAGATTGGTGTCAATTTAGAAAAACTTGCGAGAAGGTATGCTTGCTTACATACTGACTAATATTTTTTAGTTATGGTTATAAGTTTTAACTTTGTCTAGGATGGATGAAAATCTGCCAGTTTGAAATTATTTGGCTGTACAAACTCTCCATAGCCATTTTTTGTTCTTTAATTATAATATCCGTTGCAATAGGGTTGCATTTTTGTGTAATTTACTCAAGGAGACGGAGGCTAAATCAACTGGTTAACTTGTTTTATATTGACATATATGGTTCTCCTAAGTCCTAACTAGAGCTATTCAAAGAATTTTGTCTCATTATTCCTCAGTTACTCAATCATGCATTTGCACCCTTCTTTATCTTTTTCTCTTTCCTCCATTCCTTCTTCTGGATTACCTCTACCGTATAGTGTCCCACTTCCTCCTTAAATCTTTTTAAACTAACGTTCTATGAGCATAGAATGTAGTGCTTACTGGCAAAGTTTATTGCGAAATGCTTACAACAGTGAACATAATTTTGCAGTGCTTGTTCAACTTTGTCTTCTTTGTTTTATTTATTTATTTATAAATTATGGCATGAAAAGCTGGCTCCTTAAAATTTGCTCTTAATAGTCGTATTCTGATCTGTACAGGCAACAGACAGGAGTTGGTTTCAAATCAAAGAAGCAGAAATTTGAAAAGAGAACCGAAGATTAACTGATGAAGGCTAAAATCTATTAGCTGATTGATAATTGATTCTGCCTTGCCAGCCTGTGGCTGTGGATACTCAGATTTTGAGACCTTATTGTGTATTGATAGTCACACATACGATTGTAAAATTGGGGTGATCATTGTAGAGGAGTTAGAAAAGATCATCCATTTTCATTTGTAAAGGCTTACATTTGCTTGCCACTTCTTTCCGCTAACTTAAAAATGAGTAGATAAAAAATTGTCTACCAACATTCCAACAAAAATATAGTATTATAATATAAGAAAAAAAACTTATTTTAGTCTTTAAAGTACATCTTATGATGTTCTAAATAAAGTACATTTTTTGATGATCTAAAAAAAAAGTACATTTTATGTTAGTTTTTTAAAAATATTTTTTTGGTTTTAAATATATGAAATAACTAGAAAAGTGCAAAAATTTTCCGGGTTATTTAAAACAAATAAAAGAATAGATTTTTTTTTTGCCAAAAAGAATACTCTTATGATTTATATAGAATATTAAATATAATTTATATTTTTTAATGACCAAAATAAAGTTCTGGCATAATATATTAATATTAGCTCAAAGAGAAACTCGAGACTTTGTCATCACAAGAGTATGATACTATAATCTTGGTATTCAAATTCGGATTTGAGTTGATAATAAAATTAATATTCATTTTCCTTCCTCAAAAAAAAAAAAAAATCATTTTCCTTTCTAAAAAAAATATTCATATATGTTGTTGCTTACATGCTTTTGTTAAGGTTAACAAATTAAAATAAGACATGTGTCAATTTTTCTTATGTCATCTTCTCAAAATTGACACATATTTTTTTTAATTGGTTAACCTTAGCAAAAACATGTAAGCAACAACATATAAGTTTTTTCCATTTCATAATCGTACTTATTAATTTAAAAAAGAATTGATTTTTTTTAAAAAAATTGTAACTCATTTACGTATAGATTTATAAAAGAGACAAAATACTATTTAGTCCCTGAATTGTTGGTCAAACTACTATTTAGTCTCCGGATTTATCAAAAATACTATTTAGTCCCCAAAATTTGTAACTATGTCAACTATTTAGTCCCTGAATTTGCAAAAAAAAAATAATATTTAGTCTCCGAATTTGTAACTATGTCAACTATTTAGTCCCCAAACTTGGCAAAAATACTAGTTAATCTTCGAATTTGTAACTCTGTCAACTATTTAGTCTCCTGATTGTTATCCGTTAGAGTTGACAGAGTTACAAATTTGAGGATCAAATAGTATTTTTGACAAGTTTAGAGACTAAACGTTAGAGTTGACACAGTTGCAAATTTGAGGATTAAATAGTATTTTTGACAAGTTTAGAGACTAAATAGTTGACATAGTTACAAATTCGGGGACTAAATAGTTGACATAATTGCAAATTTTGGGGACTAAATAGTATTTTTGATAAATTTGGGGACTAAATAATAATTTGACTAATAATTCAAGGACTAAATAGTATTTTGACTCAAAGTACATTGAATTTAATGTAAAATTTAAATATATAATCCACATAAAATTTAACATGCATAATAACAATAGGTTTCAAACGGGCACAGAAGTATAATATAACTACCCTGCCTTTCTTCTAAGTTTTAACACAATGAAACTGCCCAGAAGACTGAAGTCTTCAACGCAGAATCTCTGAAGAAACCGGCAAGATTTGAGCTTTATTCCCTCAGACCCAAAACGTAAAGGCTCCACCCATCACTCACCACTCCAAGATTCGACCTTCACAGCTTTCTCTCTTTCAGCAGTGGAACGGTGAAAGCACTGTGGAAATTAGGGGCCAACCATGCCCAACCCCTAATGCGGTAAGGTTTCGATGCGAAATTTATTGGCTTAACTCTTTTACTACGTCTCCTTATCTTGTCCATAAATCGTATTCAACCCATCTCCAAAACCTTGATGCTCCTGATCTCTCGCGAACTATACTGCCCACCAAGTGTTCGATAATTGTCTCGACTGAAGAAAGCAGAGGAAAAGCCATATTTTCGTGTGGGTTTAATGGCAAACAGCAAATACGAGTACGTGAAGTCGTTTGAGGTCGAGGACGAGGTGATGTTTCCTAATTTGATTGTTGTTCGAATCAACGGTCGCAACTTCACAAGGTTTTCTCAACTTCACTTTCTGGAGAAACCTTTTGATGAGAAAGCTTTGAACTTGATGAACTCATGTGGTGTTTCTGTGCTTCAAGAGTACCCTGACATTGTTTTCGCTTATGGGTTTAGTGATGAGTTTAGCTTTGTGTTTAAGAAGACTTCTAAGTTCTACGAAAGGCGTGCCAGCAAAGTGTTATCCATAATTTCCTCCTTCTTTGCTTCTGCGTTTGTAAGAAAATGGTGTGAGTTTTTCCCCCAAACGGAATTAAAATACCCTCCTTCCTTCCATGGGAAAGTTATAACATGTGCAACTATAGAAGTTCTTCAAGCCTATCTTCTATGGAGGCAAAATATCTGCCATGTTAATAATCAGTATGATCAGTGCTTTTGGCGTCTTGTCAAACGTGGAATGACTGAAAGGGAAGCACAAGATTTTCTAAAGGGTGCTGAGAAACATGACAAAAACGATCTCTTATTTGAGGAATTCGCTGTGAACTACAATACTCTGGATGCTATGTTTCGTCAAGGAACGTGTGTTACGAAAGCTGTAGTTGAAGATATTGTGAAATACAAAGAGAATGGTTCTCCTATTAGAAGGTCAAGGAGAAAGATAATCACAATGCATACAAAGAAATTAGCTAGTAGAAGATTTTGGAATGAGCAGAGTGTACTTGTGAAGGAGCTTGGTGGTTTCGTGGAGGAGATAGATAATGTGAAGGCAGAATATGTTAGGTCATTTGAATTTGACACCAAGTTGATGCCATCTACATGGGTTGTGGTTCGAATCGATGGATGTCACTTCCACAAATTTTCCGAGGCACACGATTTTGTTAAGCCAAATGATGAGAGAGCTCTGAACTTGATGAACTGGTGTGCGATGGCTGTGTTACAAGAGTTTCATCAGGATGTAGTTTTTGCCTATGGAGTTAGTGATGAGTATAGCTTCATTCTTAGGAGAAGTTCCAATCTTTACCAAAGGAGAGCCAATGAAATCATATCTGCTTTAGTGTCATTCTTCACTTCCATGTATGTGATGAAGTGGAAAAGCTTCTTCCTGCAGAAAGAACTAAATTACCCTCCTTCTTTTGATGCAAGAGCAGTATGCTATCCATCAACAGAGATTCTTAGGGACTATCTTTCATGGAGACAAGTGGATTGCCACATCAATAATCAGTATAACTCTTGTTTTTGGAAGCTTGTTGCTTCTGGAAAAAGCAAAAAGGAAGCACAACACAGTTTAAAGGGGGCTCAGCTACAAAAGAAAGTTGAGGAATTGGGAATTGACTACAATAATTTGCCAATCATGTTCAGACAAGGGTCCTCAGTTTTCTGGGAGGAAGGAGACAATTTGAGCATACATCAAGAGAATGGAGAGTCTAATGAGGGTTGTAGAAAAGTCACCCTAGCACACTGTGATATTATTGGATCAGCCTTTTGGTTGAAACACCCTAGCATCCTTGATGTGTGAAGTGCCCGAGTCTTCTGCTAATTAAATATTTATTTTTTGTTTTCTTTCTACTGATATTTGTTTAGTTTTACTTCCTATTCTTGATTTCATATATTATTCTGATTGAATGTGTTCAAAAGGCCTAGAATTAAGGGATAAGTTTAATAATGTATTTTTGAAGGTAGAAACAATCTACTCGTATTGTAGCTGTAATAATTATATATACCCATTAAAATGGCCATACAATATTTTCTCCAAGATATCAATGGCGATGGTATGAAAATTGCCACTACGTATGGCATGAGTTATTGAGACTCATGAGCACAAGCCATATTACATTACAGGAAAAAAAACATCTATAACTTCAGTTATGACTCAAGTTAAAAGAATTAGAATAAATTCCATTATTGAAGTTAGAGATAATGTCGACAACATTTTAACGTTATAACAACATTTTAACATTAATTATACCTACGGATACAATTTGTAAAACCGTTTCCAACTTTTACCAAAAAAAAAAAAAAGTAAAACCGTTTCCAACTTTCTCTGCGTTTATATTTTTAGGGAGGAGTTGTAATTACTATAACTCCTCCCAAATTTTCATGTTTTCTTTAGTTTGTTAGTTAAATAAATTAGATCTTTTAGTCTCTCCTTAAATTTGGTGATGGATTTGTTCAGATTTATTTCTGTTTTCAATCTTTCTTTGTGAGAGACTCTGTTCCAATTATTAGATTGACTCAAATTTAAGCATCTATGTTGGAAAGCTGTTAATTTTTTATTAAATTCATGGAGAAGTCTATGACATTTATATCTGTGTAGAACACTACTTCTGTGATATACAGGAAGCATAGCAATAAATATTTTGTTGACAATAGCAAGATTGGTGAAGATTTTCATCCTAAAGTTATCTTCCTCGTTTGTATGTTTATTTCGCTTTTTTAATTCAATAATGTTTACAAATTTTTTCGATTGGCCTAATCTGAATAATCATAAAAGTTCGTTTGACTTTTTTATAATATAATTTAGCTTGATGCTTCTAAAAAAAATAACAAATAACAAATAACAAATAACGTTATTAATAAATTATGTTAATTGAATATAATGTCTGGTATTAATACATGACGTTAATTATCTGATGCTAAAAGTATTTATTTATTTTATTGTAGTGTTAGCATCATGAACAAAGGATTGGCGGTGCACGTCCGTCATCAGTGTGATTTTTCAAACTCAAAGATGGAGTATACTTCTATCATCTAATACCTTGGTCACAGAAGAATTTTACTTTGCTATAAGAAAGAAAAAACAGTAATACAAACTAATAAAACAGCTGGTGATTTTCCCCCAGCTACATAAAAGGCAATATATGCAAGCCATTACAGGTTTCCACCATAATGTTAACCGCTAATCAGTAAGCACTCAAACAAATTTTGAGTGTTTCCTGAAACTATGAACCTATATCCTACTGAATTTTACCAATCAATTCCATTTACATTACAAGCATTCATATACCCAGTAGCAGATCCTCCACAGATAGTCTCCCAAGTCCATTTCCCAGGCAAAACAGGATGACATTACAATAGTCGTCATGCTTATGCCATTCCTTCCATTCAAAATAGAACTACTCATATATTTCACATTCTAATGGCCAATATGCACATGAGATCCATGAGATATTACCCTGCCAGTTGAATCACCCATCATTTTGACACTACTATTCTCCAATCCACTTTTAAGCCAAGCAAGGTTACTAATGTCAGTAGCTATTGCTGCTAACTCAAAACTTGGGAAAGATGGGGGTTCTGAAAATTCAACAAATTCTGGTCCCAACAAAGAGCTTTTGGATTTTTCCCCATTTGGAGCAGCACAACAACCATGGCCACACTGATGAGGCACAGATTGGTCACAACCATAAATTCCTTCCAGCATTTTACAAATTTCAATGCCTGGTTTTGATGCTTGATAAAGAGGTCCTTGCATTGGAACTGGCCTTTGAATTGACGTTGCAGGCTGTGAACCATCCACTGAATTATATACACTAAAAGCACTGACTCGCGCTAGTGGTCGGAAAAGGGTAGTTGGATCCTTGATTTCATGGTTTAATTGACCCTCTATCTGTGCTTTGTCTTCATATTTATCATCCATAATATCCACAGAACTGGCATCTCTTCCATCTGAGGATCTGAAGGAATTGACATCCCCGCATGACAGAGTTTCTTCAGATGATGCTTTTGCTTTGTCCAAGCTAACATCTTCCACCATGTAGCAAGAATCTAACTTGGCCTTTTCAACTTCCACTCCCCGGCGCCTCAAAGTGGAATTCCAATGGTTCTTAATGGCATTATCTGTTCTTCCTGGTAGAAGCCTGGCAATGGCTGCCCATTTATTCCCATGGACTGCATGTGCTGCAACTATGATCCGGTCCTCCTCATCTGAAATGAACTGTCTTTTGTTAGGCTCTTTTTCAGGAAAGTGACATATTAACCAAATACAAATAATGCCATTCTAACAACTGATGATTTGATAAGTTAAGTTGTGCAAATTAATAACTTATGGGTGCAAAATGCAGTAATAGTTCTGACATGAAATAGTTCTAATTTCTAATGATGGAACCAGCTTATTTAATTATTGATTCAAACCAAAATCTTAAAATTTATACAGTATGGATTGCCAATTGTCCAACCAACTCTGATGAAAAGGAAGGTATTAGCATTCCATATTGATTAGACAGTAAAGTGAAACTCATTAAGCTATATGATGTTGCACTATTAGATAAATGAATCATGAACCCTCTTAAGATACTGGCAACCTCCAGAAACTCAAATTGCTAAGACACAAAATCAACAACCTAATCGAATTTTATTGATGCTCCTTGTGCACAACCTTCCAATAGCTTGGAGTGATCAGCTAACGTTGCCAAAAACCAGATTTACCAGAAGAAAAACTTCATCTTTGGTCCCAACTCCCAAGACTTTAATCCTATCATCAAATTAATCCATAAACTTGAGAATCAATGTTCAATTTAATCCTTAAACCTGATTTTAGCTAGCTCACTAGATAACTGAATCCATAAAGACATACAATGAATATGTCCACGCATTTTGCTACTTCAAAACTAAAACCAACAAATTATGCCATAAATCTCCACATATAATCTTTCTCTAATATAAACAACAAAATGTGTAATAACCCCTGAACAAGACTCACCCAACCACAATGGTCCAAGTGGCCAGAGTGGTACAGTAGTCATGAGCCCAACATCAACCACTCTACCACAAAAAGATATCAATCAGCATAGCTATCTTAACTTCCATCCTGACCAAATTAAAAGTCTAAAACACCAAACACTAACAGCTAGCTTAAAGGTCAGAGGTCAGAGCTATTAGAGAACATTAGTGCACACAAGTCTTGTACGGCAGACTAGCTGTAAAGATGCTAGCAAAATCCAAATAACTCATTGCAAATTCACCACCATTTAGATTGGTGACATTTAATTAAGAGTCATCAGGCTCTAAAAATATCACAATAAGCAAATTTAAGTATCACTTAAGCTACAATCTGTCTTTGAGAAGGTACACAGAAAACAATTCCGGTTGATCTCATGTTTGTTAACTGCACCTCCAACTTTACAATGTATGATCTTTCAATATCAGTTCCCAAAACACCATCGAATTCACTTAGTATTACTGCCAACGAAAATACAATTATGAATATAACAAATAAATGAATTAGGAACAACGAGAATACCAGTAAAGGGCTTCCTCTTGACAGCTGGGTCGAGCTGATTACACCAGCGGAGGCGACAAGATTTGCCGGATCTTCCTGCGATCCCACGAGCAATTAAGCTCCAATTTCTGGCGCCGAACTTGCTGACGAGGCGACTCAGTATCGCGTCCTCCTCCGGAGACCAGGGCCCTTTCACTCTGTCTCTGGTGCCGTTGGAGCTACTTCCACCTCCGTCGCCTAACCCCGTCGACAAACCCTCGTCGCCACTTCCGCCTTCAGCGCCACCAGCACCGTCGCCGGCGGCGTCGTGTTCGACGATGGGAGTTTCGTCGACTTCCATGTCGCAATCCCTTGGGCGCACTTTTACCTGACTTGACTTCCAACACTGAAAGTGAAAGTGCAGCACTGTAGAGAGAGTTAAGAGTACAGGACAGAGCAGATTTCATAGGGCAAGTATTACGCTTACTGGATTTTCTTAATTTTAATTATTTTGTTAATTGTATCAAAAAATATTATTTTGTTAATTATATATATATATATATAATGGAAACATATACATAAGGTTTTTTACACCCCTAAAATATTTTATTTTAAAGATAGTTACCTTTTAAAATTATCCCCACATATATATATACTTTTTTTTATAGGTATCCTTCTAGACAATTCTGTACTATAGCGACATAAACCGTCATCAATGATGGTAATTATCTGAAATTTTTTGAAGGTAATAGCCCTAAGGTAAGGACAATTATAGGATCAAACAGTTAACTCTATAATCACTATCAATGATGTCAATTACCTAAAAAATCTTGTTGATATGAGCGCAAATTATTGGGAGAACTACACCCCAAAAGCTAGCTGTTAGAGAGGGAGAGTCCAAAGGCCTTTTTTTGATTTTAACCTCTCCGATGTGGGACTCGTATCATTTGCATAGTTGATTTTAAGCTTTACCGTGTTTTACTTTTAAAAATTTTTAGATAATGATGGTGAGTTTCTGGTACTACAATAAAAATGGATACTTTTCAAATGTTACTAAATTTGAGAATTAGTTTTTTTAGGGGTATATATGTATAAGAAAATCTATATATAAGATTCTTTTGTTTATTATATATATTTTTTTGTTTGTGAGTAATGAAGTAGAATGTGAATCATAAAATAAATGAATTGATATATTATTTGAAAACATAGAGTTAGTTGGATAAAAATATTTTATTTAGTACAATACTTTGTAGAAAATATTAAAAACAAATAAGAGATTTATATATAAATTTGAGTTTAAAAAATATTAATTTTTGGAGCGTGCAACTCATGTGTATTTATTATTAATTTTTTAACGAAAATAAATCACAGGCCTCAAATTATATTCTTAACGGCGTAAACCCCAAGTCACTTAGTAAAAAATTGAATCGCATTGTAATTAAATAAAATCCAGATAAACCACATGAAAGTAAACTCTAAACTATAATTTACCTTAACTTAAATTATTAAGTGTATGGTATTAGAGCTTTAATCTGAAGATTGTAGGGTAAAAGAGCAATTGGAAATTAAATTTGTCTTTCTCACAGGGAAAGTGAGGTGAGGTGAACTTACTGTATGTTTGGTATGCCTTCAGTACAGGGAAGGTGAGGTGAAGCTTCCCTCATGATGTGGAGGGAAGTGGAGGGAAGGTGAGGTGAGGTTTGGTTTAAAGACTAAAATGCCCTTAAAAAATTTGTGGCTTTTAAAAAAGTAAGGGCAAAAAAATTTTTTTCATACTTTTATCTTCTATTTCCCTATCTTTTTCCCACCATACCAAACAATATTACTTTTACATTCCACTTCCATTTCCCTGCATACCAAACATACTTTTGCACCTTAACAATCCAAGAGGCAGGTGAGTAGATTTTCAAAGCTCTCTTACTAATATAATGAAGTTTCAATCACATAAAGTATCCAACTTTAACCTTGTAAAATATACAGGGAGAAAATTAAATTTTGAGTGAGTTCTGAGGAAATTGACGAAAGATTCAGAAGAAATGAAATCCAAAAATTTGAGAATTTAGAAAATAACAAATAAGTGTAACTGTGTGTGTATATATATATATATAAAGTAAACAAGAAACAGGATTCAGAACAAAGGAACATATATTTATATGTATGTATGTATTATTATTATTGTAAACTCATCCCAACCCAATTCAAAACCCATATGCCCATCCTCTAATATTATGATGTTGTGGAGAAGGAGAAAACGAGGTCGTTTAGAGAGGAGAAGGGGCAAGTGCTGCGTGTAAATCTGCAGAAACAGGAGCAAGTGCAGCTCCTGATGAACTCATAAGCTCGATCATGGCTCGGTGAGGGCTGATCCTCTGTTTCTCACACAGGTCTGGCAAAAATACACCTGCATCCATATATTCATATACCTTCATTAATGTTTAAGATATTATTAGATTGGGGGCCAGGAGGGTAAGGTATATAATACAACATGAATAAGAATTGCCATATATTCAAGAAAAGGGGATCACACTCACTTTTTCTACAATAACAATAAAGCATGCTTAGCTTCAATATATGATTAGTAGAATTATTAGAAACTTCAACCACGCTTTACTTAATTCTTGCTTGTTGAAAAGTTCATAGGTGAGTAGGTGACATCACAAATTTTCAACCAAACTAATAATAAAGGGGACTGTCACATACGATTTTCAGCTCGTTTAATTCTTTTAAACCGAGTGAGCCAGCCCGTGACAGGCCCAACTCGTGCGAGTCGGGTTGGCCCACTTTGACAGCTCTAATCGCGTGAGCTTTCTAATTTGAATAACAAAAAAATTGATTAATATTATTGATCAATGTATAAATGACGTGACACAATACATTAACTTAAGAATTTTTAAGATCTTGATATTAATTAACTAACCTTGAGGGTCAAAGGATCTCTCTAATGAGAAAAACGTACAAAGCATGATATTGATGATCTCAGGAGGATTCAATCCTTCGCATATGATAAAGCAAAAAATTTTCTTTAAATGCTTAACCATTTTTACCAACTTTCAATGGAAAAATGGATCACCCAAATCCAATCTCACTTTCAACCCACATAGGCACTATTTAAATTTTTTTAAATTGAGATGTTGTTAGAAATGCAGAATGTAGCTAATCCTATAGCTAACTAATTGGTAATCAAGCCAAATTAACTAGAAATGAATCATATATATATATATATATAAGTTAATTACCTTCTCCGGCAGCCAAATTGAAGTAAAGATCAACAATGTTGGGGCAGTTATTGTAACAAGAAGGAGAACAAAGCTTGGAAGTGAATTGAGAGTCAAGCAAAGCATCAGAAGAAATTCCAACAGATTGCCTATCAACACCACAAGCTTTCACACATTGGTCTGTCTCTATGTATTGAGACATCCTCTCCACCACCACTTCCGATGTCCTACATTGGTACTCTGTCCTCCCATCTTCAACTCTTGTTGTCTCCAACACACACCTCTTCCCTGATGATGCTATTGAGAATGCACACATGTCCTTTGGTAAATCCTCACACACTAGCTCACCTATCAAATTCATCATCAATCACACCCATAATCAATATCCAAATCTCCAAATTTAAAAGAAAGAAAAAGTCTAAAAGAAGATGGAGATATATATATATATATATATATATATATGCTTACCGAAAGATGCATGAATGAGAAGGGAAGAAAGACAGAGAAGCAAACACAATTGAATTGAAGAAGCCATTAGCTATGAATATGAATGAAAGAATTAATAGAATGAGTGATGAAGGATGAAATGGAAATGGCACAAAAGGTGTGTATATATATAGTTATAGCCTATAGGGAACACCGCCTTCTCTGTATTTTCTAGGACGCGTTTGGAAGACCCACAAATTAATGGGTCTACATCAATGTTTATTCTCTTTATTGTTGTCTTGCAGTTTTGTTTATTCAATTAATTTGAGGGTTGATTCGATCGTTTACTTTCTTGTGTGATACGAGTGTTTGATGATGGACTACTATCTAAGACGTGTTTGGGTGTCTTCTTTTCCTGGACTTTGAAGTTTTGGACCAAGTCTTAATTCAAAGCGCATCTCTATCTTTATATTCATATTCATTCTTATTTACTCAAAGTTTTATTTTTTCAACCTTTCTTGTCATCTCAGCAGCTTCTTTGTTATTTCCTAATTCTTTCTTTCCAGAAACTTCGGCCAAAAACGTGAGAATATTATGAATTTATATGATATTTAATATTTATATATAGAGAGAGGCGTATCTCGTTTAACAATAAAGTATTAAAATGCGTGTATCAGCCTGCCATTGCAGAAGAATTGGAATTGCTTCAACATAAAAAAGACCGTCCAGCTGCAAAATGAAACTACAAAACTAATAATAAGAATAATGAGATGAGCCTGTAATTAAAGTGTTTGTAAGAATGTTTCTCATATAAATTAGTTTTCTTCATTACTATAATTAAGAGTGATGATACGAACATATGACAGATGTGAGAATCTTATTATGGGTGATATATCAATTTTTTTATAAATTTTTTGAGATGTCTTTTTGACCGTGATAAAATATCGATACTTAATATTTATGTTACAAAAAAAAAAGGAGTACTTACATAATTTTGTATAATTAATTCCTTTAGATAAATTGAATATGTTAATTTATTTGGGTTATTTACTTATAGATATATAACCGTTAAATCTTTAAAAAATCAAATTTTGGGTAATCTTACCTTTGAGATAGATATATGTTGTTAAACACAATGTAACATTTGAGATGACATTAAGGTCAATTTCATAATTACAAACAATTTAATCTTCCCCAACTTATCCGTGCATATCGCAGGCAAAAAATTGAATGGTGGAAGTGGAGTAACTTTAAGTGTTAAATTAATATAGATGAAAGCATATGGTTCATGTTGAAGATGACTTCAGAGTTTCAAATTGGAATCTCTTTCTACCCTTTATTTTATTTTATTTTATTTTATTTTATTTTATTCATTAAGGCTGATCTTTGATGAAAGAATCAATTTTAATTTCCCAATGAGGAAGATAAAAGATTTGTAATTATATTATAAAATTGTCCTTAATTAACAATTTGACATCATTTCATATGTCACATTAGATCTTATGTAAATTATTTGTTTGAGTGGGATAACAATATTATTAATTATATCTTAGATTAAAAAAATTGGATAAATTAAAGAGGTACGTATATATATTACACAAAAATATTACTTAAAAGTCCAAAGAGATTTTTTCTCTACTTCTAAATTAAAGGAAGTGAATTACACATATTTCCAATTTCAAGTTCTATAATAAAATTTTGCCAATGTAATTAATATATACGAGATCGTTTTTGTATTTTGTTTTTCCAGTTATGATACGTTGATTTTTTTCACAAACAAGTTGTGATTTTACATAATTAATAATTAGATATAGTGCAATTTGTTCATTTGTGTGTGTATATATTTATAATATATAAAAAAAATAGAGAATTGAGATAGGAAATGACAGCTTACTGGCCAAAATCAGGTGCTCTAAGCAAGAGGATTAAATGAAGTGCAAAATGTGTAAAGTGTATGAAGTGTATTATCTAGACCGTTAAATAAAAATTGAGATTCGTGTTTATACTGTAACGGTTTCATCCGACGGTTCATGTTGTGCACTTTATATACTTTACTGAATCTGCACTTTAGCAGATTCGGATCCAGTAGTATGAATAAGTCTGAGTGGCAGTTATGGAGGTTCTGACTTCTGAGCTTCAAAGAAAAGTCATAACACATAAGAGGGCTGAGAAATGCGTGTTTGAAGAAAGTTCCACACCATTTGCTTCCAAATTAATATATATTTACAAATTATAATTGACACACCAACTTCAGTTTGTCTAAAAGTTGAATTCCATCACCAAACATTCCTTTCTTGTGTGACAATGTGATGAGCCACATGTTGACATTATAAGCTTTGAATCAAACCATTTTGAATTTAATGCATTCTCAATAGTAGTTACATTAAAATAGAGATCTACCCTAAATAAATCAAGGGTCAATTTTTTTTCTTTCCTATCTCTCCTATTGCAAATAAATGTATCATTTTTCAACTGTAAATAATCTGGATACAAATCAAACGGTGGAGAGTGCAAAATTAGGGAACGTTTGGTAACAAGAGGCGAGGGAAGGTTAAATTCAATGGTAGGTTACTTTTCTTGTTTACATTCTTTAAAATATTTTAATTTTTAATAATTTAAACTAAGGGTTATTCTCAGTAATGAATCTCACAGTACTTAAGGGATTAATCATTAAATCCGCTCTAGTGGATAGCTTGATTATATACCCAAAAAAAAATAACAAAAGGGAAAAATTAAGGAGGATTAACATAAAATCTTTCAATATATATTCCTCCAAAATTTTAAAAATCAAACAAGTAAAAGGTCACTAAAAACTTTTTCTTTCATCAACAAAGATTGGGTCTAGTGAAAGGAACTAGTCCTCACAACGTGATGACCACGAGTTCAAATTCTTGCTCGGAGAAGTACCACATTTAATACTTGATAATACTTTTAACATGATTGCTTCGAATGGAATGATACGTGAGAAACAAAAAAAAAATTACTCTTCCCTTTCTTCTTCTTTTTTTGGTCTAAATAGAACTTCATTAGAGAAAGCCCAAAGGCTAAGACAAAAGCCTATACAAGTGGAGATCAATAAGGCCCAACATAAATCACAATAAAATCGACCGCTCCTCAACTAAAATTAGATCCAAACGAATATGAGAGAACAAGCTACTGGCAACACACCAAAGGGGACACAGCAATGAGCAAACAAGCTACATGAATTGTTGGGTCTGAAAAATACACTTAAAAATAAAATTCTTCTCTTCTTTATTTTGTTGGGCAGTCCATTAAATGTTGGGTCTGAAAATGCGCAACAAGCTTTGGAGCCCAAAAGCCTGAACCAAGGCAAAACCCAGGCATGAAGGAGGCCCAACACAAATGGAAAGGCGAGAAGGCCCAGAGACTCAGAATTGGATTATACATTATCTAAAGGGGAAAAAACATATAGCGCTCGTATAGCTGGGAAGTTGTTAACGACGGGATGTGATGTGAATCATGCATGTGCAAATCTTGCGAAGATTGCAAGACAGTTATTCTAAAGGGATTTTTGTTGGTCTATAATCGAGGTATCTATTAGAGCGAGTCTGATGATTAATTTTTCAAGTACTGTGAGGTTCATTATTGGAGTGACCCTCCCAACGAATAACGCTTTATTCACATCCCTTCAAGGATCGAACCCAAAAGAAAATAATTAAGAACACAGACCCCTTAAGAAAATATTGTACTTCCCTTTAGTCATCAAGCCCGTTCTGAAGGATACATTGATTGTTCTATTAGTATTTTAGATGAAAAAATTGAAGTGATTTCTTACACGAAATACGAAATTTGGGAGATTTTATGTCAACTTTTTAAATTGTCAAGAGTTTATTAGATCAAAATCTTTGAGTTATATTGAGTCAGTTCATCTTATTATACTCTATATATATAAGGAGAGGTCCTTCTCTGATCTATATCTTCTTTTTAAATAATCTAAAATTGAGGGGCTTTTCTAAGAATATCCTCAATTTAGGGATAAATGTTAAAAGATAAGAGAAAACAAAAGCAAGCAGGCAAGGAAGGAAGCAAATTAAAGGCATGGTAGAGAAGAAACACATGTAGTTGATCAGTGGTCCTATATATATGTTGGAAATTAAATGTGAAGAGCTTTTTGGTGTAAGGGGAAATTAAATTAACAATGCAACATATATATAATGGTATATATAGTGCATGCATGCATGAAGCCGAGCTAATGTTAACTGCGTTCAAAAAGTTTGTCTTTATCTGAGGAGAAGTTAAGACAAGTGTGTATAAAAAGCAAGAGTGAAAGAGAAAGAAGAGAAGGAAAAAGGAGACAAAGAAAGGAAGTGATGAAGGCAAGTCTATATAGCAAACTAGTTTGTGTGTTGTGTGTGCTTCTGCATTCTGCTACTCTTGCAGCCTTTTCCCATTTTTATATATATATCACCACCATACCACTCCTTTGCTCCTTAGGAAAATCCACCACATAATACTACAATTATTTTTCTCTTTCATTTCAGACCATTCTTGTTCACATGCAGATTGATTCTTGCATACAAAGTGAAAAATCTGAAGTTTGTGTGTGTGTGTGTGTGTAGAGTGTGGACACAAGTTTATGGGATTCCTATGTTAAGTTGTGTACATTATATTATGGTTTTGGACTTTATATGCAGTCCTTAACTACCTCTACCTCCCATTAATTAGTTCTTTCATTTTACTATTATTTTTGAAATTAAAAAAAAAAATGACATGATAATGATTCACATATAAAACTTCTACTGCGTCATTCATAGAGACCATACTTACTACAAGTTTTCAGAGAGCTCAATTGGTTTAAAGTTGGAGTAATTTTATGGAATTTAATCTTTCAAGAAATTGAGTCTTTTGATCATTACTTTGAAATGGTCACAATCTCAAAGTATCAAGCCTTTTTTAAAGTTTTTCTTTTAACATTATAATTTGATTAAATTGCACTCCCTTGATACACGAGCGAGACTTACTTACATATAGAACTCACTTGATGATGATTCTATCTGTGTGTGCTATTTTAAGAGATTTTTGAATTACATTTTCATCGTATCTATTTTAAAAAATTAAGCCATCCTCTAAAGACAAGAAAAACTTATAATATTTTAAGGGAAAGGAATATAATTCACTCTAATTTATTTGAGAGTGGTATGTGTTCCTTTTGTAAGAAAAGAAATGAGAAAATTAATTGATCTTTTTTCTTTTTATATTATATTATATTATACATATAGTTTAATCTAAATGAATTATTTTCTCATTTTAAGTTCATGTTTGCAAAGTAACATTTTTTTAAAAAATCTCTTGCATCATTATTCATATATAAATATTTGTGTCTTGAAATTAAAATTTTAAATTTGACTTCTTACAATATTAAGGATGATAAAGCTTGTTGAGTAGGTGAAAATAGACAAATAACCACCATGAATAATGCTAATGACAGTTATAGTCGCCATTAAAAAACTATAATTTAAAATGCGTACCTTTTTTGAAGAGGAAATCTCAACTAATTAAGTCTATGTAAAATGAATTTAAATTATTAAAATTAAAATTATTTTTTTTAAAAAAATTCTTACGTAGTTAAAAAATATTTAAGAATCATATATGCATGTTACAAATAATAATTACTATTTAATTTTTACTAATTGACTTACATTACTAGAAGTGTAGATTTTTCTTTTAATTAATGTATGTTTAAATAAAAAATTAATTAGAGCATGCATCTTGCTATTTGAGCACAAAATATAAAATTTTGATTCCAACGAAGATGTAAATGCCTTTCATCATTCCCCAACACTTAATAAAATATTATGATTATGATTCTTCATGTGATTTCAAGATTTTTATAATGTTTATATTTCTGTCACCGAAAAATAATATAATTATTTGTTGGGAGGGATAATAATATGATGATACAGTTGCGACACCTTCTTGCTTCTTGGACGTTAATTAATTAATTTTATAACTAACAATGAACATGCCACCAAACATCACATGGTGTGATGACGTGACATCATACCAATATCATTGTCTCATATGATATCCACATGGAATTTCTCAAGTTTAATAATTTAACTGACGTTAATACAAAATTTTCTTAAGACTTAATTAGAGATTTTGTCTCTTAATGTCATCAATAAAATATAAAATATAGTCAACAAAAATCAATCCTCATTCCTTTTTATTCTTAATTCATGGTATTGTTGAAAAATTAACTGAAAGATTGAAGTGGTATTAACCAATATAATTGGTTAGTGAATTAATGATAAAATTAATCTGATTCATTAATAAAGAATAATATACAAATATATAAGATTGACAAATTGCGCATATAGAAAAAAAAATACAAATTATTTGACGGTTTATTAATAAGCATTCAAGGGACTAAACAAAAAATTTAAAACTTTCAAAAACCAATGCCGTGAGTATCATTAATCAAGAACTTTTTATGAAAAGGATAACTTTTAATTAGCTTTTAATATCAAATTTAGATTAATTTTGTGGCATTGCACCAAGATATTCATAAGAATAAATCTCATAACTCATTCATTAAGTAATAAATACTACAAGACCTATTATAAGGATTGACTTCCTACTCATTTTTTTCACCTGACAATGATGAGAAAGTCTTTTAATATAAGAATAGTTGATATTAAGGTGTTTATCATTTAGACTAATTTTTCGTTAATAAATTTAGATTAATTTGATAATAAAACAATTGTGTAAAAATAATGAGAACCCTAATAATAAGAGGGGGCATTGAATGAAAGGGAAGAGGTATCATTTACATTTAATACTAGAAAAGTGGCATTAAATGCAGTGTGAGTAGGGTCAGAAGGATTCACGAATAGTAGCAGTCGAGAGTAAATAGGAAAAGAGAAATGGGTTACACTTATATAGCATTATACATTAATTATCATTCACTCTTAATTAATGTTGCAACCTACAATGTCCACTTCATTCACCAAACCCCAAATATGCTCATTGCTTTCATTATACATTTAATGCATGCAAACATATGTCACCACCAACACTAGTGCTCCAATCACCAACACATCATATAAAATAATTAAATTAAGGAAAAAATTTAAGTACATTATTTCTTTATGTCTATTTCATCCAATTCCTCAATATAATTATGACACGTGGCAAAAAGTGTTTAAATGAGCAATCACAGTAGAGAGAGAATATAGAAGACCACCTTTTATATGACTAATCATAGAAGAAAAAAAGTGTAAATACAATATATGATTGGTAGAATTGGATGAAATGGACATA
Organism: Senna tora; assembly: GCA_014851425.1. NCBI lineage: Eukaryota > Viridiplantae > Streptophyta > Magnoliopsida > Fabales > Fabaceae > Senna > Senna tora. The sequence continues at coordinate 6,061,742 of CM026265.1, read as the reverse complement.
AGAAAATGGACCTAAGTTTTTTCCTTAAATTAATATGCTAACATTAATTAATAGGGTTTTAATCACTTTCAAAAGTTAATGGAAGAAAAAGCTATATTAGAGAATGAAAAAAATCAAGGTAAAGGTGATTAGATTTTTTATCGATCATAAAAATTATTATTATTATTCTCTCGCCTATTTAATTGGTTATGTAATTTATTATTTTTATATTTTAATTTCTTTCTCTATCATGATTAGTTATACAAAAATTTTTTGCCACGTGTTTTAATTATATTGGTGAACTTCATAGCAAGCACCCAAGTAACTTTACCTTAGTTTAGTCCATTTGAGAAATTCTATGGAAAAAAACTAAGGTAAAGTTACTTAGGTGCTTGTTATGAAGTTCGTCAATCATAAACATTATTTATCTTCTCTATCTTATTTGATTGGTTATGTAATTTATTTATTTTTCATTTTCTCTCTCTCTACTATAATTGGTTATACAAAATTTTTTTGCCACATATTTTAATTATATCAGTGAACTTCATAACAAGCAGCTAAGTAACTTTACCTTAGTTTAGTCCAAATTCTATCCACTTTTTGAAAGGTTAAGATTTTTTTTTTACAAATTTTACTAATCAGTGTCTTCGTAAAATTTGATAAGATTTAGAAAGAGGAACAAAGAGGGAAGCAAACATTCATATCATATAGAGTTTGGTTGGGTGGGTTTAGCTCTATAAGAAAGACAAGTTTCTTTTTTTACAGGAAAGATAGGCTAATTCTATTTCATTTTATAAACCTTTTTTTTATATGCTTAAAAAAGTCAATTAGTGTTTTGATGGACTTGCTAAGCTTAGTTCCTATGATTTGATTAATTTGAACATGTAAGAAAATACTGTCGTATTTTATAATTACATCTTAAAACGAGATAGGATCTTTTAAATTATAAATTGTGTTAAGCGCATAAATACATTATATTTAATTATCAACCTAGCTAGTTATAAGCATTAAATAATTATTCTTTTTTATATTAACTTGTAACTTGCAAGTGAATTGATCTATAATAATAAAATCATATATATCACACTTTAATGCTTTACAAGATCCACATTTAGAAGAATTGAGTGGTGTGAATAGAAAGAATAGTGGTACAAGAAGTAAGGAGGAGGCAGGCGCATATTAGTTTAAAAGGGGTTGGGAAAGATAAAGTGGGCAGTGGGCACAATGCACAAGTCACCGCCAGTTTCTATTATATGTGGGATTGGGATGCAACCCAAAGCTCCCTCGTGCTTCTTCCTCATGGTCCCCTTTCTACCACCTCTCTACTCTCTACTCCACAATTATTCTTCTCTATATATTTATTTATATCAATCATTTATATAAGGCTAGAATTTCCACAACACCTTGAGTTTTAGGTCATACGTATATAGTTTTCTTGAGTTTTTTTAAACCTTACATCCATCTCCCCTGAGTTAAGAATTTTGTTTATTTTTTAACAAAATTTCGCCACGTCAACAAATTAAACATCTTGTTATGTCAATATTTTTTTAATTAGGTAATTGAATGAACTTAGAAACGATTTTGGTTGGCGTTTTTTCCCTCATGAAATAGCCAAAATTTTCTTCAATTAACTAAAGAAAATGTTGACGTGACAAAGTATTTACTGAGATGACAAAATTCTATTAATAAATAGACAGAATTCTGATAAAAACTTGAATGAAATTATTCATGAAGGGGTTATGTATCCAAAATTAAAAGTTCAAAGGAATTGATCATGTTTGAAAACTCAAGGGCAATATGTGCTTATAGTTTAAAATTTAGGGTGTTTTGTGCATTTTAACTTATATATAAATATGTTTTTTTATAGAAAAAAAAACATCTCATTTAACTCTTAAGAATATACATACATGCATGTTAAATATCTATATTTTTTTTATATTTAACTGATTTATTTGATTGAATTTATTAGGTTTCAAATTACTTTAGTTTAAATTAAGATAAGTTTTCATATATAATATTTGAACTATCTTACTTGAAGAAAAAAAAACTTATCACGCAAACTTTACAAATTCTTTGGGGATCAAAGGTCTTTAAAAGTAAGCATGTTGTTGGCACCTTGATAGATGTAAATCTTAAAGTAACTTTTTTATTATATTTTTTTGTATAAAGAAATATTTATTTATGATTTATTTGCAATATATATATATATATACATATTACCTTTTAAAAGTTGTGTTTTTTAATTATATTTGATTCTAATTTTATTAATAAAAATAAGTTGGAGTAAGAATTTAAAATAAATTTAATGATGATAAACTTAAGAAAAAAAGTTAGTAGAGCATTAGCCTAAAATTAATTTTTTTTTTCTTCCTAGGATTCTAGGAATCTAGGATCAATCTATCTGTCGTCTATAACCTCATGGTAGGTCTATGATACAACTTGTTTCATGCATGCAATGCAATTTCGGTCGATAGGATTGTGACATGTGGGTAGGATGACTTGAGATGCAATACAATTTTTCACATGTCACAATCCTATCGGTCAAAATTATATTGCATGCATGCAACAAGTTGCATCATAAACTCATCCAAACTCACATAATAACAAATGAGTGAGATTTATTAATGACAAAGAATTGCAACCCGAACATGATGAAGTTTATTACCATAAATTAATTCTAAATAAAAAACATCATGCTTAGCACATTTAACTAATCTAATTATAATTAAATACTACGAGAGCAATTTGTTTTTTTCTTGATAAAGACTGCAACTTGTCATTCACAAGCCAAAATTTTTCTCACCACCAAATAAGAAAAATAATTGAAAAAGAATGAAAGTCCTTTACTGAAAAGAAATAAATGGTATGAAAAGCAGGTGAAGTGAAAATGAAATCTCCACCAAGAAAAAAAAGAAAAGAAAAGTGAAAAATATGTTAATCTGCATTTGTGATTTGTGAATAATAAAGCAAAATGTGATTACCCTTATTACAGTTAGAAAGAGTATTTTAAGCAAACATGGAAATTATGGTACAGACTGACAAAATCCCAAATTGCAAGAATGTCTTTGTATTTCATCATATAGACAAGAGAGTTGATCTAAATGATAAAAAAAATTTAATATCACTTAAATGACATTTTAAATTTAATAATGTAATTATCTCTGCTAAAATTATTTTTTTTATCATAACTAAATACGCGAAATTAATTGTATCAGAATTAATTTGTACAAAGTTTTGTTGGCCAACCAAAAAATATTCCCTGAGAGACATTGAAGAGAAAGCGAAGCATTGAGTTTTATTCTCCAACCCCATTTCCCAATTTTATTCTTTAATCTTTACTTTCCCTTCCTTCCTTCCATCCATTCCTTTCTTTCACTCAACTCAAGCAAACCCTAGAAAGCAATTTACCTTACACCTAAATGGGATCATCCCACAAGCCTTAGAATCCATAGCAAGATCCACAAATAGCAACTTTCAGCTCACACCCACTTCAATTATGGCCGCATTTTTCCTCATCTTCTTCTTCCTCTTCAGAATCCTAGCTTCCACCCCAGTTTCATCCTTTTCTTTCACTGATTTTGAGAAGGATCTGGAATTTGGGTCCAGTGTTCTGCTTTATGGGGGTTCCAAGGTCGTTAATGGTGGTTCTGCGGTTAAAATTTCAGGGTCTAAGAGCCATGGAGGAGGAGTCATGTACAAGAAACCCATCAAGCTTTTTGAAGGTAAACCGAAGCAATTAGTCTCTTTTACTTCTTATTTTGCATTTTCGATCTCGTTGGTGGATGGTGGTGGTTTGGCTTTTGTTATGGTTCCAAGTGGTTCTGAAGATGATGTATCTGATAAAACTGCATCTGGGGTTTCTTCTAAATTGAACAGAAGAAAATCTAAGATTGTTGATGTTGAATTTACTGATTCTAAGTTTGGTAGAAATGGTGATTCTGTTTGTAATGTGGCCATTAATGTGGGTGATTTAGCACCAGCTAAAGCAAGCAATACATCTATTATCAAAATGGCTCTAAGAAGTGGGGAAAAACTTCATACTTGGATTGATTATGAAGCGAGTTCAAAGAGGTTAGAAGTGAGATTGAGTCAGTATGGTCATTCTAGGCCATCTGATCCATTGCTTTGGTACTCAATAGACTTCTCAGACATATGGGAAGCAAGTGAAATGCTTGTGGGGTTTAGTCCAGTGAAGGGGAATAGTAGTAGTTCTCAATCCCAATCAAGTTTTCTCTATTCATGGAACTTCATGCCAAGGTATTTTCCACATTGGATGCACTCAGAGCCTCTGGATCCAAAAGCTCTGGCCAAGAACTCTGAAACTGTGACAGTTAAACCAAGGAGTGATTGTGTTTTAAGAGTTATGGCTGCAATGATATTTGGTGGTGGATGTGGTGCATTGGCTGCATTTGTTGTGCTTTACTTGTGGACCATCTTCGGGAACCGGCGTCCGGTGGTGCCGGAAGAGTATGTTGAGGAGAAGCCTGTAGATTTTGAGTACAAGAAGGTGAACATAGTTGTAGATAAAGCCATCAAAGATGGTAAGGAGTAGACCTTCTGGAGAGATTGAGAGAACTGGTTGGAAGCATTTGGGATGTACATTAATGTGTTTCTTGTTGTTTTCAGGTTCTTATCTTCTATTGTAGTCTGGTGAAGAACTATTCTGTTTAGCTTTATTTTTTTGTTATTAATGTCTATTTGAACAAATTGAGATCCAACTTTGGCATTAAAGATATAGCATAATTAGCTTGTGTTAAAAATGAATGTGAGTTTTCACCAGAAAAAATGAAGGTGAGTCGCAAGTAATTGTACTCTCGATCTGTATATTCAGTGGTTCATCCCTGAAAGATTGAGGCTGAGTTCTATGGATTGAAATATTGAAGGTCACCTACGTACTATGAAGTGAAAATAAAAGCAATGAAGAGATGAAGACATTGTCGGCAAGTATATTGTAAGTTGTCATTCCTTCATCTTTTTTATTCTCTCCATTACTTTTTCTATTCTACCAAGCACACCCTTGGTCAAATTTCAACTTCCAAAAATCCAGAGACACAGATATGTTTGGGAATTGAAAAGGAAAGGAAAGAAAAAAAAAACAAAAAAGAAAGAGGAGAGATTGAGATTTGAGAGAATAGAAGAGTAAATAAAGGAGAATATTTAATTGATATAATTTTTTAACAAATGCATCTCTTAATTAATAGATTAATCATGATGTTTGGTATGTCAATATTTTAATAATAATAATATAATCCACTATTGTTTTTTTTTTTTTATCAAAATCTCTCAAATTACTGAAATTAGCCTAATCAACAGATTGAGCCGCCTATATTTAGTATTTACGTTGTCCTATCAAAATTTAGGTCCAGAATCATAAGTTATGGGCTAAATGGGTAGAAAAGCCCAGAACATTATTTATGAGCAATTGGACTTGGTAATGAAAGTTCCCTTCTCTCCATTTTCGTCTTGTTCTCAAGTGATTCTAATTTATTTGTGAAAGCTCTCAATCTCATATCATTGGGCAGACGTAGGATTGAAGTCCCATATCTTACAAATTGTATTGATCAAGAGAAATAACATTTTGATCAAAGATATTCAAGTCCTACGTTTTTAAAGCTCATATGAAAATATAAAATAATAGCACTTGTTTGAACAATAGTAAGATGGAAACAGCTAAAAAAAATCATGAAACCATCCATCCATGTATGTCACGTTGTTCCTCCTCTTCTTCCTCTTCCTCTTCCTCTTCCTCTTCATACTCTCACACCCGCATCAAAATCAATCACATATCATGGTGTTCTTCCTCTTCATCTCCATATTCATCCTCCTCAACAGTGGCATCTTGGTACTGCTGATACTCCGAAACCAGATCGTTCATGTTGCTTTCTGCCTCAGTGAACTCCATCTCATCCATGCCTTCCCCTGTATACCAATGCAGGAAAGCCTTCCTCCTGAACATGGCTGTGAACTGCTCGCTCACCCGCCTAAACATTTCCTGGATCGACGTCGAGTTCCCTATGAATGTGGAAGCCATCTTCAACCCTGTTGGAGGGATATCACACACAGTTGATTTGACATTGTTTGGAATCCATTCCACAAAGTAGGAGGAGTTCTTGTTCTGCACATTGATCATCTGTTCATCAACCTCCTTTGTGCTCATCTTGCCTCTGAACATAGCGGAGGCTGTGAGGTAGCGTCCATGCCTGGGATCAGCAGCACACATCATGTTCTTGGCATCCCACATTTGCTGTGTGAGCTCTGGCACGCTCAGAGCTTTGTACTGCTGCGAACCCCGAGAGGTAAGAGGAGCAAAACCCACCATGAAAAAGTGAAGGCGAGGGAAGGGGATGAGATTCACAGCCAGTTTGCGAAGATCAGAGTTCAGCTGGCCAGGGAACCTCAGACAACATGTCACTCCAGACATGGTGCCGGAGATCAAATGGTTCAGATCACCGACTGCTCCACCACCATACAAAATCAATAGTGTTATTAGAATAGTTAGTGATTAACCTATATATATAATTTAACTACTTAGAATATTATTATATGCTTTGTAGAATCTCTAGGAAACCTATCATAACAACCCAACATTAACAAATAAGGGTACTTAGTTTCTTTAAGTAGCAAAAGCCAAAAAGCATTTCTAACAGGAGTTTGAATCATATTGCATTCAACAATTCAATCAAGAGTAAGGTAGCTACTAGTATATCAATGAGATAAATTGTTTTTTTCTAGTCTGGGATTTTTCAGATTGTTGGATTGTTGAGAATGTTTGAATCATGATTCATTCAACTATTCAATCAAGAGTAAGCTACTAATAAACTAATGATCTTACAGCTTGGTGTGGTGAGCTTGAGAGTGCGAAAGCAAATGTCATACAGGGCTTCGTTATCAAGCACCATGCATTCATCTGCATTCTCAACGAGCTGGTGGACAGATAGAGTAGCATTGTATGGCTCCACGACGGTGTCAGAGACCTTTGGAGAAGGGAAAACTGAGAAAGTAAGCATCATTCTGTCTGGATATTCCTCTCTCACCTTCGAAATCAACAGAGTTCCCATTCCTGACCCTGTTCCTCCACCCAGAGAATGGCACACCTGAAAACCTGCAAATTCATATCAATCAAAACTAATGTTCATACTTCAAACATGAAATCTTGAAAGAGAAATGGATGAACAGTACAGAGTACAGACCTTGCAAGCAATCGCAGTTCTCTGCTTCCTTGCGAACAACGTCGAGAACGGAATCAATGAGTTCGGCGCCCTCGGTGTAATGGCCTTTGGCCCAGTTGTTTCCGGCGCCGGACTGGCCGAAGACGAAATTGTCGGGTCGGAAGATCTGACCGTAGGGTCCGGTCCTCACGCTATCCATGGTTCCTGGTTCGAGGTCCATAAGCACAGCCCTGGGGACGAACCTGCCGCAACTGGCTTCATTGTAGTAGACATTGATCCTCTCAAGCTGAAGATCGGAGTCGCCGGTGTAGGTTCCGGTGGGGTCGATGCCGTGCTCGGCGCAGACAACCTCCCAGAACTTGGCTCCGATCTGGTTGCCGCATTGGCCACCCTGAATGTGAAGGATTTCTCGCATGGTGGTGGGAGTGAAGAAGGGAGGAGAGTAGCGAGTACGAGGTGTTCGATGAAATGCGCAAGAGAGGGATGCAGGGGGAAAAGGGAATAGATGATTGTTTAATTTTATAGAATTAGGAAATGAAGTTGAATGGGTGAAACTGAAAAGGTAGGATTATTTGAAATAGTAATGGTAATGGAGGAAGGAGAGGGGATTGTATGAATGGTTTTGCAGAAATGGTGAGGTGGAAAATGGAATTGCATTGCTTCAAAATAGCTTGCGTTGGATGGATCCTATATATCTTGTGCTGTTATTGCCTATTTGTGCTTCCTTTCCTATGCTATTTTTAACCTCTTTTGTTACCTTCCAATTCCAATTTTGGGAATCTGACAAATTCTTCCTCACAATATCTCAAATGCAAAATTAGAGTTTTCTTTGTTTTTTCTTTAAATAAAGGTTTTGTTAGTTTTGGATTAGCACCGAAATTTTATCCATTTTATATTATGATTTATGAATTATGAGTTGCAACTTATGTCTCTCTTGATTATGATATTCAAAAACAACCTATGTTTCATTTGACTAGTTACCCCATCTTTTGTTTCATAGAAAGCTATTGATGAATATTGAATACACTTTGCATATACTAGTGAGTTTACCCTCATCTAAAATGTATGTTAATTTTTTGAATAAAAAATTTTAATTTTGAATGTGAGTAAAAGTTAATTTAAAAAAGGATAAAGTATCTTTGCTGCTCCCAAACTTTACTGCAATGTTTATTTTTGTTCCTAAACTTTTTTTTTGGTTCATGCCTACCCCCAAACTTTCAGTTTTGTTCATGCCTACCCTCAAACTTTCAGTTTTGTTCATACTTGCCTTTTTTGCTAACATCGTTAACTTGCTTGACGGAATTTGCTGACGTGGATGATGAATGTGTATTTTTTTGCCACGTCATTGTCCACCTCACCTTTAACTTTTTACTTTTATTAAAAAAAATTAATCTAATCTAAATAAAAAAAATATTTTAGGATAAAAGTTTGATTTTTTTAATTTGGATTAGGTTAATTTTTTTAAAATAAAAGTAAAAAAGTTAAATATGAGATGTAAAATGAGGTGGCAAAGAGATACACATTCATAGTCCACGTCAGAAAATTCCGTCAAACAAGTTAACGGTGTTAGCAAAAAGGGCAGACATGAATAAAATTACAAGTTTGGGGGTAGGTATGAACCAAAAAAAAATTTGAGACAAAAATGAACATTACAGTAAAATTTGAGGGCGGCATACCCTTTAAAAAAACATTTTGCTAACTTTCCCTTTTATAACTCCTTATTTTGTTTTATTTATTATACTAACAGAATTTGATAATTAAAATTAGGTTAAATTAGCATATTGGTCCTTATAATTTACTTCAGTTTCAATCAAATACTTTTAAATATGTGCTCCAACTTCCAAATTTACAGCTTTAGGAAACGGTGACTATGGAGTTTTTACAAGTTTGTGGGTTTTGTCTTTCGACATAGTAAATACATAAATAAGTAACAAATTTATGAATGAATGAATATATTGTATATGATCATATTCCAAGAATATTGTGGAGTCCATGTCCACTTATTAAAACTCGCTTAAGTATCTTATAATGTGTGAGAATGCTAAATCTCTTATAAAATAAAGTAAAAAGGAGTATTTAAGAAGAAGAAGAATAGAGAGAAGATGAAGAGAAGTATGATCATGTCCCGTTTTTTATTATCTACAATTGCATACATCTTCTATCTATAGGGTTACAAGGATAATTTCCAACCATGAGTTACATTGAGATAAGAATGGTACACAATTGCATACATCTTCTATCTATAGGGTTATAAGGATAATTTCCAACCATGAGTTACATTGAGATAAGAATGGTACATAATGCCTAATCAATGGCATAAATCCTATTCAATTTGAGTTATAGAGTCGTTGATTTGAAAGTATTTGGAGACTAATGGATATCCATTTTATATTATTTACAACAAAATCATCTAAAACATTTTGGACATAAGATAATTTTTTTCTTCTTTCTTCATAGAAATCATGATTTAAACTAAAATAACGTTAGTTACAAAGTCCACCATTAAAACCGAAATACACTTCTACTAAACTTCTATGGGAATATAACTCCAACACAGTCATCATAGAAACAAGTTTTTCTTTACAAAAAAAGACAAGTTTTCAAAAAAACAGGCATGATAAAGGATAAAGGGAAAGTGTTTCAAAACAGCTTGTTTTGTCATTCGATCAGCACATGTGTTTCTTTCTCTATGAATATGATTCACCTAAAACTCAAAGTATTTCATAAGGGTGAATATGCAAAACAAGTCAAAGGATCCAAGTGATGAGAACTACAATTAAAATCATTAGAGATCATATTATGGAGCATCACTTAAGAATCAAAATCAAATCATTCTCATTTTGTTTCAAACTAAGTAACTACTATTGCCATCTGATTTCATCTCAAATGAAATTCAAAATGCATTCACATCACAAGCAAGAGAGATAAGAAATTTATCCGAGGCCAAAATTCAATATAAATATACGGAGGGATTTTCACTCTTAACTAATATTAGGGGTTTGATTCTTGATTTTATGTATGGAACAATTTTAAATTATTGTAAGAGTTATTTTATTCTTTTAGGTGCCTACAAATCAGCGAGAAACGGTGGATACTGGTTCCAACAAAAAAAAATACAAGGAGGGATTCATTATTTTCTCGTTCAGTCTTTTCAAAAATAAAAAATTTAATATCTTCTTTTAAAATATATATGTTTTTTTGGTGTTTTTTTTGTGAAAGACATTGGGTCAAGCTGAAACTGGGCCTGGGCCTGGGCCTGGGCCTATTCTCTCCACCTTTTTGTTAATTGTTCTATAAGTTTGGATAGGTTGGTGAGTTGAGCGAACCCCATATGGAAATAAGACTCTCAGCTAACATATAAATTTGTTCTTGCCAAATTGTAGATATATTCCAAAATGTCATAACCCTTAAATCATCATAAATCCAGAGGTTTCATATCTACAAACAAGCATATAATTTATTTTCTTAATTTTAAAAAATATAGTATAAAATAATAAAAACTTATTTATTTCTCCATTTTTTTAATAACTACCCATCTCATATATATTTTTTCTCTCTCACATCCTCCTCCTATTTTAGATTTTTCTTATATTTTTTTGATGAAAAAATCATTATTTTGTAACACCAAATATTTAAGATACATTATAAATGTTTCACAATTTTCTTTTAGGAAAAAACTTAAGTCAAGTTTCTTGTATCTTTGTCATCAAGTTCTCCAATATAAATATGACACGTGACAAAAAATGTTTAAATGACCAATCACAGACGAGAATGTAGAAGACCACCTTTTATTTAACCAATCATAAAAAAAGAAAGCATAAATATAACATATGATTGATGAAACTTATGACAATATAAAATACTTGACTTAAGTTTTTTTCTTTTACAAATATATTTTTTAAAAAAGAATACTTCAAACACTACCAAAAAAAATTATATTAATATCAAATAAATAATAACCAACGTCATTTTTTATTAACATTATCTATTAATTTAGTTGTTATAACTTATAATTGACGTCAATCAACCTTGAAAGGATTAGCATTAGTTATAAATCATAACAAATTGGCTAAAGGTCTATTTTGGTCCTCAATGTTTACATGAAGTTTAATGTTGGTCCTCAAAGTTTTTTTTTGTCGATTTTAGTCATCGAGCGTAACAACATTAACTTTTTGTCGTTAAATGATGACGTGGCATTCTTATATGGCACACCCTCTCTCTTACATGTCATATTTTAATGACGTAACATGACAGATCACTGCTACGTCACCCCACATTGCCACATCATCATCTTTTCTCCTTCAAAATCATCATTATCATCATCATCTGGGGTGACGTGGCAGTGATGTGTCATGCCACGTCATTAAAATATGACACGTAGAAGAGAGGATGTGCCATATAAAAATGTCACGCCATCATTTAATGGCAAAAAGTTAACGGTGTTACGTTCGAGGACCAAAATCGACCAAAAAAAACTTTGAGGACCAACATTAAACTTCATGCAAACATTGAGGACCAAAATAGTACTTTAGCCTAACATATTTTTAACAAATACTAAAATTGTAATTTTTTTATAATTAAAGAGGAATATTAAATCTTAAATATACTTTTAAGAATTGAATAACTTTTTACCCAAAATAAAATATACAGTATCTTTATATATTTCAGATTTTCCCCTGAATCATTCCTTCATTTAATCCAGATCCGCGAATCATTCATGATTACAGAAATCATCTAATAAAGCAACTTCCTTAACCAACAAAACCAAATCAGTGAACTTTCAAACTAACGCGCTTTCACAGAGCATGAAACGAGGTCGTTTAAGCCTTTGTGGGACGTGGATGAATGGAGTCCACACCAAGGCAGAATTCCTTTCCAAGAAACGGCTAAGCTTAACCCCTTCAAGAACAATCTAGAAATTCTTCTCTCTCTACAATCTTATATAACGCCTCCAAACCCCTATCCTTATCTCATCCTACTCTTATCTCTCACAATGGGTATGGTATTTGGAAAAATCAGTGTGGAAACCCCAAAATACGAAGTCATCAAATCCACCTCCGACTACGAAATCCGCAAATACCCACCATCTGTAATAGCCCAAGTCACCTACGATCCATCCCAATTCAAGGGAGACAAAGATGGAGGCTTTTTCATCTTGGCGAATTACATTGGGGCTTTTGGGAAACCCCAGAACGCAAAGCCAGAGCAGATTGCCATGACTGCTCCTGTCATAACCAAGAACACAGAGGGCTCTGGTGAAGGTGAAGGTGAAGCAGTGGCTATGACAGCTCCAGTTGTGACCAAGGAGGAGGACAAGATGGTGACAATGGAGTTCATATTGCCTTCCAAGTATGGGAAAGCTGAGGAGGCACCTCAGCCGTTGGATGAGAGGGTGAAGATCAGAGAGGAAGGTGAGGTCAAATATGGGGTTGTGAGATTTGGGGGTGTGGCCAGTGAAAAAGTGGTTCGGGAAAAGGTGGAGAAGCTGAAGGAGAGCTTGGAGAGAGATGGGGTTAAGGTAATTGGGGATTATGTGTTGGCTAGGTACAACCCACCTTGGACTTTGCCTATGTTCAGAACTAATGATGTTATGATCCCAATTGAATGAGTAAATTGTTGGTGTTTTAGGGGAAGAAGGTCTTGTAAATAAATAAAGTGATGCATGTGGTTTCTTGTATAAGTAAAAAGGTTTCAGTAGTTAAGGAGAAGCTTGGACACATTACATTTACAGATGAGTTTATGAATCTTATGATAAAATTTCTGTTGTATTTTCAAGTGTGGTTATATTAAGTCATAGACCAGATATCTCATATCTAGCCATTTTCTTATTGCCCAGTGTGGTCAGTGGTGTTGTATTTCATCCTATTCCTGTTTATCAGTACTTCATTGCAGAAATCAGTTTTTTTGAGCTGCAGAATTTAAGAAATTATTATGACATGTCTCCATTAATCCAATGTTAATTTATGTTGATTTGAAAAAAAAAAGGTGTTACTTTATATTAATTTTTTAAACAAATTTAACTTTTTTTAATGGAAAAACAAATTTAACTTTAAATATGAGTAAAAAGTTACTTAAATTTTTTTTTTTTTAAAAAAAAAAAGCTTTTTGCTAACTTTCCCTTTTATAACTCCTTGTATTGTTTTATTTATATTATACTAATAGAATTTGATGATTAAAATAAGGTTAAATTAATATCTTGGTCCTTAAAATTTATATTAATTTTCATTTTCAGTCAAATCCTTAGAAACAAAAGGGTTTCAAATTTACAGCTTCAGAAAACGGTGACTTTGGATTGGGGTTTATTGTGGATTTTGTCTTTCTAGATAGTAAATACATAAGTAAGTGATAAATTTATGAATGAGTGAATATATTGTATATGATCATATTCCAAGAATATTGTGGAGTTCTATGTCCACTTATTGAAATGATTTAGTATTGTTTAAGTAAAATTTTGAGTTCGAGACTTTGTAAATATATTTATTCTTGTTTGGAGACTATCTTACTATAATTAAATGTATGATAAGAGTCGAGTTTAAATTAATCGAGAGAGTACTTTAAAAATCACTAATGAAATTCAAAATGCACTCACAACTCTCAAGCAAGAGAAGTACCTCAAAATTTTATCCGGGGTTAAAATGCAATATACATACAAGGGGAATTTATTTTTTTGTCTTTCAGCCTTTCGTAAATAAAAAAAAACAAAAATTTCATTTCTAAAATTCATGAGTTTTAGGCTTTATTTCTTTGTGAAAGACAATGGGCCTTTGCTGAAATTGGGCCGTTTCTCTCCACCTCTTTTTTTGAGGGACTCTCCACCTTTTTGATAGTTGTATTATAAGGGTCCATTTGATTGTAAAAAAAATAGAAATATAAGTGTGATTATCATATTTAGTAAATTTAAAAAATATAATTTATACAGTGTGCAACTCCATAATATTCCATTCTATAAACACATGATAGTGGTTTTTTAAATGGTTAACCGAATCACGAATAAGTGACATGTGGCACCGCTAGATGGCCTCGAACGTGGCCTCCCTCCATGTTCACCCGCAAGTCTCCTTACAACAGAGAGTGGGGGAACCCCTAAGACCGTGGGTCGAGCCCCATGCTCAAGAATGTGGGTCGACCACGTTCCTCTCTACTTCAAGTATAAATACCTCTTACCTGGGGGACTTGAAGAAGAAGAACGACAAATGCAACACAGTACCATACAACGAGATCCTTATTACCTGAAGTATATCCAATAGACATCAGAGCATACTCATTCACTCATAGGATTCACACATCCTTTTGCTCTAAGCACCACCTAGAGACTCTTGCTCTCTTATCCTCTACACAAGGTACCTCCAACAGGTGACTTGTCCGTCCAGAGTATCATATACATCCTAGCCGCACACAGCAACTACAGATAACACTCTTGCCTAACGGCTCCCATCCCCTCTTCGAACTACATGGACTTTGATCCCTTAACAAGGGTAAATAGCACCTAGGTCATCACCTAAGGACAAGTCCCCCAAGGTTAAAACCGTGCGGTCCTTATTTCATATCACAAATTATCTGAATCAGAAATGACAATTACACTGTGTTTGGTTAAAAAAATAAAAATAAAATAAAATAATCTTTTTCTATCACGTTAAAAAATTAACAAAAATTACCGACATGATGATTTGACAAAGCCAAAATTTTGTTTTGTTTTGTTTTGTTTTGAGGATATTAATAGGGTGGATGGCACTTGTCTAGTCACTACTGATTTGTCAATTAATACCGAAAAAAAGAAGTTATTTTCACACTTGATGTTCTATTCTACCCACGTGACCATCACCATCTCTTATTCGGTTGCAAACCCATTTTAGTCATTTCAGTCATGAGGATGCCCAGATGGGGACATTTGAGAGCAAAATCGTCCAAAAGAAAATTAAATCTTGAATTGATTTCTCAATCCCTAATACGGAACGTGGGATATGTTCTTGCTTGGGAAATAAGTGAAATTCTTTTGCCAATTGTTTATATATTCTAAAATGTCATAACTCATAACCCTTAAATCATCATAAATCAAATTTATATCACATAAATGTTTACTAATATATTTGAGAAAGGAAATACCTTAAACACTACAAAAAAAAAACAAATTTATATCACTTAATCCACAGGCAGGAATAAAGATTACACAATCAACAACAAAGCAACTTCCTTAACAAACAAGGCAAAATAAGAGCGGTTAGTCTATGATGCAATTTGTTGCATGTGAGTAATGTAATTTTGGCCGATGCGATTATGACATGTGAATAGAATGACTTGATATGCAATACAATTTTTCGCGTATCACAATCCTATCGAACGAAATTATATTACATGCATGCAATAAATTTCTTCTATACTCACCCAAATCAGAACACTACTTTTCAAGTCTCAGAAGTCAAAACCAACGCACGCGCGTTCACAAAGCATGAATGATGAAACGATGTCGTTCCGCGGGACGTGGATGATTGGAGTCCACACCCGCAAGGCAGATTACCACCGCTCACTCTCAAACGTACGACACAATTCCTTTCCAAGAAAGAAACGGCTAAGCTCTTATAATGTATCCTTCATTGTCTCTCTATATATTGGCTTCAAACGCCGATCTTTCTTCTCATCCTACTCTCTTAATTCTTACCTATCTCTCACAATCACAATGGGTGATGTAATTGGAAAAATCAGTGTGGAAACCCCAAATTACGAAGTCGTCCAATCCACCACCGACTATGAGATCCGCAAGTACCCACCTTCTGTGATAGCCGAAGTCACCTATGATCCATCCAACTTCAAGGGAGACAAAGATGGAGGCTTTTACATTTTGGCTGATTACATTGGGGTTTCTGGGAAGCCCCAGAACGCAAAACCAGAGCAGATTGCTATGACTGCCCCTGTCATAACCAAGAACACAGAGGGCTCTGGTGAGAGTGAAGCAGTGGCTATGACAGCTCCAGTTGTGACCAAGGAGAAGGACAAGATGGTGACAATGGATTTCATATTGCCTTCCAAGTATGGGAAAGCTGAGGAGGCACCTAAGCCGTTGGATGAGAGGGTGAAGATCAGAGAAGAGGGTGAGGTCAAATATGGGGTTATGAGATTTGGGGGTTTGGCAAGAGAAAAAGTGGTTCAGGAAAAGGCGGAGAAGCTGAAGGTTAGCTTGGAGAGAGATGGGCATAAGGTGATTGGGGATTATGTGTTGGCTAGGTACAACCCTCCTTGGACATTGCCTATGTTCAGAACTAATGATGTTATGATCCCAATTGAATGAGTTAGTTGTTCAGAACTAGGGAATGCACAAGTTTGTAGTATTTTATAGTATTTCTAGCATCCTTGAGTTCGTATATATAAATTCATGCATAATAGTTTTATAGTTCTTAAAGGCTGAAGTAGAATTGTAGTGTATGTGAAGGTTTTAGTTCTTTTGTGGTTACCATGCACTTGTTTCTCAGTTGCTGCGCCAAAATTTCTGGTTTTACATTTTTCTGCTGTGTTTTCAAGTGTGGTTATATTATATTTAATCATAGACAAAATAATCTAGCAGTTTTTTTTTTTTTTTTTGCCCAGTATGTGGTGTCTGATCCTGTTCCTGTTTATCATGACTTCTCTCTTCATTCTAGAAATCTGTTTTTTTAGACTGCAAAATTTAAGAAATTATTATGGCCAAGCATACAAGTTTAAGTATTATTGGTAGCATGGCAAAAATTCCATTTTGGATATGTTTCACTTATATTCTAAATCAGTCTTCTATGTTTACAAGTTATTTTAAATAAGTTCTTTTTCCTAACATCGTTAGTGTCTACGTTAAATGATGACGTGGACAATTAATATGGACTAAATATTTTTTATACTTCTCCTTTTAAACGGATGTGAATGATATTGAACCACTTAAAACCTAAAATAAACTAAAATAGAAGCTTAATGTGTACATAGATTTATAAAAAAACAAAGGCAAAATATACAAAAACCCAAAATGAACTGAAAAAGAGACCACGTAGGAAAGAAGTTTTTTTCACAATCGGCTGTTCATGCCATTATTTAATGGAGAAGAGTAACGGTTTATGGCAAAAGGGTCTATTTAGACCAACTTGCTAACATAAATGATTGATTTAGAATTTTTGAAATATAAAAGATTGGTTTAAAATTTGAGTAAAATATAGAAGATAAAAATAGAATTTTAACTTTGAATTTTTAATATTATTTATTAATATTAACAGAGGAAAGCAAATATATTTTCATGCCTTGCCTATTAATTGATGCAAAATTCCATATCTAAAGCTCACTTTATTTAGTTTACGAACGACTCATTTAAAAATAATATAACATAAAATTTTTTTTGTTTATTTTACATATATTATTATATTTAAATATATTATGAACATTCATTTTATTTATATATATATATATTAAATTTATTATGTTATTGTGTATAAATATCTTTAAATTTTAATCAATAAAACATATAAAAAATATAAAAAGATAAAATCTATAAATTAATATAATATATAAGTTAATTTTTTTCATGCGTATAAATTATTTAGCTCAATTATTAAGCTCATAAATAGTTTTGTTAATTAAACGAATTAAATTTAACCATGATTTTTGTTTGCTTGTTTTAAAGTTCGAGCTCAAAATTGAGTTTATCTTATTTTAAACAAATCAAATTTAAATATTTAAGATTTGATTCAACTCATTTACAATCGTGCTTGGAGCTACACTCTCTCCCTTGAGCTTCCTTCCTGGGGTAACAGTACTGGTAAACCGGCCATGACTTACTAAACTACTCATCACTGAAGTATAAACTCATTGACCAAAAGCTATTAAAAACTCACTAAATTGATCATTGGCTTAAGGAATTTGGATTTTGGACCCATGAATTAAAGTGTGTACGGAAATCTTCTTGTACATTTCGCTTTCTAAGTTCTAACTTAGGCGGCTCACCTAATAAAAAAAAAGGGTTTTGTAATTTTGTTTACTTCATTTCGCGTTCAGACGTAACAAATTAAATATTTAACAAGTCAAGTATTTTGTTGGCCAAATGACTCTTTTGGTCCTCAACGTTTGCATCAAGTTTAATATTGGTCTTCAACATTTTTATTTTGGTCAAAATTGGTCCTCCAGCATAACTCCGTCTGATTTTCTTTGTTAAATGCTGACGTGGAAGGCTTATATAGCACACCCTCTCTCCTACGTGTCATATTTGGATGATATGACACCCTCTCTCACTCCAACTCAGCAAAATGACGCCGTTTTACTAAGTTGGAGTGAGAGAGAAGTGATGCAAAATGACGTCGTTTTGCTGAATTGGAGTGAGAGATGGTGTCATATCATCCAAATATGACACGTAGGAGAGAGGGTGTCCCACATAAGCCTTCCACGTCAGCATTTAACAAAAAAAATCAGACGGAGTTATGCTGGAGGACCAATTTTGACCAAAATAAAAATGTTGAGGACCAAAAATAACTTTTTGAAACGTTGAGGACCAATATTAAACTTAGTGTAAACGTTGAGGACCAAAAGAGTCATTTGGCCTATTTTGTTTTAGAGGAAAAGTAGTATGATTTTGAATGAGTAAAATATTACTTTGGTCCTTTTTAGATAGCACTTTTCTCAATTTGGTCCTTCTTAGATGGTCTTTCTCAATTTAGTCCTTTTTAGATTAATCAGTTATCAATTTGGTCCTTACCGTTAAAATTACTAACGGAGTTAGTTGAGGTGGATAATTTGGGGTAACTTTATAATTTTTAAATATTAAGAGGGTTTTTTAATGTAATTATTTTGGGAAATTTTATAATTTTCACAAATTGAAAATGGTACCATATTTCTTTTACAATTTGTGAAAATTACAAAATTGTCCCAAAATAATTACATTAAAAAGCCCTATTATTATTTAAAAATTATAAATTTATCCTAAATTATCCACCTCAGCTAACTCCGTTAGTAATTTTAACGGTAAGGACCAAATTGATAACTGATTAATCTAAAAAGGATTAAATTGAAAAAGGTCATCTAAGAAGGACCAAATTGAGAAAAGTGCTATCTAAAAAGGATCAAAATAATGTTTTACTCGATTTTGAATATTATATTGAGAAGTTGACATTTTTTTTAAATTAATAAAAAAAACAGTATATTTCCATACAGAAGTCGGACATGTCTCTCTTCACAAGTCACAAGCTTTTCCTGAAATAAAATATAATATATTTTCTTATACAAAAATATGATTTTTGAGCTTTTTTTTTTTTTTTTTATGAACCACAATGGGTCATGGTTGGAAATTGGCCGATTCCCTCCTCCTTTTTGTTAATTTTATTACGAGAGAATGCATGAATCTTGGATAGTTTGATGAAATGGGTAAACCCAATTTGTTAAAGAGAATTATGTCTATATTAATATGGCTCTGAACTTTTTAATATCACATAAATAAAGTGTGACATAAAAAAAATAATTTTTTAATATTACTCAATAAATAACTTCTCATAAGTAACTTCTAAATGAATAACTTCTCACAAAAATTGAGAAAAGTATTGGAGATACACATAAAAATATAGTAGATTATTGTTATAAAAGATTTAAAAAATAACTTTAATATATTATTTTTTAAAAATAACTATAACATATTTCATATTTTTCATATACCTTTTCCTACAATCTTTTATTTTTAATATTTTCTTATACAAAATATAATTTTCTGGGCTTTTATTTTTTTGTGAACAACAATGGGTCATGGTTGGAAATGGACTGATTCTCTCCTCTTTTTGTTATATATTATGAGAGAATGCATGAGGTTGATGAAATGAGTGACCAATTTGGTAAGAAAAATATTTTTTTAAAAAAAAAAGTGGTAAGAGAAATATTTTAAGATTAATTGATCAATCAACAACCCTGCAGTTTTCTTTTGTCAATCTAACATAATTAACAAGAATGAGTAAATCAGAAATTTAAAGGTATATTAAACAAATCAAAGATAAGTGATTTATATAAAACAAGGGTCAAAATAATATTTTTGCCACTAATGTTTTACTGAATTTTTTTTCATTAATTATCGTTTTTATATGTTAACACTACAAAAAAAAAATTAAGTTTAGCATTAATCAATTCACGTCAATCTTTATTAATTGGCATTATAGTATCGATATTTATTAATTTTGTTACAAGTAAAACTAAAATATTCTCCACACACTCTAATATTAGTTGACTAATGCTAAACTACGTGAATGAATGCTCATCACAAACGCATGGCAGAATCATTCCCGCTCAACCTCAGTGTCAAACTTAGGATTTTAGATCCTCTCCATTCTCCCTAAAATACGTGAAGAAATGCACTATTTTTACACGTTATAATCATTTGATTCGTTAACTCAGTAACTAAGAATATGCAAACCAACCGTAATTCAACACTTTTAACTAATCCATTCTTCAAGAAGAATCCAGAATTCTAATATATCATCAATGTCTCTATATATTGGGTTCAAGCGCCTCTCTAAATCTTCTCTCACTCTTGCACCTTTATCTATCACTTCCAAGCTCACCCCTTCACGATTCCTAATGGATGAGGTATTTGGAAAAATCGAAGTCGAAACCCCAAAATACGAATCGATCAAATCCACCCCCTACTATGAAATCCGCAAATACCCACCATCTGTGATAGCTGAATTCACCTATGATCCATCCCAGTTCAAGGGTGACAAAGATGGAGGCTTTTTCATTTTGGCTCATTACATTGGGGCTTTTGGGAAGCCCCAGAACGCAAAGCCTGAGCAGATTGCTATGACTGCTCCTGTCATAACCAAGAACACAGAGGGTTCTGGTGAAGGTGAAGCTGTGGCTATGACAGCTCCAGTTGTGACTAGAGAGAAGGACAAGAGGGTGACAATGGAGTTCATATTGCCATCCAAATATGGGAAAGCTGAGGAGGCACCTAAGCCGTTGGATGAGAGGGTGAAGATCAGAGAAGAGGGTGAGGTGAAATATGGGGTTGTGAGATTTGGGGGTGTGGCAAGTGAAAATGTGGTTCAGGAAAAGATTGAGAAGCTTAAGAAGAGCTTGGAGAGAGATGGATACAAGGTGATTGGAGATTATGTGTTGGCTAGGTACAACCCACCTTGGACATTGCCTATGTTCAGAACTAATGATGTTATGATCCCAGTTGAATGAGTAAATTTTTGGTCTTTTGGGGTTTGGTTTCTGGAGTTGGTGAATGCACAAGTGTACTGTTAAGTATTTTAGTATTTCCAGCATCCTTGAGTTTGTAAATCAATAACCTAATGCATAATAACTTTGCTGTTTCTAATTGTGTAAGTGAAAATTTTAGTTCTTCTCCAGTTTCACATGATTTGTGTTGTATTTCCAAGGGTGGTTATATTCAATCATAAGCAAGCTTTCTTACTGCCCAGTGTTGTGTTTGATCCTATTCTTGTTAACCATGTTTTCTCACTTCATCAACTCCAGAAATTGAGAAGAAATTATAATGCAGATGTACCCTATAAGTTTAAACTCATTGTGCAAGAGCTAATGAAATCAAATTGAATATCTCAATGATGGTGATAATTGGCACATCTATCTTGGATTTTGTTGGCTGCTCATGCAAGGTGTGTACTTTGAAAATTTTCTAAGTTCCCTTTGGTAAGTGAGATGAAATTGACTGTACAAGGAGTTTATAAAACTCCGCCAAAATGAATGTTTTATACTCAAGAAAATTTTCAGATTCAAGTGATTTAACAAACTAAAACAAAGGGGAAAGTCAAAAGGATGTTGAAAATGGTATTCAAGAATCAAGGAACATCAAGGAATGATACGATTGGAGTTTTGTTCATAATGACCCTTGAATTAAAGCTTTATAGGATAGTTGTGGGTTCAACAAAACATACAACTTAAAGCACAGATTTTCAATATCTAAATCTTTTAAACTTAACCAGTGAGAAGCTTGAGTAAAATGGTGATAATATTGAAGAGAATAAGAGGAAGTCTCAAGAATTGGCAGGCATGTATGAGGCCTATCACCTGACCTTTAGGGGAATTTCTGGTGGGTCCTGCCATTTCTGTTAATGTCCATCCTCTTGGAGCAAGGAAACGGTCTTCATTCAATATTGCTAATGCATTTGCAAACAGCAGAAACCCTTCTAACAAACTCCAGAAACCCATTTTCTGCCATATTTGAAGCAAAACTGTATGTCTCAGTACCCAAAGAAAGTCTTTTCATAACAAGAGAATCGATCAGTTCAAGGAAAACAAGAAGCAGATATCAATGGGCAGTGAAAGCACAACTTATAAAGAGACATTGAACTTTACAAGTAGTTCCACATGAAGTCTATACAAAACCAACCACACTGAAATTACTGGTTTAATGCCTCTAAGGTACCAAGTTATGCAAGCTGAATCATCACTAGAGAAACCATAACAACGAAAAAACCACCATAGAAGTTAAAGAACTATATAGTATAATTCAGTAAAATGTGATGACGGTATAAGAAGTAAAATTCTATAAATAATAGTGTTCAATAGGTATTATTATAAAACACAAAACTGCAGAAGTTTTCAAAATTATAGCCAAGGAATAAGAGCAATTGGCTTTTAATATTCTTCCGATTAGCTGACATAGAAAGTTTCACAGTCATATCCATACCAGAATAAAAGCAGAGTGAAGATTAAAACAAACGAAATCAACATAAGTATAACAGATACCATGAAAAAGGAAAGAAAGAAAGAAATGGAAATATAGGTTGAATATTTGCCAATTTCCAGGAACAGAACAATCAAGAGTTGAAGACGAAGGCTATTACTTACTTGACGAGTCCTTTAATGTCTAATCAATCGCCTTTGAGAAGGAAACTGAAAATCCACAGTCAAGACTCATTTGGGTACGCTTGGTAGAGATGCACAGATGTAAAGTACTGTAAAGAAAATACTGTAGAGTAAAGTACTGTAGAATAAAAGAAAGTACTGTAGAGAAAAGTGAGGAGAGAGATAGAGAGAAAAATTAGGAAAGAGAAAAAGTATGATAAAAAGTGTGTTTGGTATGTATAAAATATGATGTAAAGTTTTTTTGGGAATCGTGAAACACCACGATTCTACTGTTTGGTGTTTGTACCAAACATACCCTCAAGAAGACGATCTCAGGAGCAGCAGATTCTCTTTCCCTATTTCGTTGTTTAAGTCTGATTGGCTGACATTACCATCAGAATCTGACGGTCCAGAAAGGTCTTCACCAATGTGTATGCAAATTTATACCCGTTGGATTTCACCCCTACGATTAAACAATGAAGCAGCCTCCACTGTAATAAATAATTCTATTTTTTTTCCGCCATTATTTATTTAATTCTATTTATAAGAATACAAAACGGTGCATTTTATTTTTTTTTCAAAAATATGGTTTAGATATGTTTCACTCTAAATCCCACGTTTATTTCACTCTTCCACGTATGACTCTAATTTTGCTGATAACTATATGAATTCAAGTTTAAATTTAGATAACATTTTATTTATCAATTAAAAAAAAGTGAAAATGTCTTACTGTTTTTGCTATCCCCAAGCGGTGAGGTAATTAATGATCCATGTAAAAAATTGACCCACACCATATTTTTTCTCTCTCTTCCTATTGTATCCTTCCTCTAAAAAATCACCTTATATCTTCAAAAAAAGTGGATAAGGTAAGGACCTTATCTAAATTTTTTTCTTTTGATAAAGAACATGACTTAATTTTTTTTCTTTTGAAAATATTTAGATTATATCCATAAATAAATTACTAGTTTAATAAATAAAATAGATTCGATTTACAAATAACACCTAAAATAATGCAAGTGGTGCATTAAGAGACTAAGCTAGCTCTATCAATGACACATTGATCACTCTGTACAAGGGTGTTACAAAAGTGAGGGACTTGACTAAACACTTGTATGCCTAGAGGAAGCCAATGCCTATCTGCAACATCATTTTAATTTCTATTGCACAACTTAATTTTAACCTCCCAATCTCGGCACATAAGATGCTTGATTTCAGCAGCAACATCATAAAGAGGATGGCTTGGGTCACATTCATTAACAGCAAAGCGAATTAGGGGTGTTCATTACCGAACAAAATCGACGCATTTGAACAAAATCAAATTGAATAAAATTGATCAATGTTTGGTTTGGTTTGGTATGTCGAAAAATCGAATCAAACCGCATACACATACAGGTATATATGTATATATTATGTTAAAATTTTTAAATAATAAAATATAAAATTTATTTTTAGAAGGTTATATTAAATTTAATGAATCTAAAAATTTAATTTTAGAATTAAGTTGATTGTATATCGTAAATAAATGAAATATTACTATATTTTTTTATTATTTATATTAAATAAAATTGTGTTTTTTATTAATAAAGTTAAATATGTAAGTTTAATGACATAAAAGTCTTAAACCCCAAATCAAACCGCTCAAAACCGTTCGTTTATGATTTGGTTTGGTTTAACGCTATCAACTTAAACCGATAGGTACACTAAATTTTTACTAAAAACTGCCTAAATCGTCTGCCGAACACCCTAAAGCGAATAGCACCAGATGAATCAGACTCAAGGATGAGCTTGGCAATGTTCATATCAGCTGCACCCTGCAGACCCCACTTGATTCCCATAACTTTAGCTTGAAAGGAACCTCCTTTTCCAAATCTCTTGGAAAAACCCAGCATCCAATGTCTATTTCCCAAAACAGTGCTCTCCCCTGGATTATTATAATGATTAATCTGAGCTTTAATCCCTGCAATGAGAAGCATAGCAGATTTATCAAGATTATTAAAAATACAATCATTTCTTTATCATCCACCAAGTTGTAGCAAACACCGAGCTCCAAGGGTGATCCGACTTTGCCCCCCATTCCTTGGAAAGGTTGGAAGATATCCATTCTTGTGTATTCCCAACAAATAAATTTTTCCAGGCTCTTCTTCCCACTAACTCAATCCATAAAGGCTTCACCCATTTACACTCCCTGAGAGCGTGAGTAGCAAAAGTATTTTATTTTTTAATCAAATTTAATTCAACTTTTTAATCTATCGTATTAATTAAAGAATCAAATTTGATTAAGAATTAATCTTTTAAAATTAAATTGAGACATATTTTTTTTTAAAGATTAAATTAAGATATTATATATTTTTGTAAAGAATAAATTCTTAATTTTTTTAACATATACATTTCTTTTAAAAAAATATCTAAAAATTAAAATTACATTTTTTTATTGAGGCAAAATACTATTTAGTCCCTGAATTATTAGTCAAACTATTATTTAGTCTCCGAATTTATCAAAAATACTATTTAGTCCATAAAATATTTAACTATGTCAACTATTTAGTCCCCGAATTTGAGAAAAATACTATTTAGTCCCCGAATTTGTAACTATGTCAACTGTTTAGTCCCCAAACTTGACAAAAATACTATTTAATCATCGAATTTGCAACTCTGTCAACTATTTAGTTTCTTGACTATTACCCATTATAGTTGACAGAGCTGTAAATTCGGTGATTAAATAGTATTTTTGTCAAGTTTGGGGATTAAATAATTGACAAAGTTACAAATTCGGGGACTAAATAGTTGACATAGTTAAACATTTCGGAGACTAAATATTATTTTTAATAAATTCAAAAATTAAATAGTAATTTGACCAACAATTCAGAGACTAAATAGTATTTTGACTTTTTTATTTATTACGTAAGAATTGACTTTTACCGGTACTGGAACTGGACTACTGGCGCCCGACCCGTCTAGCTTACAGTACAATTCAAATATCATGACCCGATAGGATTTTCAGAGCAAGGTAGCGAAAGCCCATTATGGTCTATGGATTAACTCTTCCATTAATCCAACAATGGCTTTATTTCATCTTCTTCCGTCTCCTCTTCCCTTTGGCAGCCTTCAAAATTCTCGCTTTCACCCTTTAATCCTGAGAAATGCCAGTTCTAAAGTTCTGGAATTTCAAACTCATTTCAAGTTGAAGCCTTTTCACAGGCCAGTTAAAGCCTCCGTTAATGGCGACAACGGAGCTATCGAATCCCCAAGCCCACCGCGCCGAGGCAGGAAGAAGAAGTCCTCGTCTTCTCCTTCTTCGTCCTCCTCCTCTACCTCAGCTCCAGCAAAACAATCGAAGCGTTCGAGAAAAACCCAAAGCGAAAATGGCGCAATGGAAGCGAAACCCGCGACAGAAACAGTAAACGAAGCTGAGATAACATTAGAAGACGCAGAAAATTACGACGACGGTATAGATTTACCGTACGAGTTCCCGCCATTGGTATGCTGCTTCGGCGCTGTACAGAAGGAGTTCGTGCCTACGGTGCGGGTGCACGAATATCCGATGGACCCGGATATCTACTCGGAGTGGAAGATGCTGCAATGGAAGCCGCCGGAGTTCGGGAGGGCTCCCGGAGGTCCGTCGTCGAACGTAGCGATTGCTCATGTCCGGCTCGGCGGGAGATCGGCGTTCATTGGAAAGGTTGGGGACGACGATTTTGGGGATGAGTTGGTTCTGATGATGAACAAGGAGAGAGTGCAGACGAGAGCTGTGAAATTTGATTCCAGTGTGAAGACTGGGTGTACGTATATGAAGGTGAAGTTTGAGGATGGGAAAATGAAGATGGAGACGGTTAAGGAATCGGCTGAGGATTCACTTAGAACCTCTGAATTGAACCTTTCTGTTTTGAAAGAGGTAAGATTGCATGTGCCACTTCTCTGTACTGTAATTATTGAACTTCTTAGGCTGGTAATAATGAGCTATGGAGATTAGGATATTGACTGCATAATGGTTCTATAGATGAATTTTTACTACAAATAGTTGCATAATTCACTAGAAAGTATAGGGTTAGGATTGATTGGATTCTAGAGAAAGTCAGGTAGCACGTATCATAGAAAAGTTGGTAGAATCAGGCATTGGGTGATTTGATCATGTTCAAAGGAGACCATTAGAAGTTGGTGTACGTAGAGTTGGCCCGATGGAAGATATCCAATAACTAGAGGTAGGAGAAGACCAATATAGATTTAACTATTAATAACCTAATTATAGAAATGAGTTATGACATAACACATTGGTGTTGCTTGATTCATATAGCCAACCCCATTTAATGGGAAAAGGATTTGTTTGTTGTTATTGTTGTAGTTGCATAATTCATGGACTCATACTCTGCTGACAAATTCTTCTTTGTTAGATTAGGGGATTTGAATTATCTATGGTCTGAGTTTATGACATAGAGAAATTTCTTTTGGTGTTACAGTTGAGTGTAGTAGACTTCGCCTGAATCTAAATCTCATTCTGAAATGATTGTGTGGGCACATCCTCTCTCTATTATTCCCATAGTGCTCCCTAGAGAAATTGAATTCATGTGGAGACATTGTCAGTTTTGACTATTTTCTATATTTCAATTCAAGTTCACTTTCATTTTGATGATCTAGAACTTGCTGGTTAGGTTAACCTTTTATCACTTAGGTGATTTGAATACATTGGTGGAAGTGATTATACTTATTAGTATACGAGTAAGATTGATCAGTATGGAGATTTTCACTAATTGACCTACATTCTTTTGTATTTTGGAACTACTGCTGTAGGCTAGGGTTTTCCATTTCAATTCAGAAGTTCTAACATCCCCTTCAATGCGACCAACCCTCTTCCATGCAATTGCATTGTCTAAGAAGTTTGGAGGCCTTATATTTTTTGATTTGAACCTCCCGTTACCTCTGTGGAAATCACCTGATGAGACAAAAGAACTAATCAAGAAAGCATGGAATGAAGCAGACGTCATCGAGGTTTCAAAAACTGAACTAGAATTCCTCCTAGATGAAGAGTATTACGAGAGGAAGAGAAACTACAGACCTCAGTACTACGCCGAAAATTACGAACAAACCAAAAATCGGGTAGATTATTATCATTATACTCCCGAGGAGGTCTCTCCTTTGTGGCACAATGGACTTAAATTCTTGTTTGTGACCGATGGAACATTAAGAATTCATTACTATACTCCTCATTTCGATGGGGTTGTGGTTGGAACTGAAGATGTACTAATAACTCCATACACTTGTGATAGAACTGGTTCTGGTGATGCTGTTGTTGCTGGTATTATAAGAAAACTTACCACTTGCCCGGAAATGTTTGAAAACCAAGATGTTTTGGAGAGACAGCTACGCTTCGCTATCGCTGCAGGAATTATAGCACAATGGACTATTGGTGCAGTTAGAGGCTTCCCCACTGAAAGTGCAACCCAGAATCTAAAAGAACAAGTTTATGTGCCTTCAATGTGGTGACAGAGGTGATTTTGTGCATCTTGAAATAGAGCTTAGAGTTTTGATACTAGGTACTAGGTAGGAGAAGAACTCATAGTCAAGCTTGATTAGCTTTTTATTTGTTTGCTTTGGCTCCATTTCATGGCATCCAGTGCAATTTCTAAAGACACTTGTGGTAGATGTCATCTGAAAATTTTGTAGGTGAGAAATGGATTGTAATGATTTTGCAGTGTGTTATTTATCCCTTCTCTTTGCTTTCACCTTCATTGTTGATTGTTCTGCAACTTTAATTTCCCTTTTCATCCTTACAAGAGGATAGAAGCGAACTCCTAAAAGCTCATATGAAGTTTCCTACATTTTGTTATCAAGTATTTCAATGAAAAGATGAGATATGTAAGAACTCATTCAAAATATCCAATCGTATTCAAGGTTGTTGGACGCATGTATGTAGAGTTGATCATATGGAAGAAAGTTTAATAATTAGAGATAGAGACAAAATAGGATAACCTCACTATAGAAATGTATAAAGATAAAACATGATAACGTCGTTTGATTTATATAGTCTATCTCGCCTAATAAAAAAAGGTTTTGATTGTTGTTATCGAGCATCTTGGGGAGAGTTTTTAGACTTTAGTGAGGCATTGTATAGAGTAAGAATTCAAGCATCTTGAGGCCACGTTTTTCTTTGATTATATGGTATCTATATTGACCAAAAAAAATATATTGTATCTATTATCAATTACTTTTTTCTTAGTTTGGTATCCGATAGTTTTGGATACATATAGTAAAAATGTTTTTCTTGTATTTGATTAAGGTTTGGATATCAAATATTTTAGACGAATATGAATGCTGATAGTGAAAATAAAGATCACCATAGCAACCTTAAGGGAAAGTAGTTGGAATGAAGTTTTTTTTTCTAAAAGTATTTTTTACAATAAGTCATTTTCTTCGAGTCATAGTTGGGTAAAAAATTGACCCACACGTTAAAGAAAAAGTTAAGTTGGCATAAAGAATTAATAAATAGGTTGAATTGATACTTAACTAAAAATTGACCCACATCCGTACTTTAGATTACTGTTATGTCTATAGTTTTAATGGCCGCAGGAAGGTTTTAAAAAAAGATATTTAATGTGTAATTCTAACTTACTTTATTGTTTGATGTAGTCTTGAATTAAGTAATTCCAATGGCTCATCAAATGGATTAAGTAGCTTGTATTAGAATTGAAAAGTTATCACAAATATTGTAACTTATGACCCACTTAGATGCCATAACACCTCCACATTGACACCACTCTAAATCCACCCATCCTATGGGGGATAAAAATTGAGTAATATAGTACTATTAAATTTTGATATACTTATCATGTAGTATTATTTGTTAATATTAATAAAAATTCATAATGATTTATTTTAAATAGATTAAAAAACCAACTGATTAAAGGAATGTACTAAAATTCAATATTATTGTATTATTGAACATCTTCTCATCGTATAGATTTCCGATATATTTAATGTAATACTTATGTAATTTTTTTAGAAAAGAAAAAGATTAGGTAAAGACTTGACGTCTAACGGTAAAAAACAACGCTTTTCTTCTTCTTTTTTGTCGAAAAAAAAAACGGAGCTTTTCAAAGTTCTTAAAAGGCAAAGTGAGTGCACTTGCACCAAAATGATCCAACATGCTCTCTTTTCTTTTGAGAAGGCCTTTGTTAGACCATTCTTGACTCACTATTTTCACTTATTTAAAGGCAAAGCTTGTGAGGGGAACAAATTTAGATACGTAAATTAAACTATATCATTTGTACATTAGTTAAAAAGAACTCATTTAACTTATTTTCCAGGAATATTAGTTCACTTTGCACTCATAAGTCAAGTCATGCTTTTAACTATTTTCATTCCTCCAACTAATATATTTTTTTTATTCATAGAAAACAATCTTGAAGAAGTCACCACAAAGTTGATTAAGTCTAAATACAAGTTGAACAAAACCAAATTTCCAGTCAAAACGTTGTGATAATTATTCACATTAGAATTAGAATTATAGATCTAAACTATCTTTGCATTCCCATCCACAATGATAAACAAAACACAGTTTCAAAAAAAAAATGATGAATAAAAGAGCAAACTGAATAGTGTGAAATTAGTGTGTATAAACATTGGATCAAACCCTGTAATTAAAAGGCATCTCCCTCAAAAATACACTATAGACAAGACATCTATAAGAACGTGTGAATCTAAATTCCTAAACCTGAACTGTATCAAAATGTTGCACTCAAAAAATTGCAATGACACTCCCTTTGGTAGAATCAAAGTCCAAGAAAGAATCAATGAATCATTGGTATAACTCTCACATCTCTCAAGTGTGTCTATCTCCCATGTATAAACTAACCTGATTTGATCTGTACTTAAATTATACACAACCTTCTCTTCTTTCCCGCTTTGCCTCGCAATCTTTTCCCCCTTTTCGGTACCCAGAAACTAAAATTCGTCGACTTTGAATCGCATGATGAGCCCTAAGGCCCTTCTGAGATCCTTCAGCAGCCATATCAAGCAAGGCTGATCAAAGGAAGCACATCCATCCCCACAAAAACTCCAATGTGCTTCCTTTTAAGGCACTAGCATAAATCTTTCATCAATTTTCACCTCTAGTATCGGCTAGTGTTCGATACCAAAACCAAGCTACTATGACTATCTTTGTGATTCAACACCGCCAAGACTATGTCTTTGTTCAAGCTTCTGGCTTGTGATTAGCTCCTGAGACTTGTTACAGATACAACCGGGAAAGGGATTCGCAAAGAAACTCTCTTCTGTCCTCGGCGACTCTCCCGGGCGTCTAAGATATGGTGCACCTAACCGGTTAGAATGTCGATTTTTCACCTGGGAGGAAAATTCTTCCCATGATATGTCACCTTTATCAAGCTGATCAATCAATCTGACATAACTAAATCTGAAATAAAAAAGGAAATGCATAACATATCAGAAAGAATGGTAAAAAAAATTTCAGACTTATTGATGCATATTTGATAATGAGAAGTGAAAATTCCTAACCTATCAGGATTTATAGTTCTTCTGAATCCTTCAAACCTCCTATGGCCTTGCACTGCCTTGGCCATATTTCCATCATAAGTGTAAACAAAGACATCACTCTCCATTGCCACTATGTAATCCAATGCAGCGAGCCGGTTCTGGTACGGATTAAAGTGCTCCAATTCCTCCTCGGCTGCAAGTGTCGAATGAGTGAAGACATTAGGGTACTCGGATTGAAAGGCAGCCATACTGTTGCTTCCATAGATTGGCCCTGCAACTATGTAGATTGTTGTTGTTGGAGGGTACCCCATGGCCTTGAGAAAAATCGCAGCCTCACGAGGCGACATAGGGCATCCCCCTTGCAATCTTCGTTCAATCGGATCGATCTCTTTCTCCTTCCAATGCTTAGTTTCATACCTCATAACCCTCAGTTCATCAGCCTCCTTAGCAGTGAGGTTATGGCTGCACCCAGTGAAAGCTAGCATGTCTTTCTCATACCTTAAATGAAGGGCAATGTATGGCTCATTATTGGATCTTAGCCTATTGACCAAAGTTCTTCCAAGCTCTTCAATCTCGGCCGTATACCGTAGAGCTTCGTAGTTGGCACGGCACCGAAGCTTCTGAATATGAGAAGCAAGGCCATTGTTGGCAAGGCGGGAATCCGTGTGCGTGAATTGTACGACCTTGTGTCGCTTTAGCAAGGACAGAATCTCACCTCTGTAGTAACTAGCCTGGAAATCAAAGTATTTATCAATTGAGATACATTATTGATTATTCCACTGAGCAAGAATTGTTAGAATGTTGTGACACTTGGATTATTTTCCATACCTTAGACCAGGAAACAGGAGCCTTCAGAAAGGGTTTAACAGCAGCATATTTGATGGGCAAATACTCAACTATCTCAATGTCATCTTTCAAAACGTTCATAAAGTGCCTCCAGTCAAAGATATCTTTAAAGTCACTGAAAATATATAAGGGACATTATATATTATATTTATGAGGAGGCAACACACATACACACACTTAATAAAATGCAAAATTCACCTTGGATCAGTCCAGAAGGATTCATGATCAAGAGAAGGAAGGACGAGGGTGGCATTCATGATCTTTGCTATAGCAACCATATCACATATCTACAAGAAAAAGCACATTCTGGGAATTAGCAATTACATATATTATCATTCAGGGGAAAAAAAATCTTTTCTTATTTGATCTTACTCCTGTTCTCATTTGATTTAATCCACCGTTGGCATGAACAAGGAGATATCCATTTGTCTTTGACTTTGGCTCTGAAAAATTATAAATGTAGAAACCCTAATAAGATAAATAGTGATTTTGCAGAGAAAAAAAAAATTCAAGTGGAAGAAGAACACATACTTATTCGAGTCCTGGGACGAGAGATGCATTTATAATAGTTGTCACTGTTGGGTTTCATCCATATTTCCGGAGTCTTTTCATAAGAAAAAGAAAACATTATTAATGACACCATAATCTCAAATCCAAAAACAGAGGACTCTGAAGAAACTGAAAGCAGAGGAAAAGCTAAAGCTGAAAATTTTATGAAAAAGAGAAAAACTCACATGCAACCTCTCGAGGAGACGCTTGGGAATGGAGGTTTCAGACTCGGAGACGACCCTCTGAGCAGAGGCCCAATCCTTCTTGAACCTCTGTAAGATCAATTGCCCATTCTCAATGCTCTTCCTATTAACCTCCATACGAACCCCAAAGAACAAAACCTTCCAGAAGACCGAAACAACGACCAAAAACATCAGAATCCCCAACATCTTCGTACCCATGTTTTTCCCGGATCTCAAGGATTGAACCGCCATGGTCGCCCACAGGTGGAGCCGCTCGAAGCGGTGGAGGAAGGATTCGGGCAAGCAGAGGAGAATGCGCGTGCGGAGGAGGATGTACTTGATGACGTGGTGGTGGAGGTGGTCGTTGTCGTCGGAGCCATCGCCGGAAACAGAGTCGTCGTTGGCTTCGGCTTCATCCGGGTCGGAGAACTCGGATTGCTTCTCCGCGTCGACGAGGTTGTCGGCCACGCGTCGCCTCGTGGTGGTGGGCCCGGGCCCGGGCCCGGCGATCCTCGGGCTTGTGTTGGAGGAGCTGGTGTGGCCGCCGGACGACATGGCCGGTGCCGGAAGAATGAGAAACAAAAGGGGAAACTGATCCGAATGTGAAAAAGTTTCGATTTTGATTCGAATTCCAGAGGTATGGTGGGATGATGATGATGAAGATGATGATGGAAGAGAAAGAGAAGAACGTGATGAAAAGGGGAAGCGAGAGAGGCTCCGAAATCCAAGGGGATGCTTTTATATGCACACACAACAATAAGAACGTTCGTCGTCTAATAGGAATGGGAGGACATGTTCTGATTCATGTGGCACTTGGATCTTTTCAGAATGATTAGATTTAGAAGTGTGCCAAATTTATATACGAAGGAAACTATGAGCTTGCGGATATTACATTTTTGCCCCTCTCAGAATAATTTTCTATATCTACACCCTAATTTAAACAGTTTCAAATTTTTTGAATTATCCAATTCAATTCGTATAAGGATAAAACTAAATTGAAAATTAC
This sequence comes from Senna tora, assembly GCA_014851425.1. NCBI lineage: Eukaryota > Viridiplantae > Streptophyta > Magnoliopsida > Fabales > Fabaceae > Senna > Senna tora. The sequence goes on along the minus strand of CM026265.1, from coordinate 6,027,735 downwards.
ATCTAATAATCTTCAACTAACAATAATTTGAATTGAATAATGACCTTTTTTTTGTATTGTTTCTTTTTATATATACATGAATAACAACAACATCAAGGTCAAGGGAAAAGATTAATTACCAAAAGAAAAATAAAGGTCAAGGAATCAGAATATACGCACGAGAATTTACAAACTATAATCTAAATTAAGCATGCCCTGCCATTTAAAGATCCATTGAACGAGGGATCGGAATATATATTGGAAAATTTTAAGAGGATATTTTTAATAAACTAGAATTACATTCTTTATGTGAGATGTATAAAATAACACTTGAAGGACATTCCTTTCAATAGGAGGATATTGTAAGAAACCAAAAAATTACTTGAATTTTGTTTTTTACATAGCAATGATATTATAAATAAGAGGTATTTGTTACATTATTTGGACGGATGTTAAGTATAATAGCAAAATTAGACGGATGTTACGCTAGAGGATTAATTTTGAAAAAAAAATAATGTTGAAGACCTAAAATAACTTTTTGAAACGTTGAGGATTAATATTAAACTTCGTACAGACATTGAGGACCAACAGAGTAATTTGACGAAAATAAATTATGAAATAGATATTTTGCCACTAGTTTAATCTCTTAAAAAACTAATAAACTAAAATTATATAAGAATATTTGTCTGTATTTTTCATAATTATAAAAATGTATAATTGAAGCCATTATTAAAAGTAAAGAATAACTTAATTATTTATTATTTTGTTTCACATAACTGCCATATATATATATGTTGCATAAAAAGATGGAAACACGTAAGTTATAGATAGCATGATGATTTGCTAAAAATGAAGCCCGCAGATTTGGGGGTCACGATCTTGGTGCGTTTGTGTAATTAACTTGGTGTGGTAGACACGTACGCTAATTTCATGTTTAACTTGCTCTAATATTATTATTTCAGAACTAAATTAACAAGATTTTCCATTTTTTTTGGAACTATAACTAAACTATATACATACTTTGATACTTGATATGCCAATGCCGTACGTAAAGGCTTGGTCTTTATTACCCCAGTTTTCAATTTCTATTTTTTTTTTAAATCTCTATCCCCATGCCATGAGTGGCATTTATTAATAGTAAAAATTGCAAAGAAAAAATTGTATAAATTGGACTGAACTAACTAAATTAGTATTTTATGTAGAAATATATTTATATATACAGTTTTTTTATATTTTTATTATAAAATTTTTTTTATTAATTAAAAAATAAATTATACGTTATATATATAAATCCTTGACCTAATTAATTTTGTTTTAGGCAAAGGTATATAAGTTAAAAAAGAAGTTTATGATAGGAGTTAGTTAGGTGGGGGTAATTAAGGAAAGAAAAATTGGCGTGTCCTTGGCAGGCGGAGGGGTGTGAGCAGCTTGGAATTTTCCTCGATGAATGCGCCGTTGAAATAAAAAGGATAACATCTAACTTGTCACTTTATCATTGACTTTAACCTCAACCCCTTTTAAATTAAATATTTGCAATTTTCAAGCCCACTAGTTTTTTTAAGCGTCACAATATTCATTCATTCTTTAAAAAACAATATTTATACTTGTTTTTGGCCATACTTTGATAAACTAAAAAAATAATATTGGAGGTAATGAGAATAGTAATATGAAAGTGATACTGTGATATGAATGAAATAAAAATAGATAAAATAATAATTTTATCCTTATATTAGAAGTGAAAATAAAATAAAAATAGATAAAAAATTAAAAAAAAAATAATTTCATCACATTACAAAAAAGTAAGATATATTTAATAAAAATATTGAATTACAAAGAGAATTACATAATACACGCAAACAACCAAACGTGCTCTTATTATCAGGATTGAAAAATAAATTCTCTCTCAGTTAACTAAAAAAATTTTCATGTTGTACATTCTCGCTCCACTCCATGCAACAATCAACATTATTCATGTTGTACCATAACTCAATTTTAAGTTCTCTTTGAATGAAATTTTATTTTATTTTTTCATTTTAAAGTAAATAAAAAATTAAATTAAATTGTTATTTTTGCCAGAAATTAAAAAGAAAAAAAAAGAATATATTAGTGTGCGATGGCAAAGAAAGCAGTAGATGTATGAAAAAGAAGGCTGAACGCGGGGAATCTGAAAGCATCAAACCAGCGTTCAAATTTTCAAGTTTCAACATCAAAGTCATCACGTTCTTCCCTTTCTCCCATATTTATTCTCTCACATAATAGGAAATTCTATTTTCTATTTTTTTAACTATATATATTATGAATGAGTCTATTATACAATTTATACATCATATAATGAGTTATGTGATACAATTATAGTCATTAATGCGTTCAAATTACATTGCATGATGCAACAAAATAATAAGTGTCACAATTCTATTGACTAAAATTACATTGCATGATGCAACAAATTGAATCATAAACTTACAAATATGTTATATATGTCTTGAAAAGAATAGCTTAGATTGTAATGAAGTCTATGTATGATTGTATGAATATGTTGCTTAATTTATTAAGTAAAATAATACATCTTCTCTTCACAATTAAGGCTAGCAACTATTACATTATGTTGTACTCCTGTTGTACCTCTGTGAGGATGCTTTATTATTAATATAATTTCACATTAACGAAAAAAAAAAAACTATTACATTATGAATACTTTGAAATTCTATTCCTTTGTCAGCTTGTTTGTTATTATTCATAATTGCACTATATATATGACGTCATATAAATTAATGGTCATTCATAATTGCACTATATGTCTATATATATATATATATGCTTAATTTGTGAAAAGTCCTTCAATTCGATCAGGTACGGTCATATGTACATTTTTAAATAATTTTTGCCTTTTCTCTTAAAATAAGTTTGTAACTCTCAACCAAGTTATTTTAATTGACTCAATGACATTACTGTCTTATTTTGTCAAGCACTGTTTAACTCTTTATGCACCACTTTTACATTATTGTTGCAAATTAAATAAGGCAACTATATATATATATATAGTTCCATTAAATTCATCAAATAAAAAATTAATTAGTAATTATTTGGAGCGGTAAGTATTTCATTCTTCTTCAACTTTAAACAAAGTTTATAAAGAATGATTTAGTGAAAATATTTGTTTGCATTTTTAATTAAGTTTTAAAAGATTTTTATATTAACTCCCATCAACAAAAAAAAAAAGTTAAACTATCACTTAACATTTTTTTACTTTCGTCCTCTTCTCATTCACATATGTTTAATTAACGTTACTCCAAAAATTAGGTTTAGTTGCACGATTTTTTTTAATAAGTCAAGTTCATAAATATTTCTGAGTAGGGGTTCGGTTTTGAACGGTTCGGTTTGGCGGTTTAGGACTTTTATGTCATCAAACTTACATATTTAAGTTTATTAATAAAAAATATAATTTTATTCACTATAAATAATAAAAAAATATAGTAATATTTCATTTACTTACAATATACAATCAACTTAGTTCTAAAATTAAATTTTTAGATTGACTAAATTTAATCTAATCTTCTAAAAATAAATTTTAAACTTTATTATTTAAAAATTTTAACATAATATGTACATATATATACATGTATGTGTATGCGGTTTGGTTCGGTTTTTTAATATACCAAACCGAACCGAACCAAACATTGATTGGTTTTGTTCGGTTTGTACTGGTTCGATTTGGTTTGGTTCAAGTGCGACGGTTTTGTTCGGTTCTGAACACCCCTATTTCTGAGAGGACAACAGGATTTATTATATGTAATATTTTTATATATTTATTATAAAGTTTTTCAGACAAAACAAAGTATGTAGGTTTTTTTTTTAAATAATTATAATGACTAATGAGGTCATTATAATTGCATTAAACACAATTTTATTTTATAGAGGATAACAGTAGAAATTGAGGTCAACACTTAATTTGTGAGGGTTAGTTACGGCCAGCTAATGAAGTTTTAATGACTAATGAGGTTTGGAATTGAGGTCCACCATATTAACTAGCTAGTTTGGTGGATACGCTCAAAATTCTAATCTCTATAATTTAATTAATTAATATTTTAAAATATTATATTGACAGAGTAACTCATACGCGGCTTATCGGAGAAAAAGATGACGAGAGAGAAATTTCAGTTTACAACATCTTATAAAAGAATCACATCTTAACAAAAGTATATTCAATTTTAATCCTAATTCTTGATCATTTTCGATAAGTATGAAATTATAGTTACATCATGTATATGGCATATACAATACAAAATTACAAACACATACAATGATACAATGCATTTTCTTTTTGAATCTGGCCTAAAAAAAGTTCAGTTTCTTTTTTTGTTAAATATATTATTCCTTCGTAATAACCAATATATTTCCATATAAGAGAAATTAATGTGAGTAGATGATCTTAGTCCTGCGTCGTCCAAGATTTTGTTAACAAAAGTCCTTGTAAAGTAAGTCGTATATACATAATCTAATTACAATTTTAGAAACCAAATCAATGGGAGCACAAATGGTCAAGGATTAGGGAGATCCTTTAGCATCCAAGGGTTAGTTGAGTAGTTGCGATTGGGTAAAATTGCTTGTGGTTCAGACATGTGCAGTAATTCTTTGGGTTGGGCCTTCCCTTACTACCATTTTAATTATAATATATATATATATATAATTCTAAAATATGTGTCAACTTCACTTGAAAAAAAAAATGAAAACTATAACAAAGACATTCAAAGCATTAGTGATTAAAAAGTTTTAAAATAACTACAAATTTAGCATAGTTGGTACTCATTTTAATTCTTTAAACATTATGAAGAAAATTTTATGGCTAACTTTAAAATCTATTCAAAAAATTTACAGTGCAAAAAAATTAATCATTATTATTGACTGTGAATACCTCAAGCGCACAACAAAAATTAAAATAATAATTATTAATTATATGTTTAATTATGAGATAGTGTATGATTGATATTTTTATTTTATTTTATTTAAATTTTTTTGAAAAGAATGATATATATATATATATATATAAAAGTAATAAAAAGGTTGAGAAGAAAACAAGAGAAGGAGAGGCGTGTGATGAATGTGAAGCATTCAAAACATTGAATGAAAGAAAGTGAAAGCAAACGCGGCACCGCCAAGTGCCAAACAAGAATCAACTAGCTGTACCTTCAAACCTCAAACGACAAACAAAATATAATAAAAAAATAAAATAATTTTTATACTTTCAAAGCATATTATTATTAAAAGCTGGCCCACGCAAAGTATTGTTCTTAGTTCATATTAATAAAATTCATTTCTTAACAGATCAGTGTACATAGATTTTAGCTCACAAGTCACAAACAATTCATAAGCCACAGTTTGTGGGCCTCATTTTAAATTGAACTAGAAAAGGACCTGATATATATATTTAATTAAACACCAATTTAAAATATAGGATAATAGAAAAGAAAAAGAAAAAAAAGAAAAGTTTCATAGTAGCTGGTTTTGCCGGAAACGCTGGATTCTTAATGACTCGTGTCACTGCATTAGTCTAAAACTCACTCTTAATGTGGAGCCATTTGGATGCATTCCTTTATTTGATAACACAAAATTCTTACGTATTATGGCGTGCAAGTATGAATTAATTCATTGAGTTTATCAAATAATGACACTGCAAATTATTTCAAATAATGTAGGTATATATCAAACTGATTTCTTTTTGGTTTTTAATTTAATCAACTGCGCCAAATATATCTATTTCTCAATAATTTCTTATTAGGTATAGACATTTAGCAGTGGGCCTCCTGGACTACCAAAGGCTTGATTTGGACATAATTTAAGCCCATTATGATAAACTTGAGCCTAATTGGTAAGAAATTAAGAATGAAGTTGCGTTCCTTTATATTCATAAGGATAGTCCACCTAGACCTAGCTTATAAATGCTGAGGGACTTAATTGAATAACCATGAGGAATCCAACCTCACTAAAATGCCAATTTCTTTTCAATATTAATGTATCCAGTTGAATGATACCACTTATAGACATTCACTTGAACATTCTATTTCTAACTATACTAGCTAGCCAATTCCAAATTCTAATCTATTGTTGAATGAAAAATTCAAATAATTCTTTTTTGCTTCGTTGGTCAATTTGTTCATAGAGTTTTAAAAAATGTATCCACTTGAGTCATGAATGATGCCACTTATATATATATTCTATCAAAACAATAATTTAAATATATTATTTTTATTAAAATAAATTTAATTTTATAACTCCCCTAAATTTTGTAAATGACAAAAATCCCATTTTAGTTTAGTTTAACATTTTTTTTTTCAATTTGATTCTCACTTTTGGAATGAATCAAATTAATATCAATTATTCAGGCAAAAAAGAAAATTAATATCAATTATACGTGTTTGAAAATAGTAAAGAGGGTAATATCAATTATAAGGCCGAAACAATGGCTCTCCAGCCCAATTGTTTTGGGCTTATATTTAAAATCTTAAACCCACTATATTTTTGGCCTGATCTTTACTCTCTATTAAAAAAAAAAATTGTAAAGAGGGTAAATACGTTGGATATATAAGAGAGAATGAAAAAAAAAAAAAAAGAATTAGATAAAATAATAATTATATTTTTTATTAAAAATTACTAATATTTAAAAAATATTGACTAATTGACTTTCGCCATTTTCCTTTACGTCGCCTAGGTACCATGTCCCATATAGCTGTCGTTAATGCAAAACTGGGCTATGTGTCACAGCATCAAGTTTTTGATGTGTGACTACTGACTATTAAGAAAGAATGATACTTTTGATTTTACATATTCTTATACTTGATTAGTAGAGGAGTAAAAGTTCTCACATTTTCTCTGTTTTGATTTGATATTTGATCTAACTTGTGATCAGTAAAATACCTGTAATCAGCAATCATGAACTAAGCGCTTTTTAACAAATGATCTTTTACTACCTTAAGAAAAACAATGCTGACTGCCTTCTATAAAAAAAAAATGTTGACTGCCATTAGAACAGTTGCATGGATAACCTTTCCTATACAAAAAGCAACTACACATATGCTTGCTTTCTATTTGTGTCGATTCCAAATACAGTACAATTCCTATTGAAAAAGAGACTAGAAAATAATTGAAAAACTATAACAAAGTCAAGCTTAAACCGTTTCCTGAACATAGTCCTCTGTAACAGAATTTCCAGAACGACTCTTCTTGCAGTCACATAATACACTAACATCTGTACTATGTAAACCTTTACTGCAAGAACAACAATTTAAGAAATAAGAGAGAGGAGTGTGCTCAATGTTAAATTTCAAATGTTGACAGTTCCCTAGCATTTCTTTACTCATCTCTGCCCTCAAATACTTTTGTTCCAAATTTGATGCACTTTGGTACAGAGAGCTTATGCACCCAAAGTCCACAAAGTCCTTCCCTGCCTCAGCATATAGAGCTCTGTTTTTGTCTTTGTCTACCAGAATTCTTAATGAAATCTGCTTCACTGCTTCTTCTGAAGCCATCACACTATATGAAGTATGAACCAAAGGAAATAACAATTGAATATGCACCTGGAGTTTTAGACTTATATAGCTAGAGAAAACCTATAATAAGGCTGACTTTATAAATTCCTTTTCATCTTCTCAAAACTACAATTAACTAGGCTTCGCACATTGCACTTCCTCGTTCCCTCTTAAACTATGAATTAGGCTTCTCGTTTTCCGTTGTAATAAATTCCAATTACTGAGCTCTTTGGGAATCATAACACACTGTGGCACCGGCAATTACATTTACATACTCATAATTAGGAGAGTCCACATGAGAGTGACTTCTCAAGTTCCATACTTATCTCTCTATAGGCTTTATATATATATATACACCTAACATTCCTCTATTAGTCTCTTGCTCTACCAAGTTTTATTCAGTTATCTATTACTAAATATTTGTGTCTGGTTCTATAATGTATTCTTCTGGAACTCCGAAACATATTCCGTTGAGACTTATGGTGGACAAAGAGAGAAATCGTGTGCTTTTCGCTGAGGCAGGGAAGGAGTTTGTGGATGTTTTATTCAGCTTCATGACACTTCCGTTGGGAACTATTACTAGACTTGTGAGCGAGGATTCTAATTTGAAGGCTGTTAGATTTGGATGCATTAGCTCATTGTATGAAAGTGTGGGTAATTTGGATCATAAGTACTTCTGTACCAACACTTGCAAAGATATGCTGCTTCATCCCCGGAATCCAATGGAAGTTCATTGTCAAAATCTGGAACTAAACATTGATGATACGGAGCCCACAAAGTATTTCATATGTCCAAACTTTGAATGTCGGAAAAAAGAAAGTGTGCTATTGAGCACATTCAGGAATCAGAAATGCAATTGTGGAAGTTATCTGAGTTCAGAGATTACGCTTAGCGGTGAAGTTACTGTAACCTGTGAAGGTTTTGTTCAGGAGACAACAACTTTTGTTATATTAGACGACCTTAGTGTGATTTCAGGTGATAGGTATACAACCTTGGGTCTACTTAGGAACTTTGGTATTGAAGGTGAAGTTGACAGTAAGAAAATCAAACGGGAAAGTAATGTTTGCTCAAGTTGAAGAGGATTTTGTTGATTTTCTTCTTAGTTTCCTAACTCTTCCAGTAGGTGCGGTGGAGCATATTTTAGGAAGCAGTTCTTGTTTTGGCTGTCTCAGTAAATTGTATACTAGTGTCGTTGATTTGAATGTGAAATATTTCAAGTCAGAGAAACATAAGGCAATTCTCATCAATTCTGGGGTTGCTCCGCAGTTTAAGGTCAAACCCGACATTATGAATATACACGAAGTCACTCATTCACAGTACTCTTGTTATACTCATTCACAGTACTCTTATTATATTAGTAAATCTAGATGTTCTGTTTATTCTTGTCTAACCGCTGCACGAAAGTATAGTTTTTCAAATTGTGTTAGGAAAAGTATTACTATTTCGGAAACAGTGTATTCGCCGGTGACGTTGTTGGATCCCAAATCTCCAGTGAATGGAGAATCAAGTAATGGTGGTGGATTTGTCAAGGGAGCTTCGATGTTCATGGTAACAGATGACTTGGTTGTGAAACCATTTTCCTTTTTTTCTGCTGTTTCATATCTCAATGAATCAAATGTTGGTGACGATGACTTTGAATAACGTATTATCTGCATTGGTGTGAAAGAGGTACTACCACTACTATAATGTTGTTCTTATGGTATATATTTTAGAATATAGTGTATAGGCACTTATATAGTTACATTTTATTTTTACAGGCCATGACCCTTTTGAAGGCTTCTTTGATGTCATCTTCGGCTCTAACAATTGGATTGAGTCAATTACCGAAAAGTATCAAAGAAGAGAAGTAGCTTTTTGGATGGCCACTTCACTTTAAGCCCTCTTTATATATGATCTAGAAATAATTCCGTTGCTTTAGCTTTTACTATACTACTTTGTAAGAGTCTTGTTGACTAATAGTTCAGTTTAATAATTCTATTATTACTTTGTGCACCCACATTTAATTAGTTTTTACTTTTGTATAAACATAAATCAGTTATTACAGTGGTCATCATATTATTTAATTATTTGCCAATTAATTTTATTTATATTATATAAAATGTAAAAAACAAAATAAAATAATTATACAAAAAGAAACCAGGACAATAATCATTATGTTAAACAAAATAAAGCTACCTGTGACACTTAAAGTGTGAGTGTGTGATGTATTGTCTTTCTTATAAAAGTATACGAATGCTTACTTCCTTTATTTGTAGAAGGTTATTTTGATCTTTATGTTTTATTTAAATTTTAAATTAGTTCTTTATATTTTTTAGAAGTTTTAAATTGGTCCTCCTGTATAAATCCATTAATTTCTTAAGTTAACTGTTGACTTGACGTGTCAAGGTGGACACATAATCTCTCTTACGTGTATCAGATAGCTGATGTGGCCTTAGACAAACAAAAACACTCAAACGACGTCGTTTATGTCAAAAATAAAATCATGCTGAGAGGAGTAATATGAAATTCTAATGAAACATAAAGGACTAATATAAAATTTCAATGAAACATAAAGGGATCAATATAGAACTTGAATGAAATATAAATGACCAATATAGAACTTGAATGAAACATAAAGGACAAATATTAAACTTTTAGAAAACATAAAGGACCAATATAAAACTTTTGAAAGATAAAAGATAAATTTAAAACTTGGGTAAAACATAGAGGACCAAAATAGACATTTGACCTCTAATTTTTTTGAATCCGATAGATTAATGAAGTAAAATTGGGTTCCTCATTAGATATTTAGATCACATTATTATTTTAAATAATAATCTCCTCAAATACATTGATGTAATTTAAAAATGGCTACTGTACTACAATGAGTTCAGGTATTCTGTTATGAATAGAGGGGAAACAAGTAGCCCAATTGAGCCCATGGCAAAGATGGCCCAAATTGAAGAAGAGTGGACCACCTATTACACTACAATGAGCCCATTACTCAAAGCAAAAGCCAAAAGAAGTCTGGGTGCTGGAAGCGTTTTGGCATCCTCATTTTTATAAGGGGTTGTTCATGCTTATTTTTCTTCATGCTTGTATTTGTTGAAGTCGTTAGGCTTGGAGTTTGTCCTTGACTCGAAGAAGGACTTTCTTGTATTGATTCTACTGCATTTTGGAATTAATACAGTATCATTCATCATTCACTATTTCCATTTCATAATTCCATTTGAATTCCTGTTTGTATCATATTCATTGTATAACAACACAAAAAATTGAACATGGTCAATTCTCTATTCATTATAGTCAAAAGTATGTATTCACCGTTCCTTTTAGATAGTTTTGAGGTTCCATTTGGTTAGCAGATTAATTTTAAAAAATTGAGAATGGTTATATCTGATGTAACATAAAGAGAATAAAATAGGAGCTGATAATAGAAATGAGAATGAGATATAATGATTAATTTATTTTGATAGTTGAATCTAGCGATGGTAGTGGAGGTGGGGATAGTGATGGGTGGTGGTGTGGGATGAAGACTGAAGAAGCAAAAATGAAATCTCAAATTGGATTTCTATAAAGACCACCCATTGTGATTGCTTACCTTTAAGATTGAGAGTGGGAATCCCACTTATGAATTTTGATGCACAACCAAATGAGGGTCTATCCAATACTTACCCCTATTTCCTATGCTTTTCCCTTTTTGATCTTCCCTCTTAAACTATGCATCAGACTTGATAAATATCTTTTCATCTTCTGATACGAAAATTAACTAGGCTTCAAACATTGCACCTCCTCGTTTCGTTGTCACTTCTAATTAGAGTGCTCGGCAATCAAAACGCCAAAGCATAGGAATTAGTTCAAGTTTGACAAAATCAAAGAGCCATACATTTACATTTTCTTAATTAGGAGAGTCCACATGACATGACAGGAGAGTGACTTCTCAAGTTCCATACTTATCTCCCTTTAGGCTTTATATATATATATACATACATAAATATCTCAACATTTACTATACTAGTCTATTTGCTCTATAAGTTTGACTCAATTAAAGTCGTTTTGTATAAATATAATGGCTTCTGAAACTCCGAATCAAATTTCATTGAGACTGATGGTGGACAAAGAGAGAAATCGTCTACTTTTTGCAGAGGCAGAGAAGGAGTTTGTGGATGTTTTATTAAGCTTCTTGACTCTTCCATTGGGAACTATTGCTAGGCTTGTGAGCAAGGATTCTAATTTGAAGCTTATTAGATTTGGATGCATTAGCTCATTGTATCAAAGTGTGGGTAATATGGACTATAAGTGCTTCTGTACCAACACATGTAAAGAAATGCTGCTTAAGCCCAGGAATCCCATGGAAGCTCATTGTGGAAATCTGAAAATTAACATTGATGATACAGAGCCCACCAAGTACTTCATATGTCCAAAATTTGAATGTCGTGAAAATACAGAAAGTGTCCTCTTGAGCACATTCAGAAATCATCATAAATGCTATTGCGGGAGTAATCTGAGTTCAGAGATCAAGCTTGACAGTTCAATTAATGTAGCCAGTGAAGGTTTTGTACAGGAAATGGTAACTTTCATTATTTTAGACGACCTAAGTGTGATTACAATTGGAGATAGGTATACAACCTTGGGTCTACTTAGGAATCTGGGTATTAAAGATACACCTATGGCATTAACTGTGGATATCACTCAAAATGAGGTATTATAATTGCATTTGAATTATTTGTTTTTTAATCAATCTTGGGACTTCTTAATTTTTGTTTCCTAATTAATGTGATTTATATGCAAGGTTTTGGATATACTCAAGTGCGCGTCATTGTCAATGTCAAAGACAGTATTGTCAGATATATTCCTGCATAAGAAACAATACATTGAGAAATCAAAATCTCTAGAATCTTACTTGTTGATCAAGGGAGAAAAAGCCATTGTTGAGGAGGATAATAAGAATGTGAAACTGAAGATGAAGTTAACAGTAAGAAAATCAAATGGTAAAGTAATGTTTGCAGAAGTTGAAAAGGATTTTGTTGATGTGCTTCTTAGTTTCCTAACTCTATCAGTAGGCGCGGTGGGGCATATTTTAGGAGTCGATTCTTGTTTTGGTTGCCTCAGTCAATTGTATACTAGCGTGTTTGATTTGAACTGTAAGTATTTCAACTCAGAAGAAATGAAGGGCATGCTCAACAATCCTGGGGTTGCCCCTCAGTTTAAGGTCAACACAGACATCTTGAAAGTCCACGAAGTCACTCATTCGAAGTACTCTTGTTTTACTTCACAAAATGGTTCTGATATTTCAAGTAGTTTAACTGCTGCACGACAAAGTAATTATATTAGTTATGCTAATAAGTACATTGATGTGTATTCAACGGTGACCTTGTTGGATCCCAAAATTCCAATTAAGGGAAAATCTAATAGTGATGGTGGATTTGTTAAGGGACCTTCGATGTACATGGTAACGGATGACTTGGTTGTGAAGCCATTTTCGTTTAGTTCAGCTGTTTCATTTCTGAATGAATCTAATGTTGGTGATGATGACTTAGAAGAACGTATTATCAGCATTCGTGTGAAGGAGGTACTAGTACTACCACTACTTCTGTTCTGTGTTTTACTTTTGGTATGGACTTCTGAATATAGACACTTACATTATTACATTTTGATCCACAGGTTATGGCCATTTTGAAGGCTTCCGTGATGATGTCATCTTCGGCTTTAACAACTGCGTTGAGTCCATTCATAAAAAGTATCAAAGAAGAGAAGTAGCGTTATAGTAATATAGTAATTAGGTCAAAAGTACATTTTCGTTCCTTATGTTGTACTCAAATTTTATATTGGTGCTTTATGTTTTAAAAGTTTTAATTTAGTTCTTTATCTTTTTTAGAAGTTTCAAATTGATCTTTCCGTCCAAATTCGTGAATTTCATTTAGTGCAGTCTTGGGAAGCCCTTTGATCTTTTGAAAATTGAAACTAGAATTAACTAGAGCCTTTGTACATTGCACCTCCTCCTTCCGTCTTGATTTTACTACGAATTACGAGAAGCAAATTAATGTACTGGACTCTTTGGTAATAGTTATTCCACATGCCAATTCATTTTAAAATCAAATCAGTAGTAGTTTATAATTCAAATAGTGCGCCGTTACATTTACACTTGCTTAATTAATTACGTGTCCACGAGAGTGACTTATTTCTATATATATAGTCTCATGCTCTACCAAGCTATATTCAATTGAGGGTTTATTTACTCAATATATTTGCGTCTGGTTCTACAATGATTTCTAATGCAACTCCCAAACTAATTTCCTTGAGACTGATGGTGGACCAAGAGAGCAGAAGAGTAATATTTGCTGAGGCAGGGAAGGAGTTTGTGGACGTTTTATTAAGCTTCCTGACACTTCCCTTGGGAACTATTGCTAGGCTTGTGAGCAAGGATTCTAATTTGAAGGCTGTTAGATTTGGATGCATAAGCTCATTGTATGAAAGTGTGGGTAATATAGACCAAGAGTACTTCTTTACTAACACATGCAAAGAAATGCTGCTTCAGCCCCGGAATCCAATGGAAGCCCATTGTTCTGGTTGTCTCAATAAAATGTATACTAGTCTGTTTGATTTGAATGGAAAGTATTTCAAGTCAGAGGAAGTTAAGTCCATGCTCATCAATCCTGGGGTTGATTCGAAATATAAGGTCAATCCCCGGATTATGAATATCAAGGAAGCCACACATCCTGAATACTCTTGTTATACTAAAATATTTGGTTCATCTTTTCATTCATATCTAACGGCTCCACGAAGCTATAGTGATAGTTCGTATTGTCCAAAGTCTATTACCGTCGAAGTATATTCTCCTGTGACGTTTTTGGATCACAAATCTCTAATGAAGGAAAAATCAAATGACGGTGTATTTGTTAAGGGAGCCTCGATGTTTATGGTAACAGATGAATTGGTTGTGAAACCATTTTCCTTTATTTCTGCTGTTTCATATCTCAATGAATCATATGTCGGAAACTATGACTTGGAAGAACGGATTATCTGTATTGGTGTGAAGGAGGTACTGCAATTACCAGAAAGTTTTTCCTTTGGTATGAATTTTATTTGAATTTGGAGACTTACTTCATTACATTTTTATTGACAGGTTAAGGCCATTTTGAAGGCTTCAATGATTTCGTCTTCGGCTTTAACTATTGGGTTGGCTCCATTCCTTATGAAGTATCAAAGAAGAGAAATTGCGTTCGAATGCCCACCTCACTTAGTCAATACACTTTGAAGTCGGCTTAACAAAACCATTTGCCCAAAAGTCTATCTTTGATATTTGTTCTAGTCATATCTTTGATATTTGTTTTGGCATGAGAGTTTACCTTATGGTTTTGAGAAGTGTTACTTGTTGTGAATTAACTATGAGGATCTGTTCTAAATTGTTCAAAATCTTAAATTTCTTTTTGGGTTGAATTCAAATATATATATATATATCAAATGTTTTAAAAATTAGTTGGATAGTGACCTAGTAACCTTTCGGTTCACGGATTAATTGATTAAACTGGAGGATGTCATCATAAATAATATAATAAAAATGATTTATATAAATTTCTTTCGTTATGAGCTAATTGAAAATTTTGCTAGTTCGAACAGAATTGTTAAGAAAATACTCGTGACTAATAAAAAAAAAGTTTATTACAAAGTGCAAATAAAAAATACAAATTATGAAACTGTTTAATTTGTAAACGACATTTTTTAAAAATTAACTTTTATTGTATATAGAAATGAATTTGTTATCCAATAAAAAATGAATTTGTTATTTAAAAATTAACTCGGTTAACTTTTCTTTTATCTCATTAATTAATTTAATGGCAAAATTAATTGAGTAATGATCTATTTGCAGTTGAATTGAAATATTTTATCTTTCGATAATATATATTGACCAAATAATTAAATTTCCATACAAAATAATTTACTCATATTTATATAGTTATATATAAAAAAAAAAACTTAGGTTCATTTCCTTATGTCCATTTCATCCAATTCCCCAAGATAAATATGACACGTGACAAAAAGTGTTTAAATAACAGTAAAGAGAGAATATAGAAAATCACCTTTTATATGACCAATCATAGAAGAAAGAGAGTATAAATACAATATATAATTGGTGGAATTAGATGAAATAGACATAAGGAAATAGATCTAAGTTTTTTTCTAAAAAAAACGTTATTAAAAAAAATTTAAATAATACATTTTTTCATAAAAACACTTTTCTGTTAGAGGCACGGTTCAGCCCTTCAAGAATGTTCACAAACTATTTGCCAATTTGCGTTTTGCTATTAGACTCTGCGCTTCTTCTTTTTCTACGAATCAAGTCGTCGTCAAGTCCACTTTCTACTTTTCACTCCAAAAATTCTCATTCTCTCTCACTCTCTTCTCTGCAAATCCAGAATGTCGATTTCCATCGTTGATCACGCTCTTCCCTACGACACTCACAATCTCTACGACGTCTCCTTCTACTCTCACAACATCCGCACATTGCTCACTTCTTCCCCTTCCTTCGTCAATTCCTGGCTCACCGAAACCCTCAACCTCCACTCTCCCTCGCACCCTCTCCTCGTTGGTCTCGACGTCGAATGGCGCCCTAATTTTCACCGCAATCAGCAGAATCCAGTCGCCACGTTGCAGCTCTGTGTGGGCCCGAGATGCCTCGTCTTCCAGATCATTCATTCCCCCAACATTCCCCAATCCCTCCTCGATTTTCTGGGAAATCGGAGTCACACATTTTTGGGGGTTGGGATTGAGGAGGACGTGGAGAAGCTGCTGGAGGATTACGGAGTGGGAGTGGCGAATTTCGTTGATCTTCGCAATCTGGCGGCGGACAAGCTGGGGGAGAAGGATCTGAAGAATGCGGGGATCAAGAATCTGGCGATGCGCGTTCTTGGGAAGGAAATTGTGAAGCCCAAGAGTGTTTGTGTAAGCAGATGGGACAATCTGTGGCTTACTTCTGAGCAGGTACAGTATGCTTGCATTGATGCCTTCATTTCTTTCGAAGTTGGAAGGATTCTGTATAGTGCTCAAGTTTAGACTGATATTTGTATTTGATGCACCATCTTTAACTCTAGTTTGGGAGTATTTTTTTTTTTCGTATTACTATGAAGCATTAGTATGAATTTTGGTGTTATGGACTGCTTGGATACGTGATTCAGAATTCGGGGTCTAACTTGACTTTATGCAAGTAATGATACCAAATTACCAATCATGGATTATAATTACACTTCAAATTCTTGGACATACTATATGTTCTCCTTTAAAGTGGGTCTATCGTCTATGCATGATGATGTTTCTTTATGATTAATTTGGTCTACATATAATTTACTTAAAAATATCTCATGGATTATGAAATTGGTGTTTTTTTTAAACAAAAAAAGTTTATGAATGGTTTAATTGCACTCTTTGATGCCTCTGTCTTGATGTTTTCTGTCATATATAGTGTGAACAATTTCTCTGTTTCAATTTGATGCATATTTTTGTTATTTGGATTCAATTAACAATACTACCGATTCTTTCATTGATAAAGGGGCTTACCGATTCTTATGTTATATAGCGTAGTGAAGTGAAAATTTTCTCTACATTTTCTCTGTTTTCATTTGTTATACATAATTGCTGTTTTGATTCACTTAATAATATTACCAATTCTTTCATAGAGAAAGGAGCTTATTGTCATTCTAATATATTATTATTTTTTCAGTTTCTCAATATCTATTTGGAAAAAAATGAAAATATTAAACTATATTTACTATCCTTTTATAATTTACATCAAACAATGAGAGTTGGTTACAAAAAAAAAAATAACTATTCAATTATGCTTCAGAATAAAAGCACCTTTTTTTATAGAGAATTTTTATATTATTGAGTTAATGCGCACTAATTTGTTAGGAGAAATAAAGTACCAGTAATCAGTAATGGCAATGACGGGCATTTATACGCTTTTGAGAAAAATCTTTGAACTTTGTCTTTGAGAATGACGAGCACTAGCGGAAATCCACTACCATGAACTAATCACTTTTTAATTTTAAAATAAATTTAATTAGTAATTTTTATCTTATAACAAAATAACACTGAGTTAAAACATTATAAATAAATTTTAAGATAACTTATATTGATAATAAAATTATTTTGGTGTTTCAATATATTTAATGTTGTTTGTATAGTTTTAAAATAAAAGATAAAAATTCCATAATTTTTCATTTGTCAAAAATGATACTTCAATTATACCCTAAATAAAAATAAAAGCCAGTGTGCAATTAATCATACATTGTAATATACTAATATGCTCTGCTCCTTAGACCTTAGTCCTTACTTACGACCGAGTACATAGTAGAATGTGATTCTATACATGAAGAAATATACGATCTTGTTACCTTGAGAAAAGAAAAATGGTACCTGCCATTAAAACACAGTTGGATGTAATATCATGTACGAGGTTTCATGAACGAAAGCAAAAATTATTCCAATAAAAACTTTAGATTCTTTCAGAAATGAGAGAGCAGCGAAAATTGGAAATGTTGGTACGGACAAGATATCAGCCACCATCAACTTTGATGGTCTCTTAGTATGTTCAACATGAAAGGGATAATAACTGAAGCCATGATACTTCATTACTAAGATCCAAAGGAAATAATAATTGAATAGACACGTGCAATTTCCCTTTCATCTTCTGAAACATTTGGAGCATTGCACATTGTACCTACTCCTTCCCTCTTAAACTATGAATCAGGCTTCTCGTTTTTCGTTGCCACTAAATTCCATTTACAGCACTCTTTGGGAATCGTAATTCAAAATGCCATTAGAGACTGCAAACATTTGCTCGGCAATTAAAACATAGGAATCAGTAAGTTCCATTCACATAATAAAAGTGACTTCTCAATTCTCATGTTCCATAATTATCTCCCTTATAGGCTTTGTGTATCTATATCTATCAACAGTTCTTCTGCTAGTCTCATCCTCTACTAAGTTTTACTATATATATTTGTATCTGGTTTTACAATTTTGGAGTAGTTCCATATTTATCTCTCTTTAGGCTTTATATATATATATATACAATTCCTTTACTAGTCTCAAGCTCTACCAATTTTAACTCAGTTAATCATTACTATATATTTGTGTCTGTTTCTATAATGGATTCTACTGCAACCCCGAAACAAATTTCGTTGAGACTTATGGTGGACAGAGAGAGAAATCGTGTACTTTTTGCTGAGGCAGGGAAGGAGTTTGTGGATGTTTTATTAAGCTTCTTGACACTTCCATTGGGAACCATTGCTAGGCTTGTGAGCAAGGATTCCAATTTGAAGGCTGTTAGATTTGGATGCATTAGCTCACTGTATGATAGTGTGGGTAATATTGACCCAGAGTACTTCTCTACCAACACATGTAAAGAAATGCTGCTTCGGCCCCGGAATCCAATAGAAGCTCACTGTCGAAATCTGAAAATTAACATAGACGATACAGAGCCCACAAAGTACTTCATATGTCAAAACATTGAATGTCGTAAAAAACAAAGTGTCCTCTTAAGCACATTCAGGAATCAGAGATGCAATTGTGGGACAGATTTGTATTTTGAGGTTAATCTAGACAGTTCACTTGCTGTAGCAAGTGAAGGTTTTGTTCAGAAAATGTTAAAGTTTGTTATTTTAGACGACCTAAGTGTGATTACAATAGGTGATAGGTATACAACATTGGGTGTACTTAGGAGTTTGGGTATTAACTATGCACCAGTGGAATTAACTGTGGATATCACTCAAAATGAGGTAAGCATTACTGCATTATAATTCTGTGTTTCATAATCAATCTTGAAAGTTTTTCTTTTAATTTTTTTTTCCATTCGTTTGTCTGTTTTATATATGAAGGTGTTGGATCTACTTAAGTGTGCATTATTGTCAAAAGCAGCATTGTCTGAAGCATTCTTACATAAGAAACAAAACCTTGAGAAAACAATAGCTCAAGAATCGTACTGCTTGATCAAGGAAGAAAAAGCCGGTGATGAGGAGAATAAGAATGTGAAATTAAAGGTGAAGTTAACAGTAAGAAAATCAAATGGGAAAGTAACGTTTGCTCAAGTTGAAAAGGATTTTGTTGATGTGCTTCTTAGTTTCCTAACTCTTCCAGTAGGTGCGGTGGAGCATATCTTAGGAGGCAATTCTTGTTTTGGTTGTCTCAGTAAATTGTATACTAGTGTTGTTGATTTGAATGTGAAATATTTAAAGTCAGAGAAACATAAGGCAATGCTCATCAATCCTGGGGTTGCTCAGCAGTTTAAGGTGAATTCAGAGATCTTGAATGTCCACGAAGTCACTCTTCCACAATACTCTTGTTATACTAAATATTATTATCGAAATTTTACTGTTTCTAATTTATCAAGTTTATTAGTTGCTGCACGACCATATAGTCCTCTTAGTAAGATCTATAATGATTACGAATTGTATTCGACGGTAACCTTGGTGGATCCCAAATGTCTAATGAAGGGAGAATCAAATAATGATGGTAGATTTGTTGAGGGCCCTTCGATGTTCATGGTAACAGATGACTTGGTTGTGAAACCATTTTCGTTAATTTCAGCTGTTTCATATCTCAATGAATCAAATGTTGGTGAAGATGACTTGGAAGAACTTATTATTGGCATTGGTGTGAAGGAGGTACTACCACTCTTACAGTGTTGTTCTTTTGGTATGCACTTCTGAATATTAGACACTTACATTATTACATTTGTATTCGCAGGTTAAGGCCATTTTGAAGGCATCTATGATTTCATGTTCGGCTTTAACAACTGGGCTGACGTCATTCCTTGAAAAGTATCAAAGAAGAGAAGTAGCATCAGAATGGCCCCTTCACTTAGTCAATATATGATTTAGAAAAAAAGTCCTCGGATATTGGTGAATGGTTATCTGAACTCTTAACTCAAAGTGTTGTAGCAAGAAATTTCTTTGCGCACCTACAGTTAATTTTCTTTTTGTAATAGAAAAATTATGTACTTACTTGGTACTCCATTTGTTTTTTTTTTTCCTCTTTTGCTTCAAGAAGTATTAATTTCTGTAATTTTCTTATTACAAAAAGTATTGATTTTCTAGGTGGCAGAAAGCCAGAAATAATGCAAGATATTGTTAAGCAACGTTAATATACTAATTAATTTTTCTATTTATACATTGTGTCAAATATAAAACAATTAACCATCAACTACACGGATCAACCAGTAAGGAGTTTTTTTAACTTGATTAGAAGTCTCGAACTCTGAGAATGTAACTGTGTTAAAGCTTTGATTCTACTCCTCAAAGCCCAATTGGATAGATCAATAAATTTAAGGGCTAATTCTTTTTAAAAAAAAATTGGTGTCACCTATGGCTATGAATGCAAATGCTAATGAATAATGATTCAGTGTGAGGTTCAATTATCTTTACATTTTTTAATAATTTTTTTTTGAAGTATAGTAATTTTGTGATATAAAATATAAAGTAAAATATATGATTGAAGGAGATTTGAGTAGAGATAATTATGGACAAGATAATATAATCCTTGAACTCCAACATGAGTGAGTATTTCCATTCTCAAATCTTTTTTATTACTCTAATTCTCAAACTAGGATCTAGGTCAAGAAAAAATTTAAATGTATTATTATTTTGTCTTTAAAATTTCACTTATCTTTGTATAAATTCATGGAAAAGACATGACATACACCATTTTGAATTATCACGATATATAATCGATATAAAAGCTTGATAAATTTTATTATTATAAAATTATCAAATAAGGTCAAACTATCTTATTATTATAAAATCCTCAGACAATAATGTGTTGTTTTGCTTCAAACAATAAAGGAGCCATTGGCCAAAAAAAACAAAACAACAACAAAGGAGCCTACCTTTGAAAAAAAAATCAAAGGAGCCTACCAATTCTTATATTATGAAAAAGAATTTGATTTATATATGCATTGAGTAATAATATTTATTTATTTATCATTTGGATTTTTTAGTTTAGAAATTTAAAATTTAAAATTTAAAATACATAGTAGAGCATGAGAGTTGATGTGACATATCCTTTACCCAAAATAATTGTACAGTGTGGTGGAGTGAAAAGTTTCTCAGTATAATTGCCATTTTGTTTATTGTTTAATCAATTCTACCTGCTACTAAAACTTGGATGACGTTTCATGAATATTTTATATTTAATTCTTTCTTTAAGATTAAGCACGAATCTTGAGAAAGTGAGATAAACCCTCTAAAAGTAAGGCTCGCTATTTCAAAGGTGAGCCCCATCCATTCTATTCTCTTATTATTTCTCACAAACGAACATGCCCTATAGTTTGAAACTACAATTAAGTCCGCAAGACATGAGTCTATGAGATTGTCTTCTCAAGTCCCCATAATATAGGCTTTATTTATATATCTCAACAATGCGGCAATGCCCTTACAACTCTCATGCTCTACTATGTATTTCTATATTTTTGCTATAATTGGATTCTACCACAACTCCCAAACAAATGTCATTGATACTTGTGGCTAACAAGCCTAGAAATCGTGTACTTTTTGCTGAGGCAGGGAATTGAAGGAGTTTGTGGACGTTTTATTAAGCTTCTTCTTGACACTTCCATTGGGAACTATTGCTAGGCTTGTGAGCAAGGATTCTAATTTCAAGCCCCTTAGATTTGGATGCATAAGCTCTTTGTATCAAAGAAATGCTGCTTCAGCCCAGGAATCCAATGGAAGCTCATTGTGGAAATCTGAAAATAAACATTGATGATACAGAGCCCACAAAGTACTTCATATGTCCAAGATTTGAATGTCGTAAAGAAGAGAGTGTGCTCCTAAGCACATTCAGGAATCATAAATGCAATTGTGGTAGTTATATGAGTTCAGAGATTAAGCTTGACTCTAACTAATGTTATTTTAGACGAACTTAGTGTGATTATAGATGATAGTTCATAGTTATACAACTTTGGATCTACTTAGGAGTTTGGGTATTAAAAATGCACCCATTGAATTAACTGTTGATATCGCTCAAAATGAGGTAACCACTTGAATGATGTGTTTCTTAATTAATCTAGACTTTTTTATTTTCCCCCTCATTTAATTGCTTTATATGTGAAGGTTTGGATATACTCGAGTGCGCATTATTGTCAAAGGCCTCATTGACGGATTTATTCTTGCACAAGAAGCAATACTTTGAGAATACAAGAGTTGAAGAATCATACTGCTTCATGAATTCAGAAGCAGATGAAGAGGAGAATAAGAATGAGAAATTATCCTAGGAAAATTAGATTAGAGAAGTAATTTTGTATCACTTAGCTAAAATTGAAATGAGAAAGTAGGAATTGACACACAATATTTAACGTGAAAAATTCCCCTAATGACGAGGAAAAAACCACGGGCAAGAACCGAGAAGAATTTTAACTATGTGAAAGAAAAATAATTACAACTTCTCTCTAGATATAATAAGAGAACAACTCTCTCTCTTTAGGAGAATACTCCTTCCTATTCTCATTCTAAGAAGCTCTCTACACTCTATATTCCTTTGAAAGATGGGATGATGAAAATGGGTGTGAATGCTTCATATTTATTGGAGAAAATTGAGGGACAAAAGTGACTTTACCTTCCAAAACCACTGGCCAAAACTATGTGTGAGTCTACAAGATGAATTTTCCCACCATGGTATTTGCCCACAATTTAATTCTTTATCATGGTAAAAGCCCACAATTGTAACAAATTAAAGGTGAAGGTAACCGTTAGAAAATCAAATGGCAAAGTAATGTATAACAAAGTTGAAAAAGATTTTGCAGATGTGCTTTTGAGTTTCCTAACTCTCTCACTTGGTTTTGTGGAGCATATTTTAGGAGGCAATTCTTATTTCGGTTCGTTCAGTAAATTGTATAATAGCGTTGTTGATTTAAAAGGAAAATATTTAAAGTCGGAGGAACCTAAAGGTATGCCCGTCAAAATTTTTTTTTTAAGTTAAAAAATGACAACGAAAATAATGATGATATTGAACTAGATGCTCTTATTTATGAGATTACAAATGAACTAATAATTTTATTTTAGAGGTTTGCTGGAGAGAATTTTTTCTAGTCGTTATTCATTTAATGAATATATGCTCTTTACTTATAAGGAAAATTTGAGTGTCCATTTAAAGTTTGTTTGGTTTTTTTTTTGGTCAAAGAAGCTTGTTTGGTTATCGATTTCACAAATGTCTTCACATTAGTTGGAGGGAGTGTTTCTTGTGGATCCATCATGTGAGCCCACATATAATTAAATTTAAAAAACAAAAAAAAAGTGTGCGTGCCACGTGAACATGGCTAAAAGCAAAATGAGTATAAAAGACTTTTAGGTTTTATGCATTGTGAGTGTGGTGTTGCCGCACGCTTTACTGAGGCAGAAGCAGAAATTGGGATTTCTTCATCTTCACCAAGTGCAGCACCGAAGAAGAGGAGAAAGTTTGTCTACTCTGATTTTTATAGAGGTTATGTTGTTCTATTTTTCATGAAATTTTAGTATGATATTTTTTAGAGTGTGGACATTTTATGTGTATGATCAGATTATTTTTTTTTTGTCATTTTAATAGTTTTTTTATATCTTCTTTTAGTATTTGTGAAAGAGATTTTTAGTGATATTTTACTTTGTTGATAGTTAGTAGGAGTTGATTTGAGTGGTGAATCCTTTTACTATACTTATTTATCTATGAATGTGGAAATTTTCTGAACTAAGATAGTGGTTTTTACCCCTTGAGGGGTTTTCCAAGTTAAAAATTGTCTTTATTATATTTGTGCTAGAAATTATATGCAATTTGTATTAATTCTTTGTGATTTTTTTCAAGCAGGGAAAAGATTAATATTGAGTAATTATATCCTATTTGTTTGTGTCCCTCTTCCAACTATCAAAGCTTTGATTATTGAATTGTGATTTTTTTGTTTGACTGAATTATAGAGCCTAATTACAATAAAATGATCAATTTGAATGATACTAATTATAATAAATGAAAGCAATTTATTGTTTGTGAAAAAGCTATATTTACCATTATTTTCTATTAAAAAAACCTGAGCCAAAATCTGACAAAGATTGAGCTATGGAACATGAGATGTTCTGTGGTTTTATTAGACAATAGATAGATGATAATGTTTTAAATCACATATTAAATAATTCACATGTCAAACTTTGTGAGAAAAATTTAAATCTTTGTAAGCTTCTAAGTCTGATAAGAATAAATTGTTTTTGGTCAAACAAACTATAAATTTGAGGTACAAAAGTTATTTTTATTTATAATCACTTGAATGAGTTTCAATGGTGCTTTAATTTGACATGGGTGTCTAGTAGTGTCAAAACGGGCCGGCTCGCACCGGCCCGCGACGGGCCGGCATTAAACGGGCCGGGGCGGGCCGGCCCGTTTACTTGGCGGGCTTGGGAAGTGATGCCCAAACCCGCCCGTATTGGCCCGCGGGCTAAACGGGCTAGCCCGCGGGCCACTTTTTATATTTTTTTAAAATATATATTTTTTAAAAAATAATTATAAAATTATATATTTATTTAAAAATTAGTATTTTTATTATTTTAAATTAATATTTTATTTATTTTAATTATTATTTAAATTATTTATATACATTATTAGAATAAAATTATTATTTAACACATAAAATTACATAAAACATATATCTTTATACATATTTTAAACAAATAACTATTATTTTTCATTTTCTTTTCTTTTTTTAATTTTTTAACGGGCCGGCCCGTGGGGCCCGCGGGCTAGTCCGTTTAGCCCGCGGGCTTATACGGGCCAACCCGTTTAGGCCCGTTTTTAAACGTGCCTATTTTTCAAAGTCCAAGCCCGCCCATTTAGCGGGCGGACCGGGCTAGCCCGCGGGCTCGAGCCCATTTTGACAGTGCTATGGGTGTCATATATGAAAATAAAAATTTGGGACTTTGGTTGCTTAATATTTTACCTAATCAGTTGTTCTTTTAAAGTGTTAAGCAACCGAAATCTCAATTTCATATTTGAATTTAACACCTACAACTAATCAAATTAATTTTGGAACTCATTCAAGTGATCAAAAATAAAATTATCCTCTTTGTACCTCAAATTCATAGCTTGTTTGAGCAAAAACAATTTATTGTTACTAGATTTAGAAGCATACAAAGATTTAAGTTTTTTCCACAAAGTTCTAGCATGTGAATAATTTGAGATGTGATTTAAAACATTATCATCTATCTACTGTCTAATAAAATACAAACTATCTCATGTTCAAAAGTCCAGTTTTTGTTAGATTTTGAATCTGATTTTTGAGTAGAAAATACTAATAAATGCAACTTTTTCACAAATAATAAATTTTTTATTTTTTGCTTCTATTTATTATAATTAGTGTCATTCAAAGTAATCATTCTAATATAATTAGGCTCCATAATTCAATTAAGTAAAAAATCTACAATTCAATAACCAAAACTCTGATGTCACTTGTTGAAAAAGAGGTACAAACAAACAGGATATAATTACCCAAAGTGTAAATAATTTCTAGCACAAATATTACATAAAGGCAAGAAAAGACACCCCGTTTTTAGCGTGAAAATCCCCTTCAATGTGAGAGGTAAAAACTACGAAACCTATTTCAGAAAAATTCTAGTATTGCAAATAAATGAGTATAGTAAAAGAATCCATCACAATATTCAAAAAGTCAAACCAGCCCTTACTTACTATCAACAAAGTGAAATATCATCAAAGATGTCTTCCACAAACCCTAAAGGCAGAAATAGAAAGACCAATAAAATGACAAGAGAAAAATAATTTGATTACACAGATAAAATGTCCATACTCCCAAAAATAATATACTAAAATTTCATGAGAAATGGAGAACAAATAAACCACTGTAAAAGATCAGAGTGAACAAACTTTTTTCTCTTCTTCGGCGTGCGGCCAACTCAAGTACTCAACACTAACAAGTCACAGACACATCAATCCTGGGTTGCTCCACGAGAAAATTTACTGACGGGTGAGCTTGTTGGATTCCAAAACTCCAGCGAAGGGAAAATCAAATAATGGTTGTGGATTTGTTGAGGGACCTTCCATATATATGGTAAGGGATGACTTGGTTGTGAAACCATTTTCATTTAGTTCAGCTGCTTCGTTTCTGAATGAATCTAACGTTGTTGAAGGAGGTACTACCACACCTACAATTTTGTACTTCTTGTTTTATATATCTGTTTTGGCATGAGAGTTTATCTTATGGTTTTGAGAAATGTTAACTTCTTAAGAATTAACCTGCTCTGACCTATTTGGGTCGTTGTTTTTTGACATCAAGTTTGTATTTGCTGTTTCTTCACGTTTTCTGGCCATTCATCCTTTGTTCTTTGATTAGCTATATATAAATTTAATCGGAAGAAAGTTGACCCTCTTCCATGATGATGAATGGTGTTGAATTTAATGTTTTTCAATAGACCGGTGCTACTAAAAGTAATGTGAGGAAATAACTTCTCTGGCTTTCATATTCTTGATGCACTATTTGTATTGTAAAAGCCAAATTTAAAAAATAATTCCAAAAAGATTAAGATTCGGATCGGTTGAAGTAACTTTACGTAAAGTTATTTAATTTGATCGATATGGATCGTTGATCAGTTACAATGCAATTTTGTTCCAACCGATAACGGTCCAAATGGATCATGCAGGTTAAGTTACTTAGTTTGTTATATTAAAAATTTAAATGATACTAATTGAAATATATTTTGTCATAAAAATAATTTTCTTTTAGTGATTTAGTTGTTGATATATGTAGACTATGTTTGGTATGCGTGGATTGGTATAACGGAATGTAACAGAGTGTAATGAAATGTAAAATAAAGTAATGGAATGGAATCTTAGATACCCAAAATATGTTAAGGTATTAAATGCAAGTGTTAAAAAGTAAAATAAATTTAAAATCTAAAATATCTTTGTCTAAAGTGGTGTTGGTGAGATGAGCAATTTGGTCAAATTACGCTCAATTACGTTAACAAATAAATTTTATCTAACTATCATAAAATAATTCAGATACAAATATAAGACGTAATCAAGACTAATTTGTAATCCAAATTACCATACATTTAACCCATATCAAACAATGAAATTTCTTGGAATTGGGATTATTACATTGCAATGCTGCTACGTAAGTCATGAGAATGTTTAATTTGTAAATATGACTTTTTTTTCTTATAGAATAAGATGAAATACATCTTTTAATAATTAAATCAGTTCATTTTTCTTTTATCTTATTAACCAACTGACTAATTTGATTGACTGTGAAATGATCTTTTACAAATTGAGTTGAGACATTTTATTTTTTTATATTTAATTTGTTATATTTAAAAAATGTTATTAATAATGTTTTAAATATACATTTTTTCATAAAAGAATTTTCTATTAGAGGCCCGGTTCAGCCCTTCAAAAAAGGTTAACAAACTATTTGCCAATTTGCGTTTGACTGCGGTTCTTCTTTTTCTACGAATAAAGTCGGCCTCAAGTCCACTTTCTACTTTTCACTCCAAAAATTCTCATTCTCTCTCACTCTCTTTTCTGCAAATCCACAATGTCGATTTCCATAGTTGATCACGCTCTTCCCTACGACTCTCACAATCTCTACGACGTCTCCTTCTACTCTCACAACATCCGCACATTGCTCACTTCTTCCCCTTCCTTCGTCAATTCCTGGCTCACCGAAACCCTCAACCTCCACTCTCCCTCGCACCCTCTCCTCGTCGGTCTCGACGTCGAATGGCGCCCTAATTTCCACTGCAATCAGCAGAATCCAGTCGCCACGTTGCAGCTCTGTGTGGGCCCCAGATGCCTCGTCTTCCAGATCATTCATTCCCCCAACATTCCCCAATCCCTCCTCGATTTTCTGGGAAATCGGAGTCACACATTTGTGGGGGATGGGATTGAGGAGGACGTGGAGAAGCTGCTGGAGGATTATGGAGTGGGAGTGGCGAATTTCGTTGATCTTCGCAATCTGGCGGCGGACAAGCTGGGGGAGAAGGATCTGAAGAATGCGGGGATCAAGAATCTGGCGATGCGCGTTCTTGGGAAAGAAATTGTGAAGCCCAAGAGTGTTTGTGTAAGCAGATGGGACAATCTGTGGCTTACTTCTGAGCAGGTACAGTATGCTTGCATTGATGCCTTCATTTCTTTCGAAGTTGGAAGGATTCTGTACAATGCTCAAGTTTAGGGCAATTTTACCTTAAACTCATGATATAAAATTTTAAATCCTAAAATTCTTCTTCTCCAAAAAGTATTCCCTTACCACCCCATTTTTGTCCTTTTCCTAGTAACAATCCGTCTGGGCCTGAGACGGATTCACCTGAGACGGATTTGAATCCGTCTCAAGCCCGACGGATTTGAATCTGTCTTTTTTTTTAATTATTTAATGCAATCCGTCTGAGGCCCATACGGATTGCATTAAATATATATATATATATATATATATATATATATCTGAGGCTCATCCTATGCCGGCATAGGTCCTCATTTATTTCAAGCTTTTATTTTTCTGCAAGTTTAAATATTTCTTTTTGCATGGTTTAAATCTGCACTGCATTCATACTCCCCCACTTCACTCACCCCTATCTCTCCCCATACCTCTTGACCCTGCTCTCCTTGGTATCAGAGCCTGAGGGGGAAGTGGGAATGTAAGAGTTGTGGAGGATGGATCTGAGTATTGTATGTACATTACTTTAAATTCTGCTTCTTGTCAATATAGTCATGTTTTAAAATACTACCAACTAAACTGATAGCAACTTTGGTATGAACAGTTTATTCATTCGTTTTTCTAAGGCAATGGATGGTAAGACCACGAGGATAGTGGCAATATGTCCAGAAGCCGCTTGCTTGAATGCCTGTTCATTTTGTTTGGCTAAGTTTAGTTGATTAGTCTTCAAAAAAAAAAGAAAAAAAAAGAGTTTTTCTGTTTATTTTCCACTCAGATTCATCCAACACACTCTGCATCTTTACTGAACCTAATGAAGGTGATGATATCATGGGGATAATTACAACCATGCTTAGCCGTACTTTCTCATCGTTTACCAGACGTTCCTCTATTCCCGACTCCTCTTCCGTTTCTGAAGAAGGTTCTTCTTCCATTACCTCTTCAAACCAAATTTTCAAAGAAGAAATTCATTTTGAAAATTTAAATCAAAATTTTGACAATTGGACCATTCCCAAGGTCCATGAAAAGGATCTTTACAAACCCGAAGGAAAATTCTTCACTATTTCTGATTTTATAATCAAAACCGCTGAAGAAACCATTAATATAGATGGTGACAAAGAGGACATCCCTTTATTGTCACAGAAATCTTTAAACCTTCACAAAAAGAAGTACAAATTCCTACACATCGGATGTGTACAAGTAGCCCTAAAACCCCTAGTCAGAGATGGCTTGAAATTTTCTGCTCTTGTCTGTTTAAGGGATGCCAGGCACATCCAGTTTTCAGATTCGATTCTTGGAGCAGTTGAAGTAGGCCTGCATGCAGGACCAGTATATTTCAATTGTTTCCCAAACAGATCAGTGGCCTTAGGTGATGCTAATATTTTAGACGCCTTAAGACTCAACATTCAACTAAATGGCCTTGATATGAAACCAGGATCTATTCCTGTTGCACTCATATACAGGGTAAAATACAAAGTCATGAATTCTTCCGCTTCAAAAGTATCTATTCCCCAAGAAAAAGGATATACGACTCTATTCCTTACTGATGCTACAAAAACAAACGTCATGATTCCTCAAACAATCAGATGGGAAGATGTTGATCTCCCTGAAGAATGGATCATGCAAAGAGCAGCTCCTGCTCAGCCAGATCCTACACCCGTTTTACTTCCTACTCATATGGAGGTGAGACAGGATGTAAATGGAACTGTAGGAATATCCTTTAGGAGAAATTCCTTCAGCATGTCTAGAACTAGGTCCGTTAGATCTAGTGAAAATTTTAGAACTGCAATAGAACCATCTAGGCAATCCTGCTCTTCGATTCCCCATACAGTACGGACGGTTCCTTCTGTAATTCATCTTCAAGGATTAGATACATCATCTAATCTCCCAAGACCAATTTACCAACCACCCCATGAGGAAGATCAAACCTCTGTCCAATCCCCAACATATTCTGACATGGTAGAAAATACCATTAATGTCATAACCCAAGACTTTCAATTAGATAAGGAGTCCTTAAGGAAGGATTTCTATTCTGAACAAAACACTGAGAAAAGAGAATGGTTTTTGGAAAATTATGATCCAAAAGCTAGAAAACCAATCCAAGAAACATATTATAAATCTCTAAACAAAGTCCGTGACAATATTCCTTTCTTTGAATGGTTTAATGCGTATGCAGTATACCATACAATTAATTATCCTTTTAAAACTCCTATACAACCTGCCGGGATTAATGTTACTTGGCAAACAAAAGATTCTGGTTCTATCCAATCGGAATTACCTCCTACACAGGCTTACTTTGTCCCCAACATGACAATTAATGAAAGCTCGGTGGTGGCCTCCCCCTTCAAAGCCAAAGACACAGCCAAAGAAATCGATTCTAAAGACATCTCAAGTCTTATGGAACAGAATAATTACACAAATTCTTACCTTCAGGCCTTAGGAGAAAACACAAACGCCTGCCTAAAGAGAATTACCGATCAGATCCTTGATCAACCAAAACAGTATGGTAATCTCACCAAAACCATCACACACCAACAACCAATATTCAAACCTTTTGAGTCAAACATAAATCTAGCCAAAGAAAAACCTCTTTCACAAATAATTGATGAAAAACTCAAAGGTTTAATTCTTAATACACCCCAGAAACTTAAAACAGTGGCCTCAGGTGGCACGCCTCAAGCTCCTCTTAAAACTTTAGCTTCAGGAATTTCCTCTAGCAAGATTCCTTTAGAAATTAATCACCTTGATTTTCCCAGAGAAATCCCTTGTAGCCAAATCAATGCTATTATTCCCAATTGGAAGCATTCCACAAAACTTTATTACCCTAGAGCCACCTATCCAGATATGGCTTTAGAAGAAAAAAGTCTTTCCCCAAAACATTTTGATGCAAGCCATATCTATGCTTGGAATATAGATGGGCTAGCTGAAAATAATATTTTGGAACTTCTCCAACAAATGACCATGGTCAGTACGGCCTATTCAATCTATCACAACTGTGATGAGCATTCCATTGCTCAAATCCTCATAGCCGGATTCACTGGCCAACTCAAAGGATGGTGGGACTTCTATCTTTCAGAAGAACAAAAGGCCCAAATCCTAGGGGCAATCAAAACAACAAGCGATGGTGAGATTGTAACCAACAATGATGAACCAATACCAGATGCTGTCAATACCCTTATCTATAAAATTACCCAAGATTTTATAGGCGACCCCTCCTTATGGAGAGATAAATCCGCAGAATTACTGTCTAACCTTAGGTGCAAAACCCTAGCGGATTTTAGATGGTACAAAGATACTTTCCTAATCAGGGTTTATACTAGAGAAGATAGTAACCACCCTCTATGGAAAGAAAAATTCATTACTGGCCTACCTACCTCTTTAGGAGATAAGGTTAGAGAAAAATTAAGAAGCCTGTCTGGAGACAACCAAATCCATTACGAAAACCTAAGCTATGGACAATTAATTGCCCTAGTCCAAAAAATAGCACTCAAAATATGTCAAGATGACAAAATCCAACGTCAGCTTAACAAAGAGAAAGCCCAAAACAGAAAAGAATTGGGGTCCTTCTGCGAACAATTTGGATTCCAACCTTGTAAAAAGCCCAAATCAAAACAAAAGGGTCAAAACCATTACCACAAACACAAAGATTATCAAAAGACAAAGAATTATTATAAAACCCCTAGGAATAGGCACCCTAGGAACTTATCAAAACACGTTTCTTCCAAAAATCCTATAGATTTACCCAAAGCTAAAGTCAAATGTTTTAGGTGCGGTAAAGAAGGCCATATGGCTAAATACTGCAGGCTAAACAGAAAAATCAGATTGCTAGACCTAGAAGAGCCAGTCAAAGAACAGATTTTCAGCCTCATGACTCAAACATCTTCTGAAGAAGAAATTGAGGAATCTGACCAAGATATTAACTATATCCTGGAAGATGATATCTCCTCTTCATCCGAAGAACAAAATTGCGAAACCAATTTAATAGAAGAAGAAGTTCCTCTTCTTATCAATGTCATAAACGCTGAAGAGGATATTCTCTCAAAAGCTCTTAACTCCTTACAAATTGAAGAAGAAAAGGTCCAATTCCTCCTTAAGATAAAAGAAGATAAAACTTCAACCAGTGCCCCAATCCAACAAACTAAAAGATATGATTTTACTGAAATCATCAAACACTTCGATAGCAAATCTAGGCCTGTAACTATGACAGACCTTCAAAAGGAAATAAATAATTTAAAAAATGAAGTTAAGGAATTAAAAACCACCCAAAGCTTACATTCTTTGATTATCAGCCAAATCCAAAATCTAGAAACTCCTGAAATCAATAAAGAAGGTGCTGAGAAGAAAGATAATGAACTTCTCGATGCATTTCTAAATCTGATCACCAGAGTATCTATCCAAAAATGGTACATCCCTATCCAATTAGTTCTCCAGAACAATTCTGCCTACAATGTCACCGCTCTCTTTGATACAGGGGCATCCTTAAACTGTATTAAGGAAGGTATAATCCCAACAAAATTCCTTGAGAAGACCATCGAATCACTCCATGGTGCTAATGGAGCAAAATTAGATATCACCTACAAACTCTCAGATGCTCTAGTAAAAAATGAACATTTGACAATCTCTACTCCTTTTATCATAGTCAAAAATCTTGCCTGTGATATCATTCTAGGAGCCCCCTTCATTGACCAAATTATGCCCTTCTCCATCTCCAGACAAGGGATCGAAACTGAATATTTTGGTAAAAGAATTCTTTTCCCATTTTCAAAACCACCCTTTACCAAAACTATAAATTACATTCAAGACAAAGAAAATCAAATCAATTTCCTTAAGGAGGAAATCTCCCATAAGATGATAGAGTCCCAACTGGCCAAAACTGAAGTAAAAACTAAGGCTAAGGAAATTCAATCCTATATCGAAAAATCAATCTGTTCTGATCTTCCTAATGCATTTTGGGAGAGAATTTGAGGTTCCTTTTAGATATTCAATATCAAAATCAAAGATACTAAGAATTGCTTGCCAACGGGCAAAAATTTGTTTTGATGCTAAATTCTTTATATATATATATATGATACATATGTATCATATATATATACACGTTTTTTTATATATATTTATAAATTTTAATAATATAATATATAATTATTTTATATATATTTAATATACAATAAAAAATTAATTATATACTTAATTATATATATTTTTAAATTATGATAAAGATATGTTAGAGTCGAAAAAATTATTCACTACTCACTTAACTTGCGAGTTAGATGAGTCAACTCGTAGGTTAAGTGGGTTAAACGAGACAACCTAATATGTTAGTTAAACAAGCTAACATAAACCCTACTAGTTGCCAATTTATAACTTTTATACATACATGACTCTATACTCACACCTTTTTCTCTGCTCAAATGATTCTCCCTATGCCTGTTTATTTTTCTGTGTGTCAAATTAAATATTGCCTTCCACGTTGAAAAAATTGGTCATGAGTACTTAAGAGCAATTATATGCAGTTCTAAAAAAAAGAGCAATTATATGCAAAAACTGTCCAACATAAAACTGTCCAAATAAGTGAGCAAGGTTGGTTTGTTTAACTCACATATTAGGTTGTTTCGTTTAACCCACTGAACCTACGAGTTGACTCACTTAACTCGCAAGTTAAGTGAGCTGAAATACTTTTAGCTCATTTATAAATAAGCCTAAACTCCCCTAACTTAAGTTAAGTGAGCAGTGATTAATTTTTCGACTCTAACTTATATTTATCATAATTTAACATATTAAAAAATATATATAATTAATTTTTTATTATATATTTAACTATATATAAAATAATTATATATTATATTATTAAAATTTATTAATATATATATAAATATATAAAAAAACATATATATATATATATATATATATATATATATATATATATATATATATATATATATATATATATATATGATACATATGTATCATATACATATATGATACATATGTATCATATATATATATATTTAATGCAATCCGTCTGCTAGCAGACGGATTGCATTAAATAATAAAAAAAATAAAATAAAACAGATCCAAATTTGTCTGGGCCTGAGACGGATTATTTTTTAGAGAAGGAAAATTTTGGGGTTTAAAATTTTATATCATGGGTTAGACTGATTTGATGCATGATGCAACAACTTTAACTGTGGTTTTGGAATTTGGAGTATTTGCTTTCTTCGTATTACTATGAACTATGAAGCATTGATACGAATTTTGGTATTATGGACTGCTTGGATATGTGATTCAGAATTTGGGGTCTAACTTGACTTTATGCAAGTAATGATACCAATTATGTGTGTCTATATTTGATGATTAATTTGGTCTATATAATATATATCAATGTTTTAAGACTATTCGATTTTGAGTTGATTCGGGTTGGGCCGGTCAAAATCGGTGACCTGTATTGGTTTTGATTAACCCTTAAAAAAAAAAAAATTTTTTTGCTTCTTTTTTTGAGTTGGGTTTGATATTTTGGGCTAAACTTGACTATATGCATTGTGTATCTTACAATTTTAAATTTTATATAATTATAAAACAACTAATATAGTGCATAAATGATATAAATATTTTAATTAATATTATTTGAGCTTATATTGAATAATATAAATGACTCATTATATTTTAAATTCATGTATAAAAATATAATTTTTGTAATATAAAATATATATATTGATATAAAAATTATTCAAATATTATTATTATTTTTATATATATAATATCAACCAGTTCGACACTAGTTTAATCGATTGAATCGGTTTTGACTGGTCCAATCTAGGCCAACTCAAAAACGGGTTTATAGCTAAACTCGGACCGTTCGACCGGCCGGTGCGGTCCGAGTATTAAAACATTACTTCCAATCAAACACACTTTATTTTTTGTAATGTGATAAAATTATATTTTTGCCCTTACTTTTTTATCGACTTTATTCCATTCTCACTTTTAATATAAGGGTAAAATGGTCATTTTACCCACTTTTATTTTATTCACATCACTTTCATATTACTTTTTCACTCCCTTCTATAATCCCATTACATCCTGAAAAATATTGTATTTTAACTTAATGGTTAGTTTGAGTAGTTTGATTAGTTATTTTGTTATGCTTAGCAGGCAAGCATCTTATTTTTCTTGTATTTTCTGATGTATTTCTTTTCTTCTTTCACTTGTATATATTAGTGAATGTATTTTCTGCTGAGAATATACACAGATTTCCTTTCATTTCTCTAGTTTGCAGACATCTTCCGTTCCCATTAACCAAACACATTCTTAAGGTTTCATTTGATTGTTAATTGAATTTTTAAACATTAAAAATTATTTTTAAAATGAATTTTTACAAATTTTAACACATGCCAATAAAAAATTTTTAACACTGCCCAAAGGCCACATGTTAATAAATCTTTTTAAAATATGACGATGAAATCAAAACACACTGTGACACGACGCTTACGTTCTCACTTGTAATTAAAGAGTGCTAGTGCTAGCATTTGCTGGGTAACCTAAACAAGCATAGGAATTAGTAATAGTTTCACATTATCAAAGAGCCTTTACATTTACAATTTCTTAATGGATAAGACTTCTCAAGTTCCATGCTTATCTCTCCCTGTAGGCTTTATATATATATCTAAGCAATTCTTTTGCTAATCTCATGATCTACCAATATTTACTCACTTAATTTTATCTAAATTTTTGTGTCTGGTACTATAATGGATTCTACTGTAACTCCGAAACAAATTTCCTTGACACTCATGGTGGACAGAGGGAGAAATCGTGTGCTTTTTGCTGAGGCAGGGAAGGATTTCGCGGATGTTTTATTAAGCTTCTTGACACTTCCATTGGGAACTATTGCTAGACTTGTGAGCAAGGGTTCTAATTTGAAGGCTGTTAGATTTGGATGCATTAGTTCATTGTATGAAAGTGTGGGTAATTTGGATAGGAAGTACTTTTGTACAAACACATGCAAAGAAATGCTGCTTATGACCAGGAATACAATGGAAGCTCATTGTGGAAATCTGAAAATTAACATAGATGATACAGTGCCCACAAAGTACTTCATATGTCCAAAATTGAATGTCGTAAAGGAAATTACGTTTGGTTGAGCACATATCGGAATCAGATTTGCCATTGCGGGAGTAATTTGAGTTTGGAGGTTAAGCATGACAGCAAAATTGCTGTAACCAAACAATGTTTTGTTCAGGAGTCTGCAACTATTGTAATTTTAGACGACCTTAGTGTGATTATAGATAATAGTTTTGCAAGTCTGGATCTACTTAGGAGTTGGGGTATTAAAGATGCACCCAAGGAGTTAACTGTGAATATCACTCAGAATGAGGTAAGCATTTATGAGTTTTATAATCAAACTTGAGATTTTAATTTATGTTTACTCATTTATTTGTTTTATACGTGAAGGTTTTGGATCTACTCAAGTGCGCTCTATTGTCTAAGGCCTCGTTGACTGATTTATTCTTGAATAAGAAGAAGCAATACTCTGTGAATAATGAAGTTGAAGATTCATACTGCTTGATGAATTCAGAAGCTGTTAAAGATACGAAAGTGAAATTAAAGGTGAAGGTAACAGTAAAGAAATCAAATGGCAAAGTAATGTATGCCAAAGTTGAAAATGATTTTGTTGATCTGCTTTTTAGTTTCCTAACTCTACCAGTAGGTACTTTGGAGCATATTTTAGGAGGTGATTCTTGTTTGGGTTGGCTCAGTAAATTGTACACTAGTGTGGTTGATTTGAATGCCAAGTTTTTCGATTCAATGGATCTAAAGGAAATGATCATCAATCCTGAGGAGTCAATGGATCTAAAGCAAATGCTAATCAATCCTGAGGTTGCTCTACACTTTAAGGTCACTTCTAAGTTCTTGAAAGTCCGTAAGGTCACTCATCCAAAATACTGTTGTCGTACTAAAAGTGATCGTAATGGTACTTCTAGTAGTTTAACTTCTGCTTTTAAACAGTATGGTTGTGCTACTAGTAGTAGTAATGATTGTAAAGTTCGTTCACGGGTAAAATTAGTGGATCACCCAAAAAAATTTGATGAAGTTGGTGCTTTTGTCAAGGGAGTTTCGATGTTCATGGTAACTGATGACTTGGTTGTGAAGCCATTTTCGTTGTCGTCCATTGTTTCATATCTGAATGAATCAAATGTTGATTTTGATGATTTGGAAGAACGTATTATCTACGTTAGTGTGAAGGAGGTACCATCTATGCCACAATGTCCTCTAATGCTATTTGTGTTGATTTGGTCTCCAAAAAATTGTGATTGTCAAATTTGGTCTTTGAAAGATATAATTTTATCTATTTGGTCCCTCCATAAATTTATTTGATGAAAAAGTTTATACTATTGACAATGCAATATTTTGGGCACTTTTTGAGAGTATATCTTTCATTGACTAAAATATTTGGGGACTAAATTAATTATCAGTCTTATTAGACGCTTATATATAAGTACATTTTGATTCACAGGTTATGGCCATTTTGAAGGCATCTCTGAATTCATCTTCGGCTTTAACAACTGTGTTGTCTCCATTATTCACGTCAACCAAAAGAATCAAAGTAGAGAAGTAGCGTCAACGGTCCGATACAGTTTATTTTTGTGGTATCTTATTTTCTATAGAAAATTATTTCTTACGTTTCTTGGTACTAAAAGGCTCTTTTTTGTGCACCTCGTGTTTTCCTTGTTTGCTATGCTGGTTTGGATTTGTGTTGTGGTTTCTTCGTTTTATAAAATGCAGTTTCTGGCCAAATTACGTATATCTATATTTATACGCTATGCAGTGTACCTTGCATCTTATTTATTAGAGTTACAAAAATACATATTTAATAATTAAAATATATAAAAAAAATAAAAATAAATTACATGCAAAACTTGATGTCCCTGTTTCTTATAAAACAAAGTAGATGTGTGGCTTTCTTTTAGTATTTTAACATACATAATTAAATTAGTTAATATAATGTTGAGTAATAAAAGAATTATATTATCATATTTGGTAGTCATATGAAAAAAAAAATTAAATTATTCATGAACATACATTATAAGATATTTTTTTACGGACACTAAGACAATTTTTATTTAAGTATAATTATAATTTTTTTTTATAAATCAAGCATTATTGTCCAATATATACTTTTAATAATCATGGTTAAATATTATTATATTTTAGTATATATAAATTTTAATAAATATCTAAAATGTAATAAATAATCATACATTATAATAATTAAATTATTATGTTTTAACTAAATCTAATCCAATAAACAAATGGATATTACGAATTGAATTGCAATGGTTCAGTTAGATTTGAATTAGTTTGGATGTGCTCACCCTTATTTCTAAGCTCAAGATCATAAAAGTACCACCATAAACATAGAGGCTAAATGTGCAGATGATAAAGATATGCTTAAATTCATTTTTTGTCTTTCTAATTTCATAAAAAATCACATTTATTCCCATAATTTAATAATACAGTTTGGTCTCATATTTTGTAAATGATCCAATTTTGTCCAAATTTTAGTGCCGAGTCCAATTTTAATAATTTGTTGATTGAAAATTTATTTATTTACTTATAAAAATATACTAAATTAAACTCAAAATTTGACATAAAGTTATAGATGAAATTAAAATGTGATAGAACACGATGGGTGGATCATTCCACAAAATGGGATGCAGATAGAAGACTATAAGCTGTCGATGACTGTATTCTTAATTATCCATTCCAAACACACATAATCTTCAAGTTTACTAATTTGATCCTCATAGTTTGTGTGTGAACATGAGATTAATTTGTTAACTCAATATGTTTTTATGTACACGTGGTTATTTCTATTGATTTAATTAATAAGCTAAATTGATTAAAATCTCTAATAATGTTTGGTATGGTCTCATACGGCAGAGGCTCCAGTATGTCATGTTATAGTTGAACCCCATGGCACTTGAACTAAGCCAATTTAAATAAAAAGAATTGTGCGTTGACTAACAACTATATATAACTTTTTGCCTAATGATAAACGCTCGATCCAACAGAAGGGAATGATTTTATATTTGACTTTTAATTATTCCTCTAATGTTATATAAAAATTATTTGGATGAAAATATGATAATGTCAAAGCTTGATGCACAAATAATAATAATAATAATAATAGTTGATATTTATTGGTTAACTGTAGCCAAATCACACACTTCGGTTGCACTTGCAGCAAGCCAGCAACCATATATTCCAAGACACTACTATTTCGTAGGCTCATATAGTTGATAGGGTTTTTGCACTTTTATATACCAAAAACAAAACTTATACACAAATTTAGTAACATTTTAAAATTATCTATAAATTTATACTATTTTTACTGTGTACCTCTAAAAACGCCATCACCGAGGGCATTTTGTTGATTTTTTTACCCATAAATCAACAAAACGCCCTCAATTAAAAACGCCCTCACTGAGAGCGTTTTTCTCCCCAAAAATTCAACAAAATGCCCTCAGTGATGGCTTTTTTGAACTTGCACAATAATAGTGGTATATATCTGTAGATAATTTTAAAATGTTAAATTTGTGTATAAATTTTTTTTTTTTTTGGTATATAACCATGCAAATGCCTAGTTGATAGTCACAGAAAAAAAACTGTATAGTAATTAGAATGACTTGAAAAATTCCTTTTCATCTTCTGAATTTACTATTACCTAGGCTTCGATTCGAACAATACACCTCCTCGTTCCCTCTTAATTAAACTATGAATTAGCCTTCCCCTTTTTTCGTTGTACTAAATGCCATTTACTGGATTCTTCGAGAATCATAACTCAGAATGCCCAACCAACTCATTTTAAGTATCAAAATCAAATCAGAACACATACACTGTGACACGTGGCTTCCATTCTCACTTGTAATTAGGGAGTGCTGCTAGCATTTCCTCGGCAACCAAAACGACAAAGCATAGGAATTAGTAATAGTTTCACATTATCAAAGAGCCTTTACATTTACATTTTCTCAATAAACTAAAAATTATATTATACAGTTCCACATGAGAGAGTGACTTTCAAGTTCAATATTAATTATCTCCCTGTAGGCTTTATATATATATATATATATATATATCAACAATTCTCATGTTCTACGTTCAGAGTTTTACTCAACGAAGTTTCAGTAATAAATTAAATTGTATCTTGTTCTATAATGGCTTCTTCCAAAACTCCCCAAAAAATTTCATTGAGACTGATGGTGGACAAAGAGAGAAATCGTGTAATTTTTGCTGAGGCAGGGAAGGATTTTGTGGACGTTTTATTTAGCTTCCTCACACTTCCATTGGGAACTATTGCTAGACTTGTGAGTAAGGATTCTAATTTGAAGCCTATTAGATTTGGATGCATAAGCTCTTTGTATCAAAGTGTGGGTAATATAGACCAAAAGTACTTCTGTACTAACACATGCAAAGAAATGTTGCTTCAGCCAAGGAATCCAATGGAAGCTCATTGTGGAAATCTGAAAATTAACATTGATGATACAGAGCCCACCAAGTACTTCATTTGTCCAAACTTTGAATGTCGAAAAAAAACAAGTGTACTCTTGAGCACATTCAGGATGAACCCAAGGTATTAACTGTGAATCTCACTCAGAATCAGATAAGCTTTATTTTCTGATTCTTGATCAATTTAGAAGTTTTGATACAATTTCCTCATTATTTGATATATATGATATGTGAAGGTTTTGGATCTACTAAAGTGCTCGTTATTGTCAAATTCAGCTTTGTCAGATATATTCTTGCACAAGAAACAATACCTTGAGAGAACAAAAGCTGTAGATAATTACTTCTTGATCAAGGCAGAAGAAGCCGATGATGAGAACAATAAGAATGTGAAATTAAAGGTGAAGTTAACAGTAAGAAAATCAAATGGGAAAGTAATGTTTGCTCAAGTTGAAGAGGATTTTGTTGATGTTCTTCTTAGTTTCCTTACTCTTCCAGTAGGTTCGGTGGAGCATATTTTAGGAACCAATTCTGGTCTTGCTGGTCTCAGTAAACTGTATATTAGTGTGGTTGATTTGAATAGGAAGTTCTTCAAGTCAAAGGAAGTTAATGGCATGCTCAAAAATCCTGTGGTAGCCCCTCAATTTAAGGTGAATTCAGAGATCTTGAATGTCCCCGAAGTCCCTACTTCACAATACTCTTGTTATTCTAATAAATCTGGTTCTGATGTTTCAAGTTGTTTAACTTCTCCTAGAGGTTATAGTTGTACTGAATCTCTTAGTTACTATCGCTATTTTTTCTCTGTGGCTCACTGTGATGTGTATTCTCCTGTGACCTTACTTGATCCCAAATTCCAAAAGAATTCCAAATCAAAGAATGGTGGTGGATTTGTGAAGGGACCTTCGATTTTCATGGTAACAGATGACTTGGTAGTGAAACCGTTTTCGTTTATTTCAACTGTTTCATATCTGAACGAATCAAATGTTGGTAAGAATGACTTGGAAGAACGTATTATCTTCATTGGTGTGAAGGAGGTACTTGTACTACAACTACTTGTGTGTTTTTGTTTTGGTATGGTCTTTTGAATGTGGACACTTATTTTATTACGTTTTGATTCACAGGTTTTGGCCATTTTGAAGGCTTCTCTGATTTCATCTTCGGCTTTGACTACTGCGTTGACTCCATTCACCAAAAAAATATCAAAGAAGTGAAGTAGCGTTGAAATGG
This sequence comes from Senna tora, assembly GCA_014851425.1. NCBI lineage: Eukaryota > Viridiplantae > Streptophyta > Magnoliopsida > Fabales > Fabaceae > Senna > Senna tora. Next base: position 5,985,363 of record CM026265.1, on the reverse strand, counting down.
CCTCTTCACAATTTGGCATACTTTCAGGCCTTCTTTATTCTAGTCTTGAGTCTATGGCTTTTCTTTATTTCTTCGTGACTGTACCGGCTAGTAGTTTGAGTTAGTCCTTCACTTTTTTGTGCACCTTGGTCCTTGAAAAGGGATTACTTTTATTTTTCCGTTAAAAAAATATTGGGTTTTTATTTGTGTTTTTATTTTTTTCAAGGCTTTCAGAGATAGGCATAATATTCTAATACAAAAGAAACCAAAATATTGGATTCTGAAAAGGTAAAACTTCTAGTGCCTGTCTTCCTGCCATTAACGAAGTTGGATGGACCATCTTAACTATAAAACAAAGTAGAGACGTATACTTATTGCCTCTATTTTTCTAATCGGACGAAATTCGTTTTTCCTAAAGCTGAATTGGATAGATGAGCTTTCTCATATTTTAACATTCTTGTTTGACATGAAAGATATTTAACTTGTATATTTTAGTTAATTTAATAATAAAAGTACTTTTATAATCTGTTAATTTTTCGCAATTACTTTGTATTTCTCTAAAATTGGAACTTTCTTACCTATTTTACTCAATTTTTTTAATCCACAGTTTTATCTCATTTTTAAAATATATTAAGGGACATGAACGGCTTTTGTTAGAATGTCTATTAAATGAAATGATTCCAAGAAAATTCAAACACTCGTTCATGAATGATTTTATACCAATTTATTCATCCCCAAACATATAATCTCAATAGTTTACCTATTTTGTCCACACAATTTGTCTGGGTACAAGTGATTTATTTATTAATTTAATGTGTGTTTTAATATGGACAATCGATTGTTTTTATTGTATTTGCGATTTTAATTATTCCTTCATTTAAAAATATTCAAGTTACAAGGATATAGGATGAAAATAGAGTAAATTAATGATTTGATCATTTTAAATGTAAGTTATCTTAATTTAGCTTTTCAAAAGATAAAATATTTAAATTTAATTCTTGAAAATTATTTCTCTTTTGGACCTTTTAAAATATAAACAATTATTTGGACATTGTGTAATTAATAAAAGAGAGCATCAATTTTACAAACCACATAAGAAAATACAAGTAGCATTTTGATAGTGGTCAGCAATGTTGTTAAAATTAAGATCTTGTATAAGATCGGAAGAGGTACAAGATAGATTAAATCGAATCCTATTTAATCTTTAATTTTTTTAAGGTTTTTTTTATGTTTATTGCTATTTGTGTTTTTTTAAAAAAGATAAAATACCATAATTTTTACATTTCTCAAAAGTAATACTTCAATTTTACCCTAAATAAAAATAATTGCCATTAAAAATGAGATTAATAGTGTTTAGCCTGTGTCAATCATACATAGAAATATACGAATTAATTTTACATAGAAATTAGATAATATGCTTGCCTTCTTACCATGATCTTAGAACCTTGAGAAAAATATTGCTACCTGCTTAAAGCAGAGTTAGATGTGAGAAATCACAGGTTTCTCCAATAGATTCAAGAGAGAAGAGTGGGAGAAAACTAGAAGAGGCGTTAATTATATTCATACACCTCGGAGAAAATATATGAGTTTACAATAAGGGTAAATATGAAATATCCACTGTGAGGATAAAAATGTAATATCCCTATAACTAATCTAAAACTAAGGCCTCCTTTGGTACAAGAGGGAAGTTGAGTTTTGTTATATGGAGGTAACAGGGAAGTCATCTTTCATGCTGAGTTAAGTTTCATATTTGAAGGGAAGTTTGTTGCCTTGGTAGACTAGAGGGAAGTTGAATCTGCTCCCATGGAAGTAAGTGTAAAATTACAATTATACCCTTATGGGATTGAGAGAACTACATGGCAAATAAAAGTAACAAGGGGAAAAATATCTTCTTATATTTTTAATTTCTATTTCTTTATCTTTTTCCTACCATACCAAACAACATTACTTTTAATAATCTACTTTTATTTCTCTGTATACCAAACACACAATTTATCTTTCACTTCTCACTAAAACATTTATCGCATATGAAACGCACCTAACTGATAAACTACCTAACAGAATAAAGGGAAGAAATGTGGTGTGCTCTAATGTACAGAAACAACTCTGCACCCCATATACCACTAACTTCTTCAAGATGGATGGCGTTTCATTAAAAACAAAGAAAACAGGCTCTCATATTTAGAAAACTTATTAGATTCCTTCAGAAATGAGAGAGCAGCGAAAATTGAAAATGCAAGTATGGTGGAGAAGTAATCATTATTCATCAACATTGATAACTATGAATTAGGCTTCTCGTTTTTGGTTGTAATAAATTTCAATTATTGAACTCTTTGGGAATCATAATTCACTCAGAATGCCCAATTCATTTTAAATATGATGATGAAATCAAAACACACTGTGACACAACGTTTGCGTTCTCAGTTGTAATTAGAGAGTTTTGCTCGGTAACCAAAACAACAAGCATAGGAATTAGTAATAGTTTCACATTATCCAAGAGCCATTACATTTACAATTTCTTATCTCCCTAGAGGCTTTATATATATCTAAGCAATTCCTTTACTAATCTCATGCTCTACCAAATCTTCACTCAATTAATTTTTTCTAAATACTTGTGTCTCGGTCTCTAATGGATTCTACTGCAACTTCGAAACAAATTTCATTGAGACTAATGGTGGACAAAGAGAGAAAACGTGTAATTTTTGCTGAGGCAGGGAAGGAGTTTGTGGATGTCTTATTAAGCTTCTTGACACTTCCATTGGGAACTATTGCTAGACTTGTGAGCAAGGATTCTAATTTGAAGGCTGTTAAATTTGGATGCATAAGCTCATTGTATCAAAGTGTAGGTAATATAGACCAAGAGTACTTCTGTACTAACACATGCAAAGAAATGCTGCTTCAGCCCCGGAATCCAATGGAAGCTCATTGTCAAAATCTGGAACTTAACATTGATGATACAGAGCCCATAAAGTACTTCACATGTCCAACCATTGAATGTCTTATGGAAGAAAATGTCTGCTTAAGCACATTCAGGAATCAGATATGCAATTGCGGGAGAGAACTGAGTTCAGAGATTAAGCTTGACAGTTCTATTACTGTTACCAGTGAAGGTTTTGTTCAGAAAATGGTTTCTTTCATTATTTTAGATGATCTTAGTGTGATTACAGGTGATGGGTATACAACACTGGGTCTACTTAGGAGTTTGGGTATTAACGATACATCCATAGAATTAACTGTGGATATCAATGAAAATGAGGTAAGCATTACTGCATTAGTTTGAATTCTGTATTTCATAATCAATCATAGGAGTTTTTTCTTTCCCTCATTTATGTGATTTTATATGTGAAGGTTTTGGATCTACTCAAGTGTGCATTATTGTCAGAAGCAGCATTGTCTGATGTATTCTTGCATAAGAAACTATACCTTGAGAAAACAATAGCTCGAGAGTCATACAGCTTGATCAAGGAAGAAACCCTTGATGAGGAGAATAAGAATGTGAAATTAAAGATGAAGTTAACAGTAAGAAAATCAAATGGTAAAGTAATGTTTACTCAAGTTGAAAAGGATTTTGTTGATGTTCTTCTTAGTTTCCTAACTCTTCCAGTAGGTGCGGTGGAGCATATTTTAGGAGGCAATTCTGGTTTTGGTTGTGTCAGTAAAATGTATAAAAGCGTGGTTGATTTGAATGGAAAGTATTTCAACTCAGAGAAACTGAGGGGCATGCTCATAAATCCTGGGGTTGCTCCGCAATTTAAGGTCAATTCAGAGATCTTGAATGTTCACCAAGTTGCTCATCCTAAATACTCTTGCTGTACTAGATATTCTTATAAAAAGCTTCGTTATTCTTGTGTTTCATGTTGTTTAATTGCTTCGCGAGAGTTCGGTCGTACTCCTATTAAATACACTAATGAGACGGAAGTGTATTCAACGGTGACGTTTTTGGATCCAAAATCTCCAATAAAGGGAAAATCGAGTAAAGATGGTGGATTTGTTAAGGGCCCTTTGAATTACATGGTAACAGATGACTTGGTTGTGAAACCATTTTCATTTATTTCTGTCGTTTCATATCTGAAAGAATTGAATGTTGGTGAAGATGACTTGGAAGAGCGTCTTATCTTCATTGGTGTGAAGGAGGTACTGCAATTTTCAATTCTGTACTTGTGGACTTATGAATATAGACACTGATGTAATCATATTTTGATTCACAGGTGAAGGCCATTTTGAAGGCTTCCATGATTTCATCTTCGGCTTTAACTTCTGGGTTGGCTCCATTCACAAAAAGTATCAAAGAAGAGAAGTAGCGTCACAATGGCCACATCATTTTGTCAATATGAAGTCTAAAGTTCGTCTATTTGAGGGTTTTTTTCAATGCTTTATGATTGAGTTATTTTCTTAATTTAAGGGTTACAAAAAATACCGATTTTGTAAGTGGCAGAACTAGTGCACGATAATGTTAGGTCAGGTTTGGTTACTTGAAAACGATGTAATGTTTAATATAATTTAATATTATATTTAATATATTTTTTATTAAACATTCTTTACTTTTATAATGAGATGAAATTATATTTTTGTTCTTACATGTTTTTCATTTTTATTCCATTCCTACATTTAGCATAAGGGTAAAATTATCATTTTATCTATTTTTATTTTATTTACATCACATCACTCACATTTATTCTCAATCTCTTTATCATTCTCATTACATCCAACATTCACGTAATCATTCACGAGATACACCTCCCGATTCATAATATCTATTTTATTAAGGGATTTTTTATGTTTTAAAATATTTGTTGTTTTACAAAATAAAATAAAAAAGTGTCGTTTTGTTGAGTTTGAGTGAGAGAGAGTGTTATATCATTTAAATATGACACGTAGGAGAGAAGGTGTGTCACATAAGCCTTCCACATTAGTATTTAATAGCAAAACCAGACAGATAGATATTACACTAAAGGACCAATTTTGACAAAAAAAACGCTGGGGATCTAAAATAACTTTTTGAAATGTTGAGGACCAATAAAGACTAAAAGAGGAATTTGGCCAATAAAAATTGAACAGACTCGTTGAAGTTTGGATAAAACTTCAGTACTATCATACTACTGAGCTTGTTTCAGTACATTCCTCTAATCATGTAGTATTATTTGTTAATATTAATAAACTCACTTTAATTATAACTCACCTTAAATGAATTAGGGATCAAAAGAATATAAACACCGTACTAATAAGCATCTACTCTAAAAGTTTTAGACTTAAATGTATACAGAAAGAAAACCTATGGCTTGATAAATTCCCTTTTTAAGTCTTATCCTCAGAAACTAGAATTCAATGAAGTCGGCTTTGCACATTGCACCTCCTCATCCCCTATTATATAAACTAAGAATTATGCTTCTCGTTTTTGGTTGCCAGTAAATACCATTTACTGCACTCTTTTAGAATGCCCAAGTGATGTTAATAAATATCAAATCAAAACACACTGTGAGTCTGTGACCCGACGCTAGTAGCATTTTCTTGGCACTCAAAACGTCAAACCATAGGAATTAGACATTGTTTCTTGACTTCTCAACTTCCAAACTGTTCTCCCTCTACGCTTTCTATATATATATATACACGCATCTGAACAATATGCTCTTCTAAGTTTTACTCAATTAAGTTTATTATTATGCGGATGTTCTATTAAGCTTCTTGACACTTCCATTGGGAACTATCGCTAGACTTGTGAGCAAGGATTCCAACTTGAAGGCTGTTAGATTTGGATGCATTAGTTCATTGTATGAAAGTTTGGGTAAGTTGGATCATAAGTACTTCTGTACCAACACATGCAAAGAAATGCTGCTTCAGCCCAGGAATCCCATGGAAGCTCATTGTGGAATAGTATTTTTGCCCGTATGATCAGAGTACTGCTTTCAGAGATAGATATAGACACTATTCTATAATAATATGCCAACCAATACAAAAAATAGTTTGATTTAGTTTTGTATTATTTCTGTTTTGTATTATTCAGCAGTAGGTTGTTTTTTTAGTTAGACTTTAACAATTTTAGTTACTAAGTAGTTTTTTAGTTTCTATTAGGGATAGAATTGTATTTTTACTGATCCTTCTCTATTGCCTTTGGTAGACACGTGACTGTCATACCTGTTGGCTTCTGCTGAATGCTTTCTTTTCTGGCTTATTTAAGCCTTTAGGTTGTTGAAATATTTTAAGAAGGTTTTTACAAATCTTGAGCATACTTTCTCATGGTACCAGAGCTAGTTACGATCCAAAGGGACATTTGAGGCTTTCATTCTCGCAAGCCCAGATCTGAGAAGAGGACGACAAAACCAACGCTGTAAGATCGTGAGGGAGCGTTCTCTTTCATGGACCTTCAAGGCTGAAGCAAGTTTTTTTTGCTAGCAGAGATATGAGAAGAATCAAGAACGGATTCTTGTGAAGGATTGAGGACGAGTTTTCTTCCATCAACCTTGAGGCACGAAGCAAACTAATTTGCAAGAAAAGAAAGAATTAAGAATGGCAGAGACAGGAAGCGATGGCAAGGTCACAGTAGTTGTGAATCCCGGAGCTGAAACCAAGAACCATGGAAACTCGAATGGAGGTTGGGTCCTCCACAACTCCGACCAGCCAGGTATGATTCTGGTGGCCTCACAACTTACTGGATCTAACTTCTTGTCCTGGAGTTCAGCAGTGAAAACTGCTCTTGAAGCAAAGGATAAATTGGGATTTGTGGATGGGTCTATCAAACCTCCACAAGACCCAGTTGAATATAAGAAATGGAAGCCAGTTGACTCTATGGTCAAGTCTTGGCTCACAAATTCTCTCACCAAGGAACTTTCTGAGAGTTTCATGTTCTGCAACTCTGCTAAGGAGTTATGGGATAATATTGTTGAGAGGTACTCAGTGAACAATGGACCTAAGTTTTATCAGGTCCAGAGGCAAACGGTGTCTTTAGAACAGAAGGGAGATTCAGTCACGGGTTATTTCAACAAGTTGAACCGATGTTGGGATGAACTCAACAGAATTAAACCGGTTCCCAAGTGCACTTGTGGACTCTGCTCTTGTTTTATCAACAAGAGACTTGATGAACATGATTCTGACATCAAGCTTGTGCAGTTCTTGATGGGTCTCCACTTGATGTATGATGCACTCAGGGGCCAGATTATGAACTTAGATCCTCTTCCAACCGTGAACAAGGCTTTCTCTATGGTGGTAAGGCAAGAAACTCAGAAAGAAGTAAATCTTGCTTTTAATAATATTGAAAGTTCAGCCATGATGGCAAAGTCAGGAGGTAGAAAGTTCGATGACAGGAAGAATGATAAGGCTGGAAAGTATTGTGACCATTGCAATCAAAGTGGTCACACCTGAGATTCCTGCTTCAAAATCATAGGATTCCCAGACTGGTACAAGGACCTTAAAGAACAGAAGAAGAAAGCAGGGAAGAAAGGTGAAAATACAGCAGTAAATATGACTGCAGACACACCAATAGACTTTGTGAAGGAGAAAGATAGCATTGACTTTGCCGGAGTCCTCACAGCTTTGCAGGAAATAGCCAAGGTTGTGAAGAACAAAGCAGAAGAACAAGTCAACTTCGCAAATATTGGTGAGTTTGCAGGTAAGATATCAAACTCCTATTCTTATATTATTGATAATGAATGCTGGATAATTGATACTGGAGCATCCAGTCATATATGTTCTAATAAACATCTTATGACAGATTTGAAATTCTTAAAAAATACTATACCTGTTCATTTACCAGATGGTTCTGTGAAGAATGTAAACATGATAGGAAATGTGATTATAAATCCTGATATAAAGTTGATGGATGTTCTTTTCATACCTACTTTCAAATATAACTTGATGTCTGTGAATAAGTTGGCTAAGGTTAGTGATGTGACAATAGCATTTGATGCTTCTCACTGCCTTGTCCAGGACCAGAGAACTAGGAAAACATTGATTGAAGCTAGAGTAACAGGGAACCTATATGTCTTGAAGCAAAAGAACATAGTTGAAAGAATAGGAAGTTGCATTTCTAATGATAGGATTTCTACTTGTAATGATGTTAATCGAAATTTAGTTTCTGATGTAATGCTGTGGCATCACAGATTAGGACATGCTACAATAGATGCAATAAAGCATGTGGATGGAATAAAGTTGAATGGTGTTGATTCTTTGCCTAATGTTCGCGAATTTTGTCATTATGCAAAACAACATAGATTTCCCTTTACAAGAAGTACCACTAAGACAAATAAGATTTTTACTCTAATACATATGGATTTATGGGGGCCTTATAAGCATCCAAATATAACCAACAGGGCACATTACTTTCTCACTATAGTTGATGATTTTAGCAGAGCAGTTTGGACTTTTTTATTACATGATAAAACTGTAACTAAGGATATTATAAAATCATTTATATTGATGGTTAGAAATCAATTTGAGACAAGTATTAAGATAATTAGGAGTGACAATGGGACTGAGTTCATGAACTCAGAGTGCCAAAAACTGTTTAGAGACAATGGAATAGAACACCAGAGATCCTGTACACATAGTCCACAGCAGAATGGACTTGTAGAAAGAAAGCACAAACACTTGTTAGAAGTGGCAAGAGCCATTTTATTTCAAGCAGGCTTACCTAAAAGGTTTTGGGGAGAGGCTATATTGATGGCAACATATATAATAAATAGGTTACCCTCACAAATTCTTGAATGGAAAACACCGTACGAATTACTCTATAATGAGAAACCGAGCTATGACAGATTGAAAAGTTTTGGTTGTTTATGTTTTATTAAGAATAATATTGCTTATAAGGAAAAGTTTAGTCCTAGGGCCTCAAAGGGCGTTTTCATAGGATATTCACAAGGTCAGAAAGGGTATAAAGTTTTTAACATTAAAGAAAATAAAGTTGAGGTTTCTAGAGATGTAGTATTTTATGAAACGATTTTTCCTTTCACTAAACAGAACAGTGGAATAAGTACTGTAGAAATGATTTCTGAAAATTCTGGTTGTAGAAACTTAGAAGTAACAAGGGAAAACAAAATGGGTGAAAACAGTAACCTTGAAACTGAAGTAGTGAATAGAGAAAATGAAGTGATAGGATTAAATGAGGTAGAAAATAGGGATGGTGAGGACTTATCTATTGCAAGAGAAGATTTACAACAGGATCAACAAGAACCAGAAAGTGATAATATAGAAGTCGAAGTTGAAAAACAGCAAAGTGAAAGTTCAGATTTTGGTCAAAGGCAATCATCTGAAGATGCAGAACAGCTACAACTACCAGTTACCCGGGTTAGAAGAAGACCCGTTTGGATGGAAGACTATGTGTGTGAAGCACATCAGGCTTTTATGACCAATGTTTGTAAGGTAGAAGAGCCAAATTCTTATGAACAGGCCTGTAAACATCAGCAGTGGATAGATGCAATGAATCTAGAGTTAAATGCATTAGAAGAAAACAGGACCTGGGAATTGACTTCTTTACCTAAAGGAAAGAAGGCAATTGGGTCAAGATGGGTATATAAAGTTAAATTTAATGCTGATGGTACAGTAGAAAGATTTAAAGCACGTTTAGTAGCAAAGGGGTATAATCAAACTTTAGGGGTAGATTACTTTGACAGTTTTTCTCCTGTGGCTAAACTTGTAACTGTGAGACTCTTTTTTTCTGTGGCAGCTAGTAAACATTGGTTTATACACCAGCTCGACGTGAATAATGCATTTTTGCATGGTCACATTGAGGAGGAGGTATATATGTTGCCTCCTCAGGGTTACAAGAAAGCAAAAAATAATCAGGTTTGTAGACTTAAGAGGTCTCTATATGGCCTAAAACAGGCCTCAAGACAATGGAATACAGAATTTACGCAAAGTCTCTTAGAATATGGGTTAACTCAATCAGTAAATGATCATTGTCTGTTTTTTAGAAATGGTGGAGATACCTCTTTGTATTTGTTAGTTTATGTAGATGATGTGTTGATAACATCTTCACATGAAAAAGAGATTGAGAGGATAAAAGATTTTCTGCATAACAGGTTCACTATTAAAGATCTAGGAGAAGCTAAATATTTTCTAGGGGTAGAAGTAACAAAGATGAGGGATGGAATTTTTCTGTCACAAAGAAAATATACTCATGATATAATTGTAGATGCAGGCTTGTCTAATGGCAGGGATGCACAGGTACCAATGGTTAAGGGACTGAAATTTCAAGATGACTCTCCGCTGCTTGAAGAGCCAGAACAGTATAGGAGATTGATAGGGAGACTCCTATACTTGAATTTGACTAGGCCAGACATAGCCTTCCCAACACAACAATTAAGTCAGTTTGTGAATACACCCAGAGAATGTCATTGGCAGGCTGCCCTTCAAGTTCTTAGGTATTTAAAAGGAACTCTAGAAATGGGGTTGCTTTACAGGTTTGATTCTAAACTTAAGCTTAAAGCCTATTGTGATAGTGATTGGGCAGCATGTCCGACTACTAGGAGGTCAGTTACAGGATATTGCATATTTTTAGGTGACAGTCTTGTCTCATGGAAAACAAAAAAACAAAGTACAGTCTCACGGTCTTCTTGTGAGGCGGAATATAGGAGCATGAGTAATACTGTGTGTGAATTGCTTTGGATTTCTTTTGTTTTGAAAGATTTTCAGGTTATTTTTTCTGATCCAATACCTTTGTATTGTGATAATAAGTCAGCAATGCATATAACAGCAAACCCATTTTTTCATGAGCGGACGAAACACATAGAGATAGACTGCCATCTTATACGTGAAAAGTTCAAAGCAGGATTTGTGACGCCTTTGCATATCTCTACAACACAGCAACTTGCCGATTTGTTCACAAAGGCATTGTCGCATCCTTCTTTTTCAAAGCTTAGAGACAAGTTAGGACTCTTGGACCCGATTCCTACTTGAGGAGGGGGTGTGAATTTTGTATATTGAATAGTTTGATTTAGTTTTGTATTATTTCTGTTTTGTATTATTCAGCAGTATGTTGTTTTTTAGTTAGACTTTAACAATTTTAGTTACTAAGTAGTTTTTTAGTTTCTATTAGGGATAGAATTGTATTTTTACTGATCCTTCTCTATTGCCTTTGGTAGACACGTGACTGTCATACCTGTTGGCTTCTGCTGAATGCTTTCTTTTCTGGCTTATTTAAGCCTTTAGGTTGTTGAAATATTTTAAGAAGGTTTTTACAAATCTTGAGCATACTTTCTCATACTTCTGTACCAACACATGCAAAGAAATGCTGCTTCAGCCCAGGAATCCCATGGAAGCTCATTGTGGAATAGTATTTTTGCCCGTATGATCAGAGTACTGCTTTCAGAGATAGATATAGACACTATTCTATAATAATATGCCAACCAATACAAAAAATACTGATTATGTCATTGCCAGAAAGAATGCTAAGATGAAAATTACACCTACTTATCTTATTTTATAAAAAAATGTAAAAGACAAAATAATAATTATATACAAAAAATTAGGTAATGTACTGAAAAATTAAGTTACCTACCATTAACAAAGTTGGATAAAATGTAAGTAATTTAACTCTATTACGTACTGTTTGTATTAAATTTTGTCATACTACTATGCTTCATAGTTTTTTAAGCCTCTCACCTGGTGCATTGGAGCATATTTTAGGTGGTTATTCTTGTTTGGGAATTTGAATGCTAAGTATTTCAAGTCAGAGGAAGTTAAGGGCATGCTGATAAATCCATGGGTTGCCAAATCTCCCAAGAAATGAATAATGGTGGTGGATTTGTAAAGAAAGCTTCGTTGTTCTTGAAAATAGACGCTTATTTAATTATTACATTTTGAAGGCTTCTATGATTTCATCTTCGGCTTTGTCAGCTGCGTTCAATCCATTCAAAAGAATCAAAGAAGAGAAGTAGCGCACGTCAGAATATAGCCACATCACTCTATAGCATTTGTGATGGAGTATCGATTTTAAGAGAATCTTCGTGCCAAGCATACAATTTGTTGTTGCAATAGATGATTGGAAGTAGAAGAAAACATGTGTTATAAAAACAGAAAGATAAAGTGTTGTACAATATTGAAACATAAAGGAGTGGAATAGAGATAAAAGGGTGATACCTCTATCTTGAAAGGCGTTTTAAAACCACGAGCCTTATAACGCCTTGTTCGATCCTCTTTTAATCGATGTGACACTTCAAACCTTTATTTAAGTCCAAGATCATATATAAAAGTATAACCACGTAGATGCTACATATAAGTTTGTGTGTGTCTATATATATATATATATATATATATATGGGTGATTCTATCATGCAACTTGTTGTATCATGCAATGTAATTTCAGTCAATAGGATTGTGACACTTGTTATTTTGTTGCATTATACAATGCAATTGGATTACATCAATGACTACAATTATGCCACATAACCCATTACATGATGCAACAAGTTGCATTATAGACTCACTATATATATATATATATATATATATATATATATATATATATATATGGACTAAACTAAGATCGGGATCAAATAAAGTTATTTTACTTTACGATCTAACCATAGATCAATTACAATACAATTTTATCTTAATTAATTAACGGTTCAGATTAATTGTACCAAGTAATTTTATATAAACTAACTTTACTTGATCTGCTTCTTTAAACTAAAGTGAAGTTACTGAGGTGTTTGCGGTGAAGTTCTCCAATAAAAATAAGACACGGGCAAAAAGTACTTATATGACCAATCATAGGGGAGAGAGAATATAGAAGACTAAATTATGATGACCCATCATTAAAAAAAAGTATAAATAGAGCACATAATTAATAAAATTTTACCGTAAACACTTAAATAACTTTCCCAAAACGGTGGATTGTATTCTCTTTATATATTTTTTTAGAGACAAAATACTATTTAGTCCCTGAATTATTGGTCAAACTACTATTTAGTCCCCGAATTTGACAAAATACTAATTAGTCCCCGAATTTGTAACTATGTCAACTATTTAGTCTCCAAACTTGGCAAAAATACTATTTAATCATCGAATTTGCAACTCTGTCAACTATTTAGTCTCCTGACTGCTACCCGTTATAGTTTACAGAGTTGCAAATTTGGTGATAAAATAGTATTTTTGTCAAATTTGGGGATTAAATCGTTGACATAGTTACAAATTTGGGGACTAAATAGTTGACATAGTTAAACATTTTGGGACTAAATAGTATTTTTGATAAATTCAAGAACTAAATAGTAGTATCACCAACAATTCAGGGACTAAATAGTTTTTTTTTTTTAGTAAAGTCAAAGTAAGGAAATGACTGTCTATAAACTAAGATAGCAAACCAAGCATGGTTGAGACATGAATAAAAGACTCTGAGCGATGACTGTATTCTTACTTATCTATCCCCAACAAACATTTTACAGTAAAACCTCTATAAATTTTTTTTTAGAACCTATAAATTAATATTTTTGGGATTATAATATTTTTTTTATTTTATAACGATATTAATTAACCACATTAATATTTATTAATTTAAAGAAATTTTGTAATTATTGAAGTTCAACTTTGATTACATCAAAACCCATTGTATCTTAAAAAATCTATGTATATATCATATTAATTGAATTAATCTAAAACATAGATTTATTGTAAATAATATTAATGAAAATTAATAAATAATGTTGATTACATAGATTCATTGTATTTTTACTAAAAGAATTCAATATGTACGATGGAGATAGATTCATTGTGAACTAATAAATAATGTTCATTGTTTTTTAATAATTAAGTATTATTCATTGTATTTTTACTAAAAACATTCAATGTATGATGGAGATAGAAAACAATTCATATAAAAATAGAAAAGTTTTTGAAACCACACCCAATAATGAATCCTCATTTAAAAGGTGTAATGAAATCATCAATGACGGATTAAATACACAAAATGACAAAAGTATTATGCGAGTACAAGGACTATTTTAAAAATTGTCTTTGTATTTATATGATTATTAATTTGAGTAAATTACACTGCCCTCCCTTGAGAGATGCTGAAATTACACTGCCCTCCCCTCTCATTTGCAAAATTACACTGCCCTCCCTTGAGAGATCAAAAGTCATTACACTTTGATCCAAAATACTATTCTCCAATTAAAAAAAAAAAGTCTAAAAGGTCAAATTTTTTCAACTTCCAATACAATAAATATTCATGACTAAATTACCCCTCACAAAAGAATAAAACTCTATAAAATGTGACCTATACATACTTTCATCCTCTTATAATAACATTATTTCATTTTTTTATTGTCTTTTATTATTTTAGTATTTATAGTAATTATTATTGTTAACAAAATAAAATTCTAAAAAAAATCTATAACTTAAAATAGTTTATAGATTTTTATATTAATAATGTAATGTAATATAAAACATCTATTATTTTACTTAATTTTCGATAATTAAGTTTAATATATATATATATATATTAATATATAATAATAAAATATATCAAAAAAATTTTGTTAGGTGTACTAGAATTCAGTTTTATAATTTTTTTTTGGTAAAGATTCAGTTTTATAAATTTCGATGAAGCATAACGTTAAACATTTTTTATCTTGTGTGAGGGTCAATTTAGTCATGAATATTTATTAGTCATTAATATTTATTATATTGACTTTTTAAACCTTTTTTTTAGTGGGAGAATAGTGTTTTGGATCAAAGTGTAATGACTTTTGATCTCTCAAGGGAGGGCAGTGTAATTTTAGCATCTCTCAGGGGAGGGCAGTGTAATTTACTCTATTAATTTATGATATTAATGAGATCCTATATTTATATTGTGATATTTAAAAAATATATTATCTTATTAACTTATCGAAATTTGTTAAAGTTTCAATTAACTTAGTCAAAACCAAAAAAAATATTTAAATTATCGAATATCAATTTAAAGAGTGCATACAATTTGTCGTAATTCGTGATCGGAAGTAGAAGAAAACATATGTTATAAAAAAAATGAACTGTTGTACAATATTAAAAAATAAGGGAGAGAGTTGAAATAAATATAAGGGTGGCATGTTCTTTTAAAAAAATATTAAAGAAAATGGAAATGGAAATGGTGGGGCTTACTGGGCTTCACTTACTTTTTCACTTTTTTATTTCCATCAACTTAAAAAAGAAAGAAAAAAATAATACAAAATATCTATTATACCCATTTGATTTGACATGATTTGACACAATTATAACCTTCTTTTCTTTTTATTATTTTAATATAAGGGATAAAATGGTCATTTTAATACATTCCCTTTCTATTTTCATTACCAAACTTTTACTACTAAACACAAGAAACGCATTCCGTTTCCGTTTCCGTTTTCGTTTCTGTTTCTATTTCCATTTCTGCGTAAAGAACGTGCTCGAAAGGTATTTCAAAACTCAGGTTAAGAAAAAGGGTCAAAATTCTAAATTGGTCCCTTATGTTTGCACACAGTTTCATATTGGTCCTTTATGTTTCAAGAAGTTTAAATTGGTCCTTTATATTTGCAAGAAGTTCCAAATTGGTCCTTCTGTCCACTTCCGTCAATTTCTTAAGTTAAGTGCTGACGTGGCGTGCTGAATTGTCCATCTAAGCTAACGTGTCATGCCACGGCATCGCTACGTCATTATCATATCAGCGCCACGCCATCACTTATGACAGTGGATGATGATGTGGCGATGACGTGTCAATGATATGGCGCTAACGTGGCATGACACGTTAGCTTAAATGGACACGTATGAGAGATGATATGTCCACCTCAGCACGCTACGTCAACACTTAACGGAAGAAATAAACGGACTTGGACGCAAGGACGACCAATTTGGAACTTCTTGCAAACATAAAGGATCAATTTAAACTTTTTAAAACATAAAGGACCAATATAAAATTTCATACAAACATAAGGGATCAATTTGGGATTTTGACAAAAAAAAGAAAAGAAAAAGAAAGGCATTTTAAAACCAGGAGCCTTATAATGCTTTGTTCGCTCCTCATCGATGTGACACGTCAAAGTTCAAACCTTTATTTAAGCTCAAAATCATATATAAAAGTATAACCATAGACGCTACATAAGTATATGCACATGATAATGATACTGGGTGGATCCTATTCTCTTTACATTTTTTTAATAAAAATTCATTGAAACAAGGAAAGTCATTGTAAGTATATCATATGACTGTAAACTATAAACAAACATGGGATTGAGACATGAATTGAGGACTCTGAGGTGTAGATGACTGTATTATTACTTATCTGTTCCCAACAAACATAATCTCCCAACTATACTAAATAATTAAATCCACATAATTTGTGTGTGTACATGCGATTAATTTATTGATTCAATATGTTTTTTAATAGGAAAAAACTTATGTCCATTTTATCCAATTCCACCAATCATATATTGTATTTACACTCTCTTTCTTCTATGATTGGTCATATAAAAGGTGGTCTTCTATATTCTCTCTCTACTGTGATTGGTCATTTAAACACTTTTTGCCACGTGTCATAATTATATTGGGGAATTGGATGAAATGGACATAAGGAAATGGACATAAGTTTTTTCCTTTTTAATATATGTACATGTGATTATTTTTATTGATTTAATTAATTAACTAAATATAAAACCTCTCATGATTTCAAACGTGGCGGATGGCTGAAAAAATTGAACATGGAAGTGGATGCACACAATTCAGATGCCACAAATAATAGAAGAAGGGAATAATTTTATATGCGATTTTAATTATACATACCTCTAGGGAATTTTTAGATAGTGGGATTTTGAATTTCAAGGAATCTAAAATGCAAACATTTAAAATAACTTATTTAGATAGAACAAATAATTTAATATATTTCAATTCAAAATTTTAACATTTAAAATATTTTATTTTAGATTTTTAACATTTGAAATATCTTATTTAAATAGAGTAAGTAATTTTTAAACACTCAAATATTACATTGATGTGATCATATATTTAAATTTTATAAGATCAAATATTAAATTGATTCCACATTAATAAAATTAATTAGAAATAATTGATCTTTCACGAAGACATTTTATACCAAATTTAAAAACCATACATCTTTTATAACCAAAACATTAATTTGCTCATGAATAATGTCAAAGTTTAATGCAAAATAGTAATAATAGTTGATATTTATTAATTGTCAATATTTGTTAATTGCAGCCAAAACACAAACTTCGGTTGTATTAGCAAATGCTTATGCATATATTCTACTTTGGCCAACTCTCAATTGATAATGGTAAAGTGTATAGCATAAGAGGAGGTTTTTGTCCATATATAACACTTTTTAATTTTTTACGCACGTTCATGCTTCAATTCACTGTTAACAACAATAACTTAAAAAAAAATTTTATTCCAATTCACCTTTGCTAATGGTGGATTGGGAGTCAACGCCAACTACTTCCAATTCGCTATTAGCAATGTTAAGTTGAGTTTTTTTTAAAAACCAATTCTATGTGGCGTGCTGACATGTTTAATTCGTCTTTGCTAACGACGAATTAGACTATGTAAAATTTTTTTAACTTATTTTTTGTCAGATTAAAATCCCAATTGATCATTAAAAAAAGCAACACCAATTCGTCCTTGAGAATGGCGAATTGGTGTTGCTTTTTCAGTATACAATCCACACTCCCTCTAAATCAAATCAACATTCCTGAACCTACCATTCACCTTTTATTGTTCATGTAAATTATATAGTATGGAGTACTAAACTTACCTAAATATATTACTTTTTTTAATAGTTGATTGTAAATTATATTGTATGGAGTACTGATCACTTTTCAATTTTTTTCTAAAGACTTGTCAATATGTCATGTTTTTTTAATGATCAATTGGGATCCTGATCTGACAAAAAATAAGTTAAAATATTTTTACAGAGTCCAATTCGTTGTTAGTAAGGACGAATTGAATACGTTAGCACGTCACGTAGGATTAATTTTTCAAAAAACCCAAATTATCGTTGTTAACGGCGAATTGAAGCAGATTGCGTTGACCACCAACTTGCCGTTAGCAACGACGAACTAAAATAAAAAAAATTTCTTAAATGACATAAATTAAAAAATGATAATAATAAAATATTAAAAGTGCTATTTTGGGACAAAAGGCAGGAGAGGAAAATATTGTGTTAATAATATCATCTCTTTAAATAAAGGACAAAATTGTCCAAAAGGCGACGATTTAGTAAACAAAAATGGTGGCACGTGACGTTGAGCGATTATAAAAGGGGCCGAAGGGAGTGTCCCGATTTGCGCACCCGTCAGTTTTGAGTTGCTTTCCCCAGAGATTCTCGGCTTGCGCCTAAATCCCGTCATCTTCTTCTTCGTCTTCTTCTTTTGCATTATCATTAATTAATCCGAAGATCTCTCTCTGTTTCGTCTGTACTTTCGGTTTCTATTCGTCTTTGGATTTTACTTTTCACTGAGTAGTTTATTATCATATTTTGGGCTCTGCGAAGGCATGGTGGTCGATAGCAAGTCCAAGTCCGATATCTCCTTCGCTGGAACTTTTGTCAGCAGTGCTTTCGCAGCATGTTTCGCTGAGGTAACTCTATTATCGATGCCTCCAGATCTTTTTTGAGTAATCGCTATGATGATCACGGATGAGATCAGTTATTTCTTATAGATTGTTATTTTGTTTGTTGGATGGATATGGATCTAATGTGGAACGTCATTCTCTTACTGTTTGTTTGGTAGATTTTTTATTTTGTTGTTGCTTCTGCTTTTTTGTTTTACATATCAGTTGTCTAACTATGCTTTTGATTCTATAAAATATAGTTTTCCAATGAGTTGGCCTAATTCGTGCCTAATTAATCTTATTTAATGGTCAATAAATGACAAACGAGAAGTCATAATTACTGTTTGGATTGATGATTAGCGTGTAGTTCTGGCTCCTGCCATTTTCTTTTTCAAAGGTTCAGCTGAATGAGGACTAGTCTATGTCTGATGATTTCTATATCTTGGGACTAACTTTGTAATACAAATTGATCGCTACGCTAGTGATTGAAACGAAGATCACATTTACCAATGGTGATTGTATATTTGGCTGGCAAAGTTTTGGGTAAATAATCTCTGGCATCTGCAGAATACCTGATTATGTATTTGAGCTTTGGCAAAGCTGAACAGTTTACATGTTAAGAATTAAATGTGATCTGCATAAACTCCTATATGGAATAGCTGCTGTATTGTGAAGGTTTATGCAGCTGTTTATGAGTTGATATATGGAACTTTGTCATGAGTTCTTCTCTGTAGTGATTATTTTGGCTTGTAGTAAATTAATTACTGTTTTCTTCTACACTTTTTAATATTCAGTTAACTTATTAATTATTGTATTTTGAACAGATTTGTACTATCCCTTTGGACACTGCTAAAGTTAGGCTCCAGATCCAAAAACAGGTTGTAGCCGGTGATTTGACCTTACCTAAATATAGGGGTCTGCTAGGGACAGTTGGCACCATTGCCAGGGAAGAAGGTCTTTCAGCACTCTGGAAGGGCATTGTGCCAGGACTACATCGTCAGTGTTTGTATGGAGGTTTAAGAATTGGGTTATATGAACCAGTGAGTTTGGAATTTTTTTTTTTTATGAAACACTTGTTGGATTATTTTAGTTCCTATCTATTGTCTGCTTCATTTAATTAATCATCTAATTGATATGGTTTCTTCTATAGGTTAAGAACATGTATGTGGGGAAGGACTTCGTCGGAGATGTTCCAATATCAAAGAAAATTCTTGCTGGCCTCACGACTGGTGAGTTCAATACTCAGCGATGAGGGAATTTTTCATCTATAAGCTAATATATGATTATGTTTCTATATACGTGGATTATTGCCCTTTACTAGCTGGATTGATGTGATTCCTGCATAGATGCTCATTGGAAATAACTCTAACTGTGACCTCAATAATTTTGCACCTTTCTTATCACCAGGTGCTGTGGCAATTGCAATAGCAAATCCAACTGATCTTGTCAAAGTTAGACTTCAAGCTGAAGGAAAATTACCTGCCGGTGTGCCCAGGCGGTATTCTGGATCACTAAATGCTTATTCCACAATTGTGAGGCAGGTCTGTACATATAACCTGATAATGAATAGATTTTTGAAAAGGAAAAATATATTAGACCTTTTGAGTTCATCAATATTTCTGATTTAACCTGGATCTACACACAGGAAGGAGTCGGGGCTCTTTGGACCGGGATTGGTCCCAATGTAGCAAGAAATGCTATTATCAACGCTGCTGAGCTAGCCAGCTATGATCAAGTGAAACAGGTAATCTACAATACAAGATATGGGATGCTTGTCTTTTTCGTGTCCAATTCTATTCTTCATCTCCCCAACTTATGGTTTTCTATATCTAACAAATTTACTTTATTGCAGACCATTTTGAAAATTCCAGGCTTCACTGACAATGTTGTAACTCATCTCCTTTCTGGTCTTGGGGCCGGATTTTTTGCTGTCTGTATTGGATCCCCTGTTGATGTGGTAATTATTTGTTGTCCGCATAAGAATGCATAGTTCATTTGACATTTATTTGCATTAGCATCCCATATATATGCTTCATCATAAATTCTGCACTCCTTTTCTTTCTCTCTGTTCAATAATGATAAACTGATAATCTAGGCGTAACATGTTTCTAGAGCTTAATAAGATTTTTTTTTTATGACAGATAGTCCTATTAAGCCCATTTGGGTAGATGCATATGAGAAAATAGGCTTTCTTCATTTTCATCCTCTTGTTATTGTTATGTATTTAATGCAGTATATTTTATGGTTTCCAAATGATCGAGTGTTTCTCTTGCTCTCAGTCTTAAAACATCTACTAATTCATATCTTCTGTTTTACTTCTGGTGTATATCCAGGTTAAGTCCAGAATGATGGGGGATCCTTCTTACAAAAGCACCATTGATTGTTTCGTCAAAACTTTGAAGAATGATGTATGCTTTCTTTCCACTAATACACAATGTTTTCCTCTTATGATCAGATATTGTTATTTTGCTTATGTTATATTTGCACTAATTATATGTAGATCCATAATTATTGTGATGGCTAAGTACTCCACAGTTTACAAAATTTGACTATATCTCATTGTATGTGGTGGGCATAATCCTAAAGCCTGAACCTGCTAAATATTCCCTCGTGACTCTTCAGTTTTCAAAATTTCATGACATATCTTCATACATCATCGCGAGGGTGAGCATTGGAGCAACAGTAAGGTTCATGCTATGTGACCTAAAGGTCACGAGTTCAAGAGCTGCATACATCTTACTTTCCCCGGACTCCATTTGAAGGGAGTCTCGTGCACTGGGCTGCATTTTATCTTCATACACCATCGACCTGCTTTTTTGTCAAAAATTATTGTTTTGTTTCAATTGTGTCACAAAATATGCCTTGTTTTTGGGATGGGACGCCCAGGGTATATTAGATTGATTCCTTTTCTGATTTACTGTCAGACAAAGAACAACAGTGTTAATGGGTATCAATTCCATTTATCAGATCTGATTGGAATAAAATGTTTTGCAGGGACCTCTTGCCTTTTATAAGGGGTTCATCCCCAATTTTGGACGGCTAGGATCATGGAATGTGATCATGTTTCTAACCTTAGAACAGGTAAAACTTAAATTCTGTGTTTTGCACTAAAATTATGTTTATGCCATCCTTTCTCATGGAGTTTTGGGTTTGTTTATATCATATATCTTTTGCAAAAGTAGTTTTCCGTACTAGGTACATTAAGTCATACATTCTAATCATTTCAAGGGTTATTTCAGCTCAAAAGCTAAATAGGGATAAACTGAACCCTTTTGAAAAAGGAATGATTTGTAGATAAAGTAATATATGACTCCATCTCATTGCTAACCTTGCATTCTTACAGAAAACAAGTGTAGGAACAATTAACTGTTACATTTTGTGTTTGCCTACTAATTCTTTCTTTCTTTCTCATGTTAGGCTAAGAAGTTCGTAAAAAAATTGGAGTCATCCTGAGCGCAATCAATTGTCAGCAAAGGCATTGATAATTGCTGAGAAAAATAATAATTCTCTTCTATCCATTTAGCCAACCAGGATAAATTGTAACATTTTTCTTTCTTTTTTCGGTGGGGAAATGCATTAATAAATTGCCATTGTTAAATTTATTTGTTTACTAGTTTTAAAGTTAAAATTTTTTTTTTGGCCAAAATTTTGAAGTTTAATTTAAATACCATCCATTCTGAAAGATCTCTTGCTGATTAGTGATTTTACATTCTCTTCACATTTGATTATCACCTGGTTTTGGGTTTGAGATGTTTTGATATTCAGAGGGTTCTAATTTCTAAGTAAAATCTAAATTTTAATTATTTTCCCTCTTTTTTTTTATAATTAATTATTTTCCCTCTTTTCTTTTTCCTTTTTTTTCTTTGTGTTAAAAATAAAGTAACTTTTTCTTTCTTTTTTTTCAAAAAAAAAAAGAAAAAATCTTGTTTAATAATTAATTTCGTTCCTATGAACTCATCTTTATCAATTACTTATAAACGAACTTAATATAAAGATGAAATATTTGTAGATCATTAAAATAGCAAGGATCAACCTTTGAGAGATCAATTAATATTTTTTATAACAAAAAAGAGAAGATACATTTTATTTTCTTAGTGAAAGCCCTAATACAAACTTAATGCGTAAAAATGTAACGAAATATTTCTTTGCACTGTGGATTAAGATTATAAAAATGAAAGGTTAAAATTCTAATTAAGTTTCAGATTAGAAAGGAAAATGTTGCCAGTTTACCTTTGAGCTAAGCTAAATATCATAACAATCAAAATTATGAATCTCGGGTCATTAATTTTAAATAAGAATATTTTACTATAGTGTCAGGAATTTGTTGTATTTTAAATTTATACGTCAATTTTTATAACAGTATAATCATTTACCCTTTAAATTATCATGTAAAATGAAATAATTAATTATTTACTTTTTTATCAGTCAAAGAATTTTTTTTTAATGAACTGTTTATTTTCTTAATAATTCAATAGGGTAAAATTTTACATTTTAAAATTTATACACTAATAGATTAAATTTTTAAAATT
This sequence comes from Senna tora, assembly GCA_014851425.1. NCBI lineage: Eukaryota > Viridiplantae > Streptophyta > Magnoliopsida > Fabales > Fabaceae > Senna > Senna tora. The sequence continues at coordinate 5,962,351 of CM026265.1, read as the reverse complement.
TAATTGTTTGGTTAATATAGTTTTGTCCAGTTTTTAATGTAGTTCCCATATTAAAGTTATGTCCATATTTCGTTAAATTTTATTGACATGTACTATTTTGATATTTTAAATATATGTAATTTAAACCATTTTATTTATTTGGTTGTTAAACCATTTTATTTATGTCACTTAATAAGTTACATTTTTTTTGTTATTTATAAGTTATTTTTATTTTATTAATTTTTTATTGCATACATATAAAATAAATCATAATATTTAAAAAATTAAATAAGACTACGAGAACTAAATAATTACTTTTTCTTATTGTAGTTTATAAGAATAAAGTATAATAAATAAACAGATTTCCTCTAAAATAAAAATAATAATAAAATGTTATTTCCAATTTAACCTTGAGATGCGTAAAATGAAGATGCGAGAAAAAATAAAACAAGAAGCGAGAAAGAAAATATATCGGACGGAGACCAATCAGTAATTCGCTAATATATATCTATATTAATATGACTGCGGACCCTTCTCCTAAAATAGTTATTTAATTAATTAAAAAAGAAAATAAAAAGATGATAGAAAAAGATCATGGAAGAGAGAAATTAGGAGAATAGTGGTAGTAGTAATTTTGTTTTTTAAAAAATAATAATTGTGGTAGTTATCAAAGAAAATAACTTTTTAATCTTTAATTTATTCATTTACAATTAATAATAATAATAATAATTTATTTTATATTTTGTAAATTAAAAAAAATTAACATGTACGTATGTGCATGCGAAGCCTCTAGTATATATATAGGCTTCGCATGTACTTTCGTGCATGTAATCTATCATTAATTTTTTAAAGTATAATTATTATATTTTAAAATAATATATTTCATAGTTTTTAAAATTTTAAATTAGAATTATTATCATAATTAATTAGAATTAAATGATGGGAAGTTATTTACTTCCCACTTTTATAATAACTACCATCATATATGGTTTCTCTCTCCCACTACCTTCCATTATATTTTTATATATCTCAACTTCCTCACTTACCTTTCCTCCAATCAATTTTTTTTTTAATTAGAAAATGACTATTTTGTGACTCCAATGACCAAAAGGGGCCACAACCATATTAATATTAATATATATATATATATATATATATATATTTGGCAAAACTACCTTTCCTACCCCCAATGTTTGGGGGTCCTGTCAGTTTCGCTCATAACGTTTTTTCGCTGTCAATTGTACCCCTAACGTTTTACGTATCTGTCAATGTCACCCTTTTCACTAACACCGTCAAATATTTAACAATTTTTGCTGACGTGGCATCCTATGTGGCAAAACATTTTTTTTTCTGTCAATTGTACCCCTAACGTTTTACATTTCTACCAATGTCACCCTTTTCACTAGCATCATCAAATATTTAATAGTTTTTGCTTACGTGGCATCCTATGTGGCAAAAATATCTGACTTGGCATATTTTTTTCCACACCAGATTTTTTACTCATTTTTTTTCCATCAAAACTGTATCGTTTTAGCCTCACCATATTCCTTTAAAAAATAACTTAAACGCACGTGCCATTTTGCAGATAAAAATATCGGAGACGTTACCCATTCTCTACTTTGTCGGAGACGTTACCCTAAAATAAAGAATGGATAACGTCTTCGATGTTTTTATGAGCAAAATAGCCCGTGCGTTTGAGTTATATTTTAGAAGGAATAAGCCGAGGTCAAAACGACACAATTTTGATGGGGAAAAGATGAGTAAGAAATCTGATGTGGAAAAAAATATACCAAGTCAGATATTTTTGCCACATAGGATGCCACGTAAGCAAAAACTATTAAATATTTGATGGTGCTAGTAAATAGGGTGAAATTGGCAGAAATGTAAAATGTTAGGGGTACAATTGAAAAAAAAAACATTTTGCCACATAGGATGCCACGTCAGCAAAAATAGTTAAATATTTGACGGTGTTAGTGAAAAGGGTGACATTGGCAAAAACGTAAAACGTTAGGAGTACAATTGACAGCGAAAAAACGTTAGGAGCAAAATTGACAAGACCCCCAAATATTGAGGGTAGAAAATATACTTTTGTTTTTTTTTTTTGAGAAACGTAATTCGCTAATATAATTATTTTTCTTTTTCTTTTTCTTTTTTTAAAAAACAAGGAATTAGCAAAATTTATGTCATCGACAAGGAAGCCCCAGCCTCCATTCCCAATATTTGCCAAGGCCATCGCTTTCGATTTTCTGCCTTCCCAAAACATCTGACTGTATTCTCTTCAATCTTTGTATGAACTGTGCGGAGTCGCTATAATCACTCTCCCTGCGTCTCATTTCTCTGCTTTTGTTTCCGCCACTGCCTTTTCTCCCTCAAAATTATAGGTATGCCCTCGATATCGCTTTCTTTGGTTGTAGATTCCTTGGATTCTCTCTAAGATATTGGATTTATTACTGTCCTGTATTGTATTGTATTGCATTGCATTTCAAATGCTCGTTAAAGTTCTGGGCGATGATATATTTTCAAGATGGAGAGTTTTCTAATAATTGGCTGGTGTTTCGTTTAGGAAGATTTTTGAAAAGGGGGTATTCTACTGTCCTGTAATCATCAAATATTCAATGGTTAATTGATGTGTAGTTACTTTGATTAAGTTCGGATATTGCGGAATATTTGCTATATTTTCTGAAAACTTTGTTTTCTAATAATCTGAGTGGTTCTTACTGTTTAGTTAGATTGATGAAAGGGCCATTCTACTTTCTTATATTTTGTTGTTATAGTTATATTTTCTATTTAAAGTACTGACCTTAGCTTTTTCTTCTTTACCTTTTTCGTTTGGCCTTTAAAGGAGTGGAGAGTTGTGGGAAGTAGTTATTGAATATGCTTCAGATTCGGCTAAGTAAGTTGCCTGCCCCAGAAGGTTCAGCAGGGGCAAGGCCTTCACCTGTTGAGACTGCTATTGCATGCCCTGACCATCTAGTCCTTGCTGATCTTCCTGTAGCCAAGGGCATAGGTGCAGCCACTACTACTTCCCTTGTTAAGACTCTAGGTCGGAGGTCCCGCCGCCAGCTTGGTGAGCGAGTTCATTTCTGTGTTCGTTGTGATTTCCCTATAGCTATATATGGACGGCTGGTAACTACTTAAACATCTTAACTTTTTGATTTTTTTATTCATCTCTTTATCAGTATGAATTTGTTTTAATCATTGATAAAATCTGTGGTTTAATATGGTTGCATTTTAACTAACATTCGAAACTTCTTTTTTTTCACTCTGCTTTCAATCTCCCTCCTCTATGTCAAAGTTAATGGGGAAAAAGTCATTCAAAAATTTTAGCTGAATGGTTATTAATATATGTTCAACAGTTCAAGTTAATGGAAGAACAAATGCCATGTAGTATGACATGCTATATATTGAATTTCTATTCTGTTCTGACTGTAAGTAACTTAGAGGCTTGTGGTCTTGCAGAGCCCTTGTGAGCATGCCTTCTGTCTGGATTGTGCTAGAAGTGACTCATTGTGCTACCTGTAAGCATTTTTCTTATCTTCTGATGTGTATATAGAAAAGCAACGGCAATCATTCTTCTTGTTTAAGGAGATTTTGGTTTACAACCTAACATATTCCCTCTTATAAAACTTGAAAGGGTAGTCTTCTTTCAAAGTTTTCTGCACATTATACCAGCTTGAAGTTCTAATCTGAATGCCTTTGATTATTCAGGCAGTAGTTGTACTACTAAGCTGTATGTTTCAATGGGCTTTGATAAGTGCAAACGCAGGTGGGGGGATCTATTAGCCGTTTTATTAATTTTTTATTTGAGATGCTTTTCTGAATTTGATATGATTTTTAAGTATTTAGAAAATGGGATTTCATAATATTTTCTTAAAAACTTGCGCATGTCTGTAATGCAATATTCAAGTACTAAAAATATTATAATATGAGTGGACAAGGAGTATTTTGTTCGTTCATTTGTTCATGCTGTAGACATTTTGCTTTCAGGCCATGAGGTATATGTACCTTTAATATTGGCCCCTTTGGAAGTTTATTCCCCTCTCACAGATTAATAGATAGAAGCTCTCTCTGAGGGCTATGTAAGAGTGATTCTATCTTCCTTGGAACAGGTGCGATGAACGAATCCAGAAGATTCAAACAATCAAAATGATGGAAGGAATCTTTGTTTGTGCTGCTCCTCATTGTCTCAAGTCTTTCTTGAAGAAGGATGAATTTGAATCTCACATCCAACACAACCATGCTGACCTTCTTCGGCCCAATGCAGATAGGGAAGATGGAAATGAGTCAGAGGCACAGAGTGTTAGGCAATCTACAGCATCAGAGTCCACTGCTCGAGGTCCCCAGAGGCCAGTATTTTCTCCTGGTTCAAATTCCCAGCTCCATGATTGGGAAGACAAAAGTCGTCGACAGCCTATGAGAGAGCAGCCCCCTTCAAGGTCAATGCAACAGCAAAAGCCACCATTTTATGGTCAAGGTCAAAATCTCCATTCAGATCCTCAATCTGGCCCTACCGGAGCTATTCAACAAGGCTTCAATCCACAAAGTTTTGACATGCAGCGTGGTCAACGTGAACCCTCCCATTTTGTTGAGAGACAGCAAGGAGTTGCTCCAGAAACCTCATTTCCTGATTATCAATCCATGCATTCTCCCCAGCCACCCAATTTTGCTGTGCCAATTAATCCAAACTCAATGATGAACCCTCCTATGCCATTTGCCTATCCCCCTTACCCTCATGAGGGAGCTCAGCCATTTTATGCTGCTCCATATGATATGCCTAGGCAGGACTCATCTTCTGAAATAGGTGTAGAACAGGGTTCATTACTGGGTTACCCTCCAGGTCCGGCCAGTGGCCCAAATTTTCCAACAAATTATCCCCAGCCCTGGAATGCAGGAATGACCAGTGTGCCTTTTGATCAAGCTCAAGGTGGTATGATTATGGATCCGAGGGATGCCAAAGGTATGTAGGCGTGACAGACGATGCCCTTCCCAAGATGGCACGGCATGATAACCATGATATCTCATGTCACCTCTGAAATAGAAATACTATTCTGAATTTCTGATGAGTATTGGTTCAGGATGGCACGGCATGATAACCATGATATCTTTTGGACAACAGGAGTAAGCAAGGTTCCCATTCATTAGTCTCATGTATTACGTTATCTTCTCATAAGATTGCTGTGAATTTGGTTATCTTATGGGTAATTTCATTTTTAGGAAAAAGGTAATGAAGGGTGATAATTTGAATTAGTTGGTAACATTGTTTGTATATTCCAATTGAATTCTGTTTTTACAACAGGTCCAATGAATATTTTCTTTTAAACAAAGTGGAAGGATTGATTAAAGTTAGGTTTTGTTTCTAGATTTTGATGCTGTTTCAGGGTTTCAGTATGTGTTTTGTTTCTGATTTTGTTATGGGTGCTATTCCTGAACTAGTGATTTTCTCTGTAATCTTTGTTCTCAGGTCAATTAATCTTTACTCTCCCACCTCATTCCATACGTATTTTTTACTATATAAATCTTCTTCGGCAGTCTGTCCACTGTATTAAGGTAATTGCACCTATATCTATTATTATTTTAAAATGGAAGATACAAAAAGGACGAATCTTCTCTTACCAATGATCCTGGAAGGCTGTAAGAAACATTTAGAATATGATAATAGTGTTCAAGAAAAACAGCTCAGCTTTTTGTTTCACAAATTACAATCATGGATTGCTGACATGCAATTAAGTTATCTTCAAATGTAATTTGCAATAGGCTTCCAAGGGATAAAAGTTCAATGGTACCGTACTACTGAACTTCAGTGCATCCCTCCAATTATGTAGTGCATTTGTTAATATTAATAAAAACTCACATTAATTAGGGTCCACCTTGAATGGTTTAAGGACCAACTGATTGGAGGGATGTACTGAAGTTCAGTACTACCGTATCACTGAACATCTACTCGCTTCCAGGATGTATTTATCTTCGTATCGAGTGCCGGTACTGTAAGAACCATTAAGAGGCCAATCACATAGAAAAAAAAACCCATTATAATTTACAACATATTCATCTTCATTAATTTGCTACATCATTTTCATGAACTATTGAAATTAAAGTATGTGTTTAATCGGATCCGGATCTGCTGAAGTGCAGATCTGGTGAAGTGTGTGAAGTGCACACTTAAGGGCCGTTGGATGAAACTGTTATAGTACAGACACGAATCTCGATTTTTATTCAACGGTCTGGATGATACACTTTACACTTTCTGCACTTCACTAGATCCAATCTTTTGTTTAATCTGATCAAACTGACAGAGAAACTGTTCGGGGATTCACCTGATTGTTTGATGAGTTAGGTTATGCCATAAGAAAAGATGGTTTTGGGTTTAATTAACTCCTTTTGTTGAAAAATACTTTTTTTGGGTCAATGTTGTTGAAAAAAAATTTTAAATTGCATGTATTAAGCTATATCATCTTTATATTTATCAATAACATTCATCTATTTATTTTTGTTTTATTTATCACATAAATCCTCTAACATAAAAACAAAAAGTTAAATGAATATTATTGAAGAATAATGTAGAAATAACATGGCACGACCCATCTAGAATATCTCCTTTTCTAATTCTAAGTGACGACATGACCCCTTAAACATCATTTATACAAAAGTATACAGAATATTAACTTGGTAACTCATAATCAGGTGAAAATGCCGAAAGGTTGTCCTTACAGTTTATACAACATTGCAATTAATGTATATACTGCACAGAACCATGACTTTAAGCCTATGACGTATGTTTCGACCACCTGAACTTGTATGAATTATTGTCCTCGATGAGGAAAATAATTTTGGAGGGAACAAGAGCACACAATCTTTTCTCAAAGAGTTTCTTCTTTGGTATTCTGGTTTTCAACTTGAGGGGTACCACTTGCAGCAGGGGCGACTTCAAGATTGTTTTTATCATCTACATTGGAAGAAGCTTCAGTAGCTATCACTTGCTTGTTACATTGATCATTTGAAGGGGTACCATTCCCAGTAGTTTCCACTTGTTTACTAATAGGCACATCATTTTGAGGATTACTGGCTTCAGCATTGGCCAAAGCTGAAGAAGAATCCATAAGGCTAGCTGCTATTGCAGCCTTCAAATCCTCATCTTCCATGTCTGAAAGCATTTCTGCTTCCCCGTGTGAAAGAAACTGATCGGGATGTTGTTGGATCTCATTAATTCTCTGGTGTGGGGGGGCCGGTTGCGAATTGCATGATTTAGTTATCCTCTCAGCATCTTCAGGTAACAGCCACTGTCCAAAACCATTAGAAGGTTCAGATGAGGATATGGGGAATTCTTTTGGGAAGTTTCCTCTCACAAGGAATATGCTCCATCCGAAGCCTTTCAAAGAGTCGAGATAGGCTGAGAGGTAGAACTTAGACAGGTGCTGTGGTGCTGCATAGAGACTGTCAAAATTATACCACTCCCCATTCACTTTGCGGATACAAAACCAATGGTTTTGCAAATGACAAATAAAAGCACTTTCCAGTTCAGGATCAATCTGGGCAGCCTCAGCAACTGGAGAGTCGAGAGGGATCACTTGCAGATCCCAAACTTCCAAAGCTTTCTGTAAAACCTATAGGAAAGGCCTCACACCATTAAGTAAATCATAAAAACTAAAGGCCAAGAGTGATATACACTATGGGAGAAAAACAGGCTGCAAGGCCTAATTTTGCCGTCCAAAATAAAGATTTGAAGAGTTAATAACATCATGCAAACATATCGATTCAGCTACAGACAAAAGCATACTAAACAAACAGTGGCCAACATTGGGAGAAAAAAGACAGAATAAAAAGACAAAGAGATTACGTAATGCACATAAACTAATAAGACGATTAAAAGAAGAGGAGGGTGACAATTCGGAAGGGAAATCAGGGAGGAGACTTCAAAGGAAAAACCTCACAAGTACAGTTCAAGGCAAAAAATATGGGACGATTCTCATCAACATATATCTGCAACTCAGTTCAATTGGCCTAACATGGTTTCATCATCTTAAATTGCAGATTTCACCAATAAAATCATTGAAACAAGCTATGGATTGTGTACATATATTTAGCATATTTAAAAGTATAAATAGCATGGTTTTTCTTCCTAAAGGTTTGCTAAAAAATATCGTACAGAGAACACACACACACATATATATATTATAACATTTTGCTACTTCAGTTCCCATGTGTTTTGTTAGAGATTTTGGTGAGAAAGAAGACGAGTAAATCAGGACTTTAATTAGCTGAAATGTAAGAGTATTACATCATTTTACCTAATAAAGATACAAATCTGTACAGCATATAGTTGCATAAATGGATAGCATAAATAACAGGGCCAAGCTGCTGTAAAAGTAGCCCACGTAATAATTGGCATTAACATTATCACACATTAAGTTTACATATTCAAAAATCCTGTCAGTTAGAAGTTCTAAAATGAAGCTCAGAAGTTGTAGCATCCAAAAATGCAACCATAAATTCCTATAATTTGTCTATGTGATCATAATTTTGCAAAGTTCCTCAGTGTCACATGCAACAAATCATCAGATAAACAACCATTTAGCCAGAGGTTTCCCCAAGTTTCACCTTTTGTCCAATCACGACATAAGCAAATCAAATCTTTTCTTTTTCAGACTAACTTCAGGAATCAAACAATTCTTCACAATAATATTTACTACCAGCAATGCTATTAACGTATTTCTGAGAAACAATGTAGTATGGAGCATGCAACCTAACTCAAGTAAGAGAATAAATTATTATTCAAAAGGCTTCAGTAGCTGAAAGTGTTAAGAAATGAAAGGGCATTAGCCTAATGAGATCTGTGAAGCATGGGAACTGAACTATTCATGATGTACCCTTACTGGTTAGAAAATTGAAAACCGGCCATTTTTGTGTACTGCAAAATACGTAACAAGGTACATATCTTCTTTAAAAGGAAAAATAAAATGTGCGCAACGCCTATCTTCCCCCACCTCCAGACAAGCTTCTAGCTTTGGATTTTGGTTCATAAAAAGAAATTAGCATAAAATTTTCAAGCACAATTATATGATCTTATAGTACTATTTTGGTTCATTGCATATTAAAGACTTGTTATGTTTAAATAGTCCTTGTAATATATAATATATGGTACATATGGCTTAACCCATAGCACATGTTTTTAAGAAAAAAACACTGTAACCCTTACCAGAACTGGTACCTTTGCAATATGACAACTCAACAATGTAAACTATTGAAGGGAAAATATTTGCAAGAATACAAAATATAGACCATGCTGCAGGTTTTACTTGAAAGCTAACAGAACCAATTCCAAAGTCATTTAATTGTCTTACTCAACCAAAGTGCATAAGCATTAGAGTATATATTTTGTCTACATTTAATGCATTGATTGAAAAAAATACAGTAATATACTAGAGCCAAAGGCAAAAAACAATGCCCAAATTTTCGTGTGTAGGAATTCCTGTCATCGAAAATTGAGGAAGGGCTTAGACTGAAATATACAAGCATCAACCTCTAAATGGGAGTGTGTTTTAAGACTTTCCCAAAAACTAAATGTAACCTATTTAATTTCTGGTCCCAGTTATGCAACTTTTGTTATGGTATGATCGTATGAGATTACTCATCATTAAAATAATTTAACTACCACTGCATGTCTGTAAGAAAACATGGTACATCTGGTCATCTGCAATCCAAATATCAATATAGGTGAAGGCAGAGATAAAATAAATGGCTCCAAGAGCACTCGTTTAATTAAATAAGTTAAGTTCTATGAGAAGGAGAACTCCTACACAAGTGAAGGCAAGCAGCAGTTCTTACGTAAGAAGGAGCTCTCGTTTAATTAGATCATTCAAATATACAGTTCCATATCTAACTATCCTTCGTTAACTAAAGCAAGACATACACAAGAAAATATAAAGAAGTTCAATAAACAAGCAAAAGACAATAAGTAACAACGAATATCAAGACATACACAAAAAAATGTAAAGAAGTCCAATAGACAAGTAAAAGACAATAATTAGCAACGAAATATTATTCAGTCAATCAGTCAAAGCCCAAGAGAACACAAGAGACTGTGACAACAATCACAACAATCACAAGAGATGTTCAGTTAGTTAAAGATATTAACAATAACAATAAGCTTTCGAAACAGTTGCTCCTTGATAATTTATATAATGCTTCAAGAAATCAGCATTTTAAAACACAATGCGAGACTAAATAGGTTGACCAGAGAGTGTTTCTTCTTCATTTCATTTATATTCTGAGAAAGTAGTAAAAAGGGAAGAAAAAAAAGATATGCTCTCAATCTAAAAACTAAAAGAGAGAGGAAACTGAAGCAACCTGAATGCTAAAATCACCATCCAAGGACACATTATGGGACTCCTCGGTAAGAAAATCGCCAGAGCATACACCACCTTGAAGCATCATCTGGCGCTCCTTGCGATCAAGATCGGAAGCCAGGGCCGCCAAATCGAATTCGGAGAAAAAGGGACCCTGAAGCACTGTGTTGACGCAATGCATAGCACAGAGCTTCGACTCTTGTACCTCGTGGTACAACATTCCTCCATTGCTGGCCCCTTCCATAATGAATTGGGCGAGAAGTGCTTTGTGTGTATGTGTTGGCGACGAATGTAAACGAAGAGAAAGAGATGAATTGTGAAAGTAAAACCCTAGAATTTATGGTGAAGTTGATTCAAGGATTTGGTGAAGAGATGAGAAAGAAGAAAGCGAAGTGTAAAGAGAAAAGGAAGTGAAAGTTGTGAAAGAAAAAGAAAAATATCGGCTTTTGTTTCGTTTTTGGAGTTTTTCAGTCTTCGCGTGGACGTTATGATATCAGAGAGAGCTGTGCGTCACGCGTGCCGCTGCCACGTATCCATTTAGGAGCGGTTCATGGATTCCACGCAGACCCAATTTCTTTAACCGAAAATTTTCCATTTTGACCCCAAAAGAATTTGACATTCTTGAATTTGACCCAAAAGTTCTAGAGTAAATTATCATTTTCTCCCTGAAAGTGAAAGATGTTGTGTCTCTCAATTTAGTTCCTCAATGATGAAATTATCAAATTTAGTCCTTAAAAATGCAAGTTGTCTCAATTTAGTTCTAAAGAATATTCATTAACTTAATTGATAAAAAATTTTCTAATGACTAAATTAAGATAAATTGTGTCTTTCAATTACTAGATTTGACATTTCCGTCTTTTATGAATAAAATTAGAGACAAATTGTATCTTTAAATAAAAAATTTAAGTCAAGTTTCTTATATCTTTGTCATCCAGTTCCATTAAGGAAAAAACTTATGTGTTGTTGCTTACATGCTTTTGGTAAGGTTGACCAATTAAAAAAAGACATGTGTCACTTTTGAGAAGAAAATTGACACATGTCTTTTTTAATTAGTCAACCTTACCAAAAGCATGTAAGCAACAGTACATAAGTTTTGTCCTTCCATTAATCATATATTGCATTTACACCCACTTTCCTTTATGATTGGTCATATAAAAAGTTATCTTCTACATTCTCTCTCTACTATAATTAATTATTTACATACTTTTTACCATGTATCATATTTATATGAGAGAATTTGATAATAAGAATATAAAAAAGTTGACGTAAGTTTTTTCGGTGTGAGTGTATTAAGTCATTTGGCAAAAAAAAAAAATATCAAGTCATGTCACTTATTTTTATAATTATTTGTTCACAGACTAAACGTGAATACAATCAAACACCAAATTACCAAAATATTAATTTATTCTAACATTTTGACCCTTTATTTTTAGAGTCCACTCATGTCAAATTCAACCTTAGACCATTTTATTTTATCAGATTGACAGATTGGAAAGCTTGTAGTTAAAAAGTTGACGTTTTTGTCTTTTTGAGGTATGACCTGGTTTGTCTCTTGTTCCTTTGATGATTTTCCACCTCTCACTCAAAATTGATAAAATTTAAGTGTAATCATTAAACATTTGCCATCAAATACATCAATAGAATCATACATCTGAAACTTTTGTTTTAAAGAATAAATAGTGCTGTGCTAAAGTTATAATATTTATATAAAAGTATGAAAACATGTTAAAGTATATTTTTATTCGATGATGACTAATCCTCAAATATTATAGAGTTCATTATTGGGGACGACCCATTAAACACTGTCGAATGGGGAGATTTCCAAGATAAGCATATACCTTTTAAGAGTCAACACTAAACAGGTAGAAAGGAATGACAAAAATACATGACAAGTCACAAATTTTCTACTGTTGTTAAGGTTTAAACAATTTTAGATCCTCATCCTACATAGGAAAAATATAGCAGTACAAAACGGCATCTGATCCTCCTGCTCAATTTCTTTTTGCCCCATTCATCCATACAGTTCCTTAGACCAGAAGATCATAATGGTTCTTACCGCTGTATAATAGCCTCACAACTTTCCTGGGTTTCCAGTTTTTTGACTTGAACTCACTTCCATACTCTGCGATGGGAATAAAACCAGATCCCCATCTACTCCCTCTATGCTGCATTTTTATTCATAAGAAGATAATAGGATATGTTAGTAGATAAAATTTACAATCTTAAACCTATAGAACAAAAGAAACACTAGATTCAAAATGCAGAAATGATTGGCTTTCTTGAAATTCATGTTTAAATAGAGAGACTTGATGAACAGGAAGGCTTGACAACTGATGGCAGCCTCTTTATATATAGATTTATAGTAACCCCGAAGATACTGACGAACACAGAAAACAGAATATAAACTAGAAAACCGATATCATAATATCTTGAAATGATAAGAATCATTGTCCTAAAAGACTGATAGAACACGTTGACGTTACTTCATGTGACCGATCCATCTAGTGAGAAAAGACTTAGTTTGTTGTTGTAACTTGAAATGATTATAATCTTCTTTTAACACGTGATATCATTGACTCTACATCAAATCCTTTCATTAGTTCCAGTTGTTCCAATCTAGTCATAAAACATACCTTACAAATATCATATTACATATGCTGGACACAGGATAGTGTTACTAACTTGCGAAGATTTAGTGAGCAATTAATACCTCATTTCTATTTTCTAGTAAATGGATCTCAGCATTACAGAAGTAATTAGCACCTTTACTATTTGAGTTACAAAATTGTTCATACACGTACGTGTAACATTAATAGATGTAAGCCTTCCTTAGATAAAAGTCCGGCATGAAAAAAAAAATTAATGGAAAGAGAGGCACAAACTAATTATTCTCAACTACAGAGATAACCATATCTTACAACCTGAAAGTTGTAGAAGGCATACCTCATGCTCTGGTATGTAAACAATTATTGGCTGCTTACACAACTTTGACAGTACCTATCAGATTACAGTCATTGATCAGTATCTAAGTTGTCAATTATGGAGTATTTCAACAAGCAAGAAGCATTGGACCTAAACCAATCACAAGTTAGCGTCAAATCAGCCAAAACGAAACCCAAAGAAAAAGGTGATTGTAAACAGACAGTCCTAAATGTCCAAATGAAAGTTTTCATCATAAGCTCTTACTGAACAAGCTACATAATATACCTTTCGCTTGTAGTTTGACATTAAAATAGTAAAACATACATTTAATTCAACCTTAATCGGTACTCTGCAGACTATCCATCCCTAGGTAATAAAAGCACCTTCTAGTTCCTATCCACAATAAAAGGGCCAGCTGAAATCACATGAGGTGAACTAGCCAACTAGTCTAGATAACATTGATTGATGTAAAATCTAGGATCAAATACACTTAATATCCTGATATTTTTTGTCACTGGATCCTTTTATTTTACAATCAGTCAATTCTATTCAACCGTTATCTCTTATAAAGTTTTTGCTATTTTGGTATGCATTAATTCATCTTTTTTAAAAAAAAAAAAAAAATTCATCTACTCATCCATGATAGGAGGTTTGACAGAAACCCAATAAAGTCTACCAAGTTAGCATAAAAACAGTTCGAGGACTTAATATGAAGGATTAATCAAAACCTGGCCTAATTTCCAAAATAAAAGCTTCCAGATAAAAGAAACAACCATAAATATAAACTAACCAGTAGCTCCGATTCTCCTCCCCAGAAATCATGCCTCACTATGCGTTGGCAGTAACTACAGAATAAAAAATTTAATCATGTTGGCTGTTGAGGTACATATGCCATGAAGTACACAAAGGGAAAGAATTCATGATTTCCATTTCTTTCTTTCTTATCTCTCTCTATTAACATTTCCAGAACCCAGAAATTGATAAGCATACCGTTTTAGAGACTCATCAACTGTGATGGCAATTAGGGCCTCTTCATATAAATTTCGTTCTCCTTTATTATCACAGATAACCTCTTTCACAGCTAATCTTAGTTCATCTGTGCTATCATCAGTGAGAAAAATTGAAAGGAAACCCAGAAAAAGGGAAAAGAACAGAAGATAAGCAGGTCTGATTAATATCAGAATTTTTCATAAAGCTAAACTTATGAACCAAGCAAAAACTATTTGTACATATAATGAAGATTCTGATATTCTGTAATTTGAAAGGTACAAAAAGATCAAGAAGGGTTTTTTCTCTGCATGTCATTCAGCCTGAGTATCAGCATACCTGCATTTTCTCTCTCCTCACGTGGATTAAGAGCAATTCCCTTGTGGTAAGCCATTCCTTTGACCTAATTTTGAAGAACATAAATTTAGTCCAAGTGCAATGCACAAGAATTACCATTTAGCTCAACGTACTTCTGAAGAACAGAAATTTAGGACTTGGCATAGTAACCCAGATCCTGCCTATGGCAATTTACTTACTAGAGAAAATAAAGGCCATGTTTCTTGACAGTTAAAGGGCAAAAAACTAAGATTGACTGCCCAAGCTTATTTATTATTCGACATCCCTCATTGAGAGGCCATTTATCAAAGTATGGAACCATCCAAACACCTTCATGATCTCACGGCTAACCGATACCATACACTGCTAATTGACACAGAACTTAAGCAGAAGTCATTACTTTAAACAAGATGCACAAATATCATGTCTACCAAGTTACTTAACAGTCTAGCATAATACAACAGTCAAGTGGTTACAAAAATTACAATTAAATAATTGGAAAGGTAGAAACTAAAACAGTCAGTCTCGAACACAAGGAAAAGTACCCAGTTTTCAAGCTTGTTCAAAAGAACCCACCACCAGCAGCTACAATGAACAGATCAGATACCATTTTCTAAATTACTTTGCATTTCAAATACTACCTTTCTTCTCTGCAAATGTTCAATCTTCTTCATGATTGCCAAGAAGACTGCACATTAAAGTTTGTACATTTCTCAGGTTTGATCCCAACTTATTGAGATCTTCTACCCGTCTACATATTCAAAAAGTTAACAGGCACAGTTTCTTCAATAAGGTTATTTAGTTTCTTATTAGGATTTACGAGCATTAGCAGAAATCTCCAATGCTACTTGACAGTGGTTTACTTAGCTATCTGATGTGTTCTTTATTTTTCACATTATATAAGTCCTTGAAAAATTTGGGGGTTAAGGGTGTCAATAGAAGAACTTAAAAAACATAAGAAAATAGCAAATCCAATCAGTATAACTATAAACGTTCCATTAACAAGAAACGGCAGAGGTGATTACAATAAAAGGCAATAAATATGATACCAGTGCACGAAAGAGGCACCTTCCATCCCCAGTAACCTTCTCGACTGAAAAGCGCTCAACTTTCTTCATTGCAGGTGATTGTCCACCACTGTGAACGCATAATGAGGAGAATGAAAACTAGTTAGAATTTCAAGCCGATATAAAAGCTATACAAAAAAATATTCAGGATACAATGTCAGAGAAGTAGTGAATAAAATATCCCGGGATAAAAAATAATTGAAACCCCAAATGCACGCAGAAGAGATATCACAGTCGTCTTCTAGAAAAAGCAAGAAATAGATAAACCAAAAGGACAAGGAAAAAAAAAAAAGATAACTCACAGCGAGGAGCTAATTCTAGCAAAAAATCGACTACCAGTGTCTCCAATGAAATTTGTGTTCCAGCTAGGAGCAGCGGCGGAAATTGAATGAAGAGGAGAAGAAACAAGCTCAAATTTAGCTGACCCATTTCTCAGCTGCTCAAGAATATCCTCTGTGGATGTCAAACAAAGAAAAAGACTATTAAAGAGCATTAGTACGTAATAGCAGCGATTATAAATTGCAGTTACTCCTCAAATGAGATTTTAGCGCAGGCTCACTGTTTGTTTGCTGAGAAAGTGATAGAAACAGCGAAAAAAAATGTAGAAATTTGCAGAGGTTTCTGAGATTACCATTGGAAAGCTTGTCCGCCATGAAATTTTAAAAGTTAGAATTGAGTTTGCAGAAGGACGAGAAGCGGAAGCAACAGCTACCAGGAAGGAAGATAAGCACTTAAGCAGCTCCGGAGAGTGAAAATTCTCGCCTCTCGCTCTCGGTACAAAAATGGCAGTAATGTATGAAAATTAAACAGAAGGTTAAATTAATCATTTGAACCTATATACTTTCCTTCAATTTCCAATCAAGTCCTCTAATATTTATCAATCATTTATAATTAAATGTATGACATCGTTAGTAACGAACTAGCACAAATAATAAAGAGTTTATATTTTTTTATCTATTATCTTTTGGATTTTATCGTTAGAAAGATTATTTGCAGTAATAAGCCCTGACGGATATCCTAATCATATCTGAAAAAAATACATCACTTTAAAATCCTTCTAATTAATTTTTTCTCTGTTTAGAATCCAATTTAATTTAGTAGGAGTTAAACAATAAGCATCAAGCCAAATTACCTCATTACAAAAAAATTATTCATTGGATAAATGAACTTTATTAATTTATTAGTAGACAAGATAATAATACAAAAGGGTAAAGTACCCTTGCTGTCCCCAAACTTTACTGAAATGTTCATTCCTGCCCCAAAACTTTCAGTTTTGTTCATGCCTACCCCCAAACTTTCAGTTTTATTCATGCCTGCCCTTTTTGCTAACACCGTTAACTTGCTTGACGGAATTTGCTGACGTGGATGATAAATGTGCATTTTTTGCCACATCATTGTCCACCTCACCTTTTTAACTTTTTACTTTTATTAAAAAAATAACCTAATCTAAATAAAAAAAATATTTTAGGATAAAAGTTTGATTTTTTTTAATTTGGATTAGGTTAATTTTTTAAAAATAAAAGTAAAAAGTTAAATATGAGATGTAAAATGAGGTGGACAATGAGGTGGCAAAAGAGATACACATTCATAGTCCACGTCAGCAAATTCCTTCAAGTAAGTTAACGGTGTTAGTAAAAAGGGCAGGCATGAACAAAATTGAAAGTTTGGGGGTAGGCATGAACCAAAAAAAGTTTGGGGCAGGAATGAACATTGCAGCAAAGTTTGAGGGCGGCAAAGGTACTTTACCCTAATACAAAATTAGGGTTCTAGTATTATCTTTGGTTTTTGTTTAATCACAATTTAAAAAAAAAATTATGATACGTAAGTTATTGTGTATTTGGTGAGTAATTGAGATGCTTAAGGTGAAACTAACAATAGATCTTCAATCATATAAGCATAAATTAAATGTTAAATTAACTCCAAATTATAATAACAAAAATTTAATTACAAATGACTTGCAAATACAAAAATCTAATTAAAAATTTTAAATTATGGGGACTTGACAAATGAATTAGTTTAACTTGAAATATGCAACTCCTTTCGTTTTCTTTATATATGTTATTAAACTTCCTAATCATTAATTTTCAAAAGTTATGTAATAACGTATATAAAAATATATATTGAAATTGCATAACTTTAAGGACAAAATTTATGTCCATTTCCTCCAATTCTCCAATATAATTATGACACGTGGCAAAAAGTGTTTAAATGACCAATCACAGTAGAGAGAGAATATAGAAGACCACCTTTTATATGACCAATCATAGAAGAAAGAGAGTGTAAATACAATATATGATTGGTGGAATTAAAAAAAATGGACATAAGAAAATGGAAATAAGTTTTTTCCTAACTTTAATACTTGATATAATTATTGTACTAGTATATATAGTCATTACTCCTATAGTAAAACTATAAGTCCATAATTGTGTCACTTTTTTTAAAAAAAAAATAATTGTATCATTTTTTTGGTGAATAATTGTGTCACTTTTTATCACTGAAAATTGTTCTTAGAAATAATAATGAGTTGTGGAAAACATTCTATGTTATTTTTTATTAAAAATTTAATAAAAAAATATAAAAAATTACATCTAAATTTTTTTCTTTGACTATTCAACTAATAATTGTTTTGGTTGGTCAAAGTATATTGTTTCAAATTTGGTCTCAACATATGGTTTTAAATTTCCAGTATGATTCAAAGAACCAAGATACTAATGGAGGTGGATTCATATAGATGGAAAGAATTAGTCTCTTAATTAACTATTATATTTTGTGTTCAAGATCGAAGAAAATGAGATCAGAATGAAAAGAATTTTCTTGGGAGATCTATCCTCTTATGGGCTGGATAAGAGGTCAAAGTGATGTGTCAACTTGTCCATCATTTTACTAAAAAAAATGAAGATATTAGATCAAATCAGGATATTACTCACATAGGAAATGAATGAAATGTATGAGTAAGAAAATAAAATGAATTTAATGTCTAAAATACTCGTAGGCTCTGTTTGGTAGAGTGTAAAAAGCATATGCAAAGTAAAGGGGCATGTTTTCCAAAAAATTGAAATGGTTTGGTATCACGAAAATAGCTCGGTAATTGACTTTGCATTGCAATGTAGTTTACATGAATAGTGGCCAAAATTTTACATCACAAAAGCTAGGGAGTTTAGCTTTACTGAAGGAATATAATATGAAAATACACTTTTACCCCTGACATTTTGCCCTTTGCCTCTCTCTTCTCTTTCCCATTTGTCTTTACACAAGGTGGAGCAGCAGATGCACCTAGAACTCGTATTGCCCTCTGCCTCTCTCTTCTCTCTTCACTTATCGTCGTCGATCTGACCTTCAAAGGCAAGTAGTGGCGCTTAGATCGACGCCCGTTTTTTTAAAGGTCAGATCGATGCTCAGATCGCCGACGGCCACCAGTAGTAGTGACGCTCAAATCGCCGACAGCCACCAGCCAACGCTCTTTCTCCTTCTTCTGTCGTTGTCGTCACCGTCGCTGAGGTCTGATGATGGTGAAGAAGCAGATCCCGGCGATAGAGGTGAAGAAGGACAACGGCGATGAAGAAGAAGAAACATTTGAGGGCATTTTAGTATTTTTATCTTATTTTACTTACTTTACTCTCCTTCCAATTATTTTTTCACACCAAACATATTCCCTCCTTTACATTGCAAAGCCTTTTGCTTTCCTTCCCAAAATTTCCACTTCATCCATTTTACATTACAACACATTTTTATACCAAACGGGCCCTAAATGTCAAAAGTGGTGGTGATAGTTGCAACAGCGACAGTGATGGTAACGATTGTAGTGGGAAGGAGATCCTTTGCCTTGCAAATTGCAAGCGCATAGTGCGGCCCGTTTTAGACTCTAAGTTATTATAGGGAGTGTTTGGTGATATGATTTTTAATATATCTAGTGTAAAAAAAATGGAGTTAAGTAATTAATTAATAAAAATAAATAATTTTTTTGTTAGTTTCTTATGGATATCCTCTTACTAGAGACAATTCTGTTCAAGATATTATACACTAAATGTAGGTATCTAAGAATAAAATACTATTTTAAATTCTAAAATATTTCACATCTCTCAATTTATCTATAAATTAAAAAATACCAAGTTTTTCTTTAATTACTCAAGTGCTCACATTTAGGTTGTGTTTGGTTAGTGAGGTGGAGGATGTAATGGGAATGGGAATAGGAATGAAAATATTGGATGTAATGAAAATGTCATGTTAATATGATGTGAATGGAATAAAAGTGGATAAAATAACCATTTTACCCTTATATTAAAAGTGAGAATGGAA
The DNA here is from genome assembly GCA_014851425.1 of Senna tora. Lineage (NCBI taxonomy): Eukaryota > Viridiplantae > Streptophyta > Magnoliopsida > Fabales > Fabaceae > Senna > Senna tora. The sequence goes on along the minus strand of CM026265.1, from coordinate 5,942,421 downwards.
TAAAAGTGGATAAAAAAATAAGGACAAAAATATAATTTCATCACATTACAAAAAGTAAAATATGCTTGGTATGAAGAATATTGGAACCAATATTGCATCCTCAAAATAACCTACCAAACACACCCTTAATACTCAACAATGCCATTGCCTTGGACCGCGTCGGATATTAAAAATAATTTATTAAATACTTAACTCCATTTATTAAAAATAAATAAAATATTTTTTTTTGGTTTCTTGCATGCCTATGGTTTCTTCTTAATGGATATTAAATGTGAACACCTGGGTAGTTAAAAAACTTGATATTTTTATAATTTATAGACTAAATTGAGAGATGCGAAATATTTTAGAATTTAAAATAATATTTTACTCACATGCACCTATATTTAGTGTCTGGTAGTACCTTAAATAAAATTGTCTCTAGTAAAATAATACCCATAAAAAACAAAAAAAAATAACTTTATTTATTTTTATTAAATAATTACTTAACCCCATTATTTTTTTCAACTAACTTTATAAACTAGAACAAACAATATGCCTCAATTATTTTTGTCCTTTAAAATTTTACTTTCTCCGTTACTTTTGTAACTTCACTTTTATCTTTCAACTTCTTTTAATTTCAATTTTGATCCTTTTGATTAATCAATATAAAAATTCACAACTAACAATATAACCAACATAAAGTTTACATAAAATTACTTTTTCCAAAAAGACAATATGTTAATTTAATCTTTAATCTTTAATGGCATGTTTGATTGGGAGTGAGTATAGGTAAGATAATATTTTGATATGTTTAATAGATGATGATGTGAGTGGAAAAAAAAGAGAAGAAACTTAAGTCATGAAAGATGAGTAAGGTTGCTTGTATGTGAGGAGAAAAGTTGTGGTAAGATGAGGTTTAAAGACCAAAATACTCTTAAAAAATTTATGACTTTTAAAAGGATAAGGGCAAAAAAATGTATTTCTACTTCTATATTCTATTTTCTTATTTTCTTTTCACCATATCAAACAATATTACTTATGCGTTCACTTCCATTTTCTTACGTACCAAATATATTTTTCATCCCTAACTTTCACCTCTACTCCCATTTTCATTTTCATTCCAGTTCTCGTCAAATTACCAACCTTAGAGTTCTAGTACTTCAACTCTTGTATATATATATTTCAACATTATTAAATCAACACATAGTTTCAGCATTAGGGGAAATCGCACAAGCACAAGTGCTTCATCCATAGAGGAGCAGCAAATTTCGGCGTTTAACGGCCAAACCGAAAAAAGCTGTCTCATTTATATAACCCAAAATAAATTAATTACATACAGGTCCTCTTCACACTCTCATTGTTTGTATCGCCCATTTCCCTCGCCACCCATTCTTTTTCTTCGAACAATACCCCAAACCATAGCTAACAACATTCATTGACGATCTCCACGATGATTCTCCTTTTCTCTCTCATTCCTTAATAATCCAATTTTTCCTTTCCTCCATTCCCTGCCCTCTTCCATTTTCCCATCTCTCTCCCCATCCATCCGGGTACGCATCTTCAGCTTCAAACTCCCTTTCCGGTAATTTTTCTGGGAACTCATGCATTTTCGTCCTCACTTTCCTTAAATAGTATAAATTGAGCTTACTTAGTTGGTGGGTTTTGATCGAGATGAAATATGGTTTCTGTAATTGTAATTTTGTCATTAGGTTGATATTTCTTCATTGTTGTTGAATTTCTAATTGCATAGTTTACGGATTTCTGAAGTTGAGATTTGGGGATCTAATTGAAGAATCCTGCGGAGGAATCGAGGCAAGCAGCTAGTGGATACGGAGGATGGCTTCTGTATCTCATTGTGCAGTTGCTTTAGCTGGAACTTCAGCTTCGGATCTTCTCCGGAGTTCCGCTAATGGTGTCAGTGGTGTCCCTTTGAGAACCTTAGGGAGGGCGCGATTGGGTTTAAAAAGAAGGGATTTCACAGTTGCTGCCAAGCTTAGGAAGGGGAAGAAACACGAATATCCCTGGCCCGATGACCCTGACCCCAATGTGAAAGGTGGAGTGCTATCTCATCTCTCGCCTTTCAAGCCACTGAAAGAGAAACCAAAACCTGTCACTTTGGATTTTGAAAAGCCGCTTGTTGATCTGGAAAAGAAGATTATCGATGTAATTTCCAATATACTGGTGTGGTTTGTCCATCTGAGTGCAAATTAGTTATCGCAGTATGCTTTATTATTTATTTATTTTTTTGGTTGCAAACAGGTGCGGAAGATGGCCACAGAAACTGGTCTGGACTTCAGTGATCAGATTATCTCATTGGAGAACAAGTACCATCAGGTCTAATCATAAATGTTCTTCTCAAGAAAGCGAATTACTTTAATGTGCTTAGAGTCCTACTAAAAACTGAACTGATTGCATATTATATCTGCTTATCTGCTCAATCCTCCTCTCCCTACTCCAAGTCCAAATCCCACCCGTTTTTTTCCTTTGAATAGTCATATCATTTATTTATTAGTCGGGAGAATAAATTCATGAGGCATGAGTGCATGACTGTTATTCATTGGAGACTATGTACCTTCAGGTTTAATCATAAATGTTATATTATACTTGAGAAACCCATATTGGTTATGCCACTTTTTTGTTTTTTGGTTTGTATTATATTTATATATATGTGTGTGTGTGAGAATTGATGAATATATAATGCTTACTTTTTCAGTTTTCTGACTGCACCCATTGTTATTTCAGGCTTTAAAGGATTTATATACACATCTGACTCCTATACAGCGGGTCAGCATTGCACGGCATCCTAACAGGCCTACTTTCCTTGATCATGTCTTTAACATAACTGAAAAGGTCTACTACATATTATTATTATTATTGTTTCTTTTATATTTTACCATTACATCTGTTTAGGACACCATTTAATCCTTAGATTATTGTTGCTGAGCCACTTATCTCTGTTTCTTCATGTTGCAGTTTGTTGAACTTCATGGTGATCGGGCAGGTTATGATGATCCAGCTATAGTTACTGGTATAGGGACCATAGATGGTAGGAGGTACATGTTCATGGGTCACCAAAAGGGTCGGAATACTAAAGAAAACATTCAGCGTAACTTTGGGATGCCAACTCCCCATGGGTATGTCTGGAACTGAGAACACTGTTTGACAATTGAGAAACTGACTAGATTTAAGAAGGGATAAGAACTCTTTTCAACTTACATGACTAAGTTTGGGGACTTTCAATTTTCACTGCATTTGATACTGATTATAAATTTTCAATTTGAACAGTTACAGGAAGGCTCTTCGCATGATGTATTATGCAGATCATCACGGGTTCCCCATTGTTACTTTCATTGACACTCCCGGGGCATATGCTGATCTTAAATCAGAGGAACTAGGCCAAGTATGTAGCTAGTTATGCTTGGAGATTCCATTTGGTCCTCTTTTTTTATTATGTTAACCTGTTTGATTGCTTTGCATGCATGCAGGGTGAAGCCATTGCTCACAATTTGAGGACCATGTTTGGTCTGAAGGTACCAATTGTGTCTATAGTTATCGGGGAGGGAGGTTCTGGTGGTGCACTTGCCATTGGCTGTGCTAATAAATTACTTATGCTTGAAAATGCAGTTTTCTATGTAGCCAGGTAATTCAAGTTTTGAACCCAATATTTGCAGATTCTATAATATTACAACACTTCTTTTAAATTATGTGCCTCTTCTTTTCTAGCATATTAGATGAATGTCATCGTGCAACATATAATATTGTTAATTTCATAAGTTATCTGTGGTTCACAGCTTCAATTCTATTTATCTTATTGTGGATCCTTAGTTGAGAACTTTGTTGAACCTGATTATGTGTTATGTTCAGTTATCAATAGTATAACTTCTGCTAATGATAGTTTTAGAAAATGGTTATTGTTTGTTTGTTGTAGAAGGCTCCTCTTCTTTGCTTAATTAAAAAAAAAAAATTGATTTAATTTGGCGATATGTTGGCTTTTTACATGATCAGGCCTTTGGCTATTTATTTGTAGACATCTGAGTTCATACAAGCGTTGCCCAAATCATTTATAGCAATATATTGATGTGTCATAAAACAGTTTAAATTCCCCATCTCCTCCTACATTGGGAATTGTAGCACCTTGTTTTTTGGTCCATCTGTATTAAGTAATTTCATAAGAACACAACCAGAATAAATATCAAGTTTGATGCAGTTTGGAAACTGGAGAATGCAGAACATGCAATAGTTTATATGCCTTAAACTTTTATTTAAAATGAAATATTACAAAATGAACAAATTTAACCTCTCTAATCAACTGGCTGCTTTAGTTAAGCATACAGTAACCTTGTAATGGTTTCATTGATAGGAGGACTAGTAACACAGTGAATGAACATACGCTAAACCACTGCAACTTCTGTTTATTTTTGTGATTTCCCAATGAATAAGTTATATGGGATATTATATATGTAGATTATGTTGTCCATAAAATGGTTAAGTCTCCTTTCAATAACTAGTATTCAAGCATATTCATAACTGATTTTCCCATATGCCCAGAAAAAGAAAGTGATTTTCCCCTATACCACAGAATAATGCTACATGGTAGTTATAATGTATTTTCTTATGTCTGGAGGAAATGAAACAAGTGTATTATTAGTTTTAGACTATTGGGAACCTACCATGGAGGGACTTGTTATCATGTATTTCATCATACATACACAAACATTTATACATATCCATGAAAATGAAATACTTCCTCATCTCTCAAAAAGCGATGCATAACAAACATAATGATCATAAAAGTTTAATACAGTAGTTTTTCTGATAAAGTATTGCTGTGTGTCCACCATAATTAAGTGAACCAAATTATATGTGTGTGTGTGTGAATTGGTTTCTTTGACATTCTTGTAGTAATATGATTGAGTCTTACTTCTATTCTTAATCATTTCCCTAACTGTAACAAGTTTGTGTTCTGACTCCTGACTGTTCTGCTGATTTGGTCTTCATTTTTTGTTATGTTTTAGCCCTGAGGCATGTGCAGCAATCTTGTGGAAGACTGCTAAAGCTTCTCCAAAGGTATATACAACCCAAGTTGTTAACCCTATCTTTGTATACCAAAGTATACTGCTAATTATTATTTATTACTATTACTTTGGTCCTTTGCAGGCTGCTGAAAAGCTGAAGATTACAGCCCCTGAGTTGTGCAAATTGCAAATCGCAGATGGTGTTATCCCTGTAAGAATCCTACCAATTATATATCATTTGCTCTTCAAGTTTCTTTCCTTTTGTCTTCAGACCTCCCATTATTAATGTGTATTAAATTATCTGTATACAGAGCATACATCCGTGTCGATTCTGTTTCACTGCATAGACTGCTTCTCAAACTATATTTTTAAACTAAAAAATTTGAACTTTTTGACATTTGACCAAATAATTTTTGGTGGTTGGGCTTTGTCAAACACAGTACCTGTTGCTGTTTTCTTGTTTTATTTACTTATATGTGGGTTTAAGTTAGTAACATCATTCTTTCCCTCTAAATTGAATTCCTTTTTTTTTTTGGTTTAACAGGAGCCACTTGGTGGTGCACATGCGGATCCATCTTGGGTGTCACAGCAGATAAAAGTTGCAATCAATGAAGCCATGGATGTAAGTTACAGGCACAGCAAATTTTCTACTGAAATCAAATATGTAGATTAATGTGCTAATTTTGGATGGCTTGTCCAATTGTATAGGAGCTCACTCAGATGAAAACAGAGGACCTTCTAAAGCATCGCATGCTTAAGTTCCGGAAAATTGGTGGGTTCCAGGAAGGAATTCCTATAGAACCTAAGAGGAAAATCAACATGAAGAAGAAGGAGTTAACTGTTACTAAGAAGATTCCAGATGATGAATTAGAGGGTGAGGTTGAGAAACTGAAGCAGCAAATTTTGAAAGCCCAGGAATCCTCCCCCAAACTTCCAGAATTAGGTCTGGATGAGATGATACAGAAACTGAAAAGGGAGGTTGACCAAGAATACTCAGATGCAGTGAAAGCCATGAACTTGACAGATAGGTTGGCAAAGCTACGGGAGGAAGTTTCAAAAGCAAGTTCCAAGGACCATCTTATTCATCCAGCACTGGAGGATAAGATCAAAAAGCTAAAGGAGGAGTTCGACCAGATTCTGTCAGAAGCTCCCAATTATGGGAAGCTCCAGAATAAACTTGACATGTTGAAAGAATTATCTAAAGCGAAGTTTATGTCAGATAGGAATAAGAAGGCTGCCATGTTGAAGGAAGAATTCAAGGCAAAATTTGAAGATGTAATTAACAACCCTAGTATAAAAGAAAAATATGAGTCATTGAAGGCTGAAGCTTCTAGTGTATCCTCACCAAGTGATATGAGTGCTGAGTTGAAAAAGAAAATCGTAGAGTTTAAGAAAGAGGTAGAGCTCCAGCTGGCTGATGCTTTGAAGTCAAAGGGATTAGATGTTGATGTTGTGAAAGCAAAGGCACGAGGCAGCATTGAGGAGTCCTCAGTGTTAGAGTTTGAATCAGAGATTGAGGAACTGAACAATGATATCAGTAAGGGAATCGAAATTGCCATAAACTCATCAGATCTCAAGCGGAAGATAGAGCAATTGAAATTGGAGGTTGCCAAGGCAGGAAACTCACCTGATTTGGCATCAAAAAATAGAATTGCTGCTTTAGAGCAACAAATTAAGCAGAGCCTTGCAGAGGCCGTTGATTGTTCAAGCTTAAAAGAGAAGTATGAGACTCTAACGTCCAAGATTTCCAATAAAGATGAATTAGATGGAAGTTTAAAAAATGAAAACCCAGCAGGTGACATTCCAACCAATGACAAGTTGAGGGTGGGGGTTGGCGTAAACCGCACCATTTCTTAATGTGAGTTCATCTAATTCTAATGTGAACCTAGTATCAATTGGCTCCCCATTTTGGTCAAGAGTAAAACCCTGTTTCGGTTCTCCAAATATGACCTTAGTATCAACAGGGTGGTAGCAGAGTGATACTAGGGTCATCTTTGGAGGATCAAAATATAGTTTAACTCAATTTGATAATGCTAGTTCAGAATTATTGAGACATTCAACAGAGCTTCTCATCTATAGAGTTTACTAAAGGTGGAATTTCCTGTTCCCCTTTTGAGGAAGATACAATTTAATGTTTCTTTTACAAATTAAATTGCATGACTGTTTTGTTTGGCCATCCCAAAAGTTCAAATCTACATCCTAATTTCTGAAAGTACATAGTCAAGATGTTTTTCTGTGATTTTAGATTGAGAAAAGGACTATATAGAATGTGAGATTGTCTATATTAGTTTGGTTATGTAGAAATTTACTGCATTATTCGTTAAAAATTTTGCCCCTTGATAACATTGTGCGTTATAATTTTATATCTTTTTATCAGCCTGCTTCTGATAGTTGGTGGTGAAAGATGTTGATGACTTGAGATAATTCTTTGAATGGAACTGCAGAAACCGCCGAGTATCTTCCTATAGAATTACTCAGATGTGGTATGCCATCTAGCATCATAGCCATCTTTATTCTAAACAAGTTTAGGGATTCAAGGAACACCAGGGAGATACCATGTGAAATGTGACTGATATCTTTGTCCGTCTTTCAAGTTTCAAGTTCCAGAAGAGGGAAGAAAGTGAAAACCTTTTTGTACGTTAGATTGAGACTGTTCCTATGAACATTAGAATGATTTAATGTATCTGCATCTTTTGTTTTTCCACAATTTGCTTTAGTCCTACACTATTGTTTGCTTTAAGAATGATGAATTTCGTCCCTTATAGTCAGAAGAACACTGTATAGACTATAGATTGCTTATGTTTCGGAGAACGTAATAATACGACTTTGTGGTATTATATGCTGAGTTATTTACGAGCACCATTATCCCACTTCATACATGCCAATATATAAAATGTTTTGGGTGCTAACTGCTATGGCCTTTGCTAAATATCTTGTTATCAGTGAATTGCTTGCTACAATTTTCCCTCTAAGATATTATTGAATTGAACAAGTGTTTAATAGTTTTCTTCATTAGTAGTTGTCTGGTATCTTGCAAACCTGCATTGCAAGATCATATTATATCTTTTCTTCTATTCTTCTGCCTTAGAATATGTGATTAATTTGTATGAGTTGTGTGGCTGCTTCTTCCGATATGGTTGATCAACGATATACTATTTTCAGATAAATAAGAGTATGTCACATTAAAAATGACATGATTTAACATAGTAATTTTATTAAGACGGAAAGGGGTTGAAAGTTCCAACATTCTCTTTAATTTTGATATGAAAGAATAGGGTTTTGATTATTTTAGAATTAGAAATGGGGGTGAGTGATGTGTTTGTTTGATGTGAATGAAAAAGGGAAGGGAAGATGGAAGAGAGAGAAGAGAAGAGGGTGAGGTGGTGACTTAGGTGTGGTTTCTTTTTGTTTGTTTATACAAACTTGTATTGTAAGCCAATAGAAAACAGTAAACACCCGTGAATCGTGATGCTCTTTACCTGCATTCTCTTCCTAACGAGAATCCACTTTTCTAGTTTTGTCTTTTGCTTTTAAAAAAACTAGTAATGAAGTTATTTATTGGCGTGAGTGACGCTAGTCCCACATGAGACTCACGTGTGTAGCCAAGGGTCACTACTAGCACCAATCATCTTTCACCACGTACAACACATTCTCTGCAACTGCAAACACCACAACTTTTGCTGACGTGTTGATGACTTTGGACACGTAGGTCATCGTGCCGTATTAGCAACCAACTCTTTTGATTTTCGGTTAAAGAAAAAGATATTTATTAAACTCTTGTAAATTCTAATATATTCAAAATTTTAATAACTAAATTATTTAATATTCAATATTATTTGAAGTACTCAAAATTATAATAAAAAGTTATTACTTATTAGTATCTGTATATCTCTTATTATCAAAAAAAAAAGTATCTGTATATCTCCTGCATCATTTTTTTTTTCAAAATATAATTTTACAAAAAAATTAACGATAATAATTGAATTTATGTTGTTAGCGTCGGACAAAATAATTATCAATAGTACAGTAAGAAAACAAAAAATAATATATATGTTTGAGCTGATCCTACTTAATTAATAATTGTCAAATGTTCATTTTGGTCTTTTATGTTTCATCCAAGTTTTAAAAATTTTAAATTGATTCTTTATCTTTTTCAAAAGTTTTAAATTGATCATCACATTCAAGTCCGTCAATTTCTTGTATGAATTTCACACATTTTGATCTATTTCTTTTTGAGGGAGACATTGTTAATTTTGAAAAAATAAAATAAAATGACAACAACAAAAATAGATACATTGTTTTTTTCAACTTAATGAAGGGATGGGAAGGAAAATTTTGAATCCTAATAAATTTTATATCATATTTTTTACATTTTCAATACATTTTTTATCGTATTTTTTTTACTCTATATTACTTTACATTCATTTCATTCCCATTCGTGTATTTCTACCAAACATAGCTCAAATCATATGTCAACTATTTTTTAACGTCTCACCTTTCATTTCTCTTCTTAACCCATTGCCTAAAATTTATGCCATTTTGTTTTAGCTTTTATGGCATTTGAAAGTGAATATATATATCTATGTTCATTTGATGAGAGGTTACATAGGCTTCATCATGGATGAAATGTCAAATTTATATATTTTTTGTTTATTAATGTCAAGCTTAATATTTTGTTCGATAAATATTTGAAGTGTACCCCCTATTTTTTGACAACAAAGTGCACCCCCTATTGAATACTACTTTATTTTTTTTAAGAAAAGGTAACTATTTAATTGTAGAAAAATTAAACTGAAACAGAAATAAATGAGAGCTACCTAATCATTTGAAAATTTTAAATAAAAAATTTAGGTACATTTTTTTATATTTTTTATCAAACATTTTTAAAAAAAAGTAACATGTGTATAGTTTTATGTTTTTTTAATGTTTTTTATTAACAAAATTAATAAAAAGATTGTTCCTGAATTTAGTTCAAATTAAAACCTTCACTATATACATACTAAAAAAAACATATAATAATGTTTACTTAAATGACAATTATAAGCAGGGGCTCGCAGCACTTGTATAATATTTAAGTATTTATGATGATTGCCACTTATATTTGATTATATAATTTAATTAATATAATAATAAATTTTAAATAATAATAATTTTAAATGACTAAAACAGAACATTTAAATGAATCAAAACGGCGTCGTTTTGCTGAGTTTGAGTGAGAGAGGGTGTCATGTCATTTAAATATGACACGTAGGAGAGAGGGTGTGCCACATAAGCCTCCCACGTCATCATTTAATGGCAAAACCAGACAGATGTTACGTTAGAGGACCAATTTTGACAAAAAAAAAACGTTGAGGACCTAAAATAACTTTTTGAAACGCTGAGGACCAATGTTAAACTTTGTGCAAACGTTGGACCAAAAGAGTAATTTAGCCTTTTATTTTTCATAATTAAATAAGATGACCTTTAACCGAACTAAATATTTTAAATAATAATTATCTATATTATCAAAAAAATATTTTAAATAATCAAATAGTTTAATATAATTAAAAATACTCAAAAAAAAAAATTTAGGTAACAATTATTTAAATATCTAATAAAATATGAGACATTAATTAATAAAGGTGATGTTATTAATAATTTATATTAAAAAATAAAATATAATAAAGTTAAAATTTGTAAATTTAAAAAAATTTAAAGTATCATTTATAACATAATATTTTTAGGGTCATTAGATTAAACAATATTATTTCATATGTTATTATGTTATCACATAATATTATGATAAGGTCATGATGAATGATGACACTGTATCAATGCTTTTTTTTTTTAAGTTAAAATTTTTTATATTTAAGGTTAAGAATCGAACCTTAACATTTAATTTAAAATAATGACTCATTAACTCCCTTTAAATTAATAAAAAAGTTTAGTTAATAATATTTTAAGGACACTATAGAAGACGTGTATATATTGTAAACTCAAGCTATATCATTACTAAGAAGACTCTGAATTAAACACTTTTTTTTTTCAATAATATTTGATTTCGGCATTTAGCAGTTTACTAACTTTGGACTCGGAATCGCAATTTCTTCTTCCACGCCTTCTTTCTTTCTTCCTTTGCTTTGCTTTCTCTCTCTTCCTCGTACCTCTTTGGACTTCGATTGATTCTCATTTAAATAAAACAAACACACATACAATACAACCTTTACTTCTCTTTCACTAATTCAACAAACAAACCCTTCTCTCTCTCTCTAGGGTTTCCACACTCTCTCTTACTCTGACTGGCAACTACCTCTTCTTTCCTCAATTGTAGGGTTCTTCTTGTAATCTCCATTGTGATTCACCCACTTTCAATTTCTGCTCTTATGCGAGGCTTATGCTCAAACCCATACTCTATTTTGCCACTAAGGAGGAGGATCGTTGTTTCACGGCCGAATTGGCCTTCGATTTTGCTTGCTTGCTGAGGTTTGCAGCTCTTCAACGCCTTTTCCCTTTTAAGTGTCGAATTTGCTATTTTGAAGCTTCCGCGGGTTTCTTCAAGAACTTTCCCTCCTAAGGGGTTTTAGTATTTTGCATTGATTATGCTAATGTGTTCTACCTCTGAGCTGGGTTGATTGGGGGTGGGAGAAGCATCTTATTCCTCTGGGGTTGTCCTAACGAATAATTGGTTTCGTTAATTTGCGCGGTGTTTGGCTTACTGTAGTCGAAGAAGATGGGAATTTTGCCTACTTTGTCTACATGATGTTTGCAGTTGCACTATAAGCTAGTAGAATTTTTCTTTTCTTTTCTTTTTTTCCCTTTTCCCTTGCTGTGCGTGCGGGCTTCATTGGATTGCTATTTGGATGACGCAGGCTGAGGGATTATAATTACCAGCAAACTAAGCTGATTGTGGGCCATAAAATATTCTTCTGTGGCGAATGTTGCTTTTTGCTTAATGATAGTTTCTATGGACTTGAATGCCTCACCGGTCCCGGAGGAAGATGAGGACACTTTTGAGGGGCACGTAGAAGAAGAGTACACTACACGAGAAGAACGTGTAGAAACTGCTGTTGATATAGCACGCCGGGTACCCTTTCCTCTCTCAACCTTTTCCCTTATTTTTGACATTTCATGGCCATCTAAGAATGCTAAGGTGCTTGGGGTCCTGGACTATTCTGATGGCAGTTTCTAAGTCATTGTGCTGAAATTACTTTATATAAGGATTTTCATTGGGTTGCCTTGAGAGTTGAGAGACCTGCATTTCTATATATCATGTCAGTGCATAAATGAGAAACATACGAAGAATTATATCTTTCCCTGCAAAGTTGGTTTTCCTCTTCTCCCCACGAAGTTCTGGATATGATTCTTAATATTGTAAATTTAGCAGCTATCACCCCTTGGCTGGAAGAAAATCAAAATATTTATTTTATAATTTGTTTGAACAGATTTTGGAAACTTGGAAGGAATTAATTTATATATCTTTTCATAACAATTATAATAAAATAAGTACACCATTAACTGTCATATGCTACAACAGAGTTGGTAAATGCGTCTAATATACATCCTTCACTGGATGTGCATGTATTCATCCAAGTCCGTTGTACTTGCTGTTGCTGGAGAATTAAGAGCATTAAGCTTAAGAAGTTGAGGTGGATACTGTCTTTTTATTTGACACAGTGGAGTGCAAATTGCTTTAAAGTGTTCAACCGTATTCTTATATGACTTGAAAATTGTTATGAATTTAGTGCAGTCATACGTTTATTGCAGAGTTTTAAATGATAAGTAAAACATGAATCAAGCAAAATATAAGTTTACACTTCTAAAGATGCTTAGATACAGCTATTGAACTACATTGCAATGCTCTGAGTTTGTGGAGGTTTATCCTCATTGCTCATTCTGAATAGCTCAAGTCTTTTCTCCCTTTTTCTTCTTGTCCATCTCTCCCCATTCCCGTCCACAGTTAATTGGCAGATAGAAGCTTAGAGCTCCTTTCAAACAAAACTTATTGGAGTCTCCAACAAAATTTCTTGTGTGGACCATCATCTTGTATCAATGGCCACATATTCCACTTATTCTTTGGCCTCCGTTAGTGTGCTAAATGCCACCCCTCAACCTGTATCTGTGTTCATTGATGTATGATTGTTGAGTTGCTTTTATTTTATTAGGAGCGCGAGGAAAGAAAAAGACGATTGAAAAGAGAACGTCCAGATGACAGACCTGTGCATGTATCACAGTCTGCTGGGTATGATCAGCTGTATCAAACGAAGATCCTTAAAACATATGATAAAAGTAGACTTCCTCCAGGTAAGGATTTTTACCTTAGTCAACTTGCTGCCATAGTACCATGTCAGTGGTTATTGCTAATATGGTGTTATTCTGATGTAGTGTATTCATAAGATGCTATATTTTTAGAGCAATCTAAAATTCACATAATTATGATTTTACAATTTTAAATTGTTGAGAGATGATATTCCCGATTAAGAGGTTCTTTTGTCATGATTCTTGGGTTCCCAAATGGGTTAGTCAGTCTAGTCATGAACTTTTAGCGTAGCATCATTTCCTTATATTTGGTTCTACTTCTACCAATTGCTTTGAAGTGTTTGGGCTACTTGGTGTATATGCTTGCAGCCTGCTGACATTACCATTCTTTGTCACTCTATATGTTTAATTTACTAATTACCACAGTCACCATTCCGATGATTGTTCATTATTTAAATTAATATAGAAGACTATAAGCATTAATATATCACGTATGCCAGTAATGGGGCCTGTTGATCAAAGTTACCGGTGAATTATTGTTAGAAATAAGTGGACTTGTTTTGTCTGTTTTGCTTTCATTTTTGTTTGAGAATTTCTTGTCATTGCTTTAATTTCCAAGGATTTGCAGTATACCCATTTTTGTACGCCTGCATCCTGTAAGACATTAGGAATTAAATTTACTTTTGCCATTTACATACTGAGGTAATTCAACAATGCACTGACCATGGAACAAATAACATGAAAATGATCATCTGTTTCCGTCTCTGTCGACACATGGACGTTTGGACTAACTGTTTTAGCTCAAAACTGTTTATTAAAGGATTATAAAATATTGAAGCCTCTAATTTGTCTTTAGTCCCTTTATACATTTTCACCCTTATTTAGAACTACCTAGAGAGGATTCATTACATATCATGTATGGTATTAACTTTCCTTTTTTTTGGGGGGGGGGGGGGGGGCGGGGCGGGGGGAGGGAATTAATATGACTATACTATTAACTGAGAGTTTTTTGCAGTTTATGAATTTGAAAGAGTTGAGGGATTATAAAATTTGCCAGAAAAGTTAATACATAATATTATATTGAAGGATTTCCAAGTTTTTGAAATGCAGATGTTTTGCTACTTCATGCTTTAATAGTATTGGAGATTATTAAATATGTTTTATGAGACAGACTACAAAAGGTTATACTTTTTAGTGAAAGCATAATCTTGTATTATCATTCTCTTATATTGGAGATTATTAAATATATTTTATGAGACAGACTACAAAAGGTTATACTTTTTAGTGAAAACATATTCTTGTATTTTCATTCTCTTCTTTATATGCAGGGTGGTTGGATTGCCCTTCCTTTGGTCAGGAAATATTTTGCATGATACCTTCTAAGGTTCCGCTTAGTGAATCATTCAATGATTGTATTGCTCCTGGTAAAAGATACTCATTTAAACAAGTGATACACCAACAAAGAGTTTTAGGGAGAAAGGTAAGTAGGATTTATTCGAAAAATATTGTGTCTCATTTAGTTTGAGAAATGCTACTCACAGCACGCACACATCCACATAAAATATACCACTGCTTGTATAGGCCATAGTTTTAATAATGGGTAACCCATTCAATAGCATAAAAGGCCCTTTTTTTTTGTGGGTGTGTTGTTTGAATGGAGCCATTCTTTATTTTCTACTTTGTTTCCTCGTCTTTCTCTTCCAAGCGCAACTTCCCTTGTGGGGTGTCATTGGATTTTTCTTCAGTTTTAAGAGTAGGAGTAACTCCTTTTTTTCTTTTAGCTAAAAGTGGAAGAAAAAAAATCCTTTAATGGAGTTGTTTACACATTCTTTATAAATGCTCTATCCAGTAGTGAAGGATTTGTTTTGACTTCCTTTTGATACTTTATTCTTTTGGTTTACAGCTTGGTTTGGTGATTGATTTGACCAATACTTCTCGATATTATCCAGTATCCGACCTAAAGAAAGAGGGTATCAAGCATGTAAAGGTTTGTAGTAGGCAAATTCTGTTTACCAACTCAAGGTTTTCTAATTGTCGTTCACTTGTTCTTTGACTCCTATTTCTTTTTCTTATATACTAATCAATTTTGTGGTTCAGATACAATGCAAGGGGCGTGATTCTGTACCTGATAATTTATCTGTGAATCAATTCGTAAATGAGGTTTTTTTTTCCTCCCTTAACCATTTTCTTCTAGTCTTGAGTTTTCTTGTAGGATGCGGCATTTGTTTCTCTTTCTGCAAACATCTATTTTTTCACACGAAATGACATAGTTATTACCTTAGTAACATGCTCCAGAAGTGGGGATTTCTTATATTTTCATAAGTGTTCTACTTGGTGGTTTGAGTTCATGATTTCTTTTACAGTTCTCTGTAGATTAATTCATATAAGAAGATAAATGGAAACTAAAGTTGATTTTCTAGTCAATAGTAGATGCATAGCAAAATTAATTGATGTGTCATCTAGATTTCTTTAATTGTTAATTACCATTATAATTTACTGGTTTGTTAATCTTTATATGCAAAGGTTACCTATTTATTAATGATTTTGTTATATATTTTTATGACCATGTGTAATTTTATGCTCCTTACATTTGTGTTTGTTTGATAGTGAAGTTTTGAAAGGAAAAATATGAATTCATAACTCAAGTGCTTTATCCTTTAAAAGAATGAAATACTGACTTTGTTCTCACTTGTTAGAGCAACAGAGATGTGTTTACAAGTCTTTAACCATTTGACTGTTACATTCCAGGTTACACAATTTCTATCACGTCAAAAACACTCAAAGAAATATATACTTGTCCACTGTACGCATGGCCATAATCGCACAGGATACATGATCATCCATTATCTTATGCGTGCTATGTCAATGTCTGTCACTCAGGTGAGTTCTGGAGTTCCCTTGTGATCATATTCTCTAAGACATTGCTTGAAGATGTTCAGTATCTAATTTGTTGATTTGCCTATTCTGCAGGCAATAAAAATATTTTCTGAAGCCCGTCCTCCTGGAATCTACAAGCCTGATTACATTGATGCATTATACACATTTTATCATGAAAAAAAGCCTGAAATGGTGGTTTGTCCTCCTACTCCAGAGTGGAAGAGATCTTCTGAATTTGATCTTAATGGTGAAGCACTGCCAGATGATGATGATGATGGAGTACCTGGCCCACCTTTGGATGTATGGATGTTGTACTTAGCTTTGATATTTGGCTGCTTTTATTTCGTTGAAATTAAGATGAAGGAGTATCTGTGTCTAGAACAATCATGGTATCCCTTAAACAGTTTTCCTTTCTAACTTCGAAGACACATAATGTGCTCTGCAGGATTATAAATGGACTAGTGGAAAATGACAACGTATTTGAACACTATAAATCTAAAGACATTGCTAATATGCGATTTTTCAACTTTCCAATTTCACTCCCACCAAGCACGCCTTAGTTTTTTCTTAGGTACACTTATTAAGAGCTTAAGTGAAAATGTGTTGAAGCTGTGGACCACGAAACAAATGATGGACTATTTTTTTTTTTTACTGTCAATGAGTTTGAGTGTGAAGTCCTTTGTTTTATATCTGGGTCATGGTACCCTAGTAATGCCTTTCCAAAGTTTTTTGTTATTTAGTTTCAAAGTCTTACCTTAGATGCAAAATGGTAATATTGATATGAAAAAATAAAAAAAATAATTGTGAATTCGGCCATGTGTATTTTTTAAATCTTGAAATCTTCCCATTGCTTTCAGGAGAACCATGAGACAGATGCAATAATGACAAATGATGATGTCTTGGGAGATGAGATACCTAGCGATCAACAAGATGCATTCCGGCAGTTCTGTTATCAATCACTCAAATTGGGTGCAGGGGTAAGCTTTTTAAATGTTTTCTGTATCCCATATTGCAGGTCATATGGTCTGTTGTGTTTTGTGTGCATGGATAGGCATCAAAATATTTCCAAACTGTTTTTTTTTTGTTTTTTGATAAATAAATTTATTAGAGAGAGAAGAGATACAGAGGAATACAAGAAGGAGGACTAGCTGTCCTCTCCAAAAGGAGAAAAAAAAGAAAAAAAAAGGAAGAAAACACAAGAAGCTAAATCATTTCCAAACTGTTTTTATTATATGGGCATTTATGTTTTAGAGATTTTGGTTTTCTTTTTTATCGAAATTGTTAATTCAGGGTGTAGTCACTCCTGGTTACTTTGGTAGACTTTTGATATGTGCTTATATTTGTTTTAGACATTCTTGCCAAGCATGGTTACTATTTCACATGACCTACATTTTGCTGAGGCCTCGTGTGTTGCTGATTGAAGGGTCAGTAAGACATTTTTTATATGAATAACTTGTTTAATTTTCTATTAAAAAAAAAAAAGAGAATCATCTACAAAAAATAACTTGTTTAATTTTAGGGCCTGCAAAGCCCATCATAATTTTCAAGATGCCTCGTTTGGTATTTCATTCATTATGCAGGGATGACAATTTTGAAATGGGCATTTATGAATTTTGCATGTTTTCATGAGATTGATCACATACCCTTTGTTATTATTAAATTCTATGTGTTCTAATTGGTAACTTTGTGTTAGTCTAAGTCACATGTAACCTTGATTTTTTTGAAGGTGTTTACACAAGTAACTTCATGTTAGCCGACTCCACCTAGTGGGAAAAGGCTTTGATTGTTGTTTTTACCAGTGTCCTGGTTTCTATCCTTTTATTTATGTTTTTTTTCTCTTCGTGTACTTTCTGGTTGTCATAGCCATTTTACTAATTCCATATATGCAGGCTAGAGGACATACACAATTTCCAGGGTCGCACCCAGTTTCTCTGGACAGGTCCAACTTCTCTAAATCATTCACATATTTTCTTGTGATTTTTTATACGGTATTAAGCATTCAGATGGGGCTACCGGTACCCTAGCTACTAAATTATAATTATATTCAAGACATTGTTCCTTAATGATTTAGGCCTTCTTTAATACAGGGAAAATTTGCAGTTGTTACGGCAGCGTTATTATTATGCAACATGGAAAGCTGATGGAACTCGATATATGATGCTAATAACTATGGATGGATGTTACTTAATTGATAGAGGCTTCAATTTTCGAAGGGTCCAAATGAGGTTTCCGTGTAGGGGCACAAATGATGTATGTGCTTGTTTATTTGGGAGGTTACTGATCATGTTTGTTAGAACTGTTTTAACTTAATAATGCACAACCTGACTTTTATTTATTTATTATTATTTTTATCCTTTTGGCTTCTAAGGTTTTGGCTGAGAAGACTCATCACTACACATTACTTGATGGGGAGATGATTATTGATACATTGCCTGATTCACAGAAGCAGGAGAGGAGATACCTTATATATGATATGATAGCAATTAATCAAGTATCAGTAATAGAGGTTTGGTTTATAAGTAATTGCACAAAATAATTCTGGATGTTCTTCCCCCCAAAATTTTGTTTGGCTATCTTTGATCTTTATATTTTGGATGGGGGTTAAGTGATGAAGAGAACTGTGTCTCCTATACACCAGATAAAAAAAGTTAAATATATTTTATTGTTATGATTTTTTTTCATAACACTTCCCCTCTGCCCTCCATCCGCTCTGAAAAAAACTTAGTTGAGGCTTCATCTTTCTTTACAATTACTGTTTTGAAGACAAATTTATGGTTTGCTAAACTAACAACCAACACTATATGATATTCTTCACTTTTTTTGTTCTAAGTTGCTGCATGCCTCCTAACATTAAAAAAATAATCATCATCAAATATAGTGACTAAGGGTACGTTTGGTAAGGATCCCCCACAGTAAAATCATGGTGTTTCACGATTCCCAGAAAAACTTTACATCATATTTTATACATACCAAACACACTTTTTATCATACTTTTTTTCTCTCGTAATTTTTCTATCTATCTCTCTCCTCATTTTTCTCTACAGTACTTTCTTTTATTCTACCGTACTTTACTATAAAGTACTTTCTTTACAGTACTTTACATCTAGCATGTATACCAAGCATACCCTAAGTATTATATTCTTGGGCTTCTTACATTTGAGGAATCTTATGTCTGAGGTTTGTTTGCTAGGGTGTCTCTTGTTCCTTTAGGTTTATTATCTGTAAGTGGTTTTGACATCCATCATGTTTGAGTTGTATTAAAAGAAAGAGCTCGGTATCTTCATTATTAATCTCCTTGGTTCCATTTCTAAGCTTCATTAGAGGATATAGATAGTGTTAAAATGGTCCTTTGATGAGAATTTGAGTCCCATTCTTCTAATATATCTTGGTGGTTAAATAGGATTAACTATGATCAACGTTGAGTATCAGGTTAATCATAATACCAGTATATTTGAATAGCTTTTCTTTTATGTCATTTGGATTTTCTATAATCTGTTTTATTGTTTTGTTGATTCTTTCATGTTAAGTGTGCCTAGCAGTGTTTTATTAGCTTAAACTTGGTGCAGCGACCTTTTTATGAAAGGTGGAAAATGCTTGAGAAAGAAGTGATAGAACCTAGGAATTACGAGCGACATAATATATACCAGAGCAGAAACCCATACTATAGATATGACATGGAACCATTCAGGGTATGCATCTTTAACCTTAGATTGAGCATGGTTTAAGCTTCGTTTCATTTTCTTTTTTCTGATTGATTGGTTATCAGGTGAGGAGGAAAGACTTCTGGTTGCTCTCTACTGTCAGAAAGCTTTTAAAAGAATTCATTCCGAAACTCTCGCACGATGCTGATGGCCTCATATTTCAGGTGGTTTCGGTTAACTGTCAGATGAATATTTTCTGGGTACACCTGTACTGTTTGTAAAAGAAATGGTACAATAGATGGGATACATCCGTACATGAGCCCCCTGTATGGATGAAATCTCATATGTTGCAAGTGCATACATTATAGTGTGCACAAGAATTGCTTCTGTCAGATACTAAAATAATTGCTATTCCCATCCCTGTCTGGGCCCTTCCCAATTCATGAGATCATCTCACGTGACATACTGTTTAATCATTTTCCAATTAACGCCTAGAACTTTTTAATCATTTTGACGTGTTTTTCCCCAATATATATATATATATATATATTGTGAGGTATTTATTCTTTTGGGATCCTTGATTTTGATTCCATGGACTGTCTCTCACATTGGGGTCTACATACTACTGCAAAATAATCCAAATGACTGAATATCTTCACGACTTGCATAGTGAACCTGGATTGTTTTTTTGTTCCTTTACTCCTGTTATTGGATTGAATGGAGGTTGTTATTGACAATATTAATTTCCAGGGGTGGGATGATCCTTATGTACCACGCACTCATGAAGGCCTCTTAAAGTGGAAATATGCTGAACTGAACTCGGTTGATTTTCTCTTTGAGGTTAGATCATCAACTTATTACATATGATGCTGGGATTTTGCTTTTACTGTTGTGTGTTTTACTTGTCATTTGTCATTTCAGTTTTTAAAATTTTTAATTTCTAGCTGCTGTTTTGGACAGATTGATGGTGATTGTCAAAAACTTTTTCTCTATGAACGAGGAAAGAAGAAACTCATGGAAGGGCACAGCGTAGCATTCAGAGGTCTGTATATATGTTCAACTCTTCTGCTCTATGATGTTGTCTGGACTCCGCAGTCATACTGGTGTAGAATTGAAAATCTATTAGCTTGAATTCATCTGTTGTGAGAAAAAATTATAACAGATGAAACAGAAAATGGAAAAGACACCTTTTGTGTTTTCAGGGCAGTGCATGTACATGCCAATATGGTGTCTAGATTGTCTATTCTCACTCCTTAATATTCAATTTCTGGATAAGAAAGACATAACGGCTATCAATCTAGTGGGAACAATGCTTTAATCAATACTACGTTGCAATATTTTCTCACGTATATGTTATTAATTCTGCTTCCAGCCCATACCTGGTTTCTACTTTTCAATTGCCTTCATTGCTAATGCTTATTGAAAACTTGAACATCTGCAGATGGTTCAGATCCCTTACTTTATTCTGGAAAGATCATAGAATGTGCTTGGGATTCTAATGAACAGGAATGGATATTCCACCGAGTCAGAACAGATAAATCGACTCCAAATGACTTCAATACTTTTAAGAAGGTTCTATGCCTGCTCCTTCGGTTTTCTTTACCCCTCCTTTCTCTCTATTTGCTTCTTACCTGTCTGTACTTGACTTCTTCCACGCATTCAATTGATTGCAGGTGATGCGAAGTATCAGAGACAATATTACAGAGGAAGATTTGTTGAATGAGATAGATGAGATTATTCGCCTCCCCATGTATGCTGACAGGATAAGAATTGATAGTAAAGCGCACCATCATACTAACGCGGCACGTAGAAGGTGATTGATTGTCGAACTGCAGAACATACACAGCAACTTTATCACTGGTGGAAGAATCAGATGTTGGGAAATTTTTATGATAGAACAAATTCAACTCTGTCCACTGGGATTTATTTGCTATGTGACCTGGATTTGGCTATATATAGAGTCATCTCCAAAGGTACCTCTATTATGTAATTAGCTAGGCCTTGCCGTAGTCTTACTGAGGTTGCTGTAGAGTAGAGTCCAATGGTTTAGTTGGGAGTGCTTAAATCCATTTCCTATGGCTGTCCGGATGAATAGAGTTAGGGTTAGGATCACAATGTATATTATTTGATCAATTTTCTCATATGTAGTGATTACAAGTTGTTCAAAGGGTAGCTATTTATTAGAGTCAAGTTCCATTACATTAGTCAGGATTTTCCCTGTATGTGAATATTAATTTTAGATGTAATCACCATTGTCTCTATTGCCATTGTAGCAACTACTCCGGCGAGCCCCACTCCTCTGTTTTTGCAGCTACTACTACTTAGCAACGAAATTTGGTTAATTTGCATAACCCATGAACACTTACTGAGAAGTTAACTTAGTTATGAAGATAAGGGGTGAGCACTGAGCAATGAAGATTGTATGAGAAAGTCATGATGCAGCCATTCGTCTACAATTATTATTATTATTATTATATATATAATTTCTCGAATTTATCTATTGTAGTATACTATGAACTTCTTGTAAATGTAGCTACTTTTTATAAATCATGATGCTCTAATTGCTAAAAACAATTGTCTTCTTCAGGATATATCAGGCCGTTTGGGTGGTTGGTGGTAGATTTGATTTTAAGAAAATGAGAATAAAATGAAATATAATTAGATATAATTATAAAAATTAAATACGATTGAGATTAAATAAAAAGAAGTATAATCAATTTATTTTTGTAATTAAATCGTGGTGTTGACCTCTTTACTTGTTAAGAGTTTAATGGAAATCCTTTTAATTTATTTGTTTATCAGTAAATTGTTTTTTTTACATATCAATAAATTGTTTTTTTTAAGAAAATATATTTTACATTATTGACAGTCACAATAATTTTGAGAAGCTTGTTTCTTACAATTTACATATAGCTTATAACAAATAAAAATCATCCAAAGGAGTAATTCAGACATTTTCTTTTACGAGATATAATGTTTAATCGTTAATGTAATAAAATAAGATTTTACGAGATAAAAATCACTCATAGGAGCAATGCAAACATTTTCCTATGTATGATGAAGATTTAAAATTATTTTTTAATAAACAGTAAACTTTTTTTTTGGCCTAAACAGTAAACTTGTTAACATAAAATAAAAGTTACATCTATGTTTGTGTTATAAAATGTATATAAACAATAAAATCTAGTTATAAGAATAAGAGATTTGCAAGAAATAGAGAATTGGGGAGTAAGAGAGTAATCATTTTATTCACATTATCACTTCTGTACATATCATCACAAGAGTATAGTATGAAAAATTTTAAGGGGATGTAATTAACTTAATGTACATAATGAAGAGATAAGCTCATACTTAATGTACATGATGAAAGGATAAACTCATATTTATGTACATAAAATTCAAGATAATAAAGTCAATTGTGAATATTAATAAATAATAATATTTATATCACTTTGTTACTTATTAGCATTATTAAGGCAATGTTTTTATTTTTGTTATTGAAATTAAAACATTTTGTGTATTAAGAAAAAGTTAAAAAATATTTTAGTTTTTAATACCAGAACCAGTAGCTAAAATGTTAGGCAGTTCTTGCGGCCATTGAGCATGGAATTGAGCTCCGAAGTCAAGATAGCTGCAGTGAACTCCAGAGTCTAAACAATACATAATACATTCCTCTACTCATTATACCATTTTCCTCAACTCTTCAATTTTTAGCTATTTTTCACTTCGCATATCTCACAAAGATCCCATAGCTTCAATTCTAGGGTTTATGGGCTTTGTATAATTCCCTTGTGGGACCGGAATTCTGATTCTGTCTCTCAACCAATTTCATTTGATCTTTGATTGTTCTCCTATTGCAAAACGAGGCAGATCATATGAAATCGTCGGTGACTCAAGTTTTTTGGCTTTGTTTGATTCTTGGTACTTGCTTGAGTTTCGTTCTCGGCGAGGAGTCCAAGAAGAATACATTTCGGGAGCGAGAAGCCACTGATGATTCCCTCGGATATCCTGAAATGTAAGTCTTGTTCTGTTTTTGATTCTCGTTGTTTTTATTGATTACGTATTTAGTTGCAGTGTAACGGGTCTACATTCTGTACCGTTGGGTGATTTATATACTTGGTTTTGTTTACGATTCTCTCTCCCTTGCTTCCTAATTGGTCCTCAGAGATGAAGATGCTTTGTTAAATACACAATGCCCAAGGAATTTGGAGCTAAGATGGCAGACAGAAGTTAGCTCCAGTATATATGCTACCCCCCTGATTGCTGATATTAACAGGTAAAATATTAAGTGCTCAAACCTCTTCTTATGAAGTGTGTAATTGATGTAAGCTACCTTGTATTTGATTTAGTTTTATATTTGTAATACTCTTCTGCATTGATCTAATTCTGTTATGGGTAGACCCTAGACTGTTTCATTTCGTGTAAGTCTGGATTGTGAGTTTGAACTTTTTTCCAAACTTATTCTTTAACTTTACTTGAATGAAATATGTTATTTTTGTTTCAGTGATGGGAAGCTTGATATAGTTGTTCCCTCTTTTGTTCACTACCTTGAAGTTCTAGAAGGTTCAGATGGGGACAAAATGCCAGGTAAAATAATCATGGGATAAATTCTTATTATGATAGTGCTGTGGATTTAGTTCTGTTGCGCTTACAGATGTATCAACTACTATTGAGGATTAGATCTCATTATTTATGCCTTAACCTGTACTATTTAAACTATAGTAGTTGATGTAAACAAATTATTATTAATTCTGTTTGATAATGAGGAAACAATCTCAAAACTAAAGGGGCATTAGACTATCACAGACTACAATCAAGTGTAAGAGTTAGATAAGCAAGCATTAGAAAAGGAATAGGCAATTAGTTAAGATCAAAGGTATAAAACGTACTAACAAATGTTTTTAAACCAAAGAGAAGTAAATGATGCTAAAGCTTTCCCTGGGAATTATGGGGCTTTCAAAACCTTATCAAAAGCTATGGTAATACTGCTTGGCATAAATGCTGTACAAATTGTGGGTACCAGAATTGATGGATAAAATGTTCTGTGTAGGCTAATTACAGCCTTTGGTCAATGTCTAACAAGATTGCCAAAATACTCTTCTTACCAGATGTAAGAAAATAATACCAAGGACATAATAAAAGGCCAACAATGCATTCTATGACAAGACCAAAAATAACGTGAAACTTAAGCCTAACTGATGTCTATGGTCAGTGTTGAACAAGATTGGCAGAAGAGCCTTGGTTCTGGATTCAGAGAATGTAATGGCAACTACTTGAAGAAAAGCCTACAACTCATCCCTTAATAAGCCTCAAGTAACATAAAACTTCAGCCTAATTACAGCCTTTGCCAATGTGTAACAAGATTGCCAAAATACCCTTGGTACTGGACATGAAATAAACTAAATTGTTTTGATCTAGGGTGTCTCTAACACTTCTTAACTTATCAATCAGGCCTATTTCCCAGGGTTTCTTAAGGAATGATTAGAAATGTTGTGGTTATGAAGAGTTGGTGGGTAGTGTATATCCATAGTAGAACATAATACTGAAGAGAATCTGTGCGAATGGATTTTGCTTAGTGTTCACAAAATATTCAAGTAATTGAGTGCAATTCTGCAAATGCTTAGGAACAAGGCATACCATGATTGGTGGTTGTATATTTCCTGATGATTTGAGTAGCCAACTTCTTTTCTGAATGCTTTGTCAGGTTGGCCTGCTTTCCACCAGTCAACTGTGCATGCTAGTCCTCTTCTATATGACATAGACAAGGATGGTGTGAGAGAAATAGCTTTGGCAACCTTCAATGGTGAAGTGCTGTTTTTCAGGTACTTATTTTTGCCCATTTTTCTTTTTCTATTTATGGATTTTCCATTGCTCGAATGACTTATAATAAGGTTATAATATCATTGTTTTTAGGGTTTCCGGCTATATGATGTCAGATAAGCTAGTGGTACCCCGTAGGAGAGTACGCAAAGATTGGTATGCAGGTTTAGATTCTGACCCTGTGGACCGTTCCCATCCAGATGTTCATGATGATCATCTTGTTCAAGAAGCAACTATTGTTAAATCTATGTCTCGTAAGTCTTTTCTATTTTCACATCATTAATGTGTGTGGTTTAGAGCTTCCCATTATCTACATAATTAGGCAGTGGATTTGATTGACCCTTGAATTGGATATCATGGTCCATATATTGTGAAATTTAATTTTTTCTGTGAGTAATCATTCATTTTGTAGAAACAAATGGAAGTAGACACGATCTCAACTCGTCAGCTACCACATCAACAGAAAGTCACCTTGGTGCAGGGAATGCATCAAATCCAGAGCCTAACAAGAAAACAAATGACATTCAAACAGAACAGAATATTAAGATGCCTACAAATGCTAATAGTTCTATGAATGCTGGGTCTGTGGAAACAGGGAATGTGTCCAATTCAGAGCCTGACAAAAAAACTAATGAAAGTCAAATAGAGCAGAATATTAAGATGCCTACCAATGCTAATAGCTCCTCTATGAACACTGGGTCTGCGGAAACTGTTAGTGAAGATAATAAAACCAGTACTGGTAGACGACTTCTGGAAGATAACAACACGCAGGAAGGTGGTTCTCAATCCAAAGATAGTAATAGTGACGGCCTTCATGCTGCAACTGTGGAAAATGAAGGAGGCTTGGAAGCAGATGCTGATTCTTCCTTTGAGTTATTCCGCAACAGTGATGAGCTGGCTGATGAGTATAGTTATGATTATGATGATTATGTTGATGGAGCAATGTGGGGTGATGAAGAATGGACTGAAGTTAAACATGAGAAATTGGAGGATTATGTGAATATTGACTCACACATATTATGCACTCCTGTGAGTTCCAACCCTACCTTTTCATGAAGTTTAAATTATTAATTCTGTTAATCTTATAACAAACAAATTTTCTTTTCTTTGCTAGGTCATAGCAGATATTGACAATGACGGTGTATCAGAAATGGTTGTTGCTGTTTCTTATTTCTTTGATCATGAGTGAGTCCTCTAGAATTAATTTTCAGCCATCTTTTGTTTTCTTTCTTTTGTTATGACTATGATAATCTAGACATCTTTTTGCTTCATTTGTTGGACTTGGACTTAAGGACTATTAGTCTTTGCTTTTATATATATATATATATATTTAAAAACAATTTTCTGAGAAACTGGGTTTTTTTTGGCAGCAACTAATGCTGTATGATTTCCGACATTGATTGAAGAATGAGAGGATTCGTTTTCTTATGAGCACCTACAAAGAATTGTTTATTAATTTACTGGTCTGTCAGTAATTGCCACTTTTTAAGCTGACAGGTATTATGACAACCAGGATCATATGAAAGAACTGGGTGATATTGACATTGGAAAATATGTTGCTGGTGCTATTGTTGTTTTTAATCTGGACACGAAACAAGTTAAGTGGACTACAGAACTTGATCTGAGTACGGATACTGCAAACTTCAGAGCCTACTTATATGCTTCTCCAACTGTTGTTGATTTAGATGGTGATGGGAATCTGGACATCCTTGTTGGCACTTCTTACGGCTTGTTTTATGTGTTGGACCATCATGGTAATTTCTGGAGATTTCTTACCCATTATTTCTGTTGCAATGCCTTTTTGACTTTTTGTTGTCTTGGGTAGCTTTCTCTTGGATTTTGGTTCATTAGTGATTATTGATGTCAGGGATTTTTGTAGCAAAATTTTCGCTGCTATTAGACATGATGAATTGTAAATGTTTTCTTCTTTTGTGATTTTTCCTTCCTCAAGTAAATTGTTTATGCTACAATGTAGGAAAAATATCCTATTGATTTGAAACTGTATTTCCTCTGTAAAAATATCTATTAAAATGATTTCTCTGTTTCACTTCTTTGGTATGGAAGTTCAACTTCATGAATGGTGTGGGAAAGGATGGAGTGGAGTGGAGTGGGAGAAGAACACCAACCATTGTGTGTATGTTCTGAAGTAAGAGTGGGTGGGTTAGGATGAGTTCCCAAAACTTACCTTTCCATCTGACATTAGGATGGGTGGGAAAGGATGGAGGGAATTGGAGAAGAACATATACCATTGTTTGTATCATGTATGTTTTAAAGTAATGAAGTTTCTTTTTTTATAATAAAAAAACTGTCATCAAGGTCCAAGCCTGACCTGGCAAGTTTTTACCTGGTCCAGTCTTGTTTGATACAATTTTATAGAAAAGAAGCTAATAAAATTGAAATAGCAATATTTTATCAAAAACCTCTTAAAACTTAATGGATAATTTGAAATATTCTGTGATTTATAATAAATGATGTATTATATATTTTAGAATGTGTGTGTGGGGAGGGGCCTAGTCTTATAACTTAAGCCCAGGCTCATCCCTAGTTTAAAACAGGACCCTATTTTTTCCTAAGCCCAAATAAATAGGGTTGGGCTTGGGTAGTCCAAAGAGGATGGCCATAAATGCCCACCCCTAGTTGGAAAAAAAAAGGGAAAAAAAAAACCCCTTAGCTATGCTAGAGATGTTTGGGGCTAGAGCTTCCTTGGAAAGTGATCGGAGCTCCCTCCCTAAAAATTGAAAGCTATTGGAGTTCTACTCTTTCCCAAAACTAGTTCCAACATCATGATAACAAAAATTAGAAAGAAAGAGAAATATGAATGGGATTACTGAATTTTGTTTTATAGAAGAATGGGATTTACTAAATTAATTAGGCTCCTTGTTAGTCTATTTATAAACATAAATTAGGTCAAGTACAAGAGCTGTTCAATTAGGACAAGCCTAGTCTACTAGTTATCGGAACACTTATTTTAACCTAGTCCTCACACACACTATTCTAACATTTTCCGTACTGTGGAACGGGAACTGACAACCCTTTTTGGAAAAGCAATAACTGGACTCAGTCGTTAAGTGATTCAGCTTGTGGGCCTACATGGTATGCAGCTGAGATTGTTTCTGCTGTTGGTTTACATCAGTTACTCTCATTTTGGCCTCGCTCACCTCTATATAGTATATAATGCCTTACCAATTCTACTCAATTTCCCTACTTGGAATTTCTTTGGCTTCTAGAATAGGAATATTTTTTTTCAGACTGAGACATGCTACAGCTTCTTTACAAGACCAATTCTCTTCTGGTAGTGTGCAGTTCTTTCTCTGTTTGTTTACTTGTTTTGAGTTGCAGCTTCTAGATTTTTTTAATTATATGAGTTAAACCAGTTGTCAATTTTAAAGAAACAACTGAAAGGAGCATGTTATATTTGATTTTCTGTTAGAGACTTAGAGTTTTACTTTTTATTTAAATTAAGTTGCATGAATATGTACTTATCTACGGTTATTTATATCTTGTTTGATTGGATGGTAAAAGTTGCTTTTCGCAAACAGGGAAGGTTAGAGAAAAGTTCCCTCTTGAGATGGCCGAGATTCAAGGTGCTGTTGTTGCAGCTGACGTTAATGATGATGGCAAGATTGAGCTTGTTACTGCTGATACTCATGGAAATGTTGCTGCATGGACTCCAAAAGGAGCTTTAATATGGGAAAAACATCTGAAGAGTCTTATTCCACAGGTAAGTGCCTATCTCAAATTCCTTTAGTCTTTCATTGAATGTAGCATGACTGTAGATGATGCTGTCTCATAATCTTGGTTATGGAACTTTAATTATCTAGGGTATTGGATTTTCAAATTAGTATATGTCACTGTAAAATTGATAGAACATATGTAGACCATAATACAAGTGTCTTTGTTAATGTTCTAATGATTCATTTTTGAATCTGATGAGCACCTGCATAAAGAGAAAAGGTTACTTATTGTAATTAACATGTAAATAGGAAGAATCTGCATGTATTTTTTGAAAAAATGTAAGTGAAAAGGAAGGATGTAGAGGAAAGTGAACTTGGCTCTCCAATTGTAAATATTTAATTTCTCTCATCACTTGGGAGAGAAAAGCCTTGTGATATGTTATAAAGGCTTTGGTTAACTTGGAAATTGGATGGTGTATATAGCATTGACTCAAGTGGTAAGGGAGGGTTGGAGTAAGTAGATAAGAAAACCAAAAAATGCCCTTCATAATGTGGAATCTGACCCTTGAATGAGTTTAAGTCGTAAGTTAAATGGTGAAAGTTCATATAACTTAGTAGCTAGTAGCAACGCCTAAAAACTAGGATTATGCTGGGAATAATTGAATGCATTGCATTGTAAACGTGGAGAGTGTTTGATTACTAAGAAAATCTGCTATTTTCACATACTATAAACAACTGCAGAATGGAGACTCGGGAGTCCAACACCAAATAATAAATTGTATAATTAAATAATAACTTTTTGAAGGGTTGGGGGGCAAACTTGCAATCATGGTTTCTTTAATACAAACTTGCAATCATGGACTAGCCCTTCAACTGATGTAATATGATATGCTAAAACATGTTACATTCGTGAACTTATTGTAGTTACAAGCTATATGACTCACTTTACTTTGTAACGCTTTATCAATTCCATAGCCTTAATTCATATCTCATCAAGTGTGCAAACAAATGGCTGATTCTTGACATGTCTGGCATTTGATTCCTAACGTCATCTGATACCATGATCCTCAGGGTCCAACAGTTGGCGATGTTGATGGAGATGGTCATACTGAGCTTGTGGTGCCAACACTATCTGGGAAGATTTATGTTCTTGATGGTAAGGATGGATCACCCATTGGACGCTATCCATACATAACTCATGGAAGAGTTATGAATCAAGTTCTTCTAGTTGATTTAAATAAACGTGGGGAGAAAAAGAAGGGATTGACTATTGTTACCACATCATTTGATGGTTATATGTATCTCATTGATGGACCTACTGGGTGTGCTGATGTTGTTGACATCGGTGAAACTTCGTAAGATATACTGAATCCTGGTGTCATGGGTTTTCTTTGTTTTTATAACCTTCCAGAGGTTAATGTATTAGTCATTTTGGTTGCAGATATAGCATGGTTTTGGCAGACAATGTTGATGGTGGGGATGATCTTGATCTCATTGTCACTACTATGAATGGCAATGTCTTTTGTTTCTCAACTCCTTCTCCTTATCATCCCCTAAAGGCAGGATATATCTGAAATTTAATAAGTAAACATTTTATTTTTAATTTTTATACTTGTAACTTTTAGTTACAATGTACCATATTTCAGGCATGGAGATTGCCTAATCAAGGAAGAAACAATGTAGCAAACCGGTATAGTCGTGAAGGTGTCTATGTTACACATCCTTCTAGGGCTTTCCGCGATGAAGAAGGCAAGAAGTTTTGGGCAGAAATTGAGATTGTGGATAATTACAGATATCCATCTGGGCATCAAGGACCATACAATGTCACGGTAAGTTCATAATCAAGTTGATTTAGTATCACTTTTTTCATCCTGGAGTACCCAAAATTTATGTCATTCTCCTTTCATGCTTGTATAAACTCATCAGACAACCTTGTTAGTCCCTGGTAATTACCAAGGAGAGAGAAGGATAAAGCAGAGCCAGATCTATCGGGAGCCAGGTAAATATCGGATTAAGCTACCAACTGTGGGGGTGAGGACCACAGGAACGGTTTTGGTCGAGATGGTTGACAAGAATGGACTCTACTTCTCTGATGAATTCTCCCTAACATTCCATATGTACTACTATAAACTACTGAAGTGGTTGCTTGTCCTTCCAATGCTTGGGATGTTTGGTATACTTGTTATCCTTCGCCCACAAGAGGCAATGCCATTGCCATCGTTTTCGAGGAACACTGACTAGTGATTATTGATTGTTTTGTATCAGCTGAGACATCAGTCAGACCCGAAAAAAAAAAAGTTAATGGTTCTTCATGTCTAATTTGAGCTAAATCTTTAATTTTGTAAACCTAGGTGTTATAGTGGCTGCTTATGACCAAGTTAAAGCTGATATTTGACCAGCTAAATTATTAGTTCAGCGTTGTTGTCAGCAGTTGGATCTTTGGTTGCTCATATTAGGTTTTTACCAGTAATCATCTTATAGTTACTTCTTTACCAAATTGTGCCATTTGATTTGTTTGTATCAATGTTCTTGAGTGTAACTGTGTGACCAGTTGTTATACACATGAAGTTATTATGATGAGAAAATGATGAGATAGAAATCAATGAAGATAGCTGCTACTTGGGGCTAATATGGCATTGATGGTTCAAACTATCAATTTACCCAAAAAAAAAATTAAACTTTGTTTAAAATGGAACTGTTTTTGTTTTTCAATTATTGTTTATTTTTGTTGTTGAAACTGTTTTGGAGGAAAATGTTATTTGTTAAGTCTTGGTCATGAGTTTATGGCTATACAGATTTTTCTCTATAATTGAAAAAAAAAATTGTCTAATATGAATACAGGGATTACTTTGATTATCATTATTTTATTCAAAAATATCAGAAGCCCTTCTCGTCGTTGAGTGAACAATTTTCTTACACTAGCTTCTGAGAAAGATGTGTAATATTCATCTACAATATTCTAAAATCCATGTTCGCTGACTAGATTAAAACATTTCCTACCATTTTTCCGACCAGACATGTTTGCTGATTGAATTAATATGCAAAGTTTGTTACATCCTATTTGATATTAGTGTTGAACATATCTCAAACACAAAAACAACCTACTTTTTAAGTGTTCATCTTTCAGTTGGCCATCTATATTCCATACGTCCATGTGTTTGTTTTGAACATATTACTTTATAATTAAATTTTAATTGATTCTTTTGTATGGATATTAAGGTTTAATCCATTTTTCTCACTTTTATATTTTGCTCAAATTAATTTTATTCAAAGTAATGTCGTGTTAAATGTAGACACTTTTTTAAACAAAAAATTGAATTGTAATTCGTCATGTTATTGAAAATTTAATCTTTTCTGTTAAACCCAAGTCCAATTGTACATATGCCCCCCTTTACATATAATATACTTGCACTACAAATTTGTAAGAAAAAAATGTATAAGGAATTATTAATTTAGTCCCTGAAAGATACAGATTGTTCTAATTTAAACCTTGAAAATGCCTAATTTAATACTTAAAAGATTGTTTTGGTCCCAATTTGATCTTTTTAGTCCCTTAAAGAAGCCGTACATACCCTAATAGGAAAAATTAAAAGGATCAAATTAGAACAAAAAAGCATCGTTAGACTTTTAGGAGTTTTTTTTTTTTTGCCTTAGACTTTTAGGAGCTAGGCATTTTCATCTTTCAAATACTAAATTTGGAATAATATTTTTCTTTCTTAATAATTCTCTAAAAAATTTATTATATATTCCGGCCTTCTAAGTGTATCTCTAGAGTCCTAGAGTTACCACTCAGTCAAAACTCAATGAAAACATGGTTATTGAGTTGAACTTGAATTGGGGTTTAAAAGGTTTTGGAGTTTGTACAACAATCACATTTGGGTCATCCCAAAAGAAGTGAAAACCAAAGACAAAGAAAAGAAGCAATGTGAGCAAAGACTGCCTAAGCTATCCATTGTACATGGTTTCCGTAAAAGTGGCAAAAGGGTTTGGTAAATTAGGAAAGCTCTTCCCATTTTTATGTCTTTTACTTCCATTTTCTTTAATGCATAGTGAATGAGTAGTATATATTAATTAATACTTGTGTTCTTTGTTTTATTTTTTACTATTCTATATCATTTTAAAGATGACTTTATAATAACTAATAATGGTAATTCCTTTCTAGATTGATATGAAACCATATATAGTTTGTACATTGTTTAATTGTACTTTAATTTTAAATGAAAATTCATATGATCGATATATGTTAAGGAATGAGATTGTTTGTAGAAGTAAGTGGTACATTTTGAGTCTTGCTAGAAGCTAATTAATTCTCTAAACCTTGTGAATGAATATTAAGACAAAATTCAAGACACTTTTATATATATAAGTACTCAAGACAAAATTCAAGGTCGAATAATGACTTTTATATTTACAACAAAACCTACTAGTATTAATTTTATATATAACATATAAATCCAACTAAAAACCATATATAGTCTTACTCTTTCTTTCCAACTACATGACATGCAAGAAGATCCTAATCCACCAAATTCCAATATATATTATATATGACACAAGCTTATTAATTAATAAGTAATTACTAGAGTCTAAAGTTACTTTATATATATATAATTAATTAACATAAGTGAATTAGCTTAATGTAGCCGACACATATCCCTATAACTCTTTAACATGCTCCATAGCTTATATTCCTTCATGTGGGAACACTCTCTTTAATGTACATCCTTTCAAGCATAATTGCATCAGACTCTCCCACTTTATCATTGAAAAGAAAAAGCAAAATCCATCTTTTCTTTTTGCATATCCTTTCAACTTTGGAAACCAATTTTAATTTTCTGATGATTTTCATGCAATTTGAATACAAAACTCTATAATGCAGGTGCAATCTCATGCATATCTCCACCTTTTTTATATATATATCTTATCTTTTTATTCTTTTTTTCTTCCTCTTTTGCATTTTCAAGGTGTGTTCAGTAGTGAGCAAACACTACTTGTGATATATAATAATAATTAATATTCACACACCAATCTATAATATTGGAATATTTGTAAATCCCTAGGAATGTATATGCCTATATATATATATATATATATATATATATATCCTTCTGCATAATGCTTCTTTGTCTTGCTTTAGTAACATGCCAAACTTTACATTCCCCACTGGGATTCCTTCATTGATCTGTACGTGTAGAATTATATCTTCTTCTCAGTACAATGATAGGTATATATCAAACTGGCTATATATATATAGTGTAATGAAGAAGAACTCAATATGAGTGTTATTATTATTATTATTATTATTATTATTATTTAAAGAAAAGGTCTTATTATGATCTAGAATGTTGTTAGACTTTGTCTGAGGCCAAAACATATATACTCCATTAAGATTCTTTCATTATGTGTAGAATCATATATATATCTTAGGGGTTAATTATTATAGCTATATATCAATTAGTGGTGGGCACATATATATATATATATATATATATATGAAGATAAGGTTTATTTTTTTCTTCTTAATTGTTTTTGTTAAGAATATTCTAAAACATTATTGATTGTGACTCCATAACTCTCTACAAGTAGAATTATATATATCATCTTCTTATAGACCAACTATGATATATATATATATATAGGTTTCAACTAGAGGGTATGGACTTATATTTTTCTTTTCTTAGTGTGGTGAGATAAGCAGGTAATTAAGAAAGTGGGTTTGATTTTCTGGTATATATTTTACACCTGGATTGAAGATTTTCTTCCCATATATATATGATTGAGAAAATTAAAAGCAGGGTGGTTTTTCCACATAATTATCAAGTTAATATATATATATATATATATATATATATATATATATATATATATATATGTGTGTGTGTGTTGGGAAAATAATGCATATCCCATCATAATGGGAGCAAATTGGCAAAATGTGAAAGAAGATTTTGCAGAGACAAATTGAGGTCTAATATGGAGGCTTTGTTTAAATTAAACTTTAAAGTACTGCTCTATCATTCTCCTATATATATATGCATTGGGTTTTAATTTTTTTTTTTAATTCACAAAAACAAAAAGCGTCTGATTTATATGTGCTGTGTTATGTTTGTGGGGTAAAGGAGTCTCAATTTGATTGTCCTTTTGCATCAAATTTTTCCTTTGTAATGATGAGCCCTCTTTACTTTCCCCTCTTTTTCTTTTTATTTACACATTGAAGCATGGACTTGCACAGTAGTACTTATTAATTTATTCTTTTTGTTTTAAATTGTTTTATAAGTCCTACCTAGAAATTATTCTCATCAAAGAAAGAAAATAATTATTGGTTCCAATTAGAGTATATAGATAATTTCGTTCTCGAAAGATTTGGAAGTGGATAATTTGATCCCTGAAAGATCATAAGTGTACAATTTGGTCTCTGAAAGATTGCACCGTTACATAAATTGATCCTTCTATCATCTTCAATTAGATTCTCTTAACGGACTTACTGACGTGGCACGTTAATTGCACACGGGGGCCGTTAGTTACTCAGTAGGACATGCTTACATGGCACAAGCTAAAATCCACCTCCAACTCAGTACAAACACAGCGTTTTGAAGCTTCAATTTGCACACTTACACTAAGTTAGAGTCGGAGTTGGATTTTGGTTTGTGCTGACAAAACGCAGCACAAGCTAAAACCACCTCTAACTTAGTGTAAGTGTGCAAACTGAAGCTTCAAAACGTTGCGTTTTGTGTTGAGTTGGAGGTGAATATTAGCTTGTGTCATGTAAGCATGTCCTACTAAGCAATTAACGGTCCTTGTCTACAATTAACATGCCACGTCAGCAAGTTCGTTAAGAGAATTTAACTGAAGATGACGGATGGACCAATTTGTGTAATGGTGCAATAATCTTTGAGGGACCAAATTATACACTTATAATCTTTTAGTGACTAAATTATCAACTTCCAAATCTTTCAGATACGAAATTGTCAATATACTCTTCCAATTATATATACCAATATATGTAACAACAAGCATCACTTTTTTTTTGGGTGCAAATGGTTTGTGTTATCATGGACAATAATGATCCATACATATATACTTAGACAACATTATTGGATATAAATAATGGTCTGCCCAGAAAATTAGTGGAATCTAGGAAGGCCATGTCTATTTCTGCATTATTCCATTGATTGGCAAGAGAGCTTGTCAACTCTGAAGAATGAAATTAATTCATTACAATTGTTTTTTAATTGTATTTTTTATTAAAAAATTTAACACGTCAATTTTTTTTTTTCTAATTCATATTACATTATGAAAAGTTTACAAAAATCTCTTTATAGAACTTGATATAGCTAATATCCCCCCAAAAAAAATTTACCTTCAATTTTGTTAATTCCATATAACCCAAATTATGCCTGAACCTGACTAGTTTTTTGAGTTTTCAGTCATTTTCAAGAAGCAAATAAAGCAAACAAACAATAAAGCATCCTAATCAATTTTTGGATTATCTTTATCCCACACAATTATATGTAAATTTTTTACAGTAATCCTTTTGGTCATAATTAACTATATATTAGAGAGTTTAAAATAAATTATAAAAAGAATTAAAAGATGGTTATACTTTACATTATATATGTACACTGACATATTATTAACACATCTTATTCAGAAATAATTATGCAGGTGCAATATATAATCTTGTGATATCATTAAAGTACCATATATATAATAATGTGGTAATTTTATGATTGAATTGGTATTATTTCTTAAACAATTAATCTACAAGCGGTAATTGGCCGCAGAAGTAAACAAATTATGATTGTGATCAAGATTTTTTTATTAAAAAAAAAGCAGAATTTTAAATTTTCTCTTCCATCAAAAAAAAAAATTCTCTTTGGTGTGTAAGTAGGTATACCACTTACCAGTTGTTTGAAAAAACAAAAAATTATTGAATAGTTAATTAAGAATTTCAGTTGTAGTTATCATTTAGAAAATGACAAAATCATAAAGAATGAAAGGAAAGCTCATTCTCACTGCATTATTATTAATTAATCTCATTTTTTTTTTATTTTTTTTTTAAAA
Source organism: Senna tora (assembly GCA_014851425.1). NCBI lineage: Eukaryota > Viridiplantae > Streptophyta > Magnoliopsida > Fabales > Fabaceae > Senna > Senna tora. The sequence goes on along the minus strand of CM026265.1, from coordinate 5,905,119 downwards.
AACTTTTAGGGGAGGAGCTTAAATTAATAGGGACAATACAATTTAGTCTGTCTCTGACCACCGAATCTTCAGTTCCTCATCACTAAAGAACAGAAAACAAACTTAATAAATAAAATAAAATAAAATAAAGAAATAAGAAAATTGGCCTACAAAATCTGAAAGTATTATCTCTCTATAATCTTTGTTTGCATGCTGTTGAATAGTACTAATCAAACTCTCACTTTCCATGTCATCTCCTTAAACTCTGCAATATTATTATCTTCTTTGGGTACCTACCCCTCCTCTCCCCAATTCCATTATATATATTATATATCCACATCATTATACACTCATCACACTGATATATAATATTTAGAGGCAAAATATTATGTAGTCTCTGAATGGTTAGTCAAACTATTATTTAGTCCCAAAATGTTTAACTATATCAACTATTTAGTCTCCGAATTTGACAAAATACTATTTAGTTCCTGAATTTGTAACCATGTCAACTATTTAGTCTCCAAACTTGGTAAAAATACTATTTAATCATCGAATTTGTAACTCTGTCAACTATTTAGTCTCCAGACTGTTACCCGTTATAGTTGACAGAGTTACAAATTCAGTGATTAAATAGTATTTTTGTCAAGTTTAGGGATTAAATAGTTGACTTAGTTACAAATTCGGGGACTAAATAGTAGTTTGACCAACAATTCAGGGACTAAATAGTATTTTGCCTCTAATATTTAAGGGTTAGTCTAAGTGGTAAATAGTTTGATATCATTTAAACCAAAGTCTTGAATTCGGGACTTTGTGAATATTTCTATTATCTCAGTTGAGAGACTTCTACCTTAGCTACGTGCGCGACTATATAATTGAGTTATGTTCAAATTAATCGGAACAATGTCTCAGAAACCGAACAGACAACTAATATATATATGTATGTATGTATGTATTACTGCAACATATACTGTTACCTCATGCTATTATATATATTAATTATGACACACATTATTCTCTTTTGAAATGAATAATTTAGAAAGATATGTCAGGTCACGTTTGCTTTCTTTACTCATAAAATCGTCTGATATGGCATGTTTGGCGCCATTAATGAAGGAAACAACAAAGCCTCAAACCTAAAAGAACACAATAACATCACATAATAATTTGAAATATTAAGTCATCTTATATTTGATCACTTCAAGTTGGGAAAATTTTGACTAAAAATCTCTGAAGTATAGGTTATGTAGAGATAACCTAATTAATATTTATAAAAGTTGTTCTAAAACCCTCTAAATAACTTATGCTATTTGTGAAAATAAAAAACTCGTTTGTAACCTTTTTATCCAAAACTCTAAAATATAATAAACACATCAAATTATTTTGTGGGAACTTTTTCACGTACAAGCTTAAATTGTTGAAGAAAATTTTCTTCAAATTAATGCATAAATTTATACTTTGATATGCTAAAATGCATAAATAGATAGCAATAAATTTAACAAAACACTGACATGTATTAATTTGAAGAGAATTTTCTTGAACAATTTTAATCATATCAAATTAAAGTATAACTTTAAGATCAGACAAGGCCAAAAAAAAAAGTATAACTTTAAGAGTTTGAGATGTAGAGGGTTGAAATATCTTTGAAGGAATTACCAATAAAATTTGAAACAATTTTTGTATGTGTTTTTTTTGTCACTCGATTTCTGAATCACTGACTTGATTAATATGGATTCGACCTGTATTATGTACTTAGTTATGATGGAAAAGTCTCCCAACAAAATAACTATAAATTCATAAAGCCTCGAATTCAAAATTTTATTTTAACGATACTAAATCCCTTATTATTTAATTTAAACCAACTCTTCCTCCCTTAATGTAAATATAGGTTGAAAACAATGGGTCCTTTGTTGTTTGATAGTGGAATTGAGGTGAAGTAGCTATTCAAGAGATCAAAGGAACCATGCATATCATGGGGACCACAACCTAGGAGTAGGAGACGAGAATTTTTGTCCCAATATATATATAATCAATCTTTAATTTCTTTTCTTTATATATATATATATATATATTGGTCCCAAAATCTATATATTATATGTATCTTCCCACCATGCATGCTACTATATATATATATATGGGGATTATCTCAACATCAGATCAAGCAAGCAACGACCCACCCACTCAAACATATATACACACAGACAAAGACATACACAAACACAAACACAAGAGAAGGTCATATATATTATTTGTTTATTTATAAATGGAGAGAGCAAAAATAAAGGTTTGGTTTCTGCTTTGTGGGAAAAAGGAAAAGCTAAAGAGAGAGGACAGCTGAATACTTTACGCGCGCCTCAAATATATATAAACTAATAAATTATTCTTTTATTCTCTTAGTTTAATGTTTAAAAGAAGTATTTTATTTTAATTTAGTGTGATAAAAAAATCAAATTTAGTAATAGATTAACATCACTTAGAAGGGATGTACATTAATTGGTCGGATTGATTTGTGTTGTTTATTCAACTATTTACTCTATTGGTTCAAGTAATAAATTTTAAAGTTTTCAACCCATTCCATTTTAAGACAAAAAATAAAATATGTTTGGTCGAATTATTCTATGTAAGTTTATTTTTTATTGTTTAATGAGTTATTTACTTATAAGCAGTTAAGTGACTTTTTTTTTAAATTTAATTTATATATAAAATATAATGAATGCTTAGTTAATTATTGATCTGTTTTTTAGATCTATAATTAAATTATAACTTTAACTATGTTTTTTTAAAAAAATTTATTTAAAATATATTATAATCTATTAATAAAAATCATCATTTCATTTAATTTAATTTTGTATATAAAAATAAATTAAAAATTAATAAATAACTAATATAAATATTTTTGTTAATAAAAATTTAAAACAAAGAAAATTAAATGAGTTGGATTGGATTCAACTCGAACTAATCCACTAAATGATGAGTTAGATTGATTCAGGTTTAATATCTTAATTTTTTTCAACCAAACCAATAACTCAACTTAGTGTCACTTAATTAAATTGTTTCACTTTCCATTAACATGAGTACTCCACCCGTCCATACACATACACGTACACCTATCTTTTAAGAATAATATTTTTTTTAATTTCTCACGTGTATCTTTTTATAGAAGGACAATTATATTTGAGATACTGTCAAATATTAAATATAGACACTTTTCTTAAAAAAAAATTTGTTGGAGAATTTGACACTTTGAAGAATATAAGAAGAAGAAGAAAAAAAAAGTGATACACAATGTCTTCAAGGCGTGGACAACACTTTCCTTTAGGCTTAATTTGCTCTCACCTATTCCTATCTTATATAGAGTGCTAGTTGGGTAGATCGGCAAATTTCCTTTAGGATACAATGAAGACCCTTGAGTATGGATAGCACTTTCAATACTCAAGCCAAAACAACAATAGTATTTACAAAGTGATAATTTGTCTTAATCTTTGTGTGCACTCAAAGACAAAGGCAATGAATTTGATATTTTGTGTTATGGAATGATGAGAGGTTTATATAGACCATGAAGTGATGCTTTTGAAAAGTCACAACTATTAATTTAAATGAAGAGTCTTGTCTTTTCATATAAATAAATAAATTAATTAATTAATTTATGATACAACTCTTCAAATAAATAAACATAATAATTAATTAATTAATGATACAACTTTTCAAATAAACATAAATAAATGACTCTTCAATTAATACATCTCTTCAATTTAAAAATATTCCAACAAAATTTGAATTTAAATTTATCATGTTATAAAAAATTAAATTTCTTTATTAGATCCAACTCAATTGATAATCGAAAATAATATATATATATATATATATCGTGTCGACTATCGCTCATTGTCAATTTGTCATTGATCACTACTGTACGTACGTAGGTAGGTTGGTAGATACAATTGGGTATTTGGCTACTCTCTGCTCTTTTCTTTTCTTTTTTTCTTTTTTAATATTATGATTTGATGGTGTTTGATTGGTTAGCTAGTATGGGGGCACCCCAATTATTTTATTTTATTTTTTGAATTAATCATCTTACTTATTTTATCAAGTCAAAGGCAGGAAATTATATTCAATTTCATGCGACACGATTTCTTGCTAAATAAGTATATACATAATCTAAAATTCAAACTTTTGCAATTTGTCTATATATAGTTATTAATCAAATTCTGATCGTCTGTTATTTTTTTTTTAATCCACTTGTGCAGGTTAATAATATATAAAATAGTTTTAAACGTTAGGTCACATGTTAAAAATGACAAAAGCGAATAAGAGAAAAATTTTTAGGAGAAAGCATTACAGGAAACCGGGTCCAAAATTAGTCGGAAGCTAGGTAAGCAATTGTATCATCTGTGATACAAGTTCTACATTGGGGAGGTTATTTTCAAGGAAGGACCTTATAAGGTTTTGAGCTCTCCCACTCCAATAGCTAACTTTTGGGGTGTGGTTTTCCCAAGGCTACCTTCAATAAAAGCACCAATTGATACGAGCATAAGTCCTTGGGAGAATCACACCCCAAAAGTCAGCTATTGGAGTGGGAGAGACCAAGGCCTTATAAGGCCCTTCCTTGAAGGTAGCCTCCCCAATGTGGGACTTGTATTAATTTGAGTAAAGTCTTGATTTTAAGATTTTGTGAATACAGTTATTTTTATTACGAGACTCTCTCACTATAATTAGGTGCGCGTTGCAGGTCAAATCTAAATTAATCGAGACAGTATCTCAGAAACCAGATGGACAACTAATTAAAAAAAAATTGAGTTTCATTTGAATATAAAATAAAAAAGAAACCTTATTCTTGTTCTTTGCATAATATTAATCCCAAACAAAACTTGCGTAGAATTTACTTATGTTTGGTTTGGTGTGCAATATTGGGCAATGGTAGTGTGTATATATATATATATATATGTTGAGATTGAATTAATATAATATATAATGAGGCTATGAATAAATGCAAGAGTGATGAAACCCCGTGATTTTTAACAGAAAGGATTCAACTGACGATGTTATGCTTATATCAATATGGACCACACAATTTAACTCACAACTAACAATTATGCAATAAATGTTTTAAACAAAAGTCCTTTTTTTTTGACAAAAAATTGTAGAATATTTTTTTTTTTTCGCCTAATATCATAATTTTAAGAATAAGTTGTTTATTCTTTTAATTTTTACAAACACAAAATTGCTCATTTTATCTTTTAAATAATTTCATCATTACATTTTTTACTTAATGTAATGCTATTTGGACATGCCTAATTGTCTATGATTAACAATTCTTTGGTTGCCAATAAAGAGTATCACAACGGGATAATTATATTTATAAAATTTTAATTTCGAAATTTTTTTTAAAAGATATCAAATGATTTATTATTTAAATCAATTTGGCTGATAAACAATTAAATTAATTTAAAATTTTGTTTGAATAACAAAATTGAGAATTTAAATTTTGTAAAGAGTATATAATAATATAGAGGTGGAGCATGTTGGTGCGTGCGTATGCCCTTTATCTCGTGACTCACCGATGCTGTAGAAGACTCTTGTCAACTCATACTGCAACTGCAACTTTCATTTATAATTATGTATTGAATTGATATTTTAGATCCATTCCTATCATGCCTCTTTCAATTCTTCTAATTAATATTACTGATTTATTGTTTTTTATCCAATCATTATTCATTCATTTCACATCTTGTTTCCCAAATGTTCAGAAGTACGATAGTATTGAACTTTAGTAAATTCTTCTAATTAGTTAGTTCATAATTTATTCAAGGTGGATCTTAATTAATGTGAATTTTTATTAATATTAATAAATAATAATACATGATTGAAAGGATACGCTGAAGTTCATCAGTAGTACGGTAATACTAACTTTTATCCATATACATATATAGTAATGAATATATATTGGGCCTGATTATAATTTTGATTAAAACTTTGATGAATATTCTGTAATTAATTGTGAGCATTTATGAAGCTGTTGGTTATTTATATATAAAAATGACTAGATGAGTTTAATCACGATCTCATGAATTTTATTTTTTGAGGAATGAGAGAATTGAGCGTCATTTAATAGAATGATACTTTTCAACAATTAACCTCACGGTAGGTAATTTCAAGAGATTAATTACTAAATTTGTTCTAATATTATATACCTTTGATCTTAAGAGTTAAGACCAAAAGATAAATTTGAATAAATGAAATAATAAGCCCTTGTTTATTTTTACTTGTTCTCCATTTTTAGGCTTTTGTTTTGACTAATTTAGATTTGATTTGTATCGCGCACTTAGCTATAATAGAAAAGTCTTTTAATGAGAATAGTTGCATTCACAATGTTAGAACCTGGATCTTACTTAAACGATACCAAGTCGCTTATTAGAATAACCTCTCTTTGGTAATAATTAAGCATATTTGTCTAGTAGATAGTGAATATAGGTGAGATGGACTTTTGGTATGTTTGATAAGTGATAAAGTGAGAGAGGAGAAAAAACTTTTCTCATGAGAGGAAATATATTATTAATACTTCTCCGTATGAGTCCTTTATTATTAATACTTATCAAATGAAATAAAAAGATAAATTTTACAAAAATTACATCAAATGGAATTGCACCGAATCCAAATTTTAAAATCTGGAGCAAACAAAAGGGATGAAATGAAGGAGTAAAGTAGAAGTGGGCGAACCCGTGAGAAGCGAAGCGATTAGCACGCACATAAGAAAGGGTAGCACGTGGAGGAAAGATGGAAGAGTGAATTTTGCAATCACATGCGGTGGGATGCACGAATGTATGTGGTGGGTATCCCATGATTCTTCAACATGGGTTGCGTACGTGGTGGAAGGAAGACCATCCTATCCATACACTTCTAAATCATTACTAACCTCACATATAATACTCCTACTTTAATTTATTTGTACATACACTTTGTTTCTATATATATATATATACAAACCAAATTTATAGTTTAGACCATTGTTGATACATATATATAAATATTTTTTTAAAACATATATATTTAAATTATATGATCTTTTTTTTATTATGGAAATTTAGGTGAAGGGATGGCGCTCCAGTCCAGGATCAAGGCAGACTTCCGGGTTCAAATAGCACTTACAGAGGTTCTTACAGATAACCCACCAAATGAGATATCACCAAAAGTCGAATCCAAACAATACAATTGTCATAGACAGAAGGTGACCAAATGAACAAAACCTCATTGACAAATTATATTATCTTTCTTCATATGGAAATACATATATTCACTTTTTTTAAATTAAAAAAATGTGTTATATTGACTATCGTCTACAACAACAAAATTATTATAGTTTCCTTTTTTAAAGTTTAATAATAATATTATATAATTAACTCAATTTAAAATAGTTATATTGTATATTTAGAATAAATTAAATTTATAATTTGAAACAAAATAAATAATAAAGAAAAACTTTTTAAAAAAATATATTTTCTATAAAAAATAATAATTCTAAAATATATTTAATTTGGGCATCTTTTAACCTTTTTTTTTAAGTTAAAAATACCTTCAAATTTTGGGAAAAAACTATGTATTTTGTTCATTTCTTAAAAAAAACAAATTTATAATTTACCCAAAATTAGAAAATGCATGAAAGACTTGAGGGGAAAATTGTTTGGACCAAGAGACTGGCATACAAATTAAACATCTAGGACTCCATTATTAGGGTGCTTAGCTTTTTGTTCTTAAGGTGTTGATCATATATATGTTTATAATTGTACATATCAATCTTGAGTAACAATATGGATTAGGGAATTCAAGTCCAAAACATGAGAAATTAGAGATTTGTGTTTAGATATTAGGCCACGTTTGATTGATATTTTTTTAAGATTGTGCTATAGAAAACTCAAGCTATACCCTTCACCACCCACCATAATCAAAATTTAATTATAAGAGCAAATTAGTTATTATACTCCTTTTACACTATTATTCTTAACTCCAATTTAATTCTTTTTTATATCATGCCAACAATCTCATTCACATTTTCATTTTAATTTGTTCTCACTCACATTCTCATTTTTTTCAGAATTCTTTTTAACAACCAAAGGAATCTTAAGGAATAAAAAGAAGTGATATATGTTAGCCATCATAAAGTAGTAAAATGTTTAGGGAGTGAGACGCAAAATACTCTAATATATTTTAAATGTTTTTAGTCAAAATAGTTTACTGAATAGGCCATATATCACAATATAATGTATATATAATCAAACTGTATATAATACTCTAATATATTTTAATTAATTTCCTTGTATGTATTGTTTAAAAATCGAAACATTGGGACTACTTTTCGTTCATTCTTCATACAGATATATATATATATAAGGAAAATATTAAAATTTAATTTATTTTTATTATATTAGACATATAATTTAGTGTTACAACTTACATGCCTGTTATGAGTGAAATTGGTTGTTGGAGATGGAACAATATTGATTATATATATTGTTAACTTTAATTTGATGACTCTAATGTTAGGAGTAAATTTTTATTTATTTTTTATAAAAAAAATCATTTAAAATGTAGTACTTTTCTTATTTAATTAAGATTAATTGACGATATTTTTAAAATAAACTTTATATTAATTGTAACTCGGAAATTTGACCTAATCCAACCTACACTTCCCCTAAATTAGTCCAACTGATTAAATTTCAAAATAACTTAGATAGATAGTGTGATTAAATGGAAAGAATTCATCTATTTTTAATTAAGTGTTAAAAAATCGTTTACTAATTAAACAAAAAAAAATTGAAGTTCAAAAAAGCTCTAATAAAATCAATGGCTCACGATGGTATAATAATAGTAAAGTTAAAAGTGAAACAATTATAATAGAGTATATAGACAATTTCGTCTCTGAAAGATTCGGAATTTAACAATTTGGTCCCTAAAAGATCATAAGTGTACAATTTGGTCCCTGAAAGATTGCACTGTTACACAAATTGGTCCTTTTGTCATCTTCAATTAGATTCTCTTAACGGACTTGCTGACGTGGCATGTTAATTGCACACGGGGGCCATTAGTTGCTCCGTAGGACATGCTTACATGGTACAAGCTAAAATCCACCTCCAAATCAGCATAAAACGCAGCGTTTTGAAGCTTCAGTTTGCATACTTACACTAAGTTTGAGGTGTATTTTAGCTTGTGCTGAAAAACGCAGCACAAGCTAAAATCTACCTCCAACTTAGTGTAAGTATGCAAAGTGAAGCTTCAAAACGCTGCGTTTTGTGCTGAGTTGGAGGTGGATTTTAGTTTGTGCCATGTAAGCATCTCATACTGAGCAACTAAGGGCCTTCGTCTACAATTAACGTGCTACATCAGCAAGTACGTTAAGAGAATCTAACTGAAGATGACAGAAGGACCAATTTGTGTAAAGGTGCAATCTTTCAGAGACCAAATTGTACACTTATGATCTTTCAAAGACCAAATTGTCAAATTCTAAATCTTTCAGGGACCAAATTATCTATATACTCATTATAATAAGGAAAACAATAATCATAATGCCTAATGAATAGTAGTGATATGACATATATATTGATAAATGACAAAATTAAACTTTTACAACGTAACTCCATGTCCATCTAAAAAAATTAAAAAAAATAAGATTGGATAACATCTAATTAAATTTACACCATTGATCTCTTACTTAATCCTACTTCCGGCCCCTAGCTTAGATCAAATTAAAATAATGATTAATATTTAGTATATAAACAAAAATTGATGAAGTAAGTTTATGTTAGCATATAAATGAATGGAAACAAGTAGGTAGGTAAGGAATATATATATATATATATATATATATATATATATATATATATATATATATATATATATATATATATATATATATATATATATATATATATATATATATGGTAATGCCAAAAATTGACATAAAAGAAAGGAGGAGTTTGGGATAAGGGAAACAAAGTTTATGGAGAAAGCAAGTTTTCCTTTTGAAGTTGATAGATGAAGAGGAAGTTATGGCCTTTCCTTTCACACAACAATAATATACTTGTGATTCCATTTTGTCTTTTTGGTGAGACTTTGTTCATTAATTTGTCAAGTCTTTTTGTAGTCTCATGCATGCCTTCCCTTTCAACCCAAATGCTAAAGCCAAATCCTTCCCTCTCTTATATGTCTCATTCTTCACACCTACCTCCCAATTAGCCAAAAATGCTTTACACCAACCCACACAAACAAATATATACTAGCATTATATTTAACGAAGAATTCAACCTAACAGAAAGGTTAGTCTCTCATAATATTGTAAATCTTAGTTCAAATCCGTGGAAGCATATCTAAAAAATTGGTTAAAGAAAATAATACAGTGTTTTTTTTAAACTATTATTAACTATTGTCTCTTCGAACAATTTTAAAAAATTTGTATTATCTGATCATGTGATAAAATAACATAACACTGTTATGTAATGAGAAAAATAAATGAAATGTTATATATTTACTTTGTGCATATCTTTCTCCTCAGAGGCATTATTAAAGACATGTTGTTTTCTTATGAAACAGGATTCTGATCCAATTTTAAATGTGTATTTCTTGTTTGCATTGCCTCAATACATCAAAAATTAGATTTGAATCCAAATTGTAAAAATAGAGAGACTAACCCCTTTTGTAAGTAACACGTACGAGATTTGCATACTTTTTAAAATGGTCCCAATTATTATATTTATCAAAATAACTTTATGTTATGTCACTAGCTCAAATTCTGTTATTTAATTTGAATATGGATATATAACATTCTATTGTACTAGCGGTATTTGTCATTATAAAATTAACTATATTTTTTACTAGTTATAAAGCTGACATTTGTTGTATCTTAATTTTTGACAACATCATTTTAAGATTCTAACTAGCGATATTTAATTAATACAATATACATGTTCATAATTTATAAATGAAAAAAGTTTTATATATTAAATTATACACTTTATATATTTATAATTAATGTGAGATTTTTATACTTCCAAATACCATTCAACATAACATTATGTTATATCTCTCAATTTTGTTATTTGAATGCTGATAATGTTCTATTCTATTAATGGTCTTTGTCGTTATAAAGTTAAAGGTATTTATTGTACATCTTAATTTTTGACATTATCTTAAAATTTTAACAATGTTTTCTTAATACAATAGACGTATTTATAATTTATATGTGATAGGGGTGTACATAAAACTGGCGACCCGATCAACTTGATCCAATTCGGTAACTTTTGAGGTCATCAGGCTAGGTCAGTCAAGTCTTGAGTCGAGCTCCGGGTTAGACTGTCCAAAACCTGAAACGACCCGAGGTATACTCACTTTCTTTTCTTTTCTTTTTTTTTAATTTTTTTGTTATATTTATTATGTAAGCAATTTTATATGTAAAATATATATTATTTGTATGTATAATTTTATTTTTATTGATTATTAATTGAAAATAAACAGAAAAATATAATTTTTTTTAAAAAAATATAACCTTAGCTTAATTAAATTTATTTTTAAAAATTATTAAATATGTCAAATTTTAATTAATGTAATTTTTTTAAAAAAAGAAAAAGAAAAAATACCTTACCCAACCGATCCGGCCAAAATAAAGCAGGATCTCGGGTCAGGGCAAAACCCGACCCAACCAGAGTATGAACGCCCCTAATATGCGAATAAGATTTTATTGAATTTTGAACTTCAATTTATATGTTTATAACTAATGTGATATTTGTATACTTTCTCAAATACTATTCAAAAATAACATTGTGTTCTATATATATCTACTGTCGATTAATTATAATGATTAATCATTTCGCTGAGTTATTCCCATCTAGTCTTGTTTAATGAGTCATATATACAAACATTTTTGAACTTATCCCCATTTCCATTAATCTCCAAACCACCGCAATGTTTAAAGTAAATGAGATTTTTCAGTTTTGAGTTTTGACCATCCTTCCTTATTTAAGTTTATCATCAATTTTCTATCCCCCATTTCCATTCTCCAAACCACCACAATATGTTTATGAGAGTTTTCAGTTTTGAGTTATGACCATCCTTCCTCATTTAAGTTGATAATATATTTTCTCTTTCTATTAATTTATATTTTAAAATATAAAAAAATAATAAAATATTTCATTAAGTTCCATGCATGCTGAGATCACGTATAACTCTATTTACTGAACACAGTTACAGACACTTCTTCAAAAAGTCTTCCCCAAATTATGCCTTCCAAAACTGAACTATTTAATTAATGACATCTTTTGCCTATATGCTTCTTTAGGTATATATTTCATCTTAATTTTTTTTTTATATTTTTATTTAATTAGGATTAACGTAATCTAGCAAAAAGGTTAGTCATCCACAATATGGTGAAATATATATAGTTGGCCATCATATAATAGCTAGAGAGACCATGAATAAATGTTTTTTTTTTCTAATTTTGTGTATTTTGAATCCAAATTGTAGAGAAGAGAGAGACTAACCCCTTTTGTAACTTTTTGAAAAAATGTAATGACTAGTGCGAGATTTGTATACTATTTTAAATGGTCCCAAATGCTTGTCAAAATATAACTTCATATTATGCCACTCAATTATGTTATTTGTATATCTCCCGCTAACATTCTGTTGTATAAACGATATTTATCGTTAGTCACGTTAAATAATGAAGAACGACAATTGTTGTATCTTAATTTTTGACAACGTTATCTAAAGATTTAAGTGATGTTTAATTAATACAATACACGTGTTCATCTATATATATATGGCTTTGGATTTTTTGGTGTCACACAATCAAAGTGTGAGACCAAAAAAATAACTTCTCCCTCAACTTCCCAATAAATAACCAAGTATGATAGGTGGTTACTAAAAAAAATAGAGAAATGCATAACTTCTCTTTTTTTTAATTTTTTATTTTAAATTATGATAAAAATTCTATTTATAAAATTTTAAATTTTTAATTGTTAATGATTTTAAAATATAATAAATATTTTATATTATATTTTTAAAAAATTTAATAATAAATTACATGTATGCACGTAGGTGCATGCGAAGCCTCTAGTAATTTATATACGAATGTCGTTATATAGTTAATTAATAACATTTGTCGTGTATCTTAATTTCGGACATACATTATTTTAACATTTTTAGCAATGTTTACCAAATATAATACACGTGCTCATAATTTATATGCGAATAAGATTATAAGGAATTTAATTTGAATTTTTTATATTTACAACTAAAGTGATTTTTGTTTACTTTCTCAAATATCACTCAAAATAACATATATATTGTGTTGTATCTCTCAATATTGAATCTTTGTGCAACAACTAATTAACATCTCGTTTTCAATTCAGAATTAAGGTATTTATTACCTATCGATCATGGTAATTAATCACTTTATTGGGTTATAGACACCATAGGTCCAAAATCTATAGTTATTCTGCTCTGATCTATACTGATCATGATAATAAAAAATAAACTATATGTTCAAGATATAAATTTTTTCCACTCGATCGCTCAGACTCCCGAGTTAACCTACATTTTGTTTAATGAGTCATATATACATTTTAAAGTTACTTTTAGAGAAACAAAAAAAGTTATCCCCATGCATCTCTCCATTCTCCAAACCACCACAATAATGTTTAAATGAGAGAGTTTACAGTTTTGAGTTTTGACCATCCTTCCTTATTTATAAGTTGATCATAAATCTTATCTCTTTTTATTAATTTATAATTTAAAATATTAAAAAAATAATAATAAAATATTTGTTCATTAAGTTCCATGCTTGCTGAGATCACGTATAAAACTGTATTTGCTGACCACAGTTACACAGAGACTTCCAAAAAGTCTTCCCCAAATTATGCCTTCCAAAACCGCACTGTTTAATGAGATCTTTGTCTCTCTGCCTTCCAAATTTTCTTTTTTTTTTTAAAAAATATTGAATAAGGGGTATAATTAAAATTTGAGTAAATTGAGGGTGCATGACAAAAATATAATTTTGGGGAAATATGGAAGAAAAAAAACAATGTTTGTTGCAAAATAATTACGTAATAAAAATAAATAAAATAATGATATTAGAGAGAGGTTAGAAGTTATTACAATGAGAGATAGTCCTTGAAGTGGGGCTTATATTTGGGGATAAGTGAGAGATAATTTTGTTTGATTGTGGAAATAGAGCCAACTGGGAAAACCACATATGGATTTGGACCTGTTTGGGAGAAAACAAAGCCAAACACCAAAAAGAAAAATAAAGTAAAAGAAAATAAAAAGAAAGCGAAATGTGAGAAAAACTTTTTTTTTTAAAAAAATTTAAAAAAAAAAAACTTTTTTTTTTATTTCTTCTTCATCTCTCTATCTCATATGGTGAGTGATGGAAGGCGTGAGTTACTTTTGCTTTTTCTCTCGACAGGAATCTTTGAAAATCGGAAGCATCCCATGAGAAAATTAAAAAGAACAAAAATACAATTAAGGAAATGAAAGTTCAATAAAGAAGAGAAATTAAAATTTAAGAATCAAAAGGGTAAGTATAATATAAATATGTAATGGGTGCCCTTTTGTGTGAAGTTAATTAATTACTAGTGCCTTCATTATAGCTAAGATTTTGTCATTACCATTTTAAGAATGTGTCATTATCATTTGTTTAGTTCCAAATTTGGATTTGCTTATTGCCTTTTTTTTTTTTTTAAATAACTTCAATATGAGTTTTACTACTTTGAAATGTTACAAATTAAATAAATCTTGTTTATCTATCTTTTATAATGCTCAAACATGCACTTGTATTGTATTGGACTTTAGTTTATTGTTAAGAACATGTCAATGAAAGTTTAACTAATGGTAAATGTCATAATTTTGTGTTTTAGTCAAATTTGATTTTGAATTTTATCAAGCATATATTGTTTTTCTTTTAAGAATATAAGATCATAAATTTTAATATGTTTTGTATAAATTGATACACTAAAAAAAATAAATTTTTTATCTACAATTAAAATAAAATTGCTATATTTATTTTCTAGTGAATTAAGGGTAAACTTTATAAATATAGATAGTTCAAAAGTCAATAAAATCTTATTTATATATAAATTATGAACATGCGTATTGTATAATTAAAGAGCGTTAGAATCTTATAAGATAATGTTGTCAAAGATTAAGATACGACAAATATCGTTAATTTTATAATGACAAATACCGTTAATACAATAGAATGTTACCGACATTGAATTAACGACAAATATCATTAATACAATGAAATCTTTTTGACATTGAAATAACGATAAAACGGTTAGATTTATAGAAAATTTGAATCTAAATTTTAGTTACAATACTATATATATTTTAATGAATCAAAGTCCAAAGAGGAGTTAAAATAATATTATTGTCAAAATTAAGATAATGATAAATGCTGTCTAAAATCATATTATACTTAGTTAAAGTTATGGTAAATTCCTTTATAAAAAATTTAACATTGCAATATTTAGTTATTTTTTTGGCCTTTTTTATTTTAGATATAAGTGAAAGGAATAATTTCTAAATATAAATGGTAATGAAAGAAGCAAGCCATAATTATCTATCAATGTTATATTAAAATATTAAACAAACTACTAATTATATGAACTATAATTGATATCATAGTTGTTAGATTTTTTATTTTTTACAAAAATAATAAACATCAACTAATTAATTGATCGGATTACTAGAAAAAAAAGAGTGAGAAAGTATAGTCTTCTCTTCTCAAATCTCAAATCTCAAATCTCAAATCTCAATTTCACATCATCTCATGATGAGTGGTAAAATTGAGTAAATAGTGAAAGTGTAAAGGGTGAAAATGTCATTTGGGAAGCGAGTGTCCCTAGAAACCAACACACCACACTGGAGAGTCAGTCACAGAGTAAAGCAAAACGGAAAGAAAGATGAGAGAGAGAGAGAACTCAAAAAGAAGAATTTAATGAGAAGAGAAGAGGCTTATGCTTATTCTTATGCCCTGTTTGGGTAATTCCTAATTCCGAATTACGCCGTGCAGACGTGTCCCTTAATCCTTTTTATATTTTCCCGTTGTTCCCATCACATCTCTCTCTCTTACTTTCTCTCTGTCCGTTGGAACCAAACAGAGACACAGTCTCTCTTCTCTTCTTCTCTCACAATGAAGTGAATGAACCCTTCTCTCTCTCTCTCTCTTTCTCTTTCTCTTTCTTTCTTTCCCTGTCATAGACACTGAGAGAGACAAGAGCGCACACGCTCTCTCATTTCTCTTCTTCCTTTTCCTTTTCTCTCCGTTCCTTCCTTCGGAACATGATCAGAGTGCAAAGGTTCACACACCATTTTCGGTTATGAATCCCACCACCGATTCCACAGCAGCAGCACCACCACCGCCAGCGCCGCCGCCATTGTTACCGCAGCAACAGCTACTGCAGCCCCATCGCGCTTCCTCCTCCTGTGATCGCCACCCGCAAGAGCATTTCACCGGCTTTTGCCCCTTATGCCTCTGCGAGCGCCTCGCCGTACTCGATCCCAACTCCTCGTCTTCCTCCTCGTCGTCTGCCCGCAAGCCGCCCACTTCCTCCGCCGCAGCAGCCGCGCTTAAAGCCATCTTCAGACCCGCTTCCGGCGCCGGTGGTCGCGGCGGTAACCGTCCCCCCACTTCGTCGTCGTCGTCTTCATTCTGGCCGGAGCTTCGCCGGACCAAATCGTTTTCTGCCTCGAAAAACGAGGGTTTCTCAGGGGTTTTCGAGCCCCAGAGGAAGTCTTGCGACGTAAGGGTTCGAAGCACTCTCTGGTCCCTCTTCCATCAAGACGACGGACGCAAGCCTTCTAAGAAGGAAGTGCCCCGAGCTGAGGTTGAGGTTGAAACGAGAAATTTAGCCTCTTCTTCGAGTTACCAGGGGCCGGTGTTCGAGTCGAAAGTAGAGGAAGCGGACGAGAACGAGGACGAAGACGAGGAAGAGACGGTCGAGGAAGAAGAAGACGAGATTAGGGTTGTGGAAGAGCCCAATGTGGGTAATGTGATCGAGAATCGGGTTCAAGAAATTGTGGAGGAACAGGTAGAGGAGCCCGAACTGGTAGTAGAGGAAGATTTAAAGCCCATGAAGGACCACATAGATCTCGATTCTCAAGCTAAGAAGACTTCCGGGAGAGATTTCAAGGAAATTGCAGGAAGCTTCTGGTCGGCAGCTTCTGTTTTCAGCAAGAAATTGCAGAAATGGAGGCAAAAGCAGAAGATGAAGAAGCGCAGAAATGGTGGTGGGTCTGCCACACTGCCTGTGGAGAAACCAATCGGAAGACAATTCAGGGACACACAGTCGGAGATTGCAGATTATGGGTTCGGTAGACGTTCTTGCGACACCGATCCGAGGTTCTCCCTTGACGCCGGTCGGATGTCACTCGATGCCGGCCGGATGTCGTTTGATGATCCTCGGTACTCTCTGGATGAGCCTAGAGCTTCATGGGATGGCTACCTGATTGGAAGAACTTTCCCCAGGATGCCCACTATGCTTTCAGTGGTGGAAGATGATCCTGTGCACGTTATGAGAACTGATGCATACATCCCAGTTGAAGGATCCATGAATGCAACCAATGAAAATGAGATTGTTCCTGGTGGGTCCACCCAAACCAAAGAGTATTACTCTGACTCTAGGAGAAGGAAGAGCCTTGATAGGTCCAATTCCATAAGGAAAACAGCTGCAGCCGTTGTGGCGGAGATGGATGAGTTGAAGTCAGTTTCAAATGCCAAGGTGACTCCTGCAGCTACTGGTGATTACTTGCATAGTGGCCAGACCCAGAAAATGGTTTTTACTGACAGAGAATTGAGGGATTCAAACAACAATTCTACGAGAGATGATTGCTCGGAGACCTTTGAGATGGGTTTTAGAGACACTGCCTCTGTGATTGGGAGTGGTGACCGGAAAGGGTCCAAGAAATCTGGCCGGTGGAGCAAGGCGTGGAACATCTGGAGTTTCTTAAACCGAAGAGGTGGAAACAAGGATGAAGATGATGATAGGTACAGCAGAGCTAATGGGGTTGAGCGTTCGTACTCAGAATCATGGCAAGACTTGAGAGGGAATCGCAATGTTGATGCTAGAGGTGGTTTCAATCCGAAGATGCTCCGAAGCAATAGCAGTGTGAGCTGGAGAAATGCACAGAGCATAGGTGGATCATTTGGTGGCCCTCTGAAGAAGAATAGTGTTCAGCCTAATGGGCAGGGAAAGAAGGGCAAAGATGAGTTTGTACTAGAAAGGAATAGGAGTGCAAGGTATTCTCCTAACCATATAGACAGTGGTCTCTTAAGGTTCTACTTGACGCCACTGAGAGGCAGCCGGAGGAACGGGTCGATGAAGAGCAGGTCGAACCAGGCTCATTCCATAGCAAGAAGCGTACTTCGATTGTACTAAAATTGAAGCTCCATAAGGTGTTCTTCTTTGGTTTTATTTCAGTTAATTTTGCTCCATTTGTTGTGTAAGCAACATTTGCTTATTATTATTGTTATTATGTATTGGTTGGTTGGATAGAACACCCTGCATTTTTCTTTCACAGTGAATAGCTTAGCTTGAATAACAAAATTCTCTGTGTTCCTTATTTCCATATCATTTTCCATAACAAAAAAGGCTGGGACATATGGAGCTACTGATAATATGTTCTGTCTCTAAACTGAAAAAGGTTAGCTGGTTGGTGTATGCATGTAAGGTTTGAAGGCATATTAGAACTGTGGAGGATTTTTAGTTCAAATTTTTGGCATGTTATACACATTTCTGCAAAAGTGGTAACAAGGTGGGCTCATGCCACCTTGTGTTGCTTCTTGTCATAGATTGATTGCTAGTATTTGAGTATAACACTATAGCTAGTGTGCTCAAGTCCCTTTTTCTCTTTGCACCCCTTAATCATACTTTATTACATGTGACTTACTCCAGACAATGGTCCCAACAAAACATCACTTTATCTTTGTCATATCAGAATATCAATGTCCCCTTCCAGCTTGGTATACATAGTAACATGTAGTGTGTGTATCTTTGAACATTTCTTCTATTTATTTATTTATTTATTATAACTTGCTCATTGTCATTGCTTAGATACATTATGGCTGTGTTATGTAGAGTTTGAGCTAAAATTTGAACTTGTGTTGTGTGATGAAGGGATGTGGACGAGGAAGCTGAAGATAGTGGAAAAGGTGTGTAGACATAAGATAGGTGGGGGATACAGAGTAACAAGAAGAAGACAAAGTAGTAGAGAGAATACATAGAAATAAGAGTGCAGAAGGATGGCCCTCCATGTTTGTAAAAGAAGAACAATTTTGCAGATTTGTGTAGGAGCTACTGATTGACTTGAAACTGGGGGAATATTATTGCAAACTGGCATGTTAAGTCAACATCATGTGTTAGCTTGATGTGTTTTTCCTTAATTAATGTAAAGATTTATAATTTGGTATAGAAATTGTAGCAAGCAGTTGCTTCTTAAGTTAATTATCTCTTTCTTTAATATATGTCTCTCCTTTAATTATCTTACTTATTATGCTAAGTTATCCAATGTTTACTTATGAGCCGTCACTTAATGATCTTAACTTGAGTTAAACTAGTTAAATATCATAATAAACTTGTTAATCTAATTATTAGAAGAAATCTTAACTCCACTTAAGAACAACTATTCTCTGAAACTGCATTACTCTATGAGAATTGTGCTTTTGATGAAATACACTTTATACATTAACTGGTATAAGCACAAAATTTGTGATGATATCTTTTGCCATCTTTAATTTATTGGTTTCATCGTATTTTGAACAGTACTTAGATTAGGTGAGTGTCTTCTAGATGGCACGCAATTTCTGGCTACCCTAAAAGTAAAAAACTATTCTCTGAAAGTGCAAATGAATGATACAGAAGAAGATATGTATGTGTAATGTGTGGGTAGCTAGGTCTAATAAACAAACAATAGCATTAGCAAGAAGAATAGGATAGGAATAGGATAGTTCACTGTTTATTCTTTTCTAGGTCAGTCTACAGATATAATCTATTAATCTTATGCGTTACTGTAAGTACAGTTTATATACATATATATTGAAATTGAAATTGAAATTTGAAGTAAAGGAATTGAAATGAAACAGAATTAGTGGAGTGGTCCGTTTAGGCACTAGTTTAGTTAAGGTTGAAGGGAAGGGAGGGCTTTTTAGTGTCTTGGGTTTAGAACCTCGCATTGCCCAACACGGACAAACCCTAGAAATATGAAAATGATTGACACAATTTTAGAGCCTCTTTAATGGAGAATGAGCATTTTATGAAACTTTCCTAGATTTTGATGCTAATAATATATATATATATATATATTTATATTATTTTGTGATTTTTTTTTTTACTCGGCACATATAATATAGTTTTTAAATAAATTCAAGGCTAGTGTCTACGAGGAAGCATTATCTCTTCTAAGTCAGCACGCAGGAACTGAAGCAGAAACAAAGAAGCATCATCCAAGATAGAAAGATCAAGAGGACCCGAGAAAGCATGACCAGCAAGAGTATCTGCCGCCAATCCATATTACCTTCCCTCAGCGTGTGAATAAATCTAGGTCAGGTTGGGTCGGGTTTGGACTTAAGTCTATGGGCTTCACATATATTGAGCCCAAATTTATATGTTTTATTACTCATTATAATGTGTTAAGTATTTACTCAAGTCCTAGATTAAGTCCGAGCTTAGTGCCTTAGTCTATTAGTATACATAATTATAAAATATATATATATATATAAATTACTTTAAATTTTATTTTTGTTTGTTTACAACCAATGACAGATCAATTATAATCCTCCTAAAACCCGATTGCCAAGCCACTTCAAGAGCACACAACATCCCCCATAACTCAGCATTCAACATACTGCCATTTCCCTACCTACGAATGAAGCCCCTTAAGCCATTTCTAAACATGTCATTTAATTGCAAGTGATTGAGTTTTCTTATCAAGTTGTCATTAATTGATATCTAAAAAATTTAAGAGAAGAAACCATTATATTACTATTAATAATATAATTATAGAAATAAACAAAGGTAAAATACAACAATATCGTTTGATTCATATAGTCAACTTCATATAATAATAAAAGATTTTGGTTATTATTATTAATGTCCTATTGGAGTTATTAATACATAGGGTATGTTCTTTCTGCAGAAAGGAAAATGAAAAGGGAATGAGAATGAATTTAATGTGCTTGATTGTAAAATTTGAGAATGGAAATGTTAAAATTATCACTTTACCATTTTTATTAAAATATAAAAAAATTTTAATTATGTCAAATCTAAAGACATAATGAACAATTCATCTTAATCTTTTTCCTCAAAAACTCCCAAAAGCATTCTGATCTCCCATGACACGTGGGTCCCACGTGAAACCACCCTTTTTCTGGAAGTGGATCCTCTAAAGTAATCCTCTACATTTTTTGTGGAGTTATGAGAGAGATAGAAAGAAGGAAAATTGTCTCTTTTTTTAATTCTTCTCTCTCTTAATTTTCTTTCTCTCTATCTCTCTTATAACTCTACCAAGAAATGTAGAGAATTAATGTAGATTTATTTTCCCCTTTTCCTCGTCTTTTTCATAATGCTAGTTTGCCACCGGACGTCCCATAGGACACGTTCATTAGGCAGAAATAGAAATGGAAATGGAATCGGAATGCATTTAATTTGATGTATTTAGTAGTAAAAGTTTGGTAATGGAAATTAGGGATGGCAATCTTACCCGGACCCAACGGGTACCCTGAAAATTTACCCATTGAGTCCGGGTCTGGGTATTGAAAAAATGGGTCTGGGTCCGAGTTTGAGAATTTTAACGGGTAAAAGTCCGAGTCCGGGGACGGGTAAGGGTGTATTCACCCCGGACCCGGACCCGGTGATATAATATATATAAAAATTTTATATAAAAATATATTATATATCATATCAAATTGTGTGTTTTAAGTTTATTTTTCTTAAAATTGAAAATAATTAAATTTATGAATGTGTGTTCAATACTTGTGATTAAAGTACTTGTGATGAAAGTAGCAAATTTTGTAGAAAAAATAGTAAATTTTTCGGGTCCGGGGCCGGCTCTGGGGATCTAAGTATTCGATGGGTCCGGGGACGGGTATCAAATTTCATACCCGGCGGGGACGGGTCCAGGGATGGGGAAAATATTAATTACCGGGGCCGGGGACGGGAATTGCAGTATCCTACCCAGACCCTACCCATTGCCATCCCTAATGGAAATGGAAAGGAAATGTATTAAAATGACCATTTTACCCCTTATATTAAGATAATAAAAAGAAAAGAGAGTTATAATTGTGTCAAATCATGTCAAATCAGAGGGGTATAATAGATATTTTGTATTTTTTTCTTTTTGTTTTTTAAAGTTGATAGAAATGAAAAAGTAAAAAAGTAAATGGGGCCCAATAGACCCACCATTTTCATTGATTTTTTCATTATTATTTCTTGCACGTAAACATGTCCATAGGCTTGCATATTATTGAAACGTTAGAAAAGAAGAAAACTCATTCACTCTAAAATTTTAGTTTTTTTTTTCACAATAAAAATCTTTTATTATTAAAAATTACAAAAACAAAGCTACTCAAATTTAATGGGAACAAGAAGAAGAACTCAAGAAAGACAGGTTTGCACCGAACACGTAAATTAAATTTTAAATAAGATCAAGAATAGAAGTTGTTCAAACTATGAAGGTAAAATCAAATATTCAATTCCATAAGCTAGAGAAATGATAAAAGCTAATGATTGTTGTTGAAGATGAAAGATGATAATGTCCCACTACGATATTGAAGGGTTCAAAACATCAAATATATGCCAATTTCAATTACCAAGTGATCTGGGATTTGTGCTTTTCTCTCTTTTCAAAACAATATATTATAGAGATTAATTATCACCAAGTTAGCCACAAAAGTCAAAAAGCAAGGAGAAATTAAAACATCCCAACAAGTTGCCTCATTGATGAAGAAGATAAAAGAGATATATAATATTATAAAGAAAGCAAATGATGGAACAAAACAGAGGTTCATAAACCAATGGCATGTGAATAATGTCTAACTTTATTAGGCATCTCATCTCAATTTTGTAAGTGGAGAGATGAAGCATTTTGTTTAAGGTATATTGTGCCTCAATTGTCAACGGTTTTACACAGATCTCCATTTTTTTTCACAAGTATTTTTTTATTGGAGGCAATTTTGTTCCAACTAGCTGAGGTCCCATAACGGAATAGAATTCTCCCAACAGAAAATTTTTTATACACAAGACTCAAACCCGATACCTTACTTAAGAAAAATGGAGTAACTACCACTCCAACTAACCATCCGTTGCTTATCTCCATTTTAAATATGAATAATTCATTCCATCCTTTTAAGCATTTGTTAACCTGTTCTTAAAGGGCATGTTATTCAAAAGCAATTGATTTTAAAAACTATCAATATTTTTTTTTAGAACTATCAATATTCAGAAGTTTTTTCAACTTTATTTAATTTGATTCGAATTAACTGAAGATTCCAAGTAAAGAATATACAACTTTCTTATAAGAGGTTTTAACCAATGATCTCTGATTAGTTGATTAAATTTTTATTTTGTTTATAAATTTTAAATTATTAAATGTGATCTACTAATTAATATTATTAAACCAACATTTTGCATTATTTCTATATTGAGTTATTAAATATTCAATTCAAAAAATATATATCAAGTTAATTGGGACAGCTAAACAATACTGATTGAATAGATTAATAGTATTTAAAACGTATTTTTAATCTCAGATCCGCGAAGGATTAGTCCTTGACCTGTCGGGCTGGGGATACCCTCAGAAACAAAACAAAAAACGCGTTTTTAATAAGGTGTAATAACTTAATTAGAGTTATAATATGATTCTCAACTTATTATAGATATTTGAGAGATCAAGAAATATGATTGAGGCAATATTTGTATAATTTCTATATGGAGTTGTTATATATTTGAGTAGTCTTATTCTTCTAAAGTTTTGTAAGACAAGGTTAGTTTGTGATAGAAGAATAAGAAGTGCAAAGTTTTGGATGTTGTTTCCTTGGAAGAAGAAATGTTTCCTCAGTCATACACAAAAAGATAACTCTAAATTGAATTGGGGGTTGTTAAAATGGATCTGGTCCAATAGTGGGGGTTATTTCGGGAAAAAAAAAATTATTTTTGAACTTTTACGTCAATTCATTTTGGGCTCACCTATTACAATGATTTGTAAGCTCACTCCATATGGGGGGTTTTCCTTTTGATAGGTCCATATGGGTTTTCTTTCAGTTGGTCTGCATGTTATTTTTTTTTAAAATATTTTATGCCATTTAGAATATATCATTCTATGTAAATAAATAACCTTTTTGTAAATTAATTTATAATATTTATTCATAATATAATAATAATTTGTCAAATAAAATAAGTTATTTTTTCAAAAAAATACATTAAATTTCTTTTTTAAAGAAAAGTCTATAAGCTAACCCTAACCCAACATTTGGCTCTTTTTTTCCTAAAATAAAAGTTTAGGTGGGGTAAACATCAGCATCCCACCAGAGTCAGAGAAGACCTCCCAACCTCTTTGAAGGTTTATGAAAAAATTTACATACATATCATCCACCAATAAGACTCTTACATCGATAATAAGATTTGAACCCCTGTCCTTGCAAGGTAAGAATCCAAACTTTAACTATATGTAACACTCTTCATTGACAATCTGCGCCTTTTTTGGAGAAGAGTTGAACTAGTATTTTAGGCCTATCCTCTTAATTAAGTGGACCAAGCCCGAATTAATGCACAAAAAGCAAAGTCTTCGGCTATCTGGCCCATTTTAACATCCTAATTGAAAGATATAAAAGTTTACAATTACAAGTGATTGAGTGAGTTATAAGTTAAATGTGCATTAGATACACGCAGATAATTTTCCAGAGAATACGATGGTCGGAAAATTTATTTGAATTATGTGTATATTAATTAATCACTTTATCAATTAAAGATAACTCTTCCTATTTTTCAATTTCTAGGCCTCTAATATTGCAAGCCAACTTTTTCAAAGTAGTAATCCAACTCAAACTAGCTAGTTAGTCTTGTCAAGGAAGTGGTTTTTTTCAGCCTTTGGGATCTATACGACCTTTGCAGAATACAATAAGGGAAATGTGTATGTAAATGTGCAAATATGCTTATATTTTATTGGAAATCATTATCTTGTTGACTAAATTTAGTAAATGTGTATATTTGGACATTCATTTTAGCATTATTTTGGTTTATATATCACTAATTCACTACATAAAAAAATTTTTTTTAGCATTATTTATAAACTATCATTAGCATTGATTATTACGGACATTAAAAAGAATTAGTATCAATCGGTCAGGATGTTAAAGTGCAGATCCGGTAAAGTGCATAATTATAGTATTAACACGAATCTTGATTTTTATTTAATGGTTTAGATAATGCACTTGATTATTAATTATTTTTCTTAAGCAAGTGTTGGGGGTTCGAATCCCACCTTGTGTATGCAGCAACCAATTGGCGCGGCAAACCCTTAAATGGAGCGCAGATCCGCGGAGGATCCTTGCCCTGTCGAACTGGAGGATAATGTACTTGATACATTTTATACATTTTACACTTCATTTAATACCCTGCCCCATTTTGCTTCATCTTCTCTCTCACTCCCCCAAGTCACATAATGCGCAAGGCGAGTGGGATCAGAAGCCGGAAGAAGAAAAGAGCGATTATGGGTTTGAAGAAGCTAAGGGAAGTAGTGAAGATAATAACAGAAATGGTAAAAGGAGTAGTAAGATTGGGGATAGTTTGAAACCAGAGATTATTGGCTTTGGGAAGAGAGGTTTTGATGCAGAGATTGAGATCAACAGTGGAGAGGCAGAGGAGAATTTTGGAAAGGACGAACAAGCTCTAGTTTTATTGATGCCTCTTTTCTGGCTCTGTTTATGCTTAGAACATTAAAATCCAAAGAAGAAGAAGAAGTTGCTTTTTTATGAAACACCTTCTTAACATCATCCCCCAAGTGTATCTTCTGTTAATGTCACCCTATCTTCTTCCTTTTTCATACACCTTCTTAGCCACAACAATGGGGGGTTTTCAAGAAGATGAAGCAAAATGGGAATAGGGTATTGGCTACAAAGGACAAAATAGTAAATTGTCAAAAAAAAAATCCATTTTCAATGAGATTCTTAATAGGAGATAGTATTTAGTATTTGGTATATTTACGTGTTAGGAGAAAACAATGTAATATTAACATCGATTAAGAAAAGGCAGTATAATTTACTTTCAAATTAATTTTAAAATTTTTCAATAACAAATTTAAATTTGACATTTTAATTAATTTATATTTTAAAATCTGAAACTTAAACTCGTAATTTTTCTACAAAAATAGTTTTATTTCAAAAACTACCCTCTGCCCACATTTATCATCTATAAAAGAAAGACACATTTAAAATTAATTTTAAATTTAAAAATCAAATATAGATTTGTAAATTTGAATTTCAAAATTAGATTAAAATAGTTCTAAAAATATTAGATTAAAATTAGAGAGAAAATAGATTATTATGATTTATGAAAGAATTTGCCTAAAAAAATTGACAGAAAAAAATAAAAAAGATAATATTTAAAATAAAAAATGCTTTTGTTTAAATTATGAATTAAATGTGAATTTTAAATTTTAAAATAATTTAATGGAAATAAATGTCAAATTTAAAATTAAAATAAATTTATATTTAAGTTTTAAATATGTTTATACAAAAGACTAATTTTAATATACCTTTAATTAAAAATGTCTATAATATTTAAAATCATAACTTTTAGTATATATACATTTAATGTTTTTAAAATTTAAATAAAATTAAACCTTTAATTCAATGTTGTAAGAATCGAATCGGACAAAGACTCGAATAAATGTTCGGTTTATGGTCTGATCGATTTAACCAGCCAAACTGTCGATTGAATCAGATGACGCAATAAATAATAAACATTAATTATTCTTAATATATAAAATGATATCATTCAAGTTTTAAATTTCAATATACATAATTTTTTTTTGGTTTCCCAAGGTATCCCCCAGCCCAACAGGCCAAGAATTAATCCTCCGCGAATCTGAGCTCCATTTAAGGGTTTGCCGCTGGCCAATTGGTTGCTGCATACACAAGGTGTGATTCGAACCCCCAATACTTGCTTAAACGACCTAGTTAGCTAACCACTAGACTAACCAATCTTGGTTCAATATACATAATTTTGAAGCTTTAAATTACATGACTTTTCAAATTTTTATTTTTAAGACTTGTCAAATTCTGAAAAAATTTGATCAAACCAAGCATGAAATTCTTGATAATCACGACTTCTTAAATTTTAATTTTCAAGACTTTTCTAATTTCTTTTCTAATGTTATTTTTTTCAATTATTTATTTTTTTATGAAAATTATTTATTTTTTTTAAGTAAAGGACAAAAAAAGTTATTGCATATAAAAAAAATTGGACCAGTTGAAAAGTTCAATCCGGTTGACCGGTTGGACCCCAGCTAAATTTTGTCCAACTACAAAATCGGTTTTTTTAAGTCCAACCGACTCGTTTAAGTGCTCAGTTCACGGTTGGACCGGTCGAACCGTCCGGTCCATACAACACTACTTTAATTGTTTATTTTTAGAATTTTAATTTTTATCGAAAAAAAAACTTAGATAAAGTTTCTTATATCTTTAGCGTAAGGTTCCTTCTATCATAGGCTTCATTTATACACTCGTTTCTATTATTGATCATATAAAAAGTACTCTTCTATATCTTCTTTCTATCGTGATTGGTCATAAAAAACTTTTTGCCACATGTCTTATTTATATTGAGGAACCTTACAGCAAAGATATAAGAAATCTTACCTAAGTTTTTTCTTTTTTGAACAAAACTTAAATGTTGTTGCTTATATCTTTGCCATCATCGTTGTTTTTGTCAATCTCACCTTACTTTGAACTTTGTTAAGACACGTTTGGTTAAGTTTATGAAAATTGCATATTTTCAAATGATTTCTTTTCAAATAGAGTTTAAGAAAAAGTGGTGTGAGAGATAAGCAGTTTGTGTTTGGCAAATTGAGTTAAAAAATACTTTTAAAAAACAATTTGTATTTGACAAATTTGTATTGAAGAATGCTTTTGACTATAAAATTATTAAAAATAGTATATGTAAATTTAAGTGGTACTAATATTATTAAATAGATAAATTATTTTTTTAAAAAAATTAAATAGATAAATTATATAAATATTTATTATTGTTAAGTTGTATTATCCAAATAAATATAAAATGATAATTAGTTTATTAATATAATAAAATATTAATGAAAAAATTATTAATTTTAGTTGATATAATTTTTAATAGGCTGCTTCACACATGTGAAGCTTCGCTTTATTTTTATTAAATATATATTAATTTTATTCAAATAAAAATTAATTATAAATATTTATTATTATTATTATCTTCATTAATTAAATAATTTTTTAAAAAAACACAAATAAGATCATAATATAATCGCAATAATATTTACAAACACTTCATACTTTAATTTATATGTCTCAAAATAATTCATATATAAGGATTCTTAAAAAAATTGCATATATGAGGAGATTTTAAGAAGGGGTAAAATGAAAATTTTAAAATATTAGTAAGAGTATTTTTGTCTTAAAATAATTAAATTTTAGCTTCTGCTTTTGCTACTAACCAAAAGCAGAACTCAGAAGCATTTTTTGATAATTTGCCAAACACCTCATTTTAATAAAATAAACACTTTTGTAGTCAAAATAAACTTAGCCAAATAGGCCCTTAGTCTTGTTTTAAGTTTGTTTACTTCATATTTTATTAAAAGAAAACAACCCTAGTGTATGAATAGTTTTCATAGTGCCTGAGTTATCACACCAGAATCCTTGCCGTCGCTGTAACGACCACCTCAAACCATGTCGTGGTTGTTGCTCTACTGATGCCATCTGAGTTATCACACCAGAATCCGATACCTTTGCCTTGGAACACATGTCGTATCCAGTCCCTTGGCCGCCCCGGCGGCGGCATCACCTTCAAATGGGTACAATCCACCTTGTAAAGCTTTCAACCCACCCAAGAAAGGAAATTGTTATGTTTGTGACCCAACAACCATTCTCTTTGATTCTTGCTGTTGGTAGACCAGTAGAGCATGAATTTTATTTGAAAACAATGGGGATCTGTTTTTTAACAAAAAAGAAAATTAAATTTAAGAAATGAATATGTTAACAGAAGGATAACATAATTAGTTAAGGGAGGAAGTTGAAATTGAAAAACAAATGTCACAGTCCTATTTTGATAGAAAAAATCTGATAGCAAAGATATAAGCAATATCACCTAAGTGAAGACGAATATTAACTTAAGATATTTTATTTATATTTGGCCAAATTACTCTTTTGGTCCTCAATGTTTGCACGGAGTTTAATATTGATCCTCAACGTTTTAAAAAGTTATTTTAGGTCCTCAACGTTTTTTTTGGGTCAAAACTGATCCTTTAGCATAACATTCGCCTGGTTTTGCCATTAAATGCTGACGTAGAAGGCGTATGTGGCACACCCTCTCTCCTACGTATCATATTTAAATGACACGGCACCCTTTCTCGCTTTAACTCAGTAAAACGACGCCATTTTGATTCATTTAAATGTTTTGGTCAAAATATATATGATGTAATGACAATATGATATGATCGTTTGCAATTAGGCCTTAGGGAGTTAGGACTTTGGGTTTTGTCATTCAACAATGCACCGCCCAAAACCCAAACCAATTCAGCATGTGAACTGCCCTAACTTTGTACTACAAAATAAAAGGTGTTACCGTCACCAAATTAACGAAACTCAGTAACTAGATATATAAATTGGCATCAAATTTAACATTAGAGACTACATGGACATTTATATTTGTATTTGTCATTAATTATTTAGATGAATTTATAGAGTGAATGGTAAAATGACTTGCAAATTAAAAGTTAAGGGGCTAAATTGAAAGAGACCCTATAATTTGAGGACAAAAAATACTTTTGCCGTAAGGTTATTAACAAATGACATCATTGACTATAAGTGCTCTTTTTTCTGTGGTGGATGTGTAGTTGGTAAATGTGATATACTTTCACTACAAGAAAAAAATAAGTATTTTTTTTTTGGTTTCTCAAGGTATTCCCTAGCCCGACAGGCCAAGGACTAATCCTCCGCAGATCTGAGCTCCATTTAAGGGTTTGCTGCTGGCCAATTGTTTGCTGCATACACAAGGTGGGATTCGAACCCCCAACACTTACTTAAGCGACCTAGTTAGCTAACCACTAGACCTACCAAGCTTGGTTAAAAATAAGTATTTTTAATAACATACATTTCAACGGCCAATTAATTGATGAAATACTTTTTTCAACTGGTACTGTCAAAACGGGCTCAAACCCGGCCCGCCCGCTAAATGGACGGTCTTCGACACTGAAAAATAGGCCCGTTTTGTTTAAGCCCGCGGGCTGGCCCATTAAAAATTTAAAAAATAAAAAATTAATATTTATTTGTTTAAAATATGTATAAATATATATGTTTTATGTAATTTTATTTGTTAAATAACAATTTTATTCTAATAATGTGTATAAATAATTTAAATAATAATTAAAATTAATAAAATATTAATTTAAAATAAAAAATACTAATTTTTAAGTAAATATATAATTTTATAATTATTTAAAAAAATATATTTTAAAAAATATAAAAAGCAGCCCGCGGGCTAACCCGTTTAGCCCGCGAGCCAATATAGACGGGCTTGGGCATCACTTCCTAAGCCCGCCAAGTAAACGAGCTGGCCCGCCCCGGCCTGTTTAATGCCGCCCATCACGGGCCAGCCCGTTTTGACACTACTATTTTCAACAATGATATTTTGGCCTTCTTAATAAGTGGTTATTAAAAGACAATAATAATATTTTTCAACGATCAATGGTTGTCGATAATTTTTTTACAATACTTTTCTTTTCTCAACAGTGTTTTCTTCTGCGTCCATCGTCGACAAATATATTGTCAAAAATATGGAATTAGTCGGACGAAAATGCTTCATTTTGTTTTTATTCTTGGATTAAGGTATCCACCAGAGCGAGGATGATGACTAATCCCTCAAACATTGCAAGGCCCATTGTTAGGGTGAGTCTACCATCAAATGATGGTCCATTCCCAAGCGACGATAGTTAAGAGAACATTGATAGAGTCTCCCATATTGTTGTCACACCATGTTGGTTGAAAAATCTTGATTTTATCAAACACTTGGTGAAAAAAATGGGGGATTTGTATAAGAAATCTAGTTTTAGTGGAGAAAAAAATTTTCTAATGGTCACGTGCGACATCCGTTAATTTTTTAACAGAAATCAAGCAGAGAACACGAAAGTGTTAACGGCATTGACCACATATGACTTGATTGAAAAAATTTGAACCACAAGGTTGTTAAATTTAAAGTAAACAACAGGGCATGTAGAAAAGTTATCTAAAGAGATTTTGAAAATAATCCCCCTTGTGTCACCCACAAGTCACAACTATATTTTGTTGGCTAAATTTGGAAAATTGAAATAATCACCATTTATCTTGATGTCTTTTTTTATGGTTTCTCACCCGGTGTCCGAAGCACTGCCTCGACTAATCCAAACTCGACCCGCGTCGCACATTTGGCTATGGTGAGAGAGTCTCCCAACGGTGATAGATACATTCACAAGGTCTCGAGTATGGGACCTTCCCACTTTGGAATTTCAGCTTGAAACCTAGGTCCAATGGGAATAGATGGTCTTTTAGGACCTTCCCACTTTGGAATTTCAGCTTGAAACCTAGGTCCAATGGGAATAACTGGTCTTGTAAAAGAATGATTACCTCCACTAGAAAGTAAATACATTTGTGCTTGTTTGTGCTTCTTGTCTTCCTTGTTTGCTCTTGATGAATGGAAAGTCTTCATTTGACCTTCCAAAATTACCCATGTCTTCAATATATCTAGAAGTTCTATGTTGGGTTTCACTTGAAGAAACTGCTTAGTATTTTGAGTATAGTCATCACTACCACCCACCAAGTGTTTCTCTTTCACTTGGTTTGACATTTTAGTAAACTCAATAGAGTCTAGAAGAGAAATATATTGCTTAGAAAAATGGCACTTTTCTCTATCAATGGAAGAAGGGAAAGAGTTATTCCCTTCCTTTTTCAAAGAAGATTGGAATCTTCTCTTTTTGAAGGGATTTTGGTAAGTAGATTTCTCTCTACTTAGTCCAAAAGGGACACTAGACTCGCCTTCACTAAGGAACTCCTTTAGATCCCTCTTCATCTGAAAAATATAAGCAAAATCTTGATACTATTCATATTGTAATGAAACAATTAACACCCTTTGAGAATGCTGTGATCTTTTACCCAAAAAAAAGTCCTACATTTATGCTTGATTAGATTGTTTCAGGATACATTGTGTTAAATTGTACAAGTTACAGTTGTTTTTGGGAATATCATCCTAAAGATTACATTTCAAGAATCAAAGCATCATGCTTGTTACAAATTTAAAAATGGGAAAAATAAACTATATTTTACCAATTCTAAACACACTTTAAGCATAGTAAATTTTAGAAAATCACAGCATTCTCAAAGGACCTTCAGATATAGATTGCTTAATTTGACTCAAAATGGATGGGCATACCTTGGGATATTTGTCACTCTTCAGCATAAGAGATTTGCGAATTTTGAGCATTTCTTGTTGAAGCCTCTGAGTTGAATCTTGGGAAGACTCCATATTGCAAGGATCCAAAGCAAGGCCTTTCAACCTAATTAGAAACTCTTGGTTAAATAAGTTAGAAGGAAGTTTTACTTGTCTTGTTGAACTCCCTTTAGGCAAAGTAGCATTCTCTTGAATGATCTGCTTCTTATGTTTATCACTATGTAGCGCCCTTCCCATTTAGTTTTATATAACTGAAACAAAACATCATCAAGATGAAGATGAAGGCCATGCACATGTGTTTGTCTCATGCCATAAATTGTGCAAGTAAACATCATTATCATGTACAAAAGTAAATTTAGTTTCAAAGTAAGTTGTAAATTATCTTTAGCGTTTGTTATGATCGAGGCTAAATGACTTTTCATATTAGACAATGTTTTGATCCGTTGAAGAAAAAGAGAAGAAAAATTAGAACTTAACTTGACTTTACATGTTTAGATTAAATATTAAGGAGGAGAACATGAGCCTAAGAAGGGAGGGGAAGGGAAGATAAGAGAAGTAGAATATCTTCCTCTTATTTGAGAAAATAGAAATACAAAGGGGAAATAATGGAGGATTCATTTTTAATCCTCCATTATCTCTATCCTTTGCAATTTTATAGTACCTTAATTTGGAGTATTATGGAAGATACCAAATTAGGGGGGGGGGGGGAGAGGAGATTAATCTTCCATTCTTTTCCCTTTCTCTCCCTTCCAATGCCATTCCCTTCTCCACCTAATTGCGAAGCATACCTTCACCACAAGAAAAACGAATATTTCAACGATCTATATTTAGATCGACACTATTTTTTTCTTCTAGAAAAGGTTTTTGTTTTCAACAATTAATTTTGGTTGTTAGAAAAATTATTTTTTATAACAATTAAATTTTAGCCGTCATAATAATTAGCTGTCAGAATAACTACGTTTAATAACAGATCGAATTCTAAGACACCAAATTGAGAAGGAGAATACAGAAGTTACCAAATTGAGAAAACCATATATATATATATATATATATATATATATATATATATGAGGTATTAAAGTGATGTTTTAATCCATTCTTATGGCTACCTGTTGTTTCTAAGTAAGGGTATGTTTGAATTGAGGATTAAGGAGGAAAGAAGAGAAGTGACATATCTTTCTCTTATTTAGAAAGTTGAGAATTGGAGGGTAAAATAATGGAAGATTAATCGTTAATCCTTCATTATCCTTCTCCTTCACAAATTATAGGATACCCCAAGGGTTTGTTTGGCAATCAAGAAGGGAAGGGAAGGGGAGTGATTAGTGGAGAAGGGAAGGGAGGGGAAGAAAAGGTTAACCTTCTATATGTCTTCCCTATGTTTGGATATTGACACCTCCTCCAAAATACCCCAATTTGGGTTATCATGAATTTGTGAAGGGGAAGGATAATGGATTGATCTTCCATCATCTTTCCCTTCAATTTCATCTTTCCAAACATGAAGAAGATATCTTGAATCTCTCACATCCCTTTTTTTTTTGATAGAATGAATCTCTCACATCCCCTTCCCTTCTCCTCCTTAATCCCCAATCCAAACATAGCACAAATTAAGGTATTTTGAAAGAGCTACCAACATCCAGACAAAGGGGAAAGTAAGAGAAGATTAATCTCCCCTTCCCTTCCCTTCTCCTTCAATCTCTATCCTTCTCTCCCCCTCCTAATTATCAAGGGGTTGTTTGAAAATTAAGAGGGGGAAAGGAGTAATTAAAGGAGAAGGGAGGGGAATGGAAGGTTAACCATTCATATGTCTTCCCCTTGTTCGAGTGTTGATACCTCCTCTAAAATACCCCAATTTGAGGTATTTGGGAATGATAATGAAAGATTAAAAATTGATCTTCCACATTATCTTCCCCTCCAATTTTCATCTTCCCAAAGATATCTTGCAAGTCTTTCCTTCCCTTCCCTTCTCTTCTCCTTAATCCCCAATCCAAATATACACTAAGGGTATGTTTGGGAATTAAGAGGGGAGGGAAAGGGAAGGGGAGAGATTAAGGGAGGGGAATGGAAGGTTAACTTTCCATATGTCCTCCCCTTGTTTGGGTGTTGATATCTCCTACAAAATATTCCAATTTGGGGTATATTGAATTTGTGAAGGAGAAGGATAATGGAGGATTAAGGCTTGATCTTCCATTATCTTCTCCTCCAATTTTCATCTTCCCAAACAAAGGGAAGATATCTTGAAAGTCTCTCATTCCCTTCCATTCTCCTCCTTTATCCCCAATCCAAAGGGTATGTTTGGTAATGAGAAGGGGGAGGGAAAGAAAGTGATTAGAGGAGAAGAGAAGGAAAGATTAACCTTCTATATGTTCTGTCCTTGTTTAGGTGTTGATAGCTCCTCCAAAATATCCCAATTATTTAGAGTATCTTGAATTTGTGAAGGAGAATGATGATGATTAATCTTCTATTATCTTGCCCTCAAATTCTCAACTTTCCAAACAAAGAGAAGATATCTTAATTATCTCCTCTCCTCTTCCCTTCTCCTCCTTAATTCTCAATCCAAACATAACTAAGGTTATTTCTGTGCAATTCTCTTCAATCGCAGCAATTCTATCTCTCACAACCTATGAAGCATAGATACTGACATGGACACGGGATACGACACGGACACCTCGACACTCCGATTCTCTTAAAATTATAGGTCACGACATGGCATATATATATATATATATATATATATATATATATATATATTAATTTCAAGAGGACACAAAATATTTATAAATATTGATAAAAGCTTCAAAAATTACAATATTCATGATGTCATATATATTAAGAGAGTATATATATATGTATACCTTGAAGAGAAAAGTAGAGACAGAGTGTCGCAGGCGTGTCGCACGTGTGTCAGCGTATCGGACACACGAACATGTGTCCGACACGCGAACATGTGTCCGACACGCCATAGAACTGGCGTGTGCATGCTTCTTAGCTCACAAGAGTTTTCGTCTCTTTCTTGACTCAAATTTCGCAAAAGGGATTGTCAAATATGATAAATTTAGCAACTCTTTCCTAGTTTTAGTTTGTTTTTCCTATCTTTTTTCTTTGTTTTACCAAACCAATAAGTCAGATCTTTAGTCCTGCAAGTTTGGTTGTAGTTTTATCAAGATCTATTTATGATTTTAGTCTCACATTGTGAAAGATTTTGTTTTAATTACTAGATCGACTCAGATCTGAGCATATATACTAGAAAGCTTTCAATCTTTTATCAAATTGATAGAGGAGATTATGATATCTACATCTGTAGAGAACATAACTCTATGTAAAAAGTGTAAAGGTAAATATTTTGTAGGTAACACAAGATCAATACAAATTTTCATCCTACTTCTTTCATGCTGGGGATCGGCTAATTGATCATCATCAACAATAATAATAAGAAACAGCTTTTTTAGATGGAATCGGCCAGTATTGATCAATAACATAAACAAGAAATAAAGTTTTTCACACAAGATTGCTAATTTCAGACATGGAAGACATAATCAACTAAGAACATAAAATTAGAAAAGGGAAAAGAGAGGCATACCTTTTGATTTCGTTGTGCGCTTGATAATTAGGTTTACAGGCGGCCCTTGGTGTGTTTCAATGGGGGTGGGGGTGGGGTGAAGAGAGCTGAGTATTTATAAACTTTTTTTTTTATTATTATTTATAAAGGATAAATTTAAATTTTCTAAAGTTTATCTTTAAGGGTATTGAATATTGATATAGAAAATTAGATAGTTTTGACACATAATTTTTTTTTTGGTAAGGTTGACACATAAATTTTTAATCATGAAATTTGTATTGCGATATGCGTTAAAATTTAAAAAAAAAAATTTAAGATATGATAAATTTTGAGATAAATTTAACTATTAAAATTAATGGGCCAAAGCTATCAAATCTCCATATCATTACCCTATCTTTAACTTGTATATATTCTCAATTAAATATCTATATAATATGATTGTTGGATCTTTTGATTATTTCTCGCAAAATAATTATTTAAATAATTAATAAAGAAAATACAAGTATGTGATGTGAGAAAATAATGAAAAAGAAAAAATAGAGAGGGATATACATTGAAAAAGAGGTAATGATAATTATCAAAAGAATGATATAGAAAATAACTTTTTTTAATTTATGTTAAATACTAATAATAATAATTTTATATATATGTTAAAAAAAACATAGCAAACATGTACGTGTGTGTATATATATATATGTTTGATATCATTTAGATTTTGGATAGAATACCAATAAAAAAGATATGATAAGATATAGGTAATCAAATATAATTATTTATCAAGTATTTAGTGGATGCCAATAATAACATCAAATATTTTATTTTATTTAGTAACCAAATATATAATATTGAATAAAATTATATTATTAAATCAAATTTCATTCTTTTAATTTAGTTAATGTGTTATTAAAATTGTTATTTCTAATTTTAGTATATGGCAATTATTGGGATTTTTAACAGTAAAATATTTTTTATATAATTTTATGATATTTGATGAATTTTGTATTTGGGAAATGGATTAGATTTAACTAAAACTTTTTATATATTATGAGATTTTTTAATAACATGTATAAAAAATATTTGTTTTACTTTTTTTCTTTTGTAAAAGAGTTGGGATATGAGAGAGTGAAGATAATTTCTCGCTTAAATATAAAATTAAAACTTTAAAAATGTGTTTCTTTTCTATTTTCCTCCTTTCTTTTTATAAAAGAAAAAGTAAATTAAATACTTTTAAGAAATCTTGGGGTCAACATTGAAGTGGGCTCAATTATAAAAAAAAACATTGAAGTGGGCTCAAGTCTTTTCCTGACTTTTTTCATTTCTCGTGGTCTTTTGTTCACCAATTTCTATTATTTTTATTTATAAGTAAATTATTCAAATTTCACAGTAAATGACATTTGAAAACTTAAAGGTCATGTATCACTTTCAAAAGGGAGGTGAAAGGGAAGTTAAGGTTAAAGTATGTTGGTATGTTTTGAGAAGTGAAGAGGTGAGGTTGAACTTTCTAGTTGAGAGGGAAGCTTGTTGCCATGAAAATTGATAGGGAAGTGGAGAGAAGGTGAGGTGAGGTGAGGTTTGGTTTAAAGATCAAAATACTCTTAAAAAATTTGTGGCTTTTAGAAAAGTAAGGGCAAAAAAAGTATTTCATACTTTTATCTTCTATTTCCCTATCTTCTTCCCACCCTACCAAACAATATTACGTTTACATTCCACTTCCATTTCCCTACATAACAAACATACTTTTTATCACTTACTTCCACTTCTCGCTAAAACACTCACCGAATACCAAACGCTACCAAATAATTTCCTTCTCTCCAACAAGTAGTTAGTTGAAGTACCAACTGAAGTATTCATTACTTGAAAACAAAGTTTTGAATTTAAATTTCGTGTTTTTTTTAAACAAGAAATATATATTATCATAAATCAAATCCCAATAAATCTTCTTGTACAATAGACAAATCAGAATTTGGGAAAGAATCGAAACATATAACAAAAACAGGGTTATGACAGTGCTTGGCTATATAATGAGCAAGTCTATTATCATCTCTGTATGTATGACTCAATTGAAAATACTGAAAAGAATGAGAGAGATTTTTACAATCCTTCGTAATCAAGTGGAGAGTAGAAACATTTGAACCATCATTTTAAATATTAACTAAAGATAAACAAGCAAGGGTTTCGACCCTGCTTGTTTAAATGGCCGAAACCACATCTGACATTTTTATTTTAATTATCTTTTGGTAACTTTTTGAGCAGATGGCTGAATGGTAAGTTATAAGTAGGGGTCCATACGGGGAATTAATTTTTTTGGAGGGTCCATATTGATCCATTAGCCTAATAAAATTCATCATATTCACATATGGCAGCAATCTTAATTACCCAGACTTGGATGATTTTGCTGATATGAAATTCATCATATATATATATATATATATTCACAATGAATAAACGCAGTAAAAAAGATGAACTCATTTCTTTCCTTCCTCTCCTTGTTCTTGTTGAAATTCTTTGGTTTCCTCTCTTGTCTTGGTTTCTGAAGACATTTTTTGTTCATAGACGAACTGAGAAACTAAAGCCAGAAGAATAGCTCCAAGAATTGCAACTTTTCTCCAATCAGTGTTTGAGGTTAAGACAACAGAATCTACTACTCCAAAGGAAAGAAGGCCAATGAAGAACAAGTAAAGGTTCTTCCTGGTTTCGCTGCCTGAAGCTTCTTCTTTGGTCACATCTTTGATCTTTTGTGCTTCTTCTTTGGCCTTTTCTTTATCAACAACAGGTGCTTTCTGCCTTAGACTCTTGAAGAACAACCCTTCGTTTCTGTCATCTTCCATTTGATCTTCAAACTTGGTTACTTTGTTTTCATTCTCCTCAATCTCCTGTCTGCTCAGTTCTGCAAATTCCTCAAACTCTTGCATCTGGCTCTCTAGGTTTGCTGTTATCTGTAAATCATCAACAAGTATTATAATAAGAGTATATTA
This sequence comes from Senna tora, assembly GCA_014851425.1. NCBI lineage: Eukaryota > Viridiplantae > Streptophyta > Magnoliopsida > Fabales > Fabaceae > Senna > Senna tora. The sequence continues at coordinate 5,865,904 of CM026265.1, read as the reverse complement.
CACTAACTTCCCCTCCAATTTAATTGTACTAACTTATTTTGATTTTGTTACAAATAAGTCGCAACTCGCAGGAACTTTTTTTTTAGACCAAGGTATTTACTGATGAGTACAGTGACTAATCCCCGCACCTCGAAGGGTGGGACAGCTGACCCAAGGATTTAAAGTTGCTCCATACCCAAGACAGGAATCGAACCCTGACACTTAATTAAAGATAAATGAATCCCTTCCACTCAACAACACCCCTCAATCGCAAGATTTCTAAAGTTTGGAAGTACGGAGAAAAGCATGACTTTATGGCATTTGCCATTAAAAAATATAAAATAAAAAACTCACTTTTTGGGATCCTTTAAAGGCCAAGTTACAAATGATATATGAAGTTTTAACTTTTATGGACTAAAACTATTATTATTTAACATTGCATGATATTTTAGTTTTGTCATTTATTTTTTTTGTAAGTTTATCTTTTATTTTTACTAACTAATGCAATTGTTCCTTTTACCATTATGTTGTCATGTATGTTACAATAATAGTTATATATGGTTTTCACATGAAGTTATTATTGACATAATATAATGAGTTTAGTAATGAGACCAAAAGTGTTTCATAAAATTTTTCTAATTGCCAAATGGACTGAAATTTGTAAAATTTATTATTTTATTTGTGTATTTCTCTTTTTTTTTTTATAAAGTTTTCTTAACAAATAGATGTTTTTAGATTTAAAATATGTTATACTCCTATCTAAATTTACAAATCATTTATGTCGAAAATATTTAATTCTTTCATTATATTGTTAAAAGAATCTATCGCCCTAAAAACTTTATATATCACTACGGATACGAAAGAAGTACAATAATAATAACTTCGTTAACAACATAATATATTACAAATAAAATTAAATGATTTTATATTTTTTGAGTTAAATAATGTTTTCAAATTATTTTTTAATAATTTAAAATAGAGCTATTTAATTTATGGCAAAAGTACCTTTCCTAACCTCAACGTTTGGGGGTCCTGTCAGTTTCGACCCTAACGTTTTTTCACTGTCAATTGTACCCCTAACGTTTTACGTTTCTGCCAATGTCACCCTTTTCACTAAAACCGTCAAATATTTAACATTTTTTGCTGACGTGGCATCTTATGTGGCAAAACGTTTCTTTTTTCTGTCAATTGTAACCCTAACGTTTTACATTTCTGCCAATGTCACCCTTTTCACTAACACCATCAAATATTTAATAATTTTTGTTTACGTGGCATCCTATGTGGCAAAAATATCTGACTTGGTATATTTTTTTTCCACATCAGATTTCCTACTCATCTTTTCCCATCAAAGTTGTGTGGTTTTGACCTCGGCCTATTCCTTCTAAAATATAACTCAAACGCACGCGCTATTTTGCTCATAAAAACATCGGAGACGTTATCCATTCTCTATTTTAGGGTAACGTCTCCGACACAAAGTAGAGAATGGATAACGTCTCCAACAAAGTAGAGAATGGATAACGTCTCCGATGTTTTTATGAGCAAAATAATGCGTGCGTTTGAGTTATATTTTAAAAAGAATAGGCCGAAGTCAAAACGACACAACTTTGATGGGAAAAAGATGAGTAGGAAATCTGATGATGTGGAAAAAAAATATACCAAGTCAGATATTTTTGTCACATAGGATGCCACGTAAGCAAAAATTATCAAATATTTGATGGTGTTTGTAAAAAGGGTGACATTGGCAGAAATGTAAAACGTTAGGGTTACAATTGACAGAAAAAAGAAACGTTTTGCCACATAGGATGCCACGTCAACAAAAAATGTTAAATATTCGACAGTGTTAGTAAAAAGGGTGACATTGGCAGAAACGTAAAACGTTAGGGGTACAATTGACAGTGAAAAAACGTTAGGGTCGAAACTGACAGGACCCCCAAACGTTAGGGTTAAAAAAGGTACTTTTTGCCTTAATTTATTGTAAGTTACCTAAGTCATCATACAAGTATTAGACGTGTTCATATATATGTTAGGAAATAGCATGATCCACAAAATTTGAATAACAATTATGAATGAGAAGAATTTAGAATTTGTAGAGTAAATTGTGTAGTTAGTTAAGGATGATGCAAATTTGAAGAGCAAATTGTGTAGGTGAAGAAGGAAGTGGAATCATACTCTTTCACCCGCTTCATCTAATCCTTTGAGGGCATCTTCTCCAATCTTATCGAACTCAGCAATAGCTTCCTCGCCGAATTGGGTCAAATACGCAGATCTCTCATCCAGATAATCTGTGAGCCGAACTTTCTGAGCCTGAAGCATCGCGATTCTCGCTAGCAGCTCTTGGCTTCGAGCGTCTCCTTCAGGTGCCGGAGATTGGGGATCGGAATCGCCGGACTTGCAGAAGCACGGAATCGCGATTTTCGCGGTGAGAAATCTCGCGCAGTACGCAGTAGTATTGTCCTTTATAGGGCTGAAGGAATGGTGAATCGCCTTGACGCCAATCATGATTCAGGTATAGATGTGTGTGTTTTTGTGTTTGGATGGTGGGAAAATAGAGAGAAAATGGGAGAGAAGGGTTTTGGGAAATGGAGGAAAGTATTATGGTTTATGAACCTCTCGTTCTTGTACATTATCTGTATATTGTTGTTTGTACTTTTGTAGACAAGGATGGATTGGAGATAATTCACTGACAAAAATAAAAAAAGATGAGGATATATATATATATATATATATATATATATATATATATATTATTTTAGTATTCAATATTTACATGAAGTTTAATGTTGGTCCTTAAAAATAAAAAATTTTTTGTCGGTTTTGGTTCTCGAGCGTAACACTGTTAACTTTTTGTTGTTAAGTGATGACATGTCATGCTTATGTAGCACACTCTCTCTCTTACGTGTCATATTTTAATGACGTGGCATGACACATCACTGCCATGTCACCTCAGATGATGATGATAATGATGATGATAAAGGAGAGAAGATGATGATGTGGCAATGTGGGGTGATATGGCAGTGATGTGTCATGCCACATTATTAAAATATGACATGTAGGAGAGAGGATGTGTCACATAAGCATGCCACGTCATCATTTGACAGCAAAAAGTTAACGGTATTACGCTCGAGGACCAAAATCGACAAAAAAAAATTTTGAGAACCAACATTAAACTTTTGAAAGACCAATATTAAATTTTAACTTTTTGTCTTTGCTTGAAATTTTGAAACCGAAATTATGGGAAAGTGCAGTTTAGCCGATCCAATTTCTCCAAAAGTCCTGGGGAAGCTACTCAACCATTCACAAGTAGCAAACTTGGTTAAAGTTTAAGTTCTTATCCCAGATTAATGTTCAAAAAGAGCTTAATTGATGGGTAATAATATGTAAATTTTTAAAGAGGTTGAGATTGGGAGTCTTTTCTACCCTGATAAAATAGTGTTGCTAGCTCTTATTTAAACTTTTTCTCACAAAAAAAAAAATAAAAACTATGCATGACTGGTGGAATATTGTAATTATTTTTTTTTTCACAAAAACTTTTAATATGAAATCTTTATTGAAATGAAACTCATAAAAAATAATTAATATAAAGTTATTTAAAAATAAAAAATGTTGACTACAATTTTTATTTTTATTTTTGTTAATGCTCTATGTAATGAAACAAATATTTTCTATAGTTGTAACAAACAAAAAAACACTATCAAAGATAGGGTTGACTTCGAACTTCGAAGACAAAGCTTGGCATTTTCTCTCTCTCGTATACAAATGGAAAAATGCCCATAAGAGTGAGCCAATTTAATTCCATCAAATTCTTTTTCTTTCTTTTTTTATAAAAATTCCATCAAATTCTTAACCAAACAGATTCAACTAAAATCCATAAAAAAATCTATTGATTAGTTAAATTATAATTGGTTTGGATTGAATCAAACGAAATTAAAAAAAAATTGAATGACTTTTTTAATCGTCCAATTAGATCAATTCAATTGAATAATAAGACCAAATCAATTCAATCTAATACTATCCTTATGTATAAAGACATAATTGCATGTGTCTATGTCCAATTAGATCAATTCAATTGAATAATAAGACCAAATCAATCCAATCTAATACTATCCTTATGTATAAAGACATAATTGCATGTGTCTATATACAAATAATATATAGAATTATAGATGGAATCCAAAGCGACTTGAACAAACCTTCCCTAAAATATTAGTCATTAAAAAAGAAGAATTAGACCACTTAAATATTCCATCAAGCATCTTATACTACTCAATGTGATACTTAAATTAACTTATACTACCCTAAGAACATCTTAAACTATCTCCATCCCCTCGTGTACACACACTAATAATTATTAATAAATTCATTGATATACAATAAAGACTTCTACAACAAATAAGATAATTATTTCCAAATCTCTATTCATCAAGTCTCAAAAAGCCAATAATAATGTCTCATTGCTTATGTCCAGCCACGTTCTTATATTTATACCTCTTGGCAACCCAGACATATACAACGAAGTTAAGGAAGCTAAGAATGGACAAGAGCCAGTAGAAATAATCAAGATTTCCCCTATTCAGATTGTCTGGAATCCAACCAAGTTTGCCATGCCTTGTGGTGACCTTAGTCACTATAGTCACAAGAAGAGTGCTCAAGTAATTCCCTAATGCCATAGTTGTGAGTGAAAGAGCTGAGCACAAGCTTCTCATGGCATCAGGTGCTTCACCATAGAAAAACTCCAGCTGCCCTATATTTGCAAAAACCTCGGCACATCCAACTAGAAAATATTGCGGAACTTGCCAGAAGATCGTCATGGGGATGTACTCCCGGTCGTAGTAATTGTTTCTACGAACTATGCCGAGACGAACAACCTCTAGAATCCCGGCAACTATCATGGAGAAAATGGAGATGACAAGGCCGATACCGATTCGTTGAAGCTGCGTGAAGCCTCGTTCGTGGCCGGTGAACTTTCTTGCATAGGGGACGATCATGAGGTCGTATACCGGAGCCCAGAAGATAACGCTCAGAGTGTCGAAAAGAGAGAGGGATGCCGATGGGATTTTGAAGTTAGGGCCAATATGTTGGTCCATTGTGTTGCCTTGTAAAACAAACATGGTATTCATTTGGCTGTATACAGTTGCAAACACAATCAGTAATGCCCATACCGGTAACAAGCGAATTATGGCCTTCAGTTCCTCTACTTGTGTCACTGTGCAGAGTCTCCATGGACTTGGTGATCCCTTAAGTGTGTCAGATTGAATTTCTACCGAAGCCTTGTCCAAAAACCTAAAATCAAAAACTTCTTATAAGAAAAACATAATATATCAAGACTAAACTGGACAATAATTTGATTCTTGAATTGTTGAAGACTTACTTACAAGTTAGTACCTGGAATAAGTGACCTAAGGATGCCTAGAGGACAACATGAAATGAATTTGTTCTTTTCAGGAACTCATTCACCTATTAATTTTCCAGGAATGGAGCTAAATAGACTTAATCAGAAGGTGAGATTTGGAGCAACAGTAAGATTATGGACCTATGGTAACGTGACCTCGATATCAAGGGTTTAACTTCTAGAAATAGTCTCTCTGATTGCAGGGATAAGGCTGCATACATCCTAAAACTTTCCTAGACTCCACCTAGTGGTAGTCTCATGCACTGCTCACCCCCTCTTTTTTATCATGACCGAATTGAAAGTTGACCCAAGTATCAAAAAGTGTAGGATGCAATATGCTAATAGAAAAAGTACGTGTGCACATTCTTTTAATTGCCTAATCCATTTGAATCCTTTGATTATACAGGAAGTCATTTGCCAACCATAAGAGGGAAATAATCATACAGCAATATGTTTATGCTATTTTTTTCTCCACTCTAAGTATGTATCATACACAGTTAAAATTTAAAAAGAATATTTATATTATATTTAAATATTTAATTAATTATTTATATTAATAAATTAATGTTTATTTAGTATTAAGAGATTTCAATTGTACCACTGGCATTTAAGAAGATAATATAGAAACTTGGCTTAGGTAACTCACTTGATGTTATTTGTGTGATCAAGCTTGCGACTTCCTTTGATGTTTGATTCCATATCTGCAGTCTCATAAAGAAAAGACTTATCAGCAGGCACTTGCACCCTAAGTTTCCTACACGCTGCAACGATAACTTGACAAATCCTCGTAAGGGGACTCCCTCCGGGTATTTGAAGTCTGTACAGCCTACTTCCACAGAAGAAAAATATAATCGCAATGATCATGGCAACCGCTGGGACTCCAAAACCCCATCCCCATCCCACATTCATTTGAATCCAAACCAGAAAAGAGGAAGCAATGAGTGCACCAATGTTGATTGAGAAGTAAAACCAATTGAAGAAGGAACTCTTCTTTTTCCTCTCTTTCTCATCGGTTTCGTCAAATTGGTCTGCGCCAAATGATGAGACGCATGGTTTGATACCTCCAGTTCCAAGAGCAATCAAGTAAAGTGCTATAAAGCAAGCTGCTGTTTGTCCTGATGTTGGATGGCAACTGCCATCATTACATGACGGTTTCAGTCCGGGGGCAATTGCTGATAGTGTTAAGAGTACCATCCCCTGCAAGATAAATATACATCTTCCATTAAAGGTAATTAGATTTTTTATGACATCATGAAACTAAATATATAATATAATTTTCATATTGAATACATTTAGAGCCCGTTTGGGAAAGCTTCTCGCTTATTTTATTTCAAAAGCACTTACTTTAGAATTCTAAGGTGTTTGGGACCATCAAAAGCTCTTTTGGGTGGTAGCAAAAGCAATTTTTTATCTTCAGAGAAAAATTTAGAAGCTAGAGTATCTTTTTACAAACTTCCTAAACACAAACTGCTTCTCATCTACTTATAAAAGTATTTTACAACTAAATTCCTCAAACACAAACTGTTTAACAATGAAGAATAAAAGATCCTACTAAGCAAACTCCATATTGTTTCAAAACATAAAGAAACTGAAATTTTTGTTTTTAGTTGACTTGAAAGCACCATAAAGGATCATAGACAGACAACCTCAAGAATCACAAACAGCCTTTACCAGTTAATTAAGATGTTGAATTTGGTTGATTAAGAACAGCATAGACATTAAAATAAGAAATCGTTCAGAAGAATTTCATTAACTGCCTCTATTCAAACATGGGATAAAACAAACAAGCCAAACATTCTCTTAAACTGAACTTACAATGACATAGACAATCGAAAAAATAGCAATTGTCCAGTATCTTCCCAAGTATGCATCAGCAAAAAAGGCTCCAATTAATGGTGTGATGTAGCATGTCCCTGACCAGGTTGTGACATTATTTGCAGCAGCAGCATTACCCTGGCCAAATTGTTGCTGAAGATAGTTCACCAAATTTGTACTCATACCATAGTATGCCAATCTTTCACAACATTCATTGCCTGCCACAGGGTTTCTCCCAGAAATCAGCTATCGTTATGGGATTTACATGCAAAGTTTGTACGAAACACGGAACAAAAGAAATTCGATACCAAGAATGAAGCGGCACGCTTTCCACTTTCCTGACTTCTTCTTGTTGGCAGGATTCTTGTTTATGTCCACTGTCCCATCCTTCACATATATGTCATCTTCTGCCATAATGTCACTGCAGAGTTCCAATTTTATGGGCTTATAACTTGTTCTATTTTGTATCCTTGTCCAAAAACGTGCTATCTACACAGAAATCAGCTTGTAAAAATCATGTATTCAACTCATAATACGTGCCAGTAAAACCAACAAGAGGATTTTTAAAGTTCAGATATGGATTATAATAGCCAATAAATGATTAATTTGAAAGATTATCAAGAACACAGAATGAATTAGACCTCATGACTCATGAGGCCTAATTCAAACCTTGAAGAGAAGAAGAGGTTTGATGCTTATCATAATGTTATGAATTTTGCATCTTAGCTACTACAAATATCAATTATAGAATCCAAGCAATTGTATGTATTTTCATTTTCTTTTTCTTGTTTTGGACCAGTTATATATTCATCAGAGTGGATTTGATGACTAATCCCTCAATAGAGTCGGGTGACCTTTCCATTGAATAACGCTCCTTTATCGTTCCTTTAGGAATAAACCTGAAGGTTATGGTCAAGGAAACACGAACCCTGACAATCTGTGCCACACTTGTACATAGTACTGAATAACTGATAAAGCAGAAAAGGTGCAATATAATCAAGAAACAGTCAAATTTAATCTTGAGATGCTAAAACCAACCAAATTGATATTATTCCACCAGGAAAAAGAAAGGAAAAAAAAAAGAATATATACATGCAAACTCGGTGATGGATTTCACTATGGCTAAAGTCTAAAGCGCTTGCCTATTAAAAATTGCAGATGGGGTTATGATTCACAAATCACAAATACCAGAAAATGAAAAACGCCAAAAAGTGAAGTTCCCTGTCTTTATCGCCAAGCGTAAAAGTAGAACAACATGTGGGGATCAGTGAATTCTTAATCCCATTATTGGGGACCCACAATACAAAATGACTCAAGAAAGTGAAGAAATAACACAAACCCAGAAAACAAAACTTTGGGGTTTTCCCCAGAAAGAAGAAAAACTCAAAAAAAAGCATGAATCCACAACATGCAAGAAACCCAGAGACAGGGGAAAAGCAGAGCATATACATATACCCCGTTTTGCAGAAATGGTGGTAACGCCTCCTCCTCCTCCTAGTGTCGTCACACAGCAAGAAATGAGTGTACCCTTCCACCGAGTATTTCTCAAGTGATCTCTTTGTCGTCATCTAGCATTCTCTTATATACAGTGTGTGGGGAGAGTATGAGTGGAAATGAAAGAAAAAATAAAATAAAATTTATTGATATCACATTTACTTATTATTTATTATTAATTAAAGGGTTAATTATGTATTTATGTTACACAACTGTACTTTAGTATCCAATTCTTAATTGTCATCGGTGAATATTAATAGAGTTTTGGTTGATTAAGTAAATTCAGTAATTTTTTATTAATATTAATAAATAATAAATGAACGAAGAAAATACTGAACAAATTAATAAAATAAGAGAAAAATTAGGCATAGATGAGAAAAGAAAAGAAAAGAAAAGAGATTTAAATGATGAGAGAAAAGGAAACTCAAAGATAATTCACCGCAAGACATTTTATGATTTTCTTTTTCTTTCTTTGTTGTTTTTCCTACATGGTCAAAAAATGAAAGAACATGTAAATGCTACACTTTTTTAGCAAAAAAACAAGGGGTAGAAGATGAGAAAACATTGTACGGACAAAACGGAGAGCCTGATTTATGGGCGAAATGGAAGTGAGAATTGAATAATAAATGATACACTTATGGCCAAAAACAGAGAGCAAAAAGTATCAAAATTAGTAAATAATAAAAGCCAGGTTTCATTGCCAATATTAAAAAGGAAAAAAGTTATGTGTTGTTGTTTACATGTTTTTGGTAAGGTTATCCAATTAATAAAAGACATGTATCAATTTTGAGAAGAAAATTGAGACATGTGTCAATTTTGAGAAGAAAATTGACACGTGCATTTTATTAATTTGGTAACCTTACCAAAAGTATATAAACAACAGCACATAAGTTTTGTCCTATTAAAAATTATACTAATTTTTGCTACTAATTTAGACAATATTAATTTGCATTGCCTCGTTCAACTTTATCACATATATAAAACCTATGAACAACTTTTTTTTGTCCAAATTATTGGTACTTACAAATTTATTGAATTTTAATTAATCTAATTTAAATTAACCAAAAAAATTATCTATAAGATTCGAACTCAAAATCTTATTTAAAAATAATGGAGTCTCGACAAGCTAAATAAACTTTCTTTATTAGTGCATTATCTCATTCAATTTTATCACTTATAAAAGTTAAATGAATAATCCATTTTTATCAAAATCACATATATTTAAAAATTTTATTGTCTGTTTGGTTGTGATAAAAAAATTTATAAGAATGAAAATGAAAATATTATTATCATGTTTGGTTAATTGTAGAAAAGAAAGGAGTTCGGATCCTCTGCTGTCTAAAGTTGTGCTGTTCGATTTAGCCACGGTTAGCTAAATCGAACAGCACAACTTTGGACAGCAGAGAATCTACGCACAAAAGAAAGTCATAAAATATTATTACCATATACAATCTCACGTGGCAAATATGAGCAATAGGTGGATTAAAGGAGCCAACTCACTCCATCGGATTGGACTCATTTTGACGGGTCTACACGTACGACAAAAGAAGCTCACGACAGCCACAACCATGGGAGTAGATGTTCAGTGGTACAGTAGTACTGAACTTCAGTACGTCCCTCCAATCAGTTGGTTCGTAAACCATTCAAGGTGGGTCCTTATTAATGTGAATTTCTATTAATATTAATAAATAGCTTTACATGATTGAATGAATGTACCGAACTTCAGTAATACAGTACCACTGAACTTTTATTCCAACCATGAATGCTTGCTGGTATGGTCCTAGGAAGAAAATTGTGGTTTGGAAACGTGTGGGGTGACAAGTACTGTTTTTTGCTTCATCACAGTGTGGTTTTAGCACACTCACTGATGCTCATAGTGTCATCCCCTTCATAATGTGCTTGGAGTGTTGAGAAATTGAAGGGAAATTTATCTCAAACAAGTTCAAAAAGACGATGACATTATGCCCAAGTTTAATTTTATTTCTCAAAATAAATATGATTGCTTTGGGATCGATCTTAATACAACCGTTGATGGAGAGTTCAAGAATTAATCAAGATCAACGTGTTATTTAATTTTTATGTGACTTTTGCTGTTTTCTATATAGCTATTAATGTGTACTCTAGTTAGACTGTCATCTTATGTGTTATTGAGATGAGAATATTATCTTAGAAACATGATACTTTGCACAAGAGGGTTTAGGATTTTGGCTCTTGTAAGAGAGATAAGAAAATATGTGTAAAATTCATGTACATGCATTCTATTTTGCAATACTATGAGTATTATCCAAAAGTTAATGTTGCCAAAAAAATTATAAAGAACCAAAGATAGTAGCAGATATTATCTAAAGAAAAGAAGAAAAGAGATATATACCGACAAAGAGAGAAAAGTAGAGCAGAGATTCTTTATCATATATCAATAATACAAAAATGTATTGTTCATGTTTTATAAGTTTCCAATAATATAGGTATCAATAATGAAAATGTACTATACATATTTTGTAATTTTCTAATAATAAGCTTTATATAAGAACAATATAAAATGAGGAGTACATATATAAGATGAAGAACCACCAACAAATCAATACAATCAAGTAAGATTTTAGGAGAGAGAAAGAGATGTGGGTGAAATTCATGTGCATTTCACACTTATGTTCCTTACTCTCTCTTACTAGATCCTCTGCAATGCTTTAGAAGATCGGGTTCTTTTATCTTACTTGATATAATATTTGAAGTATATATTGTATTACACGACAACTTTCATTTAATTTGTATATATATAAAAGACATTTTTTATTGAATTTTATTGATCAATACATAAGTAAGGTAGGACTGAAAGTGCACCTAAGGAATTTTTGAGATAGTAATTTATTTAGAAGAATTTGAAAGTTAGGGAGAGAGGTAGAGTACTTAGGTAGTGTTCGCTTACTAGAAATCATGAAGGAAAGAAAAATAAAAGTAGGTGGGGTTTACCTTTATCTTTTCCTTTGACTTTTTTTTAAAAAAATAATAATAAAATAAAATAAAATACAAAATGTCTATTATACCCTTTGGTTTGACACAATTCTAACATTCTTCTTTTTTTATTATTTTAATATAAGGAGTAAAATGGTAATTTTAATACATTCCCATTCCATTCCCATTCCAAATTTTTACTACCAAACACATTAAACTCATTCCCTTTCCCTCTCCCTCTCCCTTTCCCTCTCCCTTTCTACTAAGCAAACGTGCCCTTAGTCTTTAATACTTACAAACTACAAAGTAATAAAAAAATAGAGAAGGAAGCAATAGTGAAATATCTTTTAAAGTAGGAATTAGCCAAAAAGCTCGATAATGGATCAAGAAAAAGTAAAAAACAAAAAAAATTCTTCTCTCTATCTCTCTCATAATTTCTCCAACAAATATTAAAAACCATGCTAGAGGATCAAAAAAACTCCAAGCAAGGGCGTGACATAACATGTTCCTAACCAATTAGTGACGTTATTGACCGCCACTACATTGCGCTAGTTTAGTAATTGGAATTTTGGATAGTTTACAAGATTTGTGTTACGATGTTGATTTCATAATACGCCAATCCCTCATGGCACTCGTTTCCTTTCCCAAATTAAATCCAACAACTTTGTCTTTCCATTAGTCATATTGTTATTTTTAACTTGTTTAAAAAAAAATCTAAATCTAATGATATATAAAGAATTGTTTTATATACATTATTAAAACTTATGGTATAGACTATACATTAGATGAAAATTGACTTGATTTTAATAATTTTTGTAAGAAAATTTTTTTTGTCTAGATCAGAGTATCCACCGTCGAACACTATGACTAATCCCCTCACTGACTTGTATGCACCTCGAAAGATAAAACAGCTGGTCCAAAAATTTAAAGTTGCTCTATACCCAAGACAGAGATTAAACCTCTGATATTTAGTTAAGGATGGATAAGTCCAGATAATTATTTTATAAGGGTAAAACTTGCAGAATATGGTAGATGGGCACGCCTTTCCATCCAAAGCATAAATGCAGATATTTGAAGTACCCTCCTAATTCCTAAGCGCAAGCTAAGGTTGTTGATACCAAGAAGCATGTTAATTCGGCTTGCCATATCAAGTATCCCACTCATATCTTTTTTGGCACACCTTCTTAGAAAAATTAATGCAAATCTTTAATTTTGTTAAGTTCAATCTAATTATATTGGATCATAATTTCATCCTAAATGTCACGGATTATTTGGGTTTGCTATAGTAATGCTCTTAAAAAAAATATATGATAGTAATCAAAGTTGAGGCCAAGCTGGGCCTCAGGAGCTGAATAGGCCTTTCATGACAACTATGTTATTCTTTTTTTTTAAAAAAAAAAGTTAGATTGGATTGACCCAAAAATAAGTTAGAGATTGGTGACAAACACGTTAAATTTGATTGATTGATGTTGATGATATGTATCTTTTTAATGGTGCAAAGATGTGACTATGATATTTTTATTTGTATGGGGTGTGGACTTTCCCTTCCCTATCATTAATTAATTTGGATGCATAATTAGATAAAATTGTGAAAAGATGGTTAAACAATTTTTTATATAGAAAACATTATCCGTCATTTGGTAAATGTAAAGTGACTGAAAGAATAATAGGAATAAAAAGGAGAGTGAGAATAATATAATGTGATGACAAATGTTATTGTAATGTTTGCATCATGGAAAAATAATAATTTAAAAGTATTACCTTTTACAATGTTTAGTGGAGAAAAAAAAATAATAAATTAGGGATATTCTAAAGATAGTATAAGATGCAATTTGTTACATACATACAATGACTTATGTGGCATAGTTACATAAAATATAATTTACTTTAATTTCAAATTTAATTAAACTACTTGTGTTTATCAAGAAAAAAAACTAATTCTATTTCTACTAAACAAAATCAACCAATAAAATTAAAAAAAAAAGGCAAACTAATTTTTAATCTTTAAATAGTTGATCAAATTATTATTTAGTCCCTGAATTTTATAAAAAAAATACTATTTAATTTTCAAATTTGCAACTTTAATTTGTTAACTATTTAGTCTCCTGGATATTACTCGTTATATATAACTGAGTGACATGACCATTAACTACTGATGTGGCCGGACTCATCTCCTCACTCTTCCACACATTATCAAAAACTAGGTTGATGATGACCCCCTTTGCCTGCTCCCGGAGTCAAGCTTTGCTTGATGTGTAACTATGACGACCACATTATATCCCGTCCTCACGAAAAAAATATTTTTTTTACGTCAGCAATGACACCCACATCGTTGTCGTTAACAATGCCACGTCAATAATTAATGGCCACGCGTAACTCGGTTATCTGACGGGTAACGTCCAAGGGACTAAATTGTTGGCATGCTTACAAATTTTGGGACTAATCACTATCTTTTCAAATTTTGAGAATTAAATAATAATTTGACCAACAATTCAGGAATTAAAAAGTAGTTTGCCTTTGAAAAATAATAAAAATGAATTATTATTATTTTTTGGTGCTAAATGAAGAAGAATTAAGTGAGTTGATGTTGGTGGCAATGGCATTAATTAATTAAGACGTAATTAATAATCTTAAATTAATAAAGTGATTAAAAAGTACCACCTTCGTACCATCACCAACAACAAACAGCAGGATGTGGACTCATTTCTAACCAAGTTGACTCTAAACCTAATGCTCCAATCCATCGTAGTATTTAATTAATTTAATTTCACAATGTGTGATTTATGGGTTAATTATTAGTCTGTTATTTATATATATATATACATTTAAGAGAAAGGGATCTAAAAGAGATGTAGAGAAAAAGGAAGATTGAAAGTGATCAAAGAGAATGAAGAGACAGAAAAGTTTAGAGAGTAGTTACTTACCCAACGTTGGTTTAATCTTAGCTTTCAAATTAAACAAATCATGATGATGTGTTTTGTGTATATATTTTTATAACCTACTTTGTACTACATTACATGAAAGCCATTTCTCAACCATTTTCTAATTTCTTGCCTAAGCATTCCCCTAACCCATCTTCTAGCTACTTCTGAAGGTAGATATGTTTATATTTTATTTGACAGTATTTCAAACAGGATTACCTTTAATTAAAAAATATAGGACCTATGGGAAATCAAATAATACTAAGACAATTTTTATCAAAATGTCTATTTAATTTCCATATTTCCCAACCAATTAAATTTATCTTCCGCAAAAATTAAATAAATTTATCACATGGAATTTTTTTAGAAAAAATATTATACAGCATCAAATTTTTTGGTCTCAAAAATGTGAGTTTTAACAATTTAAATTCTAAATGCTAGATGCAAGTGTATTAATCAATCATATTCATTTATTTTTATTTTTTTATATTAGAGATAAATAAATTAAAATCATTAGTCAATACATAAATTAAATGACATGATAAAACACATGTACCTAAGAATTTCTCATTTATTTTTGTTCAACAAGTGAACATGCACTTGTATATATGAAATTGATATTGGACCCTTTAAATTATAAAGTCTTGTGATTTTATTGTCTATATGTTTATTGACTATTTGTGTATATAATTTTTTTTTGTTCCACAAGTATTTTTTTATTAGAGACAATCATGTTTGAGCTAGGTGAGATCCCATAACCAAAATAGAGTTTTCCCAACATAAATTTTTCCTTAAGCAAGTCTCGAACCTAGGACATTGCACTTAAAGAGAATAGAATACCTACTCTAACCAACTATTGGTGTTTGTTTGTATCTATAATTTGTATATATGTACTAAGATGAAATTAATTAACTTGTTAAAAACTGATTACGCAATTTATCAAAAAAAAAAACTGATAATGCATTAATATGATCAATCATGCTTATCACTAATGGTAAGTATCATATGTTATTCGTCTCCAAAGATTAATAATACTTGTCTAATTTCATGAATTTGGCACATGAACTGCTGATATCTCTCCGTACTTGTTATTTAATCTCAATTTCACCTCATAAACAATGACTAAATATCATTAATTAACCACTTTCCCAATATTTAGCTTCACCTAATATTGCATGCATAGGAATCATCCCCAAAATGATGAATCTGCCCTCAATTAAATAACTAGTTCACTATATATATCCTTTAATTGAATTGGTTAATTATGACTTTGGCTAGCTAATGCAAAATTAGTTAGTGCTTAATAAGTGGGGGCAGAAAGAAACTTTAAAGCTTCATGACAAATTGACCAATCAGCTTATCACACAGGGAGAAATATTTTAAAGTATATAATAATATATATGTATAAGATTAATTAGGTATATATATATATAAGAAAATTAAATCAAATCAGTCATTAATCATAAATAAATGATTAATTTAGTTTATAATTTTTTTTTAATTTAATTAAGCTTAATTAATCGTTTTTGGTAAAAGCCACATCTGATCTATTTACATATAAAAAAAATGCCTCTCGGCCACCAAATGAGTTCTAAGGAGACTTTAGATGTACATAGTAGTATTATTTTTGCTTTCCTTCTTTACCATAAACGGAAACGAAAATGAAAAGGAAAAAGGAATGCATTTATTGTGTTTATTAGTAAAAATTGAGAATGGAAATGAAATGAGAATGCATTAAAATTACCACTTTACCCCTTATATTAAAATAATAAAAAAAAGTTATGATTGTGTCAAATCAAAGGATATAATAGACATTTTGTATTTTCTTTTTTTAATTATACACATTTTTCAAGATGAAAATAAAAAAGTGGATAAGATGTGGGACTCGCATGTTTTTTTTCTCCTTCCTTCTTTCTCTTGCATTTTCCTCCCTAAAGAACACCTCCCTTATAAACAGAGAGACTATTTTCAGAAACTAAACTTGTGACGTCCAGATCACATGGCAACAATAATTGGTATTTCCAAAAAAAAAACTTTGATTCATTTCATCCTTGGGAGGATATATGTATAAATGTATATAGATAATAATATACAAGTTAGTGTGAGATGCAAGATATGATGGGAATTGGGATAGATAAGTATAAGGTTGTGGGTAATAAGTCTTAATTAATTTGCAAGAATGCCTGCTTAGCTTCCACACTCACCTAACTATGTAAAACGACGTGGTAGCAATGCCTCATGCCTCTGCCTATAAAACTGTGCGTTGGCTAGTCATCCATGAATGCAACCTCAAGCAAACTAGCTTAGAAGCATATAGAGAAAGTACTGAGAGAGATAGTGGAGAAGAAAGAAGAAGAAAGAAGACTACTGTATGTGCTCATCACACACACTGAGAAGTGACAGAAATTGTAATAATAATAATGGATTCTTCTTCTTCTTCTTGTGTTCGGTTTCTACTTCTCATTCTTTGCATTACTCTTCCTGCTTTGGTCCAATGCAAAGTCAGGCACTACAAGTTTGATGTAAGTATATATATATATATATATATATATATATATATATGCATTCATTCATTAATTCTTCTCAATTTATATAATTCTTGGTCCATTGTATGTGGAACTAATTAATTGGAAGCTCCACAATTAATGTTCTCTCTCTCTCTCTCTCTCTATATATATATATATATGCTAAATTAATGCATGCATGCAATATTTTTGCTTTATTATTTGCCCATCTTTTTCATATCAGATTCTATATGAAGGGATAGATGTTTATCATGAATAAACTTTAAAAATAAATAATTAAATAAATAATGTGGATAGGATCATCTTAAGGGTATTGTCATTGTGTGTTAACTGACTTAATTTCTTGATATCAAATTAAAGGATAAATGTTCAGTATTACAGTATTATTGAACTTTGGTACATTTTTCAAATTATATTGTCATTTGTTAATATTAAAGGAAAAAATCGAACCTAAAATAAAGGTTATATTTTTTATTATTATATTCTCAAACCAAAATCTAAAGTATGTGCATTTTTTAAAAAAAAAAACCAATCATAAGAATTAAGAGTTTTATATACCATAGACATTTATTTTTTATTAATTACAAATTTGGATGGTAAAAATATAGAAATACCCTTAAAATCTGAAAAAGACTTAAAAAGACAGAGACATATTAATTAGTAATTTGATCCACTCAAACTCAGTCCTATGTTAGTAATTCTGTGAAAGGGGCTTTTGTGTAAATCTAACCCAGGACTCTAGTTTTAAATGGAAGGTAGCTACTAGCTAGACCTTCTAACCCACCACCTACCAATGGTTCATTAGTCACTTTTCTTCCAACAATATTCCAAAAATGCTCACACATACATACATACATACTCAATGGTTGGTTTCAGGTGGTACAGAAGAATATCACAAGGTTATGTTCAAGCAAATCTATAGTGACCATTAATGGAAAATTCCCAGGACCTACCCTTTACGCAAGGGAAGGTGACACAGTTCTGGTCAGAGTGGTCAACCATGTCAAAGCCAATGTTACCATCCACTGGTTAGTGAGACAGAGACACACCAACCAAACCTTAAGAAATTCATTCATTCATTCAATAATTAAATCTTTTGTGTTTTTCTTGAGCAGGCACGGTGTCCGGCAACTGCGAACCGGGTGGTCGGACGGTCCGGCGTATATCACGCAGTGCCCTATCCGACCGGGGCATAGCTTTTTGTACAATTTTACCCTCACAGGACAAAGAGGCACACTTCTTTGGCATGCACATGTGAATTGGCTAAGGTCAACTGTTCATGGTGCCATAGTTATCTTGCCAAAGCGTGGTGTGCCTTATCCTTTCCCTAAACCAGATGGTGAATTGGTTTTGGTACTAGGTGAGTCCAAAATTAATGTTCCTTATATATATATATGTGTGTGTTTGTGTTTGATTTTGTTCTAAACATGAACTAATATGTTGAATTCTGGTTGTTTTGTAGGAGAATGGTGGAAATCAGATACTGAAGCTGTAATAAATGAAGCTTTGAAATCAGGATTGGCACCAAATGTCTCAGATGCTCACACCATTAATGGCCATCCAGGGATTGTACCTAATTGTTCTACACAAGGTACTCACTCATTAACAAATATTGTCATGTATTTGTGTTGTGTTTTTATTTCATAGACGGTCTCAAGTCCTGATAAAAAGAAGAGTTGCATTAGGTAGTCAACAGTATAAAACTTTGTTTAATATTTGGGAATGCACCTCCCAAAATTACCGAGTAAGACTAGTAGTATATTGGAGAAACCAAGAGAGGCCCAACCAAAATAATTATTGCACAGGCCTAAACTGCAAGCAATTTTACCGAGCGGGATTTTGAATGACTCCAGGAGGATTCAAACTCTCACCCACAGATATAGCTAGAGTTTTTCTCCATATCCTTAACCATTTGTGTCAACCTACATTGTTAATTAGATCTGTGTGAGTGTAGATCAATGGCGTGAAACACATTAGTATCGTTTGATCTATATAGCCCACACCAGTCAGAAAAAAAGGCTTTAGTTGTTGTATTGTCATGTTATGTCTTGCAACATTAATGTCTAAACATATGTTTGTTTTGTTTTGTGGGAATTAATGTACAGATGTGTACAACCTACCAGTGGAAAAGGGCAAGACATACTTGTTAAGAATAATCAATGCTGCACTCAATGAAGAATTGTTCTTCAAGATTGCTGGCCATAGCCTCACAGTAGTAGAAGTTGATGCCACCTATGTAAAGCCCTTCAAAACAAACACAATTCTGATAGCTCCAGGCCAAACCACCAATGTCCTTCTAAATGCTGACCAAAAATCTGGAAAATACATGCTCTCAGCTTCCACATACATGGATGCTCCTGTGGCTATAGACAACATTACTGCTACTGCCACTCTTCACTACACAGGCACTCTTGCTTCTTCCCCTACCATTCTCACTACCCCTCCTCCACCAAATGCCACCCAAATTGTCAACAATTTCAACAATGCCCTCAGAAGCCTGAATTCCCCAAAATACCCTGCAAAGTTCCCTCTCAAGATAGACCATTCCCTTTTCTTCACTGTGGGTTTGGGGATCAACCCTTGCCCTTCTTGTAAAGCAGGGAATGGGAGCAGAGTGGTTGCTTCTGTGAACAATGTGACTTTTGTGATGCCAAACACTGCCTTACTGCAGGCACATTATTTCAACATCAAGGGGGTTTTTACCACAGATTTCCCTGCAAAGCCACCCCAGGTGTTTAATTACACTGGTGTGCCACCTGCAAATTTAAATACCACAATGGGCACAAAGCTTTATAGGTTGCCATTTAACTCCACAGTGGAGCTTGTGTTGCAGGACACTGGGATTATTGCTCCTGAGAGCCACCCAGTTCATCTTCATGGGTTCAATTTCTTTGTGGTGGGGAGAGGTGTAGGGAATTATAACCCCAATAAGGATCCAAAGAGCTTCAATCTTGTTGATCCTGTTGAGAGGAACACTGTGGGAGTGCCTACTGGAGGATGGGTTGCTATAAGATTCAGAGCAGATAATCCAGGTAAAAGTTTAAGTGTCAAATCTTTTTTTTTTAAAAAAAAAAAATCACCAATATCCAGAAGCTCATTGGACTCGGTTTAATCTGATTCAAGTTAGTTGAGATCCTATAACGAGACACAACTCTCCTAGAGAGTATTTTTTATATACAAGGCTTCAACCCGAGACCTTACTTAAAGGCCAAGAAAAATAAAGTGCATACTACTCCAATTAACTACTTGTCGGTTATAGTATTTTAAACCCTGAAAGTTTCGTGAAATTGGACTTACAACTTGTCTATTTTCACAGATATATTAAGTGTTTTTAAAGCTTGATACAATATTACACAAGCATTGAAAACCAGAGGTAGTAAGTATAATTTAAACAAACTTAGAAAAGATATGTGTAATTTACTATTGCTTCTGATCATGTAAAAATAGTTTAATGTTGTGGAAAAATAATTATAAAAACTTAAAAAAGAATGTATTTCTTTTCCTTCTATTAGTAGATCAAACAGACTCTTGTTCTCATATTCATAAAAAAAATGGTCCATTTATCTTCAATCTCCTAACCATTTTTTTTTCAATTGTTTCTGACAGGAGTTTGGTTCATGCATTGCCATTTGGAGGTGCATACAACATGGGGGCTAAAAATGGCATTTTTGGTGGACAATGGAAAAGGATCTAAAGAATCATTGATACCACCACCAAAAGATCTTCCAAAATGCTGATAAACTCATACATAAGTTAATTCTATTGAAAGTGAAAGAGAAGACTCTCCATTTTCAAAAGAAGCTAGGTTTTGGAGAGACAAACAGAAGCCAGGCAAAGAAGAAGACGAAGAAGAAGAAGAAGAAGAGGAGTTAATTAACTTGAATTTGATTGTTCTTTTGAGCAAATGAGAGAATTTGTTCAAGCAAAGTTTAATAAATTGAGTCAGAAATTTGTTGTTCTTATACCAAGCATAACTTTTTTTTTCTTTTGAGAGACCAAGTGTTGGTGTCAACAAGTGTATGCTTTTGTTATTCAATGAAATCCAATTAAATTAAAAAAAATTGCATATCATCTCTTTTTTTTTTTCAATGTTTGATTTTTTAACAAAATTGACTTATTTTCTCTAGTTCCTAAAAGGAAATGCAAATATGGATCTAACATAAAATTTTCACAAATAATTGTGGACCATGACAATTGACAATAAGGAAAGGAATTTGCTATATAGTACATATCGAGCTCAGGCCCAAAGAACTAAATAGTTACAAAAAAAAAGCCCAAGTATTTTTGAACTAAGGAAAAAAAATCCTATACTATTTTTTCTTCTCTCTTCTTCTTCTACTTGATTTGTAAGTTTTCAAAATTTTTAAAATACATTTGTTATGTAAAATTAAAATTTTTCAGTTAAAGGACTTTTTTAATTAAAAAAATAACATTAATTATTATTTTTAATTTTTGAAAAAATCTCAAACCATTTTTTAATTTGCATTTCCAAAAAAGAAATTTTTTTCACAAACAAGAAGGCTATTTTTTCCAAGAAGCACCCCCCTCATATTATTTAAAATAATTCAAATATTTATTTGACATGTTGTATTATCTCACATTAATTAGTGACAAGCTACCCCACAAATTAAAGTGGCATGTGCCCATTAATTTGAGTGCAAATGACTGTAGAGATTCATGAGTGTGATTAATATTATTATTATTATTATTATTATTATTTATTTGAACCAATATATGCTGGCTATTAGGTATAGAATAGACCATTGAATGACAAATTGAGGTAAGGTAGAAATTTAAAAAAAATCGATAATAGATTTGTGGTTGACAAAATTAATTAAACATTTTATTTACTGTAGTTACTATTAATCAAATCTATTTGAAACTAAATTTTGGTGTTAGGCTAAGGAACAAAATTGGGCTATAGCATTTATACACACGATCGAATATTTGTAATTAAATTATTAATTAGCTAGCTAGCTAACAAGCTCTATTATTAAAATGGATCCATCATTATTACAATTTGAAAGAAATAAAGAAAAACATTTCCACAAACCTCCATTTTGTTGAAGTGCCCTTTCTCCTACTCTTGTCATTTTCAAAACCTATGGTCACCCTTTCACCAAACTTATGTTGGGGGCATAATTCACCAAACTTTTTCAAGTCATATTTTTTAATTTTTTCTATTTAGAATTGTCAAAATGAATTTTTTAAAAAAAAAAGTAGAGAGAAAACAAATAATTTGAGTTCGTATATAAATTATCATTTCTACATTATTAGAAAAAAGTCCAAAAGAAAAAATTAAATTCAAAATAAAACTTATTAATTAATTTCATCTTTTTTATTCTGGTCAAGTGTATCAAAATCGATCAAGATCATTAATTGTTTTACGTACACGTAATTTATTTTTAATTTTATCATTTTTATATTATTAAAAAAAGTCCAAAACTAAAATTATTTTACGAGTGAAATTAATCATTATTATCGACAATAAATATCCTTCCGTACAAAAAAAAAGTAATTTACTGTAATTTTAACTTAAATCATATATAAAACATATGTCTAGCTAATTAGAACCTTTCACATAATGCCAGAAGTACTCCATCCAAATAAGTATCACTGTCTTGTGGAAGACTTCCTTTTTTATAATTTTTTTTAAAAAATACTTATTATATTTTGCATGTATTTAACCATCACGGAAATTATTTTTAAATACTTATTATATTTTTGTTCTTTAAAGCATATATTATATACTAACATTTTGAAGCTTAATAAACCGCATTCAAATATTAATTGAATTGTTCACTAATATCATCTCTTAAGTCTCAACTCTTGAAGTTCTTGCCGAAAATTTTGACAATAAATTATTTTTTGGGGTTAAAAACCATTATAAGTTTGAAGATAGATACTATATATGAAAAAAAAAAACTAATGTAAAGTTCAATAGGTGCTTGCTATCAAGTTCATCAATCATAAATTGTATTTTTACTCTCTCTCTTCTTTGATTGGTTGTGTAATTTATTGTCTTTTATATTCTCTCTCTATAATAATAAGTGTCACATGTGTAATTTTTATTGGAGAACTTAATAGCAAGCACCTAATGAACTTTACCTTAATTTAGTCCAATATATATATATATATATATATATATATATATATATGGTATACCTTGTCTATAATCATCTCCAATCATTATATTAACTTCCATACATTAATGTTAGGCATGTAGTATTTAAAATATTTGTGTGATATCTAATACTAGTATTTCAAGAGTATCTCGATCACATAAGTCGATATGCATTATGCTATCTTTTCATGATTCTTTGTATTTGACAAATTGAATTGAAAAGTACTTCTATCAGTAGTTAAAAAATAATTTGTGTTTAGTAAAATTATATAAAAAGTGTTTTTAATTGTAAAATTAGCAAGAAGGGCATGAATGAATTATGTTGTTATTAATGCTATATTAAATAGAGAAATAGATATTATTTTTTAACTTTTTAATATTATTAAACAAATAAAAATAAATTGTTAATTTATTTATTAATTTATTAAAGTATTAATTAAATAAATTATTAATTTTAACTAATGTAATCTTGTTATCTATGATGAGTTTTTTTAATTAATATATATTAATTTTATTTAAAATAAAAATAATTATAAATATTTATTTTTACAAGGTGAAGAGACCTTAGGTAACGTTGAATTTGGGTTGATATGTAAATCACATGTCAAAATTAGGATTTAAAATAATAAAGAGTATAATGAGAAATATAAAATTTTATTAAGGGTACTTTTGCCCTAAAATACTTAAATTTTAGCTTCTGCTATTAGTTAGAAAGATAAGCTCCAATTTCTAGCTTCTGCTTGAAGCTAAAAAAATGTATAATTAATAATCACTTATTTCATGAAATAAGCATGCACAAACAACACCATTTTTTGAAAGAAGTGATTATTTTCTCAAAATAAACTTGCATAAACAGGCTCTAGATCTCGCACATCGTTCTCTAACTAACTTTTCTACTTATTAGGCATGAAACATCTCACTCAAAGTTTATATAAGGGAGCTTCTTCACCCTCCACTCTGATCTCTTTATGAGTACGTAGATATTGAACAAAAATTCTGATTGAGTCTTCTTCCAAACCCCCATCCCTTTCTCTTAGGGTATGTTCATTAGCAAGAATCATCAATAGAAAAGCCAATGGAAATGGTGGGGTCCATTGGACTTCACTTACTTTTTCACTTTTTTATTTCCATTAATTTAAAAAAAAAAAGAAAAAAAAATACATATTATACCCCTCTGATTTGACATGATTTGACACAATTATAACCCTCTTTTCTTTTCATTATTTTAATATAAGGGGTAAAATGGTTATTTTAATGCATTCCCTTTCCATTTTCATTACCAAACTTTTACTACTAAGCACATCAAATGCATTCCGTTTCCATTTCCATTTCTATTTTCATTTCTATTTCTGTCTAATAAACATTTTATATTACAAAAAATATATATATATTTCCAATTGCTTCACGATTCTATCGTACAATAATAATTAAAGTCTTTTTTTCATTAAATTTTAAAAATATCATATACTACAAAAATCTTACAACCACTTTAGATGATCCACACCCACCTAGGGCTAGGAGATTAATTATGAATTAAGATTTATTAATATTAATAAATCACATTAAATAAGAAAAAAGAATATGGAGTTTTAAGTATTATTATATTACCAAATATCCTCAGAAATGGCTTAAGATGGAGCACCTATTATATTGACAATTTGATGGAAAACGAGAGAAAAACAAAACATTACGTACAAAACTGACAACACTGTTCTAAATGCTAATCAGATTCAGGCAAATGGATGGCAATAAATAAAATATTAAATTCTTAAAATGTTCAAAATGGGAAAGAAGGGAATCTTGCCATTTATGGAAGTATCTTCTTTTGCTTATTGCCCCCTTTTTTTTTATTCCAATGAAAGAGAAGACAATGCAATTATGCAATTGAGCTTACTGGCAAAGCATCAGAAACATTTTTTTTATTAAACAAAACTAATATAAATACATCACAGGCTGTATTTCAGCTTTTATTTATTTGAGATTTGGTCAAATTTTTATAATGGGAATTTTTTTTTTTACCAAAATAATACCAATACAGTCAAATTTTTATAATGGATATTTAGGTTAGTAATTGATCATTGACAACCATAAGTTTGTGTGAATAAGTAATTATTATTCTTTCCTAATTATCCCAATCATTAATATTGCAAATTTTTCTTTTCAAATATTGAGATATATATGATCCATAATATCTTTGGGACGTCAATTTTTTTTTTTAAAAACTTAGGTCTATTTTCTTATGTCCATTTTATCAAGTTTTACTAATCATATATTGTATTTACACTCTCTTTCTTCTATGATTAGTCATATAAAAGGTGGCCTTCTATATTCTCTCTCTACTGTGATTGGTCATTTAAACACTTTTTGCCACGTGTCATATTTATATTTGGGAACTTGATAAAATTGACATAAAGAAATGGACCTAAGTTTTTTCCTTTTTTTCGGTGGAAAAGATGGTAGTAAGAGAAGGCACTCTCAAGTACTACCGGGCAGGACGTCAGTGACATGTTGGGGAGACCAACAAAGGCCCAACCCAAAGGATTATTGCACAGGCCTAAATCACAAGCAGTTTTACCCAGTTGCAACTACTCAACTAGTCCTTGGGTGTCAGGAGATCTCCCTGAGGAGGGATGCCCACCAAAGCAGGATTTTGGATGGCTTCAGGGGGATTCGAACCCTCGCTCATGGGTGAGGCGAGAACTTTCTTCCGCATCCTTGATCATTTGTGCTAACACACTTTGGCAGGGAAATTATATTTAGTTTTTTGTTTCAAAATTTTAGATTAACCCTTTTAATAAAAATTTAATATAAAATTATGTAATTAACATTTTATTTAATATGTGTTAATTATGAAATAATAAAATTACTTAGCCATTTTTATTGCTACTTTAAGAAATTCATGTTGAAAATGTCAATTTAATTATATTTATACTTTTATACCGAAAATAAAATAAAAAATTATCCTTAGCTTACTGATAGAAAATTAAATCATATAAGAGAGATTTGAATGGGAAATAGAAAGTGATTTGACCTCAGAAATTGACTTAATAGAAATCTAATGTCAGATTCTTGT
The DNA here is from genome assembly GCA_014851425.1 of Senna tora. Lineage (NCBI taxonomy): Eukaryota > Viridiplantae > Streptophyta > Magnoliopsida > Fabales > Fabaceae > Senna > Senna tora. The sequence goes on along the minus strand of CM026265.1, from coordinate 5,839,632 downwards.
GAAACTATCTCATCTAACAAGCCTGAATATCCATTTTTTTTTTTAAAAAAAAAGCATGAATAAAAAGTACATTTAATTTTTTCGAAGACAATTTTTTAAGAAAAAAACTTAATTAGATTCGCAAATTATGCCATTATTGCAAGATTATATTCTTTGTTTGAATTCCACTCTCAAAAACACATCTATCTTATTTATATCCTAATTCTATTCCAGATTCCTCCTTTTCCAAGTCATATATAAATTATCATTTCTACATTATTAGAAAACAAATCCAAAAGAAAAAAAATGAAAATAAACCTTAATTAATCTCATCTTCTTACTCTCATCAAGTGTACCTGCATGCATATATATAGCATACGTGTGATTGCCACTAAAAATAAAATTGATTAATTTGGATCATATCATAATTATATTGAACCACTTTGAAAATTGAAATTAAGGTGATGTTAATTAATTTAATTATATTATTTATATGTTCTTTTTCATGCTCTCTAATCAATTCATTTTCATCATTGTTTTTTTTTTCCTGGAAACTTTCCCAGTATCAGATGCTGTTAACTGATAATGCAATTATAGAAGTGGCATATATAAAAGGTAACAGCACTAAGTGGGTCTTTATGTCTCCTTCACACTCTGGATTTTTTTATTTACTTTTTATTTAATTGATGCACTATCATTAAAATGGCAAATTAAATTTTGAGGAAAAAAATTGTTTCTGTCATTTTATTTTTTAAAAAAATTAAAAGGGAGATGTAAGTTGTTTTCCCCCTACATATATGTATTACATATATGTTATGTGGGGATAAAAGTTCAATGGTACCGTACCATTGAACTTCAGTGCATCCCTCCAATCATGTAATGTCATTTGTTAATATTAATAAAAACTCACATTAATTAGGGCCCACCTTGAATAATTTAGGGACCAACTGATTGGAGGGATGTACTGAAGTTCAGTACTACCGTACCACTAAACTTCTACTCGTTATGTGGGATTAAGATAGATAATAATGGTAAAGTTTAATATATATATATATATATATATATATATATATATATATATATATAATCAGCAATCTTCAAGCATAAATTAAATGGCACTTAGCTCCAAATTATAATATCTCAGTGCAAATGACAGTTGGCTCCTGATTCATTTAAGGTGGATCCTTATTAATGTGAGTTTCTATTAACATTAACAAATGATACTATATGATTGGAGGGACAATGTAACAATGTTCTGTACTATTGTAGTACCGAACTTGTATCCATGATTAAGAGGTAAGTAAATTATAAGGACCAATGGATTAATCTATAATTGTTTTAATTTTAAAGTAATAAGAGATTAATTTGTGAACAATAATTAATTAAATTTAAAGGGTTAATTAATTAATGTAAATTCAATGTTGTCACATTGAGTCAATTCAATATATATAGAAGGCAAGACATATGAAGTCGGTGCTGAGAAAAGAGCACAAACCAATTTCATTTGTCTCTTTCAACAAAAACAAATCAAAAGATCGAACAAATTAAAGCACCTTTCTCTCCTTCACTCTATTTTTTTTTCTTTATTTCTTTCTTTTTGTTTCCCTTTTTCATCATGAAAAAGATTAAATTTCATTCACAAAATTTTCTGTCGGCAATTCAAAGAGTTTTTTTTTTTAAATTCAAAATAGCTAGCCTTAATTTATAATTAATTTTTATCAGACTGGAGAACATTCAGATATTAAAACTTCATTTTGTTTAATTTTCTTAATTAGTATGGAAGATGATTGTTGTTTTATATATTGGGAAAGTGGCAAGAAAAATTAAATAAAGTTTAATTCTAATTTTTAACATTATTAACCACACAAGAAATTTTCCTCAGTATAACTATATATAGTCGCACTAATTATAGGTTTCTTTTTATTCAAATAATATAATTTTGTAGCTAGAATTTCAATATTGTGATCTAGCTGTCCAACTGGCAAAAGAATTTGGGTGGGACACAGATCTTTCTTTTTTATTGAAGCTGACTGCAAATTTTAATATATATTAATAATAATTTTATGGAATTTTATTTGATAGAATTGTGAATTAATTAATTTCAGTTATTCAAAATCCGTTTTCATTTCAAGGTTTATTGTTTGAATAAATTTATTTATAAAATTAGAAAATTTATTTGTTTTTATTTGAATACATCAATTTGTTTTGAAAAATAATATTATCAAACTTTACATTAATTTCCAATGTATTATGTATACATGCATGATTAATTAATTTTCCTGGGACATTGTTGGTCTTCAATTTGCCTTCACCAATACCTTATAATTATTTGATTTTATTTATTTAATTATTTTGTTGGGCCTATATATGTTTTGTTTTGCTTGTATTTGGTGTAACATTTTTGCTTCACCTTCTTGTCTTCTTTATGCAGTTTACTATATATATTGTTTTCAAAACAGTGTGATATGCACAATTGCACAGGCAAAAAAAAAACAGTGATATGCATGTTCAAAGTGACAAGGAATTTCATATTCAATTCTTTCTTTCTTTTTTTCTTTCTTCATATGAATCCAAATATAATATAATATAGGTTAAATTAATAATAATTTGCTCTCTATAATTTAATATAATTCTCAATCAAATTACTGTGGATTCAATTTTTTTACCAAGTTCCATATATATATATATATATATATATATATATATATATATATATATATATATATATATATATATATATATACTAGAGACTTCGCATGCACATAATATGCATGTAATTTGTTTTTTATTTTTTTTAAAAAATATATAAGATAAAATTATTATTATGATTTAAAATAATAAAATATTAAATATTTGATAATTTTTTAAATTTCAAAATATAATATAATAATTATATTTTAAATAATATATTAAATCATGGGAAATTATTTATTGAGAAGTTATTTTTAGTGAGAAAGTTAATTTTAGTAAGGAAGTTATTTTTTTGGTATCACACTTTGCTTGTGTGACACCAAAAACTCCAAAGCCATATATATACTAGAGGTCTCGCATGCACCTACGTGCATACATGTAATTATTCTTAAATTTTTTAAAAATATAATATAAAATAGTTATTATATTTTAAAATCATTAAAAATTAAAATTTTTAAATTTTTAAATAGAATTTTTATCATAATTTAAAATAAAAAAATAAAAAAAATGAAAAGTTATGCACTTCTCCATTTTTTTAGTAACCACTTATCATACTTGGTTATTTATTGGGAAGTTGAGGGGGAAGTTATTTTTTTGGTGTCACACTTTGGTTGTGTGACACCAAAAACTCCAAAGCCATATATATATACTAGAGGTTTCGCATGCACTTAAGTGCATACATGTAATTTATTCTTAATTTTTTTTAAAATATAATATAAAATAGTTATTATATTTTAAGATCATTAAAAATTAATATTTTTAAATTTTTAAATATAATTTTTATCACAATTTTAAATAAAAAAATTAAAAAAATGAGAAGTTATGCACTTCTCTTTTTTTTGAGTAACCACCTATCATACTTGGTTATTTATTGGGAAGTTGAGGGGAAAGTTATTTTTTTGGTGTCACACTTTGGTTGTGTGACACCAAAAAGTCCAAAGCCATATATATAGATATATATATATATATATATATATATATATTTATCTATTATTTGTAATTTGTTTATAAAACAATTTATATTATGTATAATTGGGTCCCTATATATATATACAGTCAACTATTATTTATAATTAAATTATTGTTTAAATGGATCCAACCTAACATTATTTAATTATACAATAAGCATTCTATTAAGATCCTCCCACTATATAAAGAAATTAATCATTTAATAGGTGAATTCATCTATTTATTAGATAAGATAAGAATATATAGTATAATAGGTTTTTTGTTCAATCGTTTTTAAACAATTTCCTACTCTCATGTATCATATGTGGCGTGTGATTAAGATGCTAATTAATAAAGCTTAATCATCAATCTCCAACCATATAATATATATAGATATATATAAGCATAAATTAAATTGCAATTATAATTAGCTTCTAATTATAACAACAATGTTTTGATTAATTATATAAATGACAAGTGAATATAGGGATTCAATTACAAAAATTAAAATGGTAGGGATCTCATTGAAAATTATAGTAAATTGGAGAAACAAACAAATTAAATTATTTAACCTATAGTATATATAATTAAATCATTTTAAGATAATCTGATAATATATGTATATATATATATATATATATATATATATATATATATATATAAAATATGAATGTTTATATATAAAGAACTAATTTTGAAAATTAGCTATATTTCTCACTCTTTTAATTTTGATTTGATTGAAGCGTCTTGCATAATAAAAGTTAGATATATTTGTGGTTAATAGACAATTATGTTAACTATATATATTTATAGAAGAACACGACTAAAGATATTTTTATAACTTTTGATTATGATCACTCACCTAAGATAATTAAACTTTTAAGAGAAAGTGGCTAGAAAAGCTTGACTTTAGTTTAATCATAATTATTTTTTACCTCCTTAATTTTATAAATTCAAATTTTAACATTTTGTTAAGATTACTGATCACTACAATTTACTTGTTACACCGAAATAAAAAATTAAAGTGAAGTATTTAATTTGTATTATATAATATCTTAATTAATTTATAACATTTTTTTCTTTTTTATTTTCATATAGCTACCCTTAATTAACTACGTAGATTTAACTAAAAATAATTATTGACCAATATTAATTTGCTGATAGATTGTTTTAAGAAAAAAAACTTATATTCATTTCATTAAATTTGTTTATCAAAATATGGCATGTGTCATTTTTTTTACTTAACATTTTTTTCTTAACTTTATTAACTCCAAAGTCATTTTTTTTACTTAACATATTATATTTTAATTGACAAACCTGATGAAATAGATATAAATTTTCTCGTAGTTTTAATAGGTCAATTAGTGTTGGTATGGGAAAAAATCTACTTGGGGATTAAATGTTTTGTGCATTAAATGTTATGTATTTATAAGCTATCATATTTCAAACATTTGAATTAATTATTTGACCACCATTATATTTAAAGAGCTTGATGTATATATATATATATATATATAATTGGATGACAATTGTTCACATTAATTCTAGGAAAAGAAATCTTAATTTTAATCTATAGATCGAATACAGAGAAGCAGTAAACAAGCTTGTGGAAAGTCACTAAACGTTAATAATTAATTATTTAGTAAGAGGTTATATCATTTTTAATAAATAGTTACCAAAAAATTTATTTAAAAAAGTACAAAGATCGAAATTGTGGGACATATATTTGCCTATAAACTATATCTATATTAATATGGCTGTGGGGTCTTCCCGTCAACGGTGTCCTAAAATAATCAATTAATTAATTAAAAAAATAAAAATATGATGTGAAAAGATCATGAGTGAGAGAAAATAAGAATAGTGATAACTTCCCAAGATTCCATTTATCAAATTTTTTTTTTTATTAATTTAAAATATAATACTCATAATTTTATAATATATTTTTTAAAAAATTTAAAAAATAAATTACATGCACAGTACGTACATGCGAAGCCATATATATATATATATATATATATATGTGTGTGTGTGTGTGTGTGTGTGTTGCTTTCCTCCAACGAAAGCTAAGTATCCTTAATGATGATCATTAGCTTAAGTTGTATTATCAATTATATATACATATATATCCTATCTTGGAAAACGTGTACCCAACACTTGTAGTTATGCTACCAATAATTATTAATTACCAAGGTAGCGTTATATATATATATATATTGAGTTAAACTTTTTGATTAATTGAATGGAAATAGTTTCCTATTAAAATTTTCGGATACCACAAATTGATTAATTAATCTTCATTATTAGAGTTTAGGCTTATATATATAAAGTATAGCTAGTTAATGAACACCACTCACTATTGACTATAGAGCTAGCTGCCAAAATGGGTCTAAATTGATTCATTAATCTTCTTAATGTTGTGATCTTCTCATTTAATACACCTATTAAATAAATGATGCATATTGATGAAATTTAGGTTTATCATCGTAAAGAAGTCAAAAGTAATCAAACTCACTTAATCTGTTGGGTGAGTGGGTCTGTTTAATTTTTTTTAATATCACTTAATTATTTAAAAAATAAATAAAATTTATTCAAATATGGTTCGAAATATTGATATTTATAAACTTAATAGACATGTAACATTCACTTAAATTTGAAGAAATGTAATTTTATGTTCTAAAAAAAAAAGAAGAAATGTAATTTTACCTATTATTTTATTTAATTTGAGACATTTATTTAAATTGTTGGTTTTGCTTTTATGTGTTATTTAGGTACTTCTAATGTAATATTAATTTAATATATCATATGAAAAAAATTACAATTTAAAAATAATTTAAAATTTTGAACAATAAAACAAATTTGGACATGAGAGAGACTTCTTGGAAGCTCAATCATTAAAAAATTGAGTGTTTGGTTGAAAACTTTAAGAAAAAGTGTTATTTAGATCAAAGTGTTTGGTATTTTGATCTATCAGGCAAGACAATGTAATATTTATGTAACTGTCGTTTTTGAAATATTTCGTAGTTACAATTTCAAACGAGAGGAGAGATTTGTGTAATTTTTGAATTTGTTAGGGGATATTAGTGTAATTTACTTTAAAATTTATGATTGAAAAACTTTATAATAAATACCTAAACTATTTTATGATAATTTTTCTTAAATTTTTATTAATATTAAGAAATAAAATCTAATAAACGGTACATTAACTTTCTCTTGATATATACATAATTACATAGCATATCAGATTTAGTTATTTAGTAGAATGTTAAAAATGGAAATCGGAATTAAAATGTTGAAGGGAATGAAAATGTGATGTGACGTAAATAAAATAAAAGTGGGTAAAATGATAATTTTATCCTTATATTAAAAATAAAAATATATAAAAAATATAATTTCATCAGATTATAAAAAATAAAATTCATTTAATATACAAAATATTAAAAAATATTACGATTAATTACCAGAGAGGACAATTTTGTCCTTCAAATCTCACAATTAAGACATTGAGTCATTTATTTCCCGCAGCTATGACAAGTTACTGTGCATGTTAGACTCGCAGATATCAAATGCGAGTGAATAAAAAAGACTCGCAGTTATTACCTGCGATCCAAGTTAGACTCGTAGATATCAAATGCGAGTCAAATCTCTGGACTCGTAAATGTGAAAAGCGAGTCATTTACATCAGCTCGCAGCTTACAAATGCGAGTTAAATATGCACAATAACTTGTCACGGCGGCAGGAAATAAAGGACTTAATGTCCTGATATGCAGATTTACATTTCTAAATGTCACCCTCTGGTCAAGAACTCAAAATATTAAATTATCTTCAATATTACTTCACAAATTCTTCCTAAAATACGCAACTTTGTAAAGAAAAATAGTTAATAGATTAATACGCACAAATTCTCTGCTGTTCAAAGTTATGCTGTCGAATTTAATTGTGACTAACCGGTAGAAAAATAGTGACTAAAAGTTTAGCCATGATTATTAATCGGTTAGCCACGGTAATAACTATAACTAAATTCGACGGTATACCTTCTGAGAGCAGCGAACTCATAGACGAATAGTTAAGACATAATATATAATTTTTGTATTGAAAATTGATAGAAATAATATATTAGAAAGCGGGGAATATTCAGCCAATAGGCACTCGAAAGCTGCTGCTTTCACTTTTGTGAGCACCCACAAGCACTGAGGGAACCACTCTCTTCTGTTCTGTATCCACCAATCACAACTCACCTCCTTTGACCTCTCTCTCTCTCTCTCTCTCTCTTCCATTAGATCGCTTTCTCTTTCTCTCACAACCACCACTTCCACTCTCACACCTCCCTCCTCCTTCTCCTTCTTCCCCTCCGTACTACTACTACAATTCTTCTTTCCTTCTTTCTCTCATTTTCTTCTTTCCTTACTCACTCACTCACTGCCTTTGCCTTTTTTGTTCTTTCTTCTTTTTTCACTAATCACTCACTAGTCACTACCTTTTACTTTTTTTTTCTTTCTTTCTTTTATTTTTATAATTATCTTGGACCCCATTTATAAATGAACGTCACTTGCAATAAATTCCCTGCACATTCTGGGTCTGTGTTTTCTGAATTCTGATATGGGTTTTGTTTCTCTTGGTTGTTTGTTACTGTGGTGATTTTTCTTCGTTTTGTTTAGATCTGAGTAGGTTTATTAGGGTTTATGCTTTTTCCTTCCCCATAGCCTGTTGTGTCCAATTCGGAATTTTCCTTGGGTTTTGGAAAGTAAAGCCCTTTTCAAGATTCCTCTGGCTGTGCGTGTACGTGAAAAGGCCACCAGATTCTGCCTACATGGTGTTTGATAAAATGCTTCTGTGGCCATAACAAGCACCACTTATTTGCATTTCCTCTGAGTCATCTCTCTTTGAACTTTCTTCAAAGAGAGAGAGAGAGAGAGGGACGCTTTCTAAATTAACTCCCTCAGTTCTGGCATCCTTGCTATGTACAATTATTACCCACAAAGCCACAACCATGAACAGGGGAATTGAAGTTCCCTCTCCAGCCTCCTATCTTCAAAACTCCAATTGGTTGTTCCAAGAAAGCATAGGAACAAAATGGACTCCAGAAGAGAACAAGCGGTTTGAGAATGCTTTGGCTCTGTATGACAGAGATACTCCAGATCGTTGGGTGAAGGTTGCAGCTATGCTTCCTGGGAAAACAGTTGGTGATGTGATTAAGCAGTACAGAGAACTGGAAGAAGATGTTAGTGTCATTGAAGCTGGGTTGTTCCCAATTCCTGGGTATGATACTAATTCTTTCACGTTGGAGTGGGTCAATAACCATGGTTTTGATGATTTCAAGCAACTCTATACTGCTGGTGGGAAAAGGGGTGCTTCCACTCGGCCATCTGAGCAGGAGAGGAAGAAAGGAGTGCCATGGACTGAAGAGGAGCACAGGTAAATTCACATCATAAAGTTTCATAGTTTGTTCATTATATTATTGCTGCAGAAGTGGTTTTAGATCATTGTTCAAATCCTCGATATTACTCAAGTAGTACTACTTGGGATCGATCCCTCTGGAAGTTAAAAACCTAAATACGTATGACTAACGCAGAAGAGTGTATTCTTAAGATGGCTCCTGAAGAACTGAAGAAGTAGCCCTGACAGTTTGAGTCAAGGATACCTTTGACTGTAATAACCAAAGAAACATCCACGGTATTGAAACTTGCAACAGACAAATTGGATGCGAAGCTGTTTGTTTTTACTTTCTAGGCGTTGAACTTCAGCTGTTTGGTTGATTTGAGTGCTTGCAAAATGAATTCAGATAATAATATGTAGTTGTGATCAAAATGCTTGACTTGTTGGTCTCTTGTATTTGCATAATTGTGTTCTGTGCCAATTCTAATGTTGGGATTTTATGCTGACTAATTAATTGAGCTACCTCAGGCAATTTCTGATGGGTCTCAAGAAGTATGGTAAAGGGGACTGGAGAAACATATCTCGGAATTTTGTGACCACGAGAACACCTACTCAGGTTGCTAGTCATGCTCAGAAGTATTTCATCAGGCAGCTTACAGGAGGCAAGGATAAGAGGAGATCCAGCATCCATGACATCACAGTGGTCAATCTCCCAGAAACCAAGTCTCCTCCTTCATCAGACAGTCACAAACCTTCTTCCCCTGATCACTCAGTCCAGGTTATGAATCTGCAGAATAATCCAAATTTCCCGAGGATGGTTAAACAGGAATATGACTCAAAATTACCATATGAAGCCATGCCAATGGTATTCAATTCAACAAATGGAAACATGTTCATGGCACCTTTTTGTGGGATTTCTTCGGTCGGATCTGGTCCACAGGAGCAGTGTTTACTCAGAGGTACTCTTCCTGGTTGTCAATTTGGATCTTATGATTCCATTTTTCAAATGCAATCTATGCAATACCATCAGTGAAGGTTTTTAGAGTCCTGAAGGTACTAAACTAAACTGCCAAACCTTTTCAGTGATGTTGGATTGCTTCTTAAGATGCTTTGTGGTGGTTTATGTGAATATGTTGAGGAAGACCTTGAGACCTGAGTTAGTCCTTTTAGTAATTGTTAGACTCTGTGAAGAGATTTAGTTCATATTGTGTTCTGATATTGGAATATTGGGACTAATCAACCAAGGGAGTTAGTTAATTTATGAAGCTTGATCATGAGCTTGTGTAATATGATTTTTCTCTTTATTACTTGTTTGGTAATGTGATTGTGGTTAGGTGGCAATATCCTGTGAGCTTGCATCTGATGCGAATCTTCCTATCTAAAGTCTAAGCAGAATATTTAATCTGCAAAATGCTCTGGAAGAGGAGTTATCTGTAGTTATATAGTAACTCTTCATTTTTTATGAGTTTCTTGAAATAAATTATGCAGATTCTAAGTTCTCTTAATGAAACAAAAGCTTGGAAAGCTTTTCAAGTTGTGATTCTCCATTGTACTACCTAGGCTTTGGCTAAAGTGGTAAAATGGGGTGTGAGAAGTCTTAGGATCGATTCCTGATGTATTATTAAAAAAAAAAAAGGCAATTCATCATGACATGAAGTATTTGAAACTTTAGTTTGTTGGTACTGAATAGTTCTATTTGTTGGTGGAGATTGAGGTCCTTGCTGAAAGTCCATGATTCTGCAATAAATTATTTGTTTAAGTGGAACCATTATTGAAGTCCACGAGTTACTTTTTAATTAAATATGTTTAGTTAGCCTCCAATGGGTTAACCATATCATGTGGAGGCTAAATATTGAAAGTGAAAATGAAGCAAAGTGGTCCGAGATAGACCCAATTTATAATAAAAGAAATTGATCAAGTCAATTAGATAAGTTTGTCGGAAATGAGTCTTACTGGAAAAAGTATATAGCATAGTTATACATATTTGTGAAATTAACTTTTATTTTTTCTAGCAAGAGTTTATTTAAAATTTTCAAGTCTTGATGTTGATGAGTGGAATGATGGAGGAAAAGAATCTTCATGTCCTTTTTGGGCAAGTGGAAGTAGTTGATTTGGACACTAGGGCCATGTCATTATATGCTTGGTTTATAATTGCTGAGTCACACTGCATTTTCTCGATACATCATTTATGTATTGATTAATAATATTTATTTAATTTTATATTTTTTTTATCATGTGAATTCTTTAATATGAAAATAAAAAATTAAATTAATGTTATTGGTCCATAGTGTACCTAAGAATTTTTGGTACTTGATTGCCTTTTCTTAAGAATTCCTGTTTCCTAGTCACTAAAACAGGTAAGAAGTTAATGGATTTGTGTTGACTGAATTTGATGATATAAAATTTTGATTTTTGACCATAAACAAAACTGAGGGCCACTAAATTCAGCATCTCATGCTCCACTCTATATTCTTTCTTTCCACTTTGTTCTCTCCACAAGCATCAAATAATTTTATTCTTTCTATTGTTCCTTCTTCTTCTTCTTTTTTTTTGGGTGCCTTGGGAGGTTCTTTATACTTTTTGAGTTGATAGATTTGGCTCTATATCTTTGAATATAATTAAATCAATTACTCACAGATTTATCTGCAATCGGTTTTCAGATATTTGTATATCACTAGTTGTTTCAAGTTTGTTAAATGGATGTTATTATATTATTTTAATTTATTTTAAAATATAGCTTAGATATAAATTAAAGTATTTGCTATTTTAAAATAATGAAGAGAAAGTTAAATAAGTTTTCTCTATCTCCAGCATATATTTTAACCTTTTTTTTTTCTGGAATTATACTTATATACAGAGTAAAAGACACTAAAAAGTAAAAACCTAAAGGCGTGTATAATAGTATAAAATATAAATTATCCAATTACTTGTAATGTAAAACCGTATTTAAATCGTTAATATTTAAAAGCTTTATTTAATGCAATCCTATTTTCATTATATTATTCATTTAATTTTTAAAGCTAAATGTTCTTTTTTTTATATATATAAATTTTAAGCTAAAAGTACAATAATTTGTTAATGTTATTTATTTAACATATATCGCTAACTTGAAAAAAATTAAATCATTTAAATATTTTTTTCATAAAATCATTTTAAAATTTAGGAAAGCAACGTTGCGTCTAAATCCCATTAAAGCTGAGCAATACAGTGGGCTTAAGTAACAAATGACAAAATTTAAGTTGCATGACTATTTTTTTTTTAAAAAAAAAAGAAAGTGGCACATCATATAAGATAAATAAACAATATATATGTGAAAATTTTCCTACAAAAAGTGCTTTATGAAAAAGCACTATTAATTGGGAATTAATTAACTAATGGAGGCTATCACAAAAAGACAACATTATGATTTATACTTTTGGGATTTTCTAAAACGGGGTTGGAATTTGATAATTGTGAATTGTGATCGTACACCATATAAGATAATCGCAATCAATGACATTTATTATATAATAATTGAGAATATTAATGCTAAAATGCAAGAATAAATTTTGAAGTACTCTCTGCACAGTAATGAGACATCAATAAATTTATATTTAGTCTTTTAGGGTAATTTATACACAACTTGACTAAAAAACAAAAAGTGTACTTAAATACTTATTTTCAAGTTTTGTGTGCTGATTAAAACCACTTGTTTAGTATGAAATATATATATATGAATAATTAATTGGTTGGAATAATAGATATTTTATTTTTTTTTAATTTTTGTTAGTTTTGTGTATAAAAAATCTCTTGTTGAGAAAGTTCTAAATTTTAGATACCAATGATTTGGACTCAAAAAGAACATGTATTATAACTAGTTATTTGGTGTGAGCTAGATGAGGTGTCATAATAAATATAAAAAATCATTATAAATTTTAGCATCTGAAAAAGAAAAACTATTTTTTGTTTCAAAAAAGTTTTGACCAAATATATTACTTTGCTTTATATAATCCTTGGTGTTTAAATGGACTGATGGACATAATCACCTTATAGAAAAAAAATAGCCAAATAAATAAAGGACCTAACTAAAGTTTCATAAGTCTTTATGGAATAATAAAATTTAAAATATAATTCATACAATAAACTATAATTTTTTTAAAAAATAAAATAAAACTATCACGAAAAATATTTAATTTAGTCAAAAAAATTAATGAATGAAATTGTATGTTTTTTAAAATTATTTTTAAGAGACAGGAGTATATATTTTTTTGTTTTGATAAAGAGGAGTATATATTTTTAAAGTAAAGAAGGGAGTGTAATTTCAACGGGTTTCATAAAAACAAAATTCTTAATTTTAATGTCATATTAACAATACAATCGTAATTTCAGAAATAAGAAGGTTTTTGCCATGTAAATCAAACATTAAAATAAATAGTAGAAATAATTCAATCAAGCCATCTGGATGAAGCAAGAGTGGATGGAATAGAGATGGTAGAACATAGGAGGGCACATCTCAAATGTGAGATTACATTTTTGCCTCGGCCCATGTAAAATTAAAAGTCTGATGTGGTGTTGACAGTTAAAAATTAGAAATTAGAAGGTAAAGATAAAAAAAACCTTAAAGTGTAAGAGTAGAAAAGTTTAGAGAGGTGTTATACAAGTTTTTAAAATTTAGAGAAGTTACATGCAAAAATCCTATAGTTTAGAGAAGTCCTGTACATTTTAACCATCTCATTTATACTCTTTCCTATGATTGATCATGTAAAAAAAAGTTTTTCTTTTAAATATTTTTTCTACTATAATTGATCGTATATTAATTTTTTATCACGCGTCTTCTTTATATCGAACAACATTATAAAACAAATAAATAAAAAAAGCCTTACCAATTTAGTCCTTTTTTTTCTTCTCAATTTCCTTTTTCATTGCTTTTTTGATGTTGGTATTATTAATTGATGGCACTAAATTTGTTGTTGCTTTTGCAAGCTAGTAGAAAAGCATAGTACCCATCACATACATACACACAAATGCTTGCTGCTTTTGAGGTTTGGTCCCACCTACCAAAAAGACAACAATAACAAAAACAAAGCAATGCAATGCCTCCTAATTCATTTCCTATTCCTATAATGTTTGTCCTCCACAAATCACAAGGGACATAGACCCTTCCACATCATTTCCTTTCCCTAAACAACCAACGTTTCTGCCAACTTGCATACCAAATCACTTCTTCTATTTTGTTATTCTATTTTCATTCATATCAATCCAATTTCTTGTTTACCTATATACTATACTCTCTCTCTCTCTCTCATCCCTATTGCCAAAATAATTGTAAATTTCAAATTTTTGTACAACATTATGATTCATAAACAAATACACTCAGAGTATGGGATTTGTAAAAAAATATCATGATTTTTTATTATATTCAAAATCAATATTTTTTAAAAATTATTTACAAATCTATATCACTTTTACTATTTCAATAAATGATAGCGTATTCAGATAAATCAAGTTAACTTTGTCATTAATAACCAATTGACCTTTGAGCAAGTCAAATTATAGTCAAATTTGCTATTAGTATTGACGAATTTAACCTTTCAACATGTCAAATTTGTCATTACTCATGGCAAATGTGACCATGTCAAATTCAAATCAAGTTTTTTTATTAATGATGAAAAATTTAGTCAACATAAATTGACAATTAGTAATTTCAGTTGACCCATCAATCAATTTTTTTATGATCAAATTTAATAATTGATTTATTAAATTTCCATACCCCTAACAAACATTAAATTTAATATTTTATAATCTTACCATTTTAATATTATATGAATTTGAATGTGAAATTTGTTGATAGGTCAATTAAAATTATTAATAATCAATTTAAGTTGATTAAATTTGTCATCAATATGATCAGATTTGTTATTATTAATGAAAAACTTAACTTGAATTTTTCCTAGTCAAATTTGCCATAAGTAGTGACAAGTTTGACTTGGTCGATGGTAAATTTGACCAAAATTTGACATGATAAAAGGTCAATTATTATTAATGGCGAATTGTTGTTTGAAACAATAAAAATGATATAAATATGTAGATATTCGTTTTAAAAATGATATTTTTGTACAAACCTGCTAAGAGAATATATGTATGTTGCAATTTTAGGGATTCTTGTATTTTTTTTTAATGCTGCAAAAGTGGTTAATGAAACATAAGAATATAAAGCAGATCAGTGCTAGTGATATATTATAGAGATCAATAAAAATTCAACCCAAATGATTATTGAAAAGATTTAAAACACAAGTAATTTTATCTAGTCACAGTTATTCAATTAGTCATTGGACGTCAGAAAATTTTCTTGAAAGAAAAGTCTATCAAACAAGATTTTGAATGACTTCAAAATAAATTCGACTTCTCACTACCTATGAATGGAGTGAATTTTCTTTTAATCCTTAACAATTTATACCAATCCATATTAGCGAGATTCAATTCCTATATTGTATTTGGATGAGGTGTGCTTTGGAGGAAATGTAATTTACTCTAATTATATGAAATGTTTTGTTTGGATGAATTCATTAAAAATTCTAAGAATTTTAATTACAAAAAGAAGTTTAGTTACTTCACTTTTTAATGTAGTAAAATGTCAATTTATTTAATCCCATTTTTATCACTAGTTTGACTTGAACAAAACTATACTCGGCTCGATATAAACTAAGGTGATATATATTTATATTATAATGACTAATTATTATTTTTTATAATTTAAAAATATAAAACTATATTTTTATTTTATATTTAAAAATTAAAGAAAAAAATTTGAGATGTATACTTTAGTGCATGTTAAGTTACTATATATTATATATAGTGTGTGTATATATGCCATTGTTATATATTAAAAAAAAAGTTACTATAGTGTATGTATATATATATAATCAAAATTGTTTTAGTTTGGAGCTCAATCATTAATCAAGCAAAAAACTATATTTGTGATCACTCTACTCATTTGAACTGGTTATGAGTTCAACGAATAAAAAATTAAGTTTTTAAATTCAAATAATTCAACTATAAATAAGTTCTATATGTTAAATTATTTACAAAGCTTTTTTTTTTACTCACATGTATTCTCTTATTAGAGGCAATCCTGTTCAAGTTAGTTGAGGTCCCACAACGGGGGTAGAGCTCTCCCAGCAGATCCTGCTTAAGGGAAATGTAGTACCTACCACTTCAACCAACCAACCCCAGCATTGAAACTTGTTCTTAATTTTGCAAAAAAAAAAAAAGAGAAAGTCAGAAATTAGCCTAAACTATATATTATACTTGATTAATAATTAATTAGCCTTTGAAAATTTGAAACATAAAGTATATTAAATTATATTAAAGCACCACTATGTTGCATTATAGTGAGCATGATTTGTAATAACAAAATAAGAGGTGATGGTTGGGGAATAGCATGACATACATGCTAAAAGCTGAGTGCATGAGCTGTGATCTCTTGCTTTTGGACTACTTCATTCCATTTATTATTATTATTATTATTGCCCACCCGGTGTTCAAAACTTTGCACAGAATTTAATAATTTGAACTTAATTTATATCACACACATAGTTATGGTGAAAGAATCTTTTAAATGGATAATTACACCCATTCTCCAATCAACATTCAAGAAATATGATTTTGTTTTTAGAAGGCTCTTAATTAAACTCACTATATAATTAAGAATCACTCATATGCATATTTAAGGAACCTAACTCTTCATCTTCGCACCATCTCCTCTAATTTGGTTAAATTTAAAGTATTACGGTAAATAGCTAGATTATAGTTTCAGGGAATAAAATGTTAACTCTCTTCAATATTAATTGCTAATTAATATATGCTTTGTCATGTGTTTACCATCAATAGAATGCTCAAGACATTAATTAATTTTTACCATTTTGGTAAAGTGCACTCTCATAGTGAATTAGTGCTGAAGATTTATTTTTTTGTCAATACAAATAAGGCATTCAAAATATATAAGGACTAAACTGAGGTAAAGTTACTTAGGTGCTTGCTATAAAGTTCACCAATATAATTGAAACACGTGGCAAAAATTTTTTGTATAACCAATCATGGTAGAGAGAGAAAATGAAAAGCAATAAATTACATAACCAATCAAATTGGAGAGAGAATATAAATAAGATTTATGATTGGTGAACTTTATAGCAAGCACCTAAGCAACTTTACCTTAGTTTTTTCCAATATATAAATTCAATGTATATTAAAGTTAGTACAAATAAGGCATTCAAAATATACGATTGATTTGAGTGGTAGATACTCCATTCTCCTTAAGTAAGGTTTCGGATTCGAGTCTTGTGTATGAAAAAATCTCAGCTAGGAAAGCTCTACTCCCGTTATGAGACCTCAGCTAGATCAAACAGAGTTATCTCTAATAGGAGGATACTTGTAAAAAAAAAATTAAAAAGAAAATTGTATAGAAAAGAAAAGGAGATAGACATATATAAGAGGGTGCTATCAAGTATGGACTTTTAAAAGTCTAAGTAAATATGTACCATATAAAGGATCGGCCTCACTCATTTAATTTGGGCCTATTATGTTACCAAACCATAATTTTATTTTTGAATGCCCTATTATTGGCCCAAAAACAAGCATATCAATGACAATCAGTAATAGAAAATAACTTGACCAAAAACAAAAAGGTAATAGAAAATAAGAAAAAAGCCCCAAGTGTAAATACTAAATGCACATCTTTCTCAGAGAAAATCAATTTTGTTATTTATGACATTTTTTTATTTTTTGTTTTACAAAATTTTATGGGAGACAATCATTTTCAACTTTTGATTGACACCTTTACTCGCACAAATTTAAATCTTAGTTGGCTACATTATCAAAAATTAATCATCAAAATCCTAACAATCATCTATTTAAACAATGATAACAAAATAAAAAACAATTAATATTTAATTGTAACCAAAATCTATGAGCATAATAATTAAAAAAAAGTCTCAAACTTTAAAGATACTTTTTGCCAAAAGTAATCTCTTTCAGTTGATTAACATTTTGGGGTGTAGAATACAAGGGAGTGGATTCTATACAGCATAGAAAAGTAAGGAGAGAGAGTGACACATAAATAGATCTCATAAATAAGTGGGACTCACATGTGAGATATACTATATGTCACTCTCTCTCCTTACTTTTTATGCTATTTAATATAGGATCCATTCTCAAAATACAAAGTATGTGTGGCTTTAAAATCCTAACAATCCCCATTGCTGAGGGGACACATATAGCATTGGTGGCACAACTTTTTACTAATATTCAATATATAGAAACTTCAAACTCTTGACCAAGATTAGGACATTTTTTTGGTAAATTCAATAATATACTAAAAACAGATATAACAACTCAGTATTTTTATTAATAAAAAACTTTATTAATCAATAATTTTCTTAATTAAGAGCTATATGTAGTACTACAACTTTTCAAATCATTGGCCAATAATTTCACATCAAGTGGAAAAAGATTAAAGAACACATCCTTTGTATCTCACTACTTTTATATATATATATATATATATATATATATATATATATATATATATATATATATTACTATTTAGTAATAGAAATTAATGTTAAAGACAGGAATTAGACATTTTGCCACCAAATTCTTGGCATCCGATCATGACACATACACACACAAAGGACAAACGTACTTGTCCTTCCCAAACAAAATTATGTACTCATGCATTGACATGTGACTTAATAGGAATTTATGTGAAACACATTTAATTTAGAATTGATGTTTATAAGTTCAATAATTTTTTTTTCTCTTTTGTAGAAAAATATAAATGATGACCTGGCCCTTCCATAACTTTGAGGGTTTGAATTATTTGTAAATAATTTTTATAATTTTTAAAAATTTGAATTAGTAATTAATTTTTTGTTTAATATTTTTAATATAAAACTTTTAAACGTGAACTTTACATTGGTGTTAATAATTAGTAGTTGCTAAAAATTCATAACGGTTTAGACAAATGTAAATTAACAAGGAAAATCCCCCCCCCCCAAATATTAATATGGAATTAATTAAATTATATTGGATATATATATATATATATATGGAATGAATTAAATTAAATGATGAGGAGACAAGAGAGGAGACACATATGCATGGAGGTGCATGTAGGGAATGGGTTAGGTTGTTCCATTATCTCTCATATGTCTCCACCTTGTCTTTCAATCACCAAAATATGCTTTTTCTTCAACCAACCAATTTTCAATACTCACTTTCACTCCACACTAATTTATTTCTCTCACATACTATATATATATATATATATATATATAGGAAGATACATTAATAAAATGTGACGAGAACCCTATTCATATTAATTATATATATTTCAACTATAATAAGATTACTCACCATGATGCGACTCTGAATATGCATTACTATTTTGCTTTATTCGGCCAAAAAATAAAAATATATATTTTTTCTGTATTTGATATTGTGATTCAACAAGCCACCTATACACTTTGTGAAGTAAATCGAGAGTATTTCAGGAAAATGCTATTGGGTTATCATGTCGGGTCAAGATGACCCGGTTGACTCACACCCGAGAATTTAATTGTTGAAAATACTTTTTTTTTAAAAAAAAAGAAAAAAAACTAATTTTTCTTGTTGTGATTTCAATTATAAAATATTTAAAAAATTGAATTAATCCTGATAATTGGTTGAAAAATCTAAGTAAAAGTTTTTTTTTATAAAGAAAATCTAAGAAAAAGTTCAGAATTGAACGAACAAAAGATTTAAGTGTTTTTTTTTTTTAAAAAAAAAATCAGACTATGCACCATTTGGGAGAATTAGTAACTTTTTTAACAAGGATAAATGACACTATATATATAGTTAGCTATACGTATAGAAAACATATATGTATTAATTCAATCTTGTTTCATTTATAATAATTTTCTAGTTACAAAAATGCAGAGAACAAAAGCAAATTAAAGAGGTGCAACTAGTGTTTTTGTAGTACCTTAGCTTATTGATCCCTCACCAAAGAACATGGACGAATATAATATTTAAAAACAATTATTGCAGGAGTTAATATAATATATAATTAAGTTGCTTATATTATAATAATACGCGTAAGGATCCATAATCTTCTCTGCATCGTTCTATTAAGACTTCCAATTATTATTATAAACTAAATAAGATGAATCTACAAGATCTTTGTATATCACAGTAAAAATAATAATAATAATCCAAACTTCGATCTCCACCTTCTATATATTAAAATTGAAATTTGTTACAAATTAATTAGGAGGGGAATTATTGGTATTTATTCCAGGTTTCTGTTTTTTTAGCAATAGAAAAGAGAAGGCAAAACAAATGCTATATACATGTAATTAAGGTGCATAAATTTTTGAGTAAATTACACTGACATCCCTTAACAGATGCAAATATTACACTTACCTCTCTTTCTCGTTTGAAATATTACACTGATATAATTCTCTGATACATCAAAATACTCTACACTTTGGTCAAAATAACATTTTCTCTAGCAGTTTCCAACCAAATGGATGATTTTTGTGAATTTTTAACTTAATTTATTTAATGACAAAGTTTCTAACGATGTTTCTCCAAATCCAACAACTTTACATCAGTGTAATTTACTCTAAATTTTATTTAAAAATGAATGAATTCAATTACATACTTGTGTTGAATCAAGTGATCACACCAAGGACTAAAAATAATTATATTAGAGATCGATCGAGAAAGTTAAAGTAATACTTTACGTCTTAATTAAGTGGTTTGGACATGTAAAGATAAATAATTAGAATATAATTAGCGGCTTTTGTAAGATAAGTTGACCATGATCATAAAGATAATCTAATAACTAAAGATACAAAGAAACCAAAAAAAAAATTATATTAAAATTGATTTAACTATAAAAATGAATCAACTTAAACACGTTGACGTCACTTGATTTTATAGCGAACCTCATACAAAAAACTTTTTGTTTGTTATTGTTATTGTTGTACTTGTTAAAAAATTATAACCATTAGTCATATCATATTAGAGATACAAAGTCACACATCTGATGGGATGAAATACTCAATAGAATACTTTAATCGTAGCTTGGTTTATCCCTTTAATATTGTCATCTTTTGAGAGAAGATTCCCCAAACCTTTTGATGATCTTCAACAAATCGATCGATCATAATTCTTTTTACTTAACTAAACAAAAAACTAGCACTACAGTTTCGACTATATATAACTTAACCCTATATGCCATGAAACAATTAATGGTGTGAGTTCTTGATCTACAACTTGACAAAATATCCCTAAACAACAATAATATAGTGAGTACAGTATACACACAGAGCAATAATGAATTGTTTATTAGTTGAAAGAGAAAGATATGAGCATATATGCATGCATATGATTATAGGTGAGGCTACAGCCTAGGGTTCATGACTTGAGTGGTATTCAAGTAAGATTCCATCCACGCCTCTTAATAAAGCCAGATTTTGTGGAATATTATATGCATGCACTCATGATCTTTTGTTCATAATTATAATAATGAGAATTAAAGAAAAGTGGTAGCTTGAAAGAACAAATTTAATTTGTACACTATCTAATACTAGTCAGAATGATTGTTGGCTACTATAGTACGTACAATAGTAATTCATTTTCATATATCTCCTCTTTAATTCATTTCTAGAAACCAGAAAAGAAACGAAATTATAGAAACGGAAGATTTACTCTCTCTTTTTAAGAACTAAATATTTGTTTATATATATATATATATATATATATATATATATATATATATATATATGTATATGATAGTTTAAATTCGGTCCGTATATAATTTAATTTGTTGAGTCAAGTTTATTATATATATATATATATATTAAGAACCAATTTATTGAAAAAATATATTGAAATTCAGTATTATCGTACTACTGAATATATACTCATATATATGATGTGATCAGAACGTGTACGTAGGTGAAGACTAAAATTATAATGGTTGGAGAGTGGTTAGTCATACTTGATTTGGTTACGGTTTTTTATGACTCTAACGAAACTACAATTTGGAAGTAGCTAGGGATCGATGTACGTAGTGGAAATCATGATGAAGCTAAGGGTTCTGAATTCTTGTTTTCACATCGTGGTCCATTATCGTTGAGAATGATAGATATATATATATATTTTAAAAGTAAAGGTGCATGTTTAAATTTTGTGTATAAAATTACATATTATAATATGGAGTTTTATTCCGAGAATAGAGTATATGTATAGAAAAGTAAGGAGAGAGAGTGACACATAAATGGGTTTCACACATGTGGGTCCTACTTATGTGTGAAACCCATTTATGTATCACTCTCTCTCCTTACTTTTCTATGTTGTACAGTATATAGGATCCATTCTCTTTTATTCCTAATAATACTAGAGATTGGATCCTATGTTGCCTAGCATAAAAAAAACAAGGAGAGAAAGTGACACATAAGTGGATCTCACACATGATGGGTCTCACATGTAGGACTTACTTATGTGTCTCTCTCTCTCTTTACTTTTCTATGCTAGGCAGCATATGATCCATTCTCATAATACTACGACTTACTTAACTTAATTAGGATTATATATGTCTGTTATTGTTGAAGTCCCACATTGCTTAGTTAAATGGTTTATAAGCTGTATATATAGACTAAGGTAATCCTCTCCCCTTGAGAGCTCTTTTGGGGTGAGTTAGGCCTCTTAAGATGGTATCAGAGCGAGGTTGAATATGTGTGGATGGATGAGCCTTACTATGGGCTGCCCTGGGGATAACCTGTTGGCTTCACGCTCCTATGTCGGGCATGAGGGGGGGCGTGTTGAAGTCCCACATTGCTTAGTTAAATGGTTTATAAGCTGTATATATAGACTAAGGTAATCCTCTCCCCTTGAGAGCTCTTTTGGGGTGAGTTAGGCCTTTTAAGAGTTATAGGCCTGGAGTTTCTTTGCTAACTTCATATTGGACTCTCGGGCCAAGACTGCCACATAATTATAAAAGTGCTTTATTTTGCCTAATCTTAAGCACAATAATACTAATATCATAATTCATAACCTAACAAAAAAAAAACTTCGCTCGCCCTCACACGGCAGGTCCTATGTTTTTTTTTCTCTCTCTCTCATGTAACTTTACGTGAAGTAATCTCTTTTATAATTAGGTAACGCAACTCTCAGCTCAAAAGTGTTTTTTTTTTCACCTTTGTGACACCTTGTTGCCCTAAAGCTTCCTGTAGCTCTTCAGAATAACCCATTCACCGACATCCTCGTCCTAGTTGCACACAACGTAATCTTTCTTAGCCTAACAACCACCATGAATATGATATCCTTAACTCCTTTTGAATATTATGGACTTTGATCCATCTACAAGATACTATATAATCACTTTTACTCTAAACCCTAAACTTAGAATAAATAAATCTCCTCTTAAAAAAATGAGTATATCAATCCCTTGTCACGAGACTTTAATTACTTTAAACTAAATTAGTCTGAATCTAACTAGTTTCTCGCATTGATTTGATGGTTTCAACAAATTAGAAAATCAAATAAAATTCTTGCTACTCAGTTAATCGTGATAAGTTAATTAATTAGTCTTTTACTTATCAATATATATACAAATAATATATACTTTATCTGAATCGTTCCAATTGTACCGGATGTCTCTGAAGGGACACACACGATATATACTTAAGGGTTAAATAATGGTTAGTTTACCTTAGCTCACCATAATAAGTTTGGTCAATCTAGTCAAATAGAAAGTGGCCTAATTAAGTATATATATACTCGTTAATAAATAAAATTATATTTTTGAATTTTGTGTATGAAAACACTTTGTAAGGTTGATTGATATGCCTTAGTTTTTACAATTATATATATACACACACCATAAAATCAAGAAAGGCATATCAATCTATATATACACACACACCATATATATACTTAATGATTCTAACTAACTTTAATCAAATCAATTAGTATACCTAATGAGTTTGGGATTGATATGCCTTTCTTGATTTCCCCCCCTAAATTTAACTAAAATTATAATATGGTTTTATTTGTTTAATTTATTAATTTGTTGTACTAATAAATTGTCCAAATTTATTAAATGAATTGATTGGACTATCATATATCACACAAATGAAACTTATAAGGAAAGAACTTTTGGTTTCGTTATTTCTAAATATTGAAAAAACAACATCAACTCAAATATTAATTAGACTGATCTACTACGTAAATTAAAATTTGGCTAAATGTTCATTTTGGTCCTTTGTGTTTCACCCAAGTTTTAAATTAGTCCTTTATGTTTTAAAAGTTTCAAATTGGTCATTTATCTTTCCCAAAAGTTTCAAATTGGTCCTCTCGTCCAAGTCCGTCTATTTCTTATGTTAAGTGTTGACGTAGCGTGCTAAGGTGGACATATCATCTCTCCTACACGTATCCATTTAAGCTGACGTGTCACTTCACATCATCACCACGTCATCTTCTATTTATTATCTATGATGATGTGAGACGATGACATGGTGTGACACGTCAGCTAATTGAATGGACACATCAGCATGCCACGTCAGCAGTTAACTTACGAAATTGACGGACTTGGACAGAAGGACCAATTTAGAACTTCTGGGAAAGATAAAGGACCAATTTAAAACTTTTAAAACATAAAGGACTAATTTTGAACTTGGGCGAAACATAGAGGACCAAAATGAACATTTATCCTTAAAATTCCTACAATCAAAAGTGTATTAATTAATTATGCCTTTTTCTTATCAAGATATATATAACGATCTAATTATTACAAAAATTATGTTCATCAGTCTAAGTGGTAAGCGATTTGGTACCGTTTAAGTAGTAAGGTCCCGAATTTGAAATATTATGAGTGCAATTGTTTCCGTTGAGAAACTCTCCTACTACAACTAGGTACGTGACTCGGGTCAAATCCAGATTAGCCAAGACAAAATATTAGTAGATCGGGCAGAAAGCCAACAAAATATACTCATTACAAAATTCTAAAAATAATAATTAATTAGATTTTCCAAGTTTATTTGCTTATAAAAAAAATTTTATTAAAAAAAAAACTTCATCTTTCAAGACAGATACCAATAGTTGACGGAATCATATGATCAGCAATATTTTAGTAGGTTTACTACTCCACTAAATATTTTTTGCAAAAAAAGAAGTAAAAAGAGCTATATAATTTGAATTGATCTAAAATGGTAGGAAGTGAATAACGGGATTGGGTCTAGTGAAAAGGAATTAGTCTCTTATAACGTGATGAATTTGTATTTGAATTCTCGCTGGGAGATGTACTCATATTTGGTGCCCGACACCAACAAGATCTCAAATAAGAATTGCCTCCAATAAAAAGATATTTGAAAAAAAAATGGTAGGAAGTGATATTTATTTAGGACTAAACTAAGGTAAAGTTACTTTGGTGTTTGCTATAAAGTTCACCAATATAATTAAAACACGTGGCAAAAAATTTTTGTGTAACCAATCATGGTAGAGAGAAAAAACGAAAAGCAATAAATGACATAACCAATCAAATAGGAGAGAGAATATAAATAATATTTATGATTGGTGAACTGGTCAAATTAGTCCAACAAATCTCTGCCATTTAAGAATTAGTATATGATAAATTGATAATGACATAAATATTATTATACTACAAAAAAGGAAAAGGAAAAAAGTGAAAGAAAATATCAAATATTTTGGTAAATAAAAATGGAAGGAAAGATACTCTCGAATACTACACATCCGTGATTGTGATATGTTGGGGTCTTGGAGAAACCAACAAATCAGAAGCATAACCTAAAGAATTATTACACACTCTTAAACCAAGTACGATTTTACCTAATTACAATTATTCAACTAAAAGTGTACAATTATGATTTCAAATATAATATTTATATAAAGATTGGTGTGTTATATCTAGTTAATATAAACGTGTAATGCATATTAAATGCCTATATATTGCAATGAGACGACGTTGTGTATGACTTTAATTAATACTATTTATTAATATTAATTAAAATTAAAATTTTAATTCATTTAAGTTTTTATTAGTATTAGTCCTTATAATTAGAGCGAGTGAATACTGAATTGTTGATGATTCATAATCCACTATTTTTTTTAATAGTATAATCCACTATTGTTGAAATTGAGTACTAATTACATAATATTGTTTAGACTTTAGACTACGAATTTAATTAATTAGTATGATATCAACCTCGCATATATCAGATTTTCATCTTTCATCCCTTAACTTGGTGGAGAAATGTTTTACGATCCACTTATATGATTTTGAAAAGTTTAATTAATGTTATTATTATCTATATTTTATTGAATAGAAAAAATAATATTGTTACTTAAATTTTAGAATACAGCTCAATTACATTCACACTTAAATTATAATACGCCTTTTTTTGTATAAAAATAAGTGTAAACATATTTTTGGTTCCTCTGGTTTCATATATAAAAGTTTTAATTTAGCACACTTTGTTTAAAAATAGACAATTTGCTCTTCTTGTTTTGTGAAATGATTTAATTTGTCCTTTTTATAAATTTTTTATCTAACATTTGATGTCAATTTGAATATATAATTATTGATTGAATTAGATGCTAAATTTAAGTGCAAATTAATTAATAATTATTTATAAATAAATAATTGTTCAATCAACAAATTAATTGTCAATTTTGATACTGATAATTAATTTTGAATAAATTGTGTTCCAAACTGATGAGGGGACCAAATTAAATTTTTATCGAATTAGGAGGATGAAAAGTGAATTTAAGCCCAAAAATATTAACTTATGTGAAAAACATTAATTAAGCTAAGTACTCAATAAAAAATCCGATCCTCTTGATGAAAACATTCATGAATTGTAGACAATGGGTTAATTAAATAAATAATTAATTAAACCACCATCACCGATCTTAGTGGGATTTTTGAGTCTTTTCAATGGCTACAAATTAAGACAAATATCCCGAAGGCAGATTTATTATATATGCAGAAGCATTTTTTATTTGACATATTGATATACCTCATTATTTTGTCTCCCTCACTTTCTATATTTTATACCAAAAAATTCAAATACTTCTTTGAGTTCTCTGAGTTTTGGGCTAATTGATTTTTGTTAACTTTCAAAAATGGAAAATTCTCTTTTTCTAATTTATATTATTAATTAATTACTATATTACACATTCTTATTTGATTAATTATATTATTCAATTTGTAGCTAAAAATTGGTGGTTAAAATATTTAATTGCACCCAATTGAGATGCCTAATCCTAACATTAATTCCCAACTAGGGATGGCAATGGGTAGGGTACGGGAAGGATACCGCAATCTCCGGACCCGGTCTCGGCACTCAATTTTTTCTCCGGACCCGGACCCGTCCCCGGCCGGGTATAAAATGTGAGACCCATCCCCGGACCCATCGAATACTTAAATCTCCGGACCCGGAAAATTTATTATTTTTTCTACAAATCATAAATTTTAAAAAAAAACTTCAAAAATTTAATTATTTTCAATTTTTTTAAAAAAACTTCAAACACACAATAAAATTAAAATAAAAAGTCTGGGTTTGAGCTTAGTAAAATGAAAATATGTGTGAATCGTGATGAGGGTGAGGCACGCGTGTGGGTACTGGACTACTGGGTAAGTGTGAGATGGTGTGTAAATTTTTTTTAATATTTATATATATAAATAATATATAAAAACAATTTATATATAAACTATTTATATAAAAAGTATTTATATATAAAATATTTTTATATATATTATATCTCCGGGGCCGGGGTGAATACCCCCTTACCCGTCCCCGGACCTGAACCCGAAAATTTATCCGTTAAAATCCCCGGACTCGAACTTAAACCCATTTTTTTAATACCCAGACTCGGATCCAACGGATAATTTTATCGAGTACCCATTAGATCCGAGTAAGATTGCTATCCCTATTCCCAACTTAGCTTGCAGATCCAAAGGGTTGTGCAATGTGACAAATAAAGTGATCATCATTATTGAACAATGTGAAAAAATAAATCTTAAAATTAATTAAAGGTGGTACTTCAAAGGAAGTTAATTATCTTTCTTGGCTTTGAAAATTTTTTATTAGTTAGGAATAATTAATTAGGATATGAAAAATAATCCAAAAGTTTAAATAAATAATTCACAATTTTTCTTATTCATATGCGAAAAAAAATTTAAAATACTCAATTATGAATTGTTGAGTTGTAAAAAAACATAGAGGAGTCACTTTATTATTAAAAAATTGATTATAATAATTAATAATAGTATAAAAATGATATATATATTTTTCCTTTTTACATAATATATGTCTCATCATATATATATAATTGAGATTAATTAAGTTAAGTATAATTAAAGGGGCAAACATTCTTGTCTGCTTTAATTATTAATTACACCTTGAAAGGGACTGGTTTTGTTATGAATGAATAAATTATTTGTCTGCTAATGGACAATGAATAGTTTCAGTAAGGCTGTGTTTGCTTCAGCTAGGAATTCAATTCATCCATGGAATTGTACAAAATCCAATAAATTCAAGTGTTTGGTTCAAATACTGTACATAAGAATTGGATTCCAAAGAATTGCTTCAATTCCTTGCTTCTTTGTATTTGGCTTAGAATCCAATTCCTTAATTTTTAGGTGGAATTGGCCCAATTTTATAGAATTGGTAAGTAAAGACAAATTTGCCCTTCTCCTCTGCACCTCATATGCGTTCTTCTCCTCTGTTGTGTTGCTCTTGCTCTGTATCTTCTGCTCTTCCCTTTGTGCTTCTGAAAATTAAAACATTTTTATTTTATAATAATTTTTCATCTTCTATCTTCCATCCTGATTGAGCAGTAGGTTTAGGGTTATCGTTTTCATCTTCTTCTTCTTCTTTGGTGGTGAGATCCGTAACAACAACGGCATCGACCGAAGAAGAAACCAGAGGAAGACGATCGAGAAGCCGAAGCAGATCCAGAGCAAAAACCGAGTAGATCTACGGCTGCGTCGGCCGCCGTAGATCAAGAAGAATGGAAGAGGAAGAAGAGGAATATGGGAAATCGAGAGGAAAAAGAAGAAGAGCCATGGCCATTTTCTATTTTCCTTTGTGTGTGAGAATGATGGAGGAAAGAAAGCATTGGAAAGAAGGCATGGGAAATGAGAACTTGCAACGGGAGAGCACTGGTCTTTGGTGCAGGTGGCTGCGCAAAGGGATTAGGTTAATTAGAGAGAGAGATGTGTTTTTCATTTTTTATTTTATGACCGTTGTGTTTTTATTTTTTTTATAATTAATTATTGGATATAAAAAAATTAATTATTAATATTTACTTAAGGGCAAATTAGTCTTTTTACCTCACATTCTTTTATAAACTTTCAATTCCATTTTTTCAAACCAAACACACTTTTCAATTCAAATAATTCAATTCCAATTCCATCTTACCAATTCCAATTCCAATTCTAACTCCAATTTCAATTCCAATTCCATACAAAATTTGAACCAAACATAGCCTAAGGTTTGTTGTCGAGAAACTACATAATGATGTTAATTATTCAAATAGAGTGTGCTTAGCTTGATTTAACAATAATATCATAATAATGACGTATATAGGTTACGTTAGGTATTATATTAATTTAATAATTATGCATGACTATATGTTATATGGTCCCTTTAATCTTATGTTTTATAATTAAGCATTTTGTCACTGCCCAACCATTCTAATCAGATGCATGAACCTCTACAGTTAACAGTTTCACCGGCTAACAATAATTTAAATATATATCATACAAATTAAACCATCCAAAATTTCGTTTGGTAGGCATCCTTCTACAGAGAGAGATCCCTTGACATCTAAAGACTAGTTAAGTAGTTACCAACAGGTGGTTGGTTGGAGTGGTAGGTACTTTATTCCCCTTAAGCAAAGTCTCGAATTCTAATCTTGTGTATGGAAAAACTTCTGTTGGGAGAGCTCTACCCCCATTATGGGACCTCAGCTAGCTCGAACAAGATTGTCTCAAATAGGAGAATATCTGTGAAAATATTAAAAAAAGACTAGTTAAATTTAATTTAGACTTGTACAATAATTTTTTTAAGTTGAATCTCTGTTAATTTTTCTCAACATACTATTGTCACCCTGCCCGATACTTAAAACTTGGAATGACTTCCCTTATTATCACTCTTATGTAAAAAAAATTAAATATTCAAGGTTGGGTTGTGTTTGTGTAATTTCCTTTTATAGAATACAAATTGAGTATGTCATCATTTTTTAAATCAATGTTAGAGAAATAATTAGGCGTAATAACAATCTATACACTTCCTATTTTTAGGTTAATAATTGTTTATAATTTATTCAATTGTGTGGATATATATATAAAATTATACCAAAGAATAGTTAGAGAGGCGTTAGATTTACACTTTTCCATTTCATATATTATATAAGAAGTTCTTATAAAAAAAAATATTTGTAGTACTCTTAGTCAAGGGAGATAAGGGTTTAGCAAAATGGTTAATCTTTCATATTTGACAAATCACTGTTCAATTTTTTTTTAATAAGAATGGTATTCATTTGTTTGAGCGTAATACCTCGAACACTAATTATATTTAGTAGATAATGCTTCTAATTAAAATTAAAAAAATTAAAGATATACTCCTAAAATTTTCTCCATATATACAGGAATCATCAAACAAAATAGAGAGATAGAAATATACATACATATATATATTATGTTGAGTCACGTTTTTTTTTAATATCAGGGCATCCGTCCTCAACGACAGGTCGACAGCAATAATTAATTTTTTCACCATGGATCCTTCACTTAAAAGTAGACGGTTGATCACATAATACTTTTTATATGCTCAAGGATAAAATTCGAACTCTAATCACTTGATTAAGCTAATTAAGAGACCAAGTGAAAAACTACCAGACTAGACTCATATGATTGAGTCAGGGATTATTTGATGTTTTTAGTAAGTTAACCCACAGTTTCTTTTGTGCCCATGGTTTACAAAAGCAGTATATCACTTTTCCAAAATTAGGAAGAAGACGAAGATGGATATGAGAACACATGAAGTTAACTGAAAGAGACCGTATAGCTAGCAGCACCAACATGCATGAAAGTTGCCCAAATTAAATGAAATGATTTTATTTGCTTAAAGATTTTTCCGAATGAGACGAAGAAAGTGCATGTATGATATGTATATCCTATATGGATTTAATCAACACACTCAATAGTTAAAGCAAACACACACCCACACACACACATATATATATATATATATCAATGACAATAAAGTTGACAGAGGGTCTTCATCTCTGCATTGTAACACGAGTAGTATTCTTGGTCAATATGCGATATCAATTGTGCAATAACAAATGTCTAATTAAGGTATCATTTGATATTCGGTGAGTGTTTTAATGAGAAGTAGAAGTGGAAGTAAGTGATAAAAATTATGTTTGGTATGTAGAGAAATAAAAGTGGAATGTAAAAGTAATATTGTTTGGTATGGTAGGAAGAAGATAAGAAAATATAAGATAAAAGTATGAAATACCTTTTTTGCCCTTACTTTTTTAAAAGTCACAAATTTTTTAAGGGTATTTTGGTCTTTAAATCAAACCTCATCTTACCTTTCCTCCACATTATGAGGGAAGCAAGGTTCCCTATGCAGAGGGAACCTTCACCTCACCTTCCCTGTACCGAAAGTATACCAAACATGCAGCAAGTTCACCTCACCTCACTTTCCCTATAAAGAAGGCATACTAAATATACTCTAAGGTGGCATTTGGTATCCGGTGAGTGTTTTAGTGGAAAGTAGAAGTAGAAGTGGAAGTAATTAAGTGATAAAATGTATATTTGGTATGCAAGGAAATGGAAGTGGAATATAAAAGTAATATTGTTTGGTATGGTGGGAAAAGAAGATAGAGAAATAGAAGATAAAAATATGAAAAACCTTTTTTGCCCTTACTTTTTTAAAAGCCACAAATTTTTTAAGGGCATTTTGGTCTTTAAACCCCCCCTCACCTCACTTTCCTCCCCATCAAAAGGGAAGGAAACTTCCCTCCCCATCAAAAGGGAAGGAAACTTCCCTCTTCACAGGGAAGCTGAAGCTCACCTCACTAGTTCTGCAACCATACCAAACATGCATTGAGAGTAGCTCACTTCACTTTTCCTACTTTACAACCATACCAAACATGCTCTAAGAGTTAAGTTATAAACTCATGGTCGAATTACGGGAATTAGGTTGAATTAAATAAAAAAAAATTTTTTTGCTTTAACTAACAATTTAAAATTTTTTTTTTGATAAACAATTTTAAATTTTGACCTAGTGATAAATGTTAAGTTCAGCAAAGTGCAAAATTTAAATTGAGTTAGGGGTTAGATTTTACTGGTGATCATAACATGGACAAATGAATAAAAACGTTGCGAGTCGAGTACCCATAATTAAATTAACATGAACAATTTAATCATCCTAAGATCATATATAACACATTTCTTTAACGTTTATATACTAAATTCAATATTGTCAAACTCGTTTAGCACACTTTACTCCTTTAATTCACTAACGGGATTGAGTTTAATGGAATTAATTAGTCTCTCACAATGTGATAAATTCGGATTCGAATTCTCGTTGAAAGAGGTGTCTAAATTTAGGGTGTGTTTGCTTAGTAGGGTGGAGGAAGTAATGAGAATAGATGATGTAATGGGATTACAGAAGGGAATGAAAAAATAATAATATGAAAATGATGTGATATTATGTGAATGGAATAAAAGTGGGTAAAATGACCATTTTACCCTTATATTAAAAGTGAGAATGTAATAAAGTGGATAAAAAAGTAAGGACAAAAATATAATTTCATCACATTACAAAAAGTAAAGTGCGTTTGGTTGGAAGAATGTTAAGAGGATTACGTCTACGATTACGTTGACAAAACTACCAACCAAACGTACCCTTAATACCCGATAGTATTTCGAACATGATTATCTCAAATAAAAATTTACCTTTGTGCAAAACCAAAAAAATATATACCCACTTTTGATTGTATAGTTGACTGTTCAAATGGCGTCCGTTATAATAACGAGGAAGATGCATAAAATATCACGTGTAAATTGTCTAAGCTTTATGGTCGGAATCTACCATATTTAATTTTGTCACATGTCTTATATATTATGATTGTGGTTTTGATCCCACTCTTATATCCGTACATCATCATTCTATGATGATTCTATATATCCATATCCTAAAAAATTCCTAACTATTTTTCTACAATCATTCGGACTTTGCTAATAATTAATCATATTTAACCACAAGGTTAATTCCACATTCATCTAAAAGTATTAAAAAAAGTTAATTAAGGTCTATTCTTAGCTAGAGACTTTGATGGCATTTTATCCTCATCATTATTATTGGAGGTTTCACATGCGTATATAAT
The DNA here is from genome assembly GCA_014851425.1 of Senna tora. NCBI lineage: Eukaryota > Viridiplantae > Streptophyta > Magnoliopsida > Fabales > Fabaceae > Senna > Senna tora. The sequence continues at coordinate 5,806,188 of CM026265.1, read as the reverse complement.
AACTTATTTTATAATTTTTAAAAATATAATATAAGAAAATAATTATATTTTAAAGTATAATAAATTAAATATTTGATGTTGTAAAAAAATAAATATTTGATATTTTTTTCTTAACTATTATGATAACTCACTTTCTTTTTGTCTCTCTCTCATTCTTTTCATAACATCTCTCATCGCATCATATATTAAATTAAAAAATAAATAATTTGTAACACCAAATTAAAAAGTGTGATACAAAAAAATTAACAATCATATTAATATAGATATACTATTCATCTGTTAATTTTTTTTATTCATTTAACAGAGATTATTTAGCCATATAAATTATTAACATGCATTAATATATTTTTAATAAAAATGGAATGGGTGGGGATTTTAAATAACAATGAGCATTAATTTAATTTTTCTGTCTGATTTATTTACCAAATTATTAATTTAATAAAAATCACAAAATGTTAAAACCCAAACACTAAATAATTATTAAAGAAACTAAATGGTTATGTTCTTATTAATATTCCCCCCCCCCCCCTTTCCATGTTTTTCTCAACAGTCATCTGCATCTATTTTTCTATTCCACATCTTTTTAATTTTCCTTCCGTCCAGTATATACACTAGCTTTTCTCAAAAAAAAAAAAAAAAAAAAAGAAAAAAAGTATATACACTAGCTCGCTTTCATATCCAATTTCTCCTCCTTAATCAAAACTTCCAAAATCATATACTAATGAAAATTTCCACAGTCAAATTAGGAGTCATTTTGAGTACTTTAGTAGTACTAGAAAGTTTGGTATATAGCACTATCATTCATATTTTCATACTTAATTTATTTTATTTTTGAAAAAAAAAGTCACATAATCTAATTTTAAATTATGAAAGATCAGTTAGATATTAAATTTTAGACGTACAAACATCGTTTAGTTAATGTTCCAAATTTTTAAGAGGTAAAATATTATTTAGTCTCTGAATTGTTAGTCAAATTATTATTTAGTCCTCGAATTTATCAAAAATATTAGTTAGTTCCCAAAATGTTTAACTATGTCAACTATTTAGTCTCCGAATTTGACAAAATACTATATAGTCCCCAAATTTGTAACTATGCCAACTATTTAATCCCCAAACTTGGCAAAAATACTATTTAATTACCGAATTTGCAACTCTGTCAACTATAATGGGTAACTGTCAGGAGACTAAATAGTTGACATAGTTACAAATTCGCGGACTAAATAGTATTTTGTCAAATTCGGGGACTAAATAGTTGACATAGTTAAACATTTTAGGGACTAAATAGTATTTTTGATAAATTTAGAGACTAAATAGTAGTTTGACCAACAATTCAAGGACTAAATAGTATTTTGCCTCTTTGATATAATTATTCGAGTATTATATTTATAGCAGTTGAAACTCGAAAAATCATTAAACTAAACCTAATATAATTATTTTTTAATTTTAGATCTTGATCACATATATTCTCTACTAGAAATAATTATATTTGAAATACTGCCAAACATTAATGGCTCGTTTTGTAGACAGAATAGAATGAGAATAGGAATGTGAAGAGTACGTTTAGTAGTAGAAAATGAGAATGAAAATGAAAATAGGACATGAATGAAAGTGAGTAAAAACGACTATTTTATCATTATATATTAAAATATTAAAAAAAAAACTCGTGGAGATTTGACACACTATTGCTAGGAAATTTCTGAAGCCTGAGAATGTTAGAAGCCAGCTATCAAACATGATATGCCATGGGAATATCTCAGTCCCTCCTTCATTATTCTCTCAAAGATTATGATTAACAAACAATCACTAAATATAAGCAATTTTCAATTGAGGATTTGAACTTGGTTGTCTCCTTCGGATTTCTATCAATATAGAAATATCTAGTTGCCTTGAAAACCTAAAGTTTAATTGAAGCATACTGTACTTCTCCATTCAATTCTTCTCAATCTAAACGTACTATTAGTTATACTCGCTCTTTTACTCACACAACTAAAATTTTCAATTAAATATAAAATAAATGTGATGTGAATTCTGATAATTAATTAGTTATTGCTCTTGAAGAGTTTTGTGTGAAAACTTCTTCCAATTACTGTAGCTGGCTAGTTAGTAATTAAAAACCCTTTGAAAAATTAATTAACTTAACTAGCAAACAAATAATTTCCAATTATATATATTAGGTAATTAAACTCTTAATGCACAAAATCAAAAGTTTTATAAAATTCTTTGTTCATCTATCTAATTATAAATTGAAAGTGATAACTCATTAAATGAGTTCTGTTAAGTATACTGTAGATTAAGATTTTATTTGATTGGCTGATAAATTTTTTTTATATTAAAAATTATTAATTTTAAATTATTAAATATTCTATAATCAATATCGATAAAAAAAATTAATCTCTATTAATAAAAATACATAACAAATATATATATATATATATATATATATATATATGTCAAAGGTTCATTTTGGTCCTCTATATTTCATTCAAGATATTTGATATATATATATATATATATATATATATATATATATATATATATATATATATGATGTATATGCATGTATTGATGATGTTGAATCTTAGTCAAAATCTTATCTTTTTGTGTGGTGTGGGTGGTAGAGTGGTAGTCAGCTAGTGTGGCCTCGCAATTGCGTTCCTTCTCAGTTAAGAGGCCAAATACGATGCTTCTTCACCAATATTCACTGCATCTTTTTCTCATATTTAAGTCCTCCCTTAATATACAAATCATCCTCACTAACCAACAAACACAAAACGCTTTGTCGTTTACTACATGTGTCAACCAATTACATCCTTACCTTATCTCCGTTTTCTATTTTATATTCTCCTCACTCCCCACTTGTGTTAATCTTACATTCTCACGAGTTAATTATGCCGATCCACACTCATTAATTATTTCTTAATAATTCCCTTATATTGTTCATCATAATTAAAAGTGAATAATTATATGTTGTTAGTCAAGCATTACCCATTATAAATTTGTCGTTTTCGTTTTTGCCTTAAAGCAGTTGGGTTGTGAATTGTCATGTTTGCCCCCCCACGCATTCTCCATCTCATTATCATCATCATACACCCTATGTTGTTGACTACATATAGTATTAACAAAAGTCAGTCTCTCTGTTTTTCTTTTCCTCTAAAATTTAAAAGATTTATTATACTGATTTATTTCGAAATAAAAAAATTTTTCCCGTCAAATTAGTCTTAATCCAAGAATTATACTGTAATACTCATAAAATTTAAGACAATCATACTCGAAATATTATCATGTTTAAATATTAATACTTCTCTCAATAAAATTTTAATTTTAATTTACTACGTTATAAAAAATTAATCATTTTTATCAAACACAACTTTGATCGATAATAGTAATTAAGTAAATTTGAAATTTATATAGTTGAATATATATACTCTGAAAAGTTTAAGATGGCCAAGAACTAAATTCTACATGTGTGATTTACTTAAACCTAATTTAAAAGAACTTGGACCTCTAAAGAAGACTTACATAATCAATCACTAATTATTGATTTGACTATATATGAATAACATTAATTTGGCCTTTTGGGTAGCAATGCAATATATAAATATGGCCATTAGTAGAAAACCTCACTTATAATATTATAATTAAGAAGACGCCAAGTGAAAATTTGGTCAAATATGTTATACCCCCAACAACTCTAGCTTACAATGAACTTTCCCTCACTTCTCACTCACTCTATACTCCATCCTTAGACTCCTGCCACGTCACCCTCTTTCTCTCATAATTAATTTTATTGTCACTCAAAAATTAAAATAATAATAAAGAAGAATTGTACAGTAGAGAGGGAACAAGTAACAGCCATATTGAAGTTCCTAATTCCTTCCCTTCCAAATGCATGAATCCAACCCCACCCTCTCCTCCTATATATACCCCTTTTCTCTCCCCCCCATTCTCTTCATAACCAACTTCCATAACCTCCAACTGTATAATTCAACCAAAAGAGAAAACCAAAAGTAACAATGCCTTCCTCTTCCACCACCATCATCTCCAAATCCACTATTTACCCATACCAACCCTCCACTCTCAAAACCCTCAGGCTCTCTGTATCTGACCTTCCCATGCTCTCTTGCCACTACATCCAAAAGGGCATCCTCCTTCCCCCTCCTCCCTTCTCCTTCCATGACCTCCTTCTCTCCCTCAAACGCTCCCTCTCCCACGCTCTCTCCCACTTCCCCGCCCTCGCAGGCCGCCTTGTCACCGACTCTGACGGCTACGTTCACATACTCTGTAACGACGCCGGCGTTGAATTCATCCACGCCACCGCCAAACACCTCCCCACTGCTTCCATTTACTTCCCCGGTCTTCTCACTGATGTTCCCAATTCCTTCAAGGAGTTCTTCGCTTACAACAAGACCATTTCCTACTCCGGCCACCACCTCCCTCTCGTCGCCGTCCAAGTCACCGAGCTCGCCGACGCGGTGTTCATCGGATGCACCGTCAACCACGCCGTCACCGATGGGACTTCCTTCTGGCATTTCTTCAACACGTTCGCTGAGATCTGCAAGGGCGCGAAGAAGATATCGAAGTCGCCGGACTTCAGTCGCGACACCGTCTTCAACTCCTCCGCCGTGCTGAGAGTCCCCGCCGGCGGCCCCAAGGTCACCTTCGACGACGAGCAGCCGTTGAGGGAGAAAGTGTTCCATTTCACCAGAGAATCGATTGTGAAACTGAAGATCAGAGCTAATAATTACGGCAATAACCGTTTCGCGGATTCTGCGGAGTTCGTTGAAAAGCAAGTTAACGGCAAGATAACGCCCGTTTTGTGTCACGCGGTGAGGAACAAAACGGAGGAGATTTCGTCGTTTCAGTCGTTATCCGCGCAGCTGTGGCGCTCGGTGACACGTGCGAGGAAGCTGGACCCACACAAAACGTCGACGTTTCGCATGGCGGTGAACTGCCGCCACCGCCTACACCCGAAGATGGACGCTTATTACTTCGGCAACGCGATCCAGAGCATCCCGACCGTCGCCGAGGCCGGAGAGATCCTTTCTCGCGATCTACGGTGGTGCGCCGAACTTCTCCACAAAAACGTCGTCGCACACGACGACGCTACGGTGCGACGCGGCGTAGAGGATTGGGAGAAGGCGCCGAGGTTGTTCCCGCTAGGGAACTTCGACGGCGCGTCAATGACGATGGGTAGCTCTCCGCGTTTCCCGATGTACGACAACGACTTCGGGTGGGGCCGACCCTTGGCGATCCGGAGCGGCAAGGCGAACAAGTTCGACGGAAAGATCTCGGCGTTTCCGGGCAGAGAAGGGAAAGGGAGTGTGGATCTGGAGGTCGTTTTGGCGCCTGAGACGATGTGGGGACTTGAAAACGACATGGAGTTCATGCAGTACGTAACGGGAAGCGTGTGAGTGGGTACTACAGGAAAAAGGATACGACGACGTTGGGTTTTGGTCAACATTGGGATGGTGGGTAGAAAAGTAAATTTATGTACATGTTGTGAACTTTCCACGTGACGAGTAGTCAAAGGTTAAAGAGAGAGAGAGAGGGGAAAGATGTTGAATCCCAAATCTGAAACCCGAAATGGGTATTTGGAGTTTTCTGTTTTGGTAATTCATAATTCCTAGTGAGGAATTGGTTTTTATGAAATTGAATTAATGGATAAAAAGTATAGTGGAATGTGATGGGACATAAATCATAATAAAGTATAATTAAGAAGGTATGGACCCGATGGCAATGAGAAGGACCGAAAACAAGCAAATCCAATTGCACTTGAGGACCACATTATATCATAATTCATAATGTAATTTGAATCGGTACTGTACCTTGTACCACACTGGAAAATTGGAACAAGATTATTTATTTATCTAATTTGACTCGGGTTTAATCTTTTCAAGTGGATTCAAATATTCAGCTCCCAGAGCTCTTACGTTGACCCCGTCTAAAATAAGATTATTTAGTCATATTTAATATCTGGTGAGTCTATGATACAACTTATTGTATACATACAATACAATTTCGATTGATAGGATTATGACATGTAACAAAAATATTTTTAATTGACAAGGTATGCGTTTAGAGTTTAGACAGTCGATTGACCAAATAATATTACTTGGCTCGCTCCGTCACACAGTCGTTGTATTAGCAACTTTTCCTTGTACAAAAGTTTAAAAAAAAATTAGTCTGTAATTGCAGGCTTTCATTAATTCTAATCATTCTCTTATTTAATTTGTTTTTCTTTGCAATCCACACAATGAATCTAGTAGAAATCTACTTATAGAGGAGAGTAAGTGAAGGAAAAATGGAGTGATGAGAGCAAATTAATACTTAATCATAGATTGACTCATTAAAACTCATGTTCAATATATTAACATAGTGACCCAATACATTTACTCATTAAAGATCCCTGTGATTTAACACACCAAGCAAGTGACAGTTAGTAATTATAAATTACTCAATTGAGGAGCAAATTTATGTACTCAAAAGTTAAGAATATTGAAGGCTCTGAGAATTATAGACACAAAATAGCTTTCAAGAATCCAAAGGATACACTTTTGTGGCTTCAATTAAAACCAATTGTGATGCTAGCCATCACTAGTCAAATATTTTCCAATTTAATCAACAGATTCACACATCAAATTTATCCCCTTTTTCTTAAAAATCTATCATACTCAGCTTTAAACAATATCTTTTTTCTTCCCATGCTACTCCAAAAATGACTACACTTATTTATTACACAGAAGCTTGTTATATAGAACAAATGGTGCCTCGCCTTCCTTCGTCCAGATTTTGTTATCATCGTCTAGTATGTGCCTGACTGAAATCATTCCCCAGCTAACTGCTCTTGGCACCTTCTGCTACTGTTCTGAATATCACAATATCATAAAGTCAAATTTCTTCTGTTATTGTTGCTATCAGTTTGAGAGAATGGGAATAGGAGAGAGAATGAGAAACAAAATAAAATCAATTGGGTAAAATGACAATTATACCCCTCATTTAAAAATTATTAATATTTAAGAGAGAGGACAAAATTGACTTCTCCCTAACCCATTCCCTCTCCCTCCAACATTCCCTCATTAAATTCTTGCAACCAAACAATTATACATGGGAAAGAAAGTGTGGTGTTGAGTTATATAAAGTATAAACAATGTTCATGTTGTACTTTTATAAGAAAATGTCATGGCAGTATGCCAGTATATGTATGTGCAATCAATCATGTTTATTTGCATTACCTGCAATTAACATCTGGTGATGAAAAAATGCGAGCCAGCCATTGAAATGGCCTCAACGTTTCAGCCTGTTTCTTGTGCCAGAACCAAATGGCAGCATTGTATTGTTCATTACGAATTTTTTGTGTGGCTGCCTTCCAATCGTACTTTTCCATTTCTTTGCGTGCAGCTTTTCCCATGGTTTCTCTCAACTCTTTGTCGTGCAAAAGAGGTACTAATTTGCTCAGGCAGTCTTCAAGATCGCCCGGAGTGTAGAGATATCCGATCTTTCCCTGTTGATCTGGAGGAATTATGTCAGGAACTCCACCTGCCCGAGCTCCCACCACAGGAATCCCCGATGACATGGCCTCCAAGACAACAAGCCCAAGTGTTTCGGATTCCGAAGGCATCACAAAAACATCGCCACTAGCGTATGCTTGAGAGAGTTCTTCACCTCCCAACATGCCTGTGAATACTGCTGGCATCCCCTCGAACATTTTCTCCAGCTCCTCCCTGCAAATCAAGAATCAATATTCTGAAGAACAGCAAAACACTAATATTTAGATGCATTGCTATACCTAGATATGAATTGCTTAAATTTCATATAAAAGCATGACATGTGGGATAGCTGAGTTTCAATAACTTCTCTAAGTTCAAATCGCCTGAAAGGTGGCTATAAGATTTGATGCATTTAGAAATTTAGTGCTCTGGGAAAACTGTACAACTCACCCCATGTCCACCAAAGAGTGAAAAAACCCTTTTCAACTTAGTGACAGTGACCAATACATGATTTGGAGGGCAAGAGAAGAAATTACCTGTATGGCCCATCCCCGATGAAAGCAATTCGTGCTTCAGGAAGTCTATCCATCACCCTGCAAAATTATGGGTTTCAAATGTCAAAGGCAGTGCATGAAAGAGTAATAAAAATCTCTAAGTTTCAGTATATCAATAATCAATGCAAAAAGATTTTAGTGTTCTATCAGTAAATATTCTGGAATTACTACAATTACATCTTAGGAAAATTTCAAGACTAATCACATGCAATGCAATACTTTGGACTCTGAAGTACAATAGATAAAGAATTCTATTATACCTTTTGAGAAAATCCAAACTCTTCTCAACTCCAAGTCGTCCAACATGTACTATCAAGGGTTTGTCAGTTTCACCATTGCTGTTTAACACAAGTTGAAGAATTAAGATGAAAATTCCAGTTAAATCAAAATAGTAAACATGGAAGAAACAAGAACGATTCGTTCCCACCTCAATCTTAATCGCATTTCATGTGAACGGAATCGGGGATGGAAACTTTCAGAATCAACACCCTTGTTCCAGACGCGAATCTTGTTAGCTGCAGTTCAAGAGGAGAAACAAATGAGTCAAAAATCAAAATGGTGCTGCATTTGACAAAAGGCATAATAATAGAAAATAAATAAGTAATTAAGGTTGTTTATGTTTACCTTCTGTTACTTGAGCTACTTCAAGATCTTTAGCTAGGGCAGCTGATGGCACCAGTGTCAGATCAGCCGCGCTATGAAGAAATTCTGTATAAAACAGTAATGAAAGAAACGGTTACCCCCACGAAAACTTGGGTGAAGTCCAAATTAGATTAAAGTAGCAAGATACTCACTTATGACCATCCACATGGGTTTGACCAACCAACTAAAGGTGTATCTTGGAATGTACCTAAAGACAAAGAAAATTATAGGCATAATCAGAACTTCTAGGCTGTCCCAAAAGTGAATAAGGTTAAGGAATCAGAATATTGAGTGTAACTTACACTGGTACATGGGTATGATAGGACATGACAATAGGAACAGACAGAAGTTTCGCTATGGCGAGAGCACCAAAAACCTGAAATTCAGTCAATGTTAGATGTGTGAAAAATAATAAGCCTTTACAAGATATACAAAGGGGTTGATATTGTAGACTAACCATTATACCGGGCGACGATGCATGCACTATGTCAGGCTTAAACTGAGTAACCTCTGAAATTATTCTTGGACTAAGTGCCAATGAGAGGGGTACTTTCTGGTACCAAGGACATGGAAAGCTGCATTTTTTTTATTTAGTAAAAGAAAATGCTTAGTTAGGCAAACTATCAGTATCAACCAATATATAGAAAAGTCAAATATTGTAGGTGCAAAGCATATATAAGGAGAAGATGAGAATGAGATAATGTAGAAACAAGTTTGAATTCATGAAGAAAAGAAGGTATTTTTAACAACCTCCGGGATCCAATCAATTTGGCTCCATAAAATTCATCCGGCAATCCTTCATGCGTCGTCACAACCAGTACCTACATTTCACGTATAAAGCCAATAATTTTTTCTTTTCCATGTTCAAATGATATTCACTATTCAAAAATGGCATATTAATGTTGACAACTTTTGCAAATTCAGCTAATAACTCCTATAGTAAAACTTAATGTGCATCAGTAAGCACGTAGAACCTGCACTGTAATGATAGAACTGGAAGTATGATCCCAGCATTCTCCAAATAATTGAAGATATATATATACAAGTATCAACTATCAAATGTAGAAGAATAAAACACATGCATATATTGAAAAATTTTGAGAAGTTACCTCATCTCCCATTTCACGTAGGTATTTAATGAAATTCTGAAATCGGTTTTTGTATCCTGACACATATCTGCAAAATAGATATAGCTCTGAATTAATATTCTGTTTAAATAAAGAGCTGCATCACACATGAATTTAGCCAACAATTGTGCAATGTGCAATCTTATTGAAATTCTAGCGCAGGCTAAACCATGAAAATACTTAACATTACATAAATTTAATGCCATATTAGGAAGCTAGACAAATTTAACCTAAAATATTGACAAAGCCTGAGAAGATGAAATTCATGACAATAAACCCAAAACAGACCATGAAGATGAAATTCATCTGGTCTACAAGCAAAAGCAACCTTGTTGAGCAAGAATATATATTCACCCTCAAATAATCTCTCCCTAATTTATTTAGTTTTCAATTTTAACAAATTAATGTACTCCTCCAAGTCAATTCATCAAACACCATCAAATCCACTCTGAGAAATTTCAAATTGAAGCTCAATACATCCCATCTCTGAGAAAAGCAAGAAAGATGTAAAGAAACTTCAAAATCCCCACATTGACCGATGGAAATCAAGCACAATGAAGAGCACAGAAACAACGAAAGAAAGAAAGAGACTCACGCGAAAGGAGATGGCTCAACAAAGAGAGCAATTCGACGAGGCCTTGAAATATTCTCAGGGTCAAACCCAAGCTCAAGCAAAGCAGAAGTCGGATCCTTCTCTGCCTCGTGAAAATTAGACTCAGCGATGGTCATATTGCTAGATTTAACAGCGAAACTCTTCCTACTCTTCACACTCCTCGACGACCCCACTAAAAGGGGAAATCGAAGATTAATAGGTTTTGCCCCTAAACGATGGAATCTAGTAACACCTTGTGAAGAAGAAGAAGAAGGGTATGTAAAAGATGGGGAGGCAGAAGCAGAAAATGAAGGAGAAAGAAGAGGAGGAGAAATTGAAAGAAAGGGAGAAGAGAGAGAGGAATTTATAGAGAGAGAAGTAGAGTACATGATCATGAGGACGCAAAAGAAATTAAAATATACTATATACAAAAAGGCACGACCTTTGAATTTGATTGATTAGTATCGTACAGTGGTTGTTGTGTGAAGAGGATATAGGGAGAAAATGAAAGTAAAGGGAATCTGCCACACTTGGAAAGAAGATATTCTCTGGTGATGGCGGGACAGGGAGGAATCAAAAGAGAAGGTATGCGAGTATATGCTATTTGGTCACTCTTCGTGTACAGGTTGGGCTCATTTTAACAATTTTTCATTTTTTTCGGTCATATTTTTGGATTTAAAAAACATTGTTTTTTTTAAGACATGCGTAAAAAGGAAGGGAATTGTATTTATTGTGTTTATTAGAAAAAGTTAAAAATAAAAATAAAATAGAAATATATTAAAATTATCATTTTATTTTTTATATTAAAATAAAAAAAAATTATAATTGTGTTAAGTTAAATAGTATAATAAATATTTTATATTTTTTAAAAAATTATACGCACTTTTCAAAATAAAAATAAATAACATATAGGGGCTACATGTTTTTTTTACCTTAAAATCTTTTCCACGTAAAGAACACAAATTATATTTTTTTTAATGGTTTTAAGGGACTATATTCAATTTTAATGTTTTGAGAATTAATAATTCATCTTTGAATATAAAATTCAGGTCTTATCTGTCATGACTCATGATGCCAGTGTTATAAGTTATTATTATTATTATTTTATTATTTGGATTTTGCTAATCAATGTCTTAACTCTTACTTTTAAGAATTTGAGAGCATTAAAAAATGTATTGGTTGACTTTTTATCAACTTTACAAAAATAATTCCCTCTCCAATAATTAAATAAAACTTTAACAAGTATTCTTAAGCACTTATTAGATAAACTCTATTATTTTATATGACATAATTTTTTTATAATATTTTATATATATATATTATTATATTGCATTAATTTAAGATTAAATAATTGATTCACTTGTATTATGAATATCTTTTCGATCAGAATAAAAATATTTTTTATTTTTGAAGAATTTGATTGTATATACATGAATTTTGTTTGAATTAATTTGAATATTTTGTCCGATAATAAATTAAGTTAGTTGACAAAAAAAAATAATTAGTCAACCCAATTAAAAATTACAAATAATTTTTTAATATATTTGGATAAGAATAGAAGAGTATAAATGGCAATTATTTAATTAAATAATAATAATTCAAAGATAAATTATTATGGTTTTTCATTTTAATATATTATTTAAAATTTATAATAATAATAAAATAAATAACTCTAAAAAAATAATTATATATATATTGGCTTTTTTTTTTGCCTGTATATATATTGGCCTCGTCAAGTATATATTCATATTGAAGTGAAAGAATACTCTTTATTGAATAACTAATCTTTATGGATAGTCAAAATATTCATACTCAATGAGTATTCTGAAATTTTATTCTGTCGGTCTGGGTGTGAGCTTGGTTACAAAGTCAATGAGTCCAGGTCCAAGTAAGGAGGTACCCTACCCGCAATAGTAATTATTTATTTTTATATATAAAAAGTAATATTTTAAAACTTTTTTGTGTTGAGAAAATATATAATTCTAAGAAAAAATATTAAATATTTTATAGATATTAAATTAATTTAATAGTGCATTTATATTTATTATTTAATTTTTTTTTTGTTATTTATGAAAAATTGTAAATAAATTTTATATTAATAAAATAATAATTTATTTAAAATTTTTATGGGTATGGGTTCGGGTATGTAATTTGACTATTCTTAGGGTATGAGGATGGGGATTGATTTTTACCCGCTCATGTCCAGATCCGAGTCCGAAGAATATAATACCCTACCTAAACTTTACTGATGATCCTTACTAATCTTTTATTATATATAAAAGTAAATTTATCTCCTTTATTTTTTTTTGGGTACAAGACGTGGCCCAATCGGGCCCAATCTCCCTTAATTTTTAACAAGTGGTTTTTTTTAGAAATTGACAAATGGGTCTTTATAGATTTTTTTTTTTTGAAAAAAATATTACTTGTCAACATTTGAAATATATATATATATATATATATGAGATTAAATTTTATATTGATATAAAAGTATACGAATGTAATTTATCAAGCAATCAATCTTTTATTTACATATAAAAATAAATTCATCTCCTCCAAATTTATCTATCATAATTTCATAAAAATTCAACACTTTAAATTACATGGCTTTCTTATTGATTTTTTACACCTTATTTTAGTTTTCTAAGACTCTAAGCATTCAATGTTTGAATTTGTTGAAAAATATTGATTCAATTGAAAAAAAAATACGAATTTTTAAATTATGACTTTTTAGATAATATAGCAGAGCATATTCAACAAAGTCGTTGAATGATTTATAATTTTTTTTTTTAAAACCTTTGGACTAACAGTTGAAATATATAAAATATAATAAACAAATAAATAAATTTTTAATAAAAATATAAATATTAAAAACATGAGGACAAAAGCCTAAAAATTTTACAAAGAGTACAAATATAATTATTATAAAAATTTTTATAAAATTATAAAAATTTTATAAATTAATAAGGAACACATGAATGGTGCAATCTTGTTAATGGAAAAGAGTTGCATTTAGATTTTCTCTATAAAGCATTATAGACAAACCCTTTATCTATGAATAATGTCAAGTCATCTCCAAAATGTTATTCCAAAAAATAGAATATATTTTGGTTAAGAAAAATATATTTATTCCTTGTATTACTTTTTCATCCTTTTACAGTTTGAGATATTGTCCAATTTCTGATTAAGATTTTGAATGAGAATAATATATACATACTTATATTATTGTCCTTTTTTCATCGTTAAAATATAAATACTTATTTTTAAGAAAATTAAAATTAGGAATTTATTTGTATTTTTATTTTTTTCGTAATTATTATTATCTCTTTTTCAAAATAAAAGTAAATACTATTATTCTTATTTTTTTTCTCGCTCATTATCTTTTGATAGTATATATATATATATATATATATTTTAATTATTTAAATAATTTTGAAAAATCACTGACTAAAAAATCCAACAATTATATCAATTTAATTAGATATTTAATTTGTTCCAAAAAAAAAATGTCAAAGTAACGAACAATACCTATCTTATATTGACATCAGTGTGAACACAATCTATTTCTTTTTCTTTGTTAATTGTTATCATTTAAAATATTATTTAAATAACTTTTTTCAAAATACAAGATATTTCTAATAGATTTGGAATTAATTTTTGTTGGCTAAAACTTTTTCAATTGTATTGCGATTTTGATTATATTTAATGCTTATTTCCTTCAAATAAGACTATTATCACCTTAATAATTTTAAGAGTAGTTCTAAAAAAATTAAGAGTAAATTACATAAATATTCTTTGAACTTTAATTAAATTATATTTATTACCCATCTAACTTAAAAATGCATTCTAATATTCTCTAATATATGTTTTGTAGATAAAATAATTTATTACATACAAAATAAGGCTGTGGTTTTATTTTTAATATAATGGTAGATATAGTTAAATTTATTCTAAGTGTCAACATGAGGTTCCTAATATAACTGTAAAAATAATTGAGTAATTTTATAGATTTGGAATGAACATATATGGTATAAAATATTAACATTATTAACAAAATAAATAAATTAAAATAATCCAAAGATATCAATCATAAAGTATAATTTTTAAAACTAGAAATATAATCATATGCTTTTTTTTTCAAATCTAGAAAAATATATTATAATTAATGTACTCTAATTATTAAAAACTTAACAACGAAGAATTGAATACCGTTGAATCATTTAATGGAATTAAGTTTGAAATTGGAACAGAATCAGATTCTTAGGAAGTTGGGTCGAGGATTAAATTTGGCTTAAAGAGTACTTCCCAATTCAAGAAAAGGATTCTCATTCCGGTACAAACTTATTTTGGCAACCTTATTATTAGTTTCTTCACTAACTCAAAAGGATTTGATTGAGTGAAAGAGACTCATCTATAGATTAATTACCTTTTTTTTAGGAAGGAGATCCTCTGCCTTGTAAATGGCAAGTGCAGGGTGCAGTGCACCTTTTTTATTGTAGGAAGTATTTGGTGATCTTATTTTTAGCACGTTTAGTGTAAAAAAAAAGGATAAAAATAAGCTGAAAAAAACAAGAGCTAAATAATTAATTAATTAAAATAAAAAAATTTATTTTTTTAGTTTTTTATTACCATTCTTCTACTAGAGACAATCTTGTTTAAGACACTAAAAAAAAGTATTTTATTTATTTTTAATGAATGGAGTTAAGTATTTAAAAATATTTTACTCACAGACACCCTTATTTAGTGTCTGACAGTGTCTTAAACAGGATTGTCTCTAGTAGAAGAATGATAATAAAAAACTAAAAAAATAATTTTTTATTTTTATTAATGAATTATTTAGCTCTATTATTTTTTTCAACTTATTTTTATCTTTTTTTACACCGTGCTAAAAATCATATCACCAAATATTTCCTACCGTAAAAAAGTTGCACTACACCCTGCACTTGCCATTTGCAAGGCAGAGGATCTCCTTCCTTTTTTTTTTTTTATGTGTTTACAAGTCAACAAAAAAATTAATAATCGTGTTCTACGACAGATACCTTGATTTAAAAAAAAAAACACAAATTATGTCATCATTATAAATTTTTAAAATGAATGAACCAAAGGCAAAACGTACCCAAAAAAAAATTCAGTGAACCTTAATTAAAAAAATGAATGTTGATTATTTGAAGTTTGTAAGTTGACATTTGTAAAGGTTAAAAAGTGTTGGAGTGGACAAGTAGATTCTTATGGTCTGAGGCTATCTTTTTCTGAGTATTCTATTATCACTTTGTACACAAAGGAAACACATATACAGCAAATGGAATCTTAATACTAGTGCCTGATTTATGTCAAAACAATGGTTTTTGGACTTGAAAGGCTATGCTTACAATTCTAATATTTAAGAGAAGGAGTCAAATCTCAAAAGGCCAATGTGGTTATGTTTAAGGATTTGAAAGAAAATATTTGCTTTATAAAATTATTTGCAATTTAGTTTTGTACAATAATATTTTGATTAGATCTTTATTTGTCTCCTTAAAATGTCATTTGGGCTTGATAACCTTAAGTGCTTCATTTTGCTAAGTTGCTATCATTCTTGTTAACAAAAAAAAAGAGGCAAAATACTATTCAGTTCCTGAATTGTTGGTCAAACTATTATTTATCCCTGAATTTGGGAAAAATACTATTTATTCCCCGAATTTGCAATTCTGTCAACTATTTAGTCCCCTGACTGTTACCTGTTAGATAACTAGCTGACGTAGCCGTTAAATACTGATGTGGCATGTGAGGTGGCATGTGAGGTGGCATGTGCCCAAGCACTTAACGGTGCCACATCAACATTTAACGGTCACATCAGTTGGTGCCTAATTATCTAATGAGTAACGGTCAGTGGACTAAATAGTCGACAGAGTTGTAAATTCGAGGACTAAATAGTATTTTTGCCAAATTCGAGGGACTAAAGAGTTGACAGAATTGCAAATTTAGGGACTAAATAGTATTTTTATCAAATTCAAAGACTATATAGTTTGACCAAACATTCATAAACTAAATAGTATTTTACCAAAAAAAATTATAAGCATTGAAAGAGTGAATACAATTGAGGAAAATATGTATTGTGGTGGTTTAACAAATGACTTGCGTACTAACTCATTGATAAATAATGAAGCAAATGAGTTAGTCCTAATCCAATAATTGGAGAGTATAAGACATAGATAAGCCCACATGGTTCTAATTAACCCAATAGGAAGAAGAGGAAGATGGCAAAAAATGTGTGTAGATGAGAATGGATTCTATGCTGAACAACATAAAAAGTAAGGAGAGAGAGTGACACATAGTAGGTTCTACATGTGAGTCCTACTTATTTATGAGACCTATTTATGTACTATTCTCTCTCATTATTTTTTTATGCTGTATAATATAAGATTCACTCTCGTTTATAGATATATAGTATTGTAAAGTAGCAATGACCATTTGCATTTGGTGGTCCTACTAATTCAATTCTGTTTGTGTTTCCAAAATGTTAAATTTTGAGGAGTCAAATTATATTATGAATGTAAGGGAATAAATTAACACCAATGTTGATGTTTACTCTTTACCTAACTCTTTCTTTATACATCAAACTCATCACGTGTTGGTGACAGGAGTTCAGGCCCTACATCACTCACATTAGCATGTGACTTTTTGTTTAGAAATGGAGGCAAAGTTAAAATGAGTAAAAAAAATCAAAAAGTGCAGCGGAGTGAAAATAAAAAATAAAGTTATTTAATATGATAAAAAATAAAATTATAAAATAAAATATTTTTGTTTTTATTTATTTTTATCCATACATGATTGAATTTTTTAGAAGGGTAAAATAATAATTTTATAATCAATTTCCTCTTTGTGAGGGAACATTTAGGCTACGTTTGGTTGGATAAAAATTTGAAATTAGAATTGGAATTGGAGTTGGAATTGGAATTGGAATTGGTAAATGGAATTGGAATTGAATTATGTGAATTGAAAAGTGTGTTTGGTATGTAAAAATAGAATTGAAAATTTGGAATTGAAAGTAAGGTAAAAAGACTAAAATATCCTTAATTAAATAATAAATTAAAAAAATTATAACAATTAAAAAAAATAAAGACACCTGCCATTTCTCTCAATTACTCCTCCCATCCCAATATTAATTTTTTTATAAAAAAAAATTACAACGGTAAAAAAAATAAAAAAGAAAGAAGACTCATTTATTACTCATTTACTCCCAGCTACTCCCACCCATATTTTCATCTTCACCATGGCAGTCGGCAGATCACATATCATTTCTTCACTCCCTTCCTCCTCAACTCACCACATACAGCTTGAAGTCCATGTCCTCAATTCCTTCCTCCTTTCACCTATTTCTCGATCTCCGCCGCTAACCGCCGGCGACAGGATCTTGTCGCTCGCGTCGGATCGACGGGTTCTCCTGGTCAGAAGTCCATTTCATCCTCGCCAACGTCGTCCACGACCTCGACGACGTCGTCTTCCTCCTCCATTCCCTCCCTTGCTTCCACCTGTTCCAAGCAGTCGCTAATGGAGGCCGCATCTGCGATTTCCGAAGGTAAATCGGAGTCCGCGACAGAGATCCTCACGCGTCTTGCTCCGGTCCTCTTCTTCTTCACTCTTGTTCCTCTTCCATTCTTCTTCTCCTTCTTCATCTTTCTTTTTCCCACCGTGATCTCTCTGACTTTTTGTCAGATTTGGGATTTTTTTTCACTGTTATTTTAGAAGATGAATCGAAGCAAGAAGATAGAGAAGAGAGTGGCAGAAATGGCGAGGGCAAAACGGTCATTTACTCTGAATTCCTCACAACTATTACCAATTCCTGATAAAATGCCCCTCAATCCAATTCTGAGCAAAAAACAAAGGATCCTGGAATTGGACAATTCTTCAAAACCCAATTCTCAGTTCATCAGATGCCATCCAAACCCTAGAAAACCTTGTTTTCTGTGCAATTCCAGGAATAATCCAATTCCTGAGTGAAGCAAACGTAGCCTTATTCTCTATCTAAAGGAATCTCTAAACCTTTTTTTTTTTCTAAAATAACATACTAAACATAATAAGATTTTATTTCCATTTATTTTACCTCTCTTCATTATTGAAAATCTAATACTCCATTCATTTCTTACTTACTATTTATCAATATTAAAAAAAAAATTAACTCATAATTTATTTAAAGTGGGTCTCTAAATGTTAGTGTGGGTCTTTATTAATAATAAATAGGAGTAATGAAAATGTAGTTCTCAATTAAGGAAGGAGTGAGTGTGTGAAAATGCAAGTATCAATTATCAACTTCACAATGTTCAGTGGTATGGTAGTATTGAACTTTGGTACATCCCTTCAATCAGTTGGTTTCTAGACTATTCAAGGTGGGTCCTTATTAATGTGAATTTATATTAATATTAACAAATGACTCTACATGATTGAAGAGATATACTTGACCTGCAAATTGGCATCTTTTTCCTTAATTTTTGTTCTTTTTCTCTCAAATTTAATTAATCCTTGTATTCTCTTAATTTTCTTTTATTATCTTATTGCAACCACAAAAATAATACAGTTGAATCTCAACTGGAAGGATCCAATCTTTTTCCATCATCCAAATGATTGATCATCTAATATATATAGTTTTCCCCCCAAAAAATAATAAAACATAAAAAAGTAGGCGAGTTGTATTTTTAAAGTTGATTATTATAGGCTTAATTATAGCTACCTGATAAAAAAATATAAGTAGGGTTTGATTAAGATAAAAAATGGAACAACATATTCCATTGGATATTCGATCCATAAGCAAGTGATATTTATGTGTCACAAGCAACATCATTTGATTATTTGCAAAACAAACAAATTGCCTGGATTAATGAGAATGACACGTCATTCATTGATAGCTAGGGACCTAAATCTTAAACTTCAATAATAAATCTTATAATATTCAAGAAATTAGTTATTATTCATTATGTCAAATCTGATAGATATTCTTATTAGAGACAAAAAAAAAAAAAGCCAAAATGTGTCTTATTATTTTAATGTTAATGGGGCATGTGATAATTATTTAGAATAATCACACGTTTTTTTATTTGATTCTAAGATTGGCTAGAAATTCAATAGACGTCTTGAAATGTTCAATAATTTATACCAAAGTTTATAGCAAGTTATATTTATCTATATATGTATGCTTATTTTGTCATCATGTGGTCCATTTTATATTGATTTTTTTGTCTATGGATATATACCCTAGAAATGAAACTCTTAGTAAATTTGTATATTTTCTTTCATTTTAATTGATTTGATTATTGTGAACAAAAATTATATACAACAACAACATCAAAGCCTTATCCCACTAGGTAGGGTCGGCTATATGGATCAAGCGGCGCCAACATGTTCTGTCTTTGTACATTTCTATACTTAAGTTATTTATAGCTAGATCCCTCTTAATCGTATCTCCTATTGTTTTCTTTGGTCTTCCCCTACCTCTAGTTATTAGGTTATCTTCTATTTGGTCAACTCTACGTACCAGAGCCTCTTCCGACCGCCTTTGTACATGAACAAAAATTATATATTTTTAATTTATTCAAAATTTGTTTTTCAATCCTTCTTGTCGTTACATAATTAATGGAAGGAACATTTTCTCATGGACTTGAGTTTGTCAAATTTTATTTGAACCTGTTTTATATGTTAATGGTTGAATAAATAAAAATGAGAATAATATAGTTTAAACAATAATTTAATATAATATAAATTTTTTTAAAAAAAAAACTCTCAATTCATGTTCTCTATTTTCCTAATTAGTCCATGAAGTAAGTAATCTTATTAAAATTGACCATATATAAGAGACAGGTTTTGAAAGCATCATGAATTGGATATCTTGTCCTGGTTTTGCATCCCCTAGCTTATGGCATAAGATAGAAGACAAAACGTTATCAAAATGAATTATTCAAATTAATTTATTACTATAATTATTAAATATATATCTTGGTGTCATCAACTTGGCTTTCGTAAACAAAAGAACTTGAGTCTTGTTTTTTTTTTTTTTTAAATTTGTTTTTCAATTGGATAAGTAATATAATTGGTGGACATCACGAAGTTGAGTATGTGTGACTTAATTAATTATTGGTTTCTTTCATTCTAATTAAAAAGGGCTTCATAATTTTAATTTTTATTCAATTGGAGTACAAATTTCTCCGTACCCTCCCTCCCTCCCTCACATGCATCCATGTAGACTTATAAAAGATATAATGGAAGATCAAGTTGGTTTAATTAACTATATATACAGAAGTTAATTATTAATTCTTATTTAATTTAATTTTTGATAAGTTAACACCAAAAAGCAAATTACAAAGAAAAGAAGCCAACTTAATTGATATGAATGAAAAACACAGATAATTATTTGACCCTGTATATATTAAAGAAATTATTAATTCTTTTAGTCATTAACAATTTCGCATTCTTTTTGGTGGAAAAAATTGATAGTAAGGGAAGACACTCCTAAATACTACTTGGTAGGTCGCTAGTGGCATGTTGGAGAAATCAACAGAGGCCCAACCCAAAGAATTACTACACATGCCTAAATTGCAAGTAGTTTTACCCCGTCGCAGCTACTCAACTAGTCATTGGATGCTAGGAGATCTTCCTGGGGAGGGATGCCCACCAAAGCAAGATTTTGAATGGTTTCGGGGCGATTTAAACCCTCGCCCATGGGTGAAACGAGAACTTTTCTTCCCATCCTTGACCACCCACTTTGGCACAATTTCATATTCTAATGTTCACGTAACTTAGTAAAGTGAATTAAGTTTTTTTTTTAAAAAAAAAGTGAATAAAAGCAGTTATTTTGTTTTTGGGGAGGAAATGAAAATGGGAGCATTAAGCATTGTTGGACATTAAACTATTCCATTCATTGAACAAAGTAATTAAATCCATATGAGGATAGTGGGCTCCAATATAATATTTTGGGCTTTGCATTCGACCCAGACCGCTATCATATGTTGATATTGGCCCTTGATACGGGCTCCTTCAAAACATAGGCCATCTTCAAAAAAAATTTATGAGATTCCTGGGACTAGAATTCTCAAAACGCACTAAGGGTCAAAGAATCAACAAGAAAAAGAAGTTAAGTTTCTCATATAATATGGCAAGAGATTGGATTAGATCTTCTTTAATATGTCGTTAATTTAGTAGATAATGTAATATGGATATACCAATTCTGTAATTTATGTTTGACATTTCATTTTGTTTTTTGCCCCGTTGAACTTTTTGGTCATAATAAGATCCAAATTTTGCATTGAACATACTAGTTAAAAGTGTACCCAACTTTGCTTTCTCTATTTGTTTCTTTTTGTACAAATATAAAATGTCGAGTTCACAGTACTTTAAATAATATGTATTTGAATTTATATAATATTAAGAATGAAGTATACTAAGTGCTGATAATGATGAATGGTAGTAATTGTGGCGATAAAAATATATCAAATGATGGTTATGTGAAAAAAATTATTTGATTATCTTAGTTGAAAATATAGTTTAATTTCTTTGATTTAATTATAAAAAAATTATTTGTCTATGAATTATTAATTATGTATTGAATTATTTGCAACCATAACCATGTGCGCGACGTGAGTCGAGCCTGAATTAATAATTAAATACATAGTTTTCTAGAAAAGATAATCAATTATTTGTATATAGTTTTAATTGTTGCATAATTTTTTTAGAAAAGGACACTCAATTATTTGCAGTTTTTTTTTCTGAATAATTATTTGTAGTTGCAGATAACTAAAGACAATAAGAATTATTAATAATATTCTTATAATATTTGATATTATTTTTAAAAATTTAGATGATATTAAGAGAAGAATATACTATAACTTTCAATTTTTTAAGATTGGGTTAATTTTAATGATAAAATTTTAAAATTTTTTTTATTCATTAAATTAGATTAAAAAAATCTAAAGCTCTATTTGTCAAACATTTATATTTTGAAAATTATGATAAAAAATTTTAGAGCACCACTTGTCAAATTATTGTGGTATCACTCTTTAAATCTCTAGAGTGCCATATTTTTAGGATGTCACTTGTTGAGATTTTAAATTGGTGAAAATACTTTTGTGTGTGTGTATATATATATATATATATATATATATATATATATATATATATATATATATATATATATATATATATATCTCATTTTTTTATGTTATTTTCATTTTAAAACATAATTTATAATTTTAGCCCAACAATATGATATGTAAACTCTTACTATGATTTTATAAATACACCTCACACCACTCAAGAACAAAAAAATAAAGAGGAAGATAGAATTGAAAAAGTGTATTTGGTATGAAAAGATGGAATTGGAATTGAATTATTTGAATTGAAAAAGTGTGTTTGATATGAAAAGATGGAATTGAAAGTTTATAAAAGAATGTGAGGTAAAAAGACTAATTTTCAGTATCCCATGATTCAAGGAAATGCTGTGAGCTGCCCTAATAATGACTATTTAGTCACCAATCCATTATGAGCTAAATGAGTGCTCCAAAAACGGACATGCTGGACACACAGATGGCCACATCTGTAGGAAAAAATAATTTGTAATTGGGGAGAAGGCATGCCCACCTGGAATACTGATTAGTGAATGATTTTTAGGCTAATAGAGTGTTCCTTTATATAAATATATAGAATATAGATATAGATATATAGATATTAGAAAAGGAAAATATAAAAATTTTAAAAAAAGGAGTGCTTTTTACTCTAATGAAAACTAGAGTAAGAAAACCAGTCAAGTCCCTAAAAAATATATTGTTTCATCACGGGAACTTGACATAGTGGTTAATGTTCCTCATGACTACCTCCGAAGCAATCCTCGGAGACAGAGAGTGACTATGCATGTCCATGTTCATACTATACCTTCAGCAAACCCATTTGAATTGCCGACGAGGATGACGTACACTCAACCGTTGATGGCTCAAGGTGAACTCGTCACCACTGGCGGTGTTCTTGAACGCGGTGCTCTTGAAAATCCTTTTAAGCCTGAAATTATGTAGTCCATCATAATTATAATTATAATGGACACCCATGTTACGTTATAGGTATTGACATCAAATTTTACTAAGAATAAGAATTAGGATGCTGTGAGTTTATGATTTCAAGAATCTTCTGAATACCAGATTATTCCTCTATAATATGCTTTAGTATTAAGCAACGTTATTGTTATCATTTTCAATATTGCTGTTATAAAAGTTTACTTTTAGTCGCTTATATAATTGCCGTTAAATATAATTAACATTCTAGCACTTAAACATATTATTAAAAAATCATAAGAGATGCCAAAGAGTCAAAGACAATGATTTAAATGATGAGTAATATTAAATTAGGTAACTCAAAATAATTCTATCCCATAAGTTTATCATAATCCCACTCTTTTAGGTGAGTTTAAAAAAATAAAAAAAGATGGAATTTTTTTTTGGTGAGGAAACGGGCCCAAGGCCCAATAAAACAAAGAAAGTACCCTGTAAGCTTATCATAATCCAACCATTTTACTTATGATATGTCAAATAATTTCTTAATTATTATTTTTACAAATCAGTTTATAATATTCATTTCCAATTATGTTGATTTTTGATCAAAATATAATAGTTTTTGTAAAAAAAATTATCTTACCAAAATTATAAGAGGCCCATGGGACTGCCTAAACCAATCATAAGAGGGTGGGCCGAATTCAGCAGGCTGACAAAATTTTTGAATTTAAAAAAATCTAATATATATACATAGGGCGAAGGCTAACGAAAGTAAGGGAATATCTAAATCCTAATTCAACAATAACAAAATATTTGAAAATCTTAACAACGTACTAACCTATAGAAGATGACTTAAGGTACCCACGTATTGGGAATAGATAAATATTTTGAACAAATAAAATTCTCATATATCGACTAACAAAATATACTAAAAGTAAGGCATTATCTAAATCTAATTCCATAATGAGAATTTTTTTTTGATATTCATGATGAGAAAATATTTGAAAATCCCAAGTACAAAGTTATATATAAATCAATAATTAACGTATATAACAAAATTTGGAATAAAAATTTCAATATTGGTAGTTTGATAACAATATATTGAGAAAGGGAAAGCAAGGATTATCTAAATCAGAATGCAATGATGAGAAAATATTTGAAAATCTTGAAGATCCCTAAAAATTAGGAATAAATATTTGAAAATTGAAATTGAGATGGTATCTTGTAATAGGAGATGAAAATTGGGTATGAATAAGCTAAGGAAAAGAGAAAGAAAAAAGAGAGAAAGAGATGGGAGGGGTAGTAACAGGGTTGGGAGAAGAAAGAAGTTGGGTTGCGGAGAAGAGAGGTGACAAAATTCTCTCTTTTCTATGATTAATCAACGAGTGTTACCCCTTCGTCCTTCCCAAGTGCCTCCTCCTCTTCTTTGGGAAGCCTTGGGTTCGGCCTTCATCTACTGTTCAGTTTTTACCCGCAACCTTTGGTTCACTATAGTTCCTCACAAACTGAATATTTAATAATTTTACGCAAGATCCTGATGGTGCATGAAAGGCTAAAACCAATAATTAAGGCAAAAGTTTGATTCTCATTTCATGTTGCAAGGAATCAAGGCTAATTAATGCCTATTTTGCCCTTATTATACTTATTAAGTAAGGGCAAATTCCATTCCCTCTCTAGGCCTCAAATCATTCTCCATAATAGTAATTTGAAACTATGCTCCACTTTTTCTAAAAAAACACCAAGAACTAAATTGTAGGATTATAAAACATGAGAACAAACACCAAGAAAAGATTCATGATTATATAAATTAAGTAGTAATATATATATATTAAAATGAATTAACTAATTAAAGATCATAATAAAGGGATGGTCCTTTTAATTTCAGTTTTGTTATACTTTTCATAACAGTGTCATTCTACTTCTACTAGAGAAAAATCTACAAAACTGAACTAATTAAAGATCAAAATATTAAAATGACTTGGATAAAATATTTCAGTTTTGTTATAGTTTGGTAGAAAGCCTCACCTTATCTATATATGTGAAAATTTCCAACGCAGAAGCCTCACTTCAAATAAATTCCAACTTCTTTTTGTTTTTATGCTAATAAGAAGAATGATAAAAAAAACAAAATTTAAACGTGGTGTGGTTAACATTAACCACGTAGGCATATTTTAAAATGGACTAATTTTGGACCTATATAGTATACATGTTCTATCCAACATTGGGTAGGAAGCAAAACAGGACAAATGAGAGTAGGGAAAAGGGAATGGTCTGTTTTTGTGTCAAATCCTACTCATAGTCTCAAAGCCTTCATCTCACAATGGCATTAAAAAAACTTCATTTTCATTATACCAGAACATTTCAGAATCATTTTAGTGAATTGTTTTATATTTTCATTTCAAATTGAGTGAAAAGTAGAGGGACCAGCAGAGAGAAGCAAAAATATAACAAAGATCCATACAGAGATATAAGAACATGTAGCAAACAAAATCATAACTTGCAAAACCAAATAAGCATACCTCATCCACGACGCCAAGCAGAGAGAAGTAGGTGGAAAGAATTACAAATGGAGGTAAAAGTTTCAAAGGAGAAAAAGCTTCTTCAGTCCTAGCTAAACTTGTTCATGGGCCGGGTCGGACTGGGTTTGGGCTTAAGACCATGGGTTTTGTATTCATGGGCTTTGGCTTAAGCCCAAGCCTATATAATTTACTACCCATTAGAATAGGCCAGGTATTTGCCCAAGTCCATGGGCTAAGCCCATTATTATACTTATTCATAAAAATAAATATATTGCAATAACAAACTCTTCATAATATTTTACAATTCATAAGCTATAACAATATCAAATAAGAGAATCAGATTCTTGATCTTCATTGTCATTATCATCCTCATCACTACTCATATCAGATTCATCATCATCATCTCGTGTGTCAACTGTAATCATAAACAAAAAATGCATTAATATATAAAAATATTTAAATTAATAAAACAAATACATTATTAATAAAAATTATAAATATTACCATCACCCGTACGAGTCCAATCCTCAAGACAAATTAATGCTTGGATAGTGTTTGGTTTTAATGAACTTCTCCAAGGGCTAATTAATTTCTTTCCAATACTAAATGTTGACTCTGATGCTATCGTTGATATTGGTATGGCTAATATGTCTCGAGCCATAGATGCCAAAATAAGGAATTGCCCTGAAGCTTTCTTCCAATAGTCTAAAATATCAATCTCAGTGCGAATAGCCAAATTCCCTTCCAATAGTCATCATTTGTTTCATATAAATAATTGCTAGCACTACAACTAGCACTTGTCATTGGTGGCGCAGAAGTAGCATGTCTTTCATACTCATCATATAAACTATTCAACGTATCAGAAACCACACCCAATCGATTTGTGGTGCCGTAAACATTTTTATAACAATAATCCAAATATCTCAACTTATATCTCGGATCCATCACAGTTGCGCAACACAAGACTAAGCTATACTCACGCCAATATTTATCAAATTTCTCTTTCATCTTTCCTATCATCTCAGATAAAAAACTAGGTGGACCCTTCATTTCATTCATTAAATGTGAATATACCTTCCAAACTCCCTTGAAATACAAATTGGAAGTAGGATATTTGCTACCAGAAAACTTGCATGTGACATCATAGAAGACTTTCAAAAACCTATGAAGTATTTGAACCTTTTTCCCACTCTTCTTCAGAAAGCACAAAATTTTTGAAAGCAACATCCCGTCGACCCCAGTGCTCTAAAACCGATTTGTAATAAATGGCATGATCAAGCATCAAGAAAGTTGAATTCCACCTCACAGACACATCAAGTCTTAGTTTCTTACTTGTATTGAGTTGATAACTCTTTTCTGCAATATCATAAAAATTTTTCGCCCGAGAAACTGATTTTTTCAAATATTTTACGCCATTACGTACTTTCGAAATAGTCTCATCAGCAACTTTCAAACCAGCTTGTACAATAAGGTTTAAAATATGACTACAGCAACGAACTTGAAACAATGCACCATCACATAACAAAGCTCTATTAATCGAAATTCGTCGTTTTAGACTATTAACCATTACATCATTATAACTTGCATTATCTAATGTGATACTAAAAATCTTGTTATCAATTCCCCATTCACGTAAACACAATGCCACTTCATCAGCAATAGAAATCCCATCAAAAGGGGGCATCAAGTCCTTGAACTAAATTATTTTCTTGTGCAATTTCCAATTAGCATCAATCCAGTGTGCGGTAATACAAATATATTCATCCATTGTGTGTTCTGATCTCCAATTATCAGTAGTTAAGCTTATTCTACCAACTACTTCACTCAATTCAGATTTAACAACTTCTTTCTCTTTCTTATAACTAGACATCAAATCTTTCTTAATTGTATGCCTACTCAAATTCTTAAATTCTGGGTTCATTGCTTGCATAAGTTGTCTAAATTTGCGCTCTTCTACAACAGAAAAAGAATGCTTCCCACACACTAGAAATTGCAAAACAGATTTACGTGCAACATCTTGACTAAACTTAAATTTTTTTGAAGATGTACCTTCAATTGCCATATGTTGCTCATTTTCAAGATATGAAGGACGCTTGGGACATGTGAGCAAGTGACGCCTCAAATGAGAAGTTCCACCCAATGCAGACATTAATTTCCCACAATGCATGCATTACACTTTATAACCATCAATAGTTTTTATCTTCTTCATCTCCTCCCATACTTTAGATTTGGTTTTCATTTGCTTAGAACTGTCACATCTTGTGCTATCTTCTTCTAAATCATCAATTTCACGTTGACTAGCCATGATGACTACAAAAGAAATTTTACTTGTGAATATAGATTCCAACAAAACACACCAGCACTTTAAAACACATACATTTCTAATGATGCCAATGAAGTACCAAGGTGAAGTCCAAATCAAAAAATCAAAATTTTGAACACATATATAAAATGCTGTTTAACTTATCTTTTAATGTGATTAAAAGATAAAAAATCAACTTTTACATAACTCTATATATAAAAAAGACAAGTGGTAGGAAATTGGCAGAAAAGGCAAACCCAAAGGCCTGATTCAAAATCCTAGTGGGGATGGTGGAATGACTCATCATGTGCGACTTTTGAGCAATATTTATGATTGTTGTAGGCAGTATGAAAATGACCAAAGCAAGCTAACCAACTAAGTTCTGCATTAATTAAATTTGCATTTTCTAATATTGAACTAAAGTTATATAAATATGATGTTGAGATTTTAGCTTTTATAATTGAAATGAACTTAGCACACTCAAACTAGAAAAGCTGTTTTGCTCATTAATAAAGTTATCAAGCTATAACGCACGCCTATGCCATATATATATATATATATATATATATATATATATATATATATATGGTAGAAACTAAGGGGCTTCTTCTAACTTCTTCAAACACCCAAAAGAAAGAAACAGAGTGGATATACATTCATGTTGCAATAACTGGAGGATACAATCATTATATTAATTATAGAATGTAGCACAAGTTCACAAAAAATAAGTGAAGGCACACTTTATATAATACAGCACAAGTTCACAAAAAAAAAAAACATTTAATTTTTTTTAGGAGCATAAATCTACTTAAAATAAGTGAAGACACACTTTATATAATCCAACACAAGTTCACAATTACTGATGTTATTTCAATAGGTAGATTGTTTGCACAACTTAGCCAACAAACTCACATCATAGAATGCAGGGGCTTAAAACACATAGGAGAATAAATCAACAATGAATATCACACAGTAAGATATAGAAAATGGATTTCAATTCCATTAAAAAATCTAAAATTAAAAATCATAGACTAATTCATATGAGCAACGGTGAAAAGATTTGACCCAAGCATGAACAGAAAATAGACGATTTAATCTGATTAGTTTAAAAATATGAATGTGAGTCTAAGAAGCTAATGGAAAAGGGATGCAAAATCAAAGGCAATGAGGTTAAACAAATCAAATGTAAAGAATCGAACCAAAACAAAGAACCCACTTCCTAAAATGCCTTACCGCCGTGAACTTTCGCTGCAAGAACATCAAATCAGATGGGTAGAAGGTTAATCGATGAGACTAAGATGAAGAACGATCTTACCTTAGTCAGTTGAGTCGGCCTGGAGAGAGACGAGATGGAGGCGGCAGAGGAAAGCTTGAGAGTGTTGGAGAGAGACGAGATTGAGGTGGCGCCGTGGCGGAGGAAAGTTCAGAGACGAGATGGAGGCAGCGATGAGAGACCGAGAAGAGTTAGAACGATCCGAAGAATGACCGATTAGATGGGTAGGATAGATTGGATATTGGATGGGTAGTGCCCAGGTAGTACCCAACTTTGGCCCAAGTACTTTTAAGAAATTGGGTATTTGATGGTTAGAGTCCAAATACTACCCATATCTCATTTTTAATGTTGGGTAGTAAACTCATGGGCTTAAGCTTGGGTAGTATCATGGGCTACCTGACCCACGAACAGCTCTAGTCCTAGCGCGTCAATGGATAATTCCAGTTGCAAAACGACGTTGTTTTACAACTCAGGAAAGAATATAAAAAAAGGCCTAGAGCCACGTGTCATGTGGGCAACAATCAGATGAAATGGACGGTTCGATATGAGGGAATGATAGAAGTGGAACTCTAGAGGATCCAAATTCATTGATTACCCGTTCGTTTCCCTCTCTGTCTCAAAATCAAACTACTCCCTCTCACTTTCCCTATATAAGATGTCGAAACTCGAAAGAAAGAAAGAAAGAAAGAAAGAAAGAAAGAAGAGAGATAGAGAAAGAGAAAGAGAAGAAGATAGAAACATAGAGAGACAATGGCGAACCAGGCACAGAATCAGCCGTGCTTCACATGCATCATCTTTGGAAACAACCGATGTCCTCCGCACTCCTTTCTCAATGTCTGTAACCACAACGTCGTCGTATTGACTATGCCAAGCGTTAGATATTTTCCATCAGAATATGATGGATCCACTCGTAATCCTTCCATCATCACGTCTCCAAATCTTGATATTGTAGTCAACATTCCGCATTCCTTCCTCCGAACCAGTCCTAACAGGCATAGACGCACAATTCACTTACATGTTCATACTATACCATCATGAAAAAGTCATGATGCACAGGTATGCACCCTACCATACCTACAGTTTTTTTTAATAGTTTAAAATATCCTGATTAGGTGTACTGCATATGTTTTTTTATTGTGATGTAGTATGTGTATTTACAGTATGGGCAATGGATGTATTTGGTAGAAAATTTTTTTATCCTTTGTATGCATATGTATGACTTGAAGTAGAATGAAAAAAGAGTGTACATGAGCTTTTCTTCTGTAGTTTTTTCTTCTTCTTTGTTGTGGTTCTCATCCGTTTTTTGATAAAATTGCTAACAGTGGTATTAGAGCTACTTTGATCTTTGTGGGACTGTAAGAGGAAAAATCACTAAGGAAACTTCATTCATACATAGATGGCTACAAGCAGCAGCATCTCGGCTCCCTCACCTCCACTCTTCACCGGAGAAAATTATCCTGTGTGGTCTATGAAGATGGAAGCATAATTGAAGGGACCTCTTCATTGGGAAGCAGTAGAAACACACTTTGAAACTGAACTGCCCCAAATCCAACAATAAACCAACTGAAGATGTATGAAGAAAGGGTCTCTAGGAAGTTTAGAGCTTTGAGTAGTTTTCATTCAGCAGTAAATGAGGCTACCTTCATACGGATTACAGCATGCAAGACGGCAAAGGAAGTCTGGTAAAAAATGAAATTTTTTTTAATTTTAAAATACAAAGAAAATTATGAGAAAAAGAAAAATATTTTTTATATGCAGACAATTTTTTATATACAATGCAAAGAAAAAGGAAAATATTTTATATATATATATACAATAAAAAGAAATTTGTTTTTTAAAAAAAAGGAAAAATTGTTTTTTCATAATTCAAAAGAAAATGTTAAATGGAATGCCAACAAAAGTATAGAAAAATAATTTTTTTATAAGAAAAATGAAAACTTTTTGTAAAAAAAAAATTACTTTTCACAATTTAAAGGATTTTTCTTTTTCTTTTTTTATATAATACAAAGAAAAAGTGATTTCCTTTTCTTCTATACAAAGGAGAATTTTTAACATGTAATGGAAAAGAAATTATAAAAAGGAAAATTTTTTTTATACAATGCAAATAAATTATTTTTTATATATATATGGAATGGAAAAAGAAAATTTTTTTCTTTTATCCATAATTAAAAAAAAAATTTATATACAGTGTAAAGAAAAATTATAAGAAAAATGAAAGTTTTTATTTTTGCTTTTTTTTATATATACAATGTAAATGATTTTTTTTCTTTTTTTTTTTGTATATATACAATGCAAAGGAAGTTATGAGAAAAACAGAATTTTTGCTTTGCAAAGAAAAGTTTTTTTTTTGTATACATGCAAAGGAAGTTATGAGAAAAAGAATTTTTTTATATAATGGAATGAAAAGTTTTTTTTATATACATGTGCTATGAAAAAATTTTATTGATTTATTTTTATATTTATACAATTTAAAAGAAATTATGATAAAAAGGAAAAAAGTGTTTTTTTCTTTTATTTACAATTCGAAAGGCCGTTTTATATAAAATGGAAAGAAAATTATAAGAAAAATGAACATTTTTTTATTTTTTATTTTTACTCTTTTTTAAAATGTATACAAGAAACGACATGAGGGAGTTTGCTCCGTGTGTCTAGAGGTTAGGCTTTTAAGGTCTCTAAAATTGACTGACCTAATAAAGATAGGCTTTTAAAGTTAACTTGCACATGATTTAGCTTGGAATCTAGACACCCTAAAAAGACCCTTAGATTGTCCCTACCAAAAGTACAGGCCTTGACTTAAGAGAGGATCCTGTCACAAAAAAGTCTGCGCGGATAAACACTTAAAACAAGTAACAATCAAAGTAGGATAGATAGGTCAACCTCTGTAGGCCTAAGCCCAAGAGGAAAAGATTCTCATATCCCATTTTAACTTATTTGGACGTGCTCCGGGTATAGGAGCCAATTTGTGGGTGGGTATAAATTTAAATAGTGCATTTGTGATTTCGAAACATCCTAGTTACCATTCCCTTCCACTTAAAGGTGGAAACACTGCAAAAGCAAGGAAAATTAAAAAAAATATATACAAGAATATATACAAACAACTAATAGTAAAGGCCAAATAATTTTAATATTAATATTTAAAAGAAAAGGGTTTGACTCTAAGTAAAATTCCCCAGCGGAGTCGCCAACTGTGAAGACCGAAGCCTTCTCTCTCCTTAACCTAGCCTCTCTTGTTCTCTCCCTCCCTTCTTTTTGACCTAGGATTCTCTCTTTTATAAGCTTGGGTTCTCTTAAGTCTTTTGGGCTTGGCCCATTAGAATTAAGAGTGCATCTATCACTTTTCATATTTTCTTATTTTTTGACAAAAATAATATTTTTTTTTATTTGCACTTTTCGGGGCCGAACAAAATAGGGTGTCCACAATCGTTTTTTAGAAGCTTGGTTGGTTCTTTGTTGTATTTGTCTATTACAAGGCCTGATATTGTGTTTGCTACTAGTATGTTATCTAGGTACATGCATAAACCTACTGAACTACACTTCAAAGCTGCTAAAAGGGTACTAAGGTACATCCAAGGTACCATTTCACATGGAGTGTTGTTTAGGAGGAGTTCTACAATGAAGTTGTTGGGGTTCACTGATAGTGATTAGGTTGGATCAATTGAAGATTCAAGGAGCACAACTGGTTTTTACCTTGGGAACCAGTGTTTTTTCTTAGAGTTCTAAGAAACAAGATTCAATTCCTCAGCTGAAGCTGAGTATATGGCAGCATCATCACCTGTTAATCAAGCTTTGTGGCTGAGGAAGATAATGGATGATTTGAAGTTTGAACAAAATGCTCCTACTGAAGTTTTGTGTGATAACAAGTCTGCTGTAGCTATGGTTAAAAACCTAGTGTTTCATGGAAGAACAAAACACATTAAGATTAAATATCATGCCATTAGAGAAGCTGAGAAAGATGGAGAAGTTCTTTTGTTGCACTGTTGAGTTGAAGAACAATTGGCTGATATATTCACAAAGGGATTGCAGAAGGGCAGATTTGAAGACCTCAAGGAAAAGCTTGGTGTTGTTCATAGCCATAGCATCAAGGAGGAGTGAAAAAGTTATGATGCACAACAATACACCCCACCATACCTATAGTTTTTTGAATAGTTTATAATATCCTAATTAGGTGTACTGCATATGTTTTTTTATTGTTATGTAGTAGGTGTATTTACAGTATGGGCAATGGATGTATTTGGTAGAAATTTTTTTATCCTTTGTATGCATATGTATGACTTGAAGCAGAATGAAAAAAAAGTGTGCATGAGCTTTTCTTCTGCAGTTTTTTCTTCTTCTTTGTTGTGGTTTTCTCCTCTGTTTTTTTGATAAATTTGCTAACACATCAGCCAACGCATTTGGACTGCCGATGACGATCACACACAGTCATCCATTAATCGCTGATGGTCAATTTGTCCAGATTCATGACAGTGTTGTTGGTCGCGGTCACGGTCGTGCTCGTTGTCGTCAGTGAGCTATAGCTGATGTTATAGATATATAGGATTAGGAATATTATACATAATTAGAAAATACCTAGAAGCATTTTCAGACATATTTCATCTACTGAACATCTCCTGTGATTGTTGTCACAGTCTCTTGTGTTCTCTTGAGTTTTGACTGAATAATATTTCGTTGCTACGTATTGTCTTTTTCTTGTCTATTGAACTTCTTTACATTTTCTTGTGTATGTCTTGATATTTCGTTGCTACTTATTGTCTTTTGCTTGTCTATTGAACTTCTTTATATTTTCTTGTGTATGTCTTGCTTTAGTTAACGAAGGACAGTGGACAGTTAGATATGGAACTGTGTATTTGAATGGTCTAATTAAACGAGAGTTCCTTCTTACGTAAGAACTACTTGCCTTCACCTGTGTAGGAGTGCTCCTTCTCATAGAACTTATTTAATTAAACGAGTGCTCTTGGAGCCATTTATTTTATCTCTGTCTTCACCTATATTGATATTTGGTAGTTAAATTATTTTAATAATGGGTAATCTCATACCATAACAAAAGTTGCATAACTAGGACAAGAAATTAAATAGGTTACATTTAGAGTTTGGGAAAGTCTTAGAACACACTCTGGTGCTTGTATATTTCAGTCTAAGTCCTTCCTCAATTTTCGATGACAGGAATTCCTACACACGAAAAAATGGGCATTGTTCAGTGCCTTTGGCTCTAGTATATTATTGTATTTTTTTCAATCAATGCATTAAACATATATGACGTAGACAAAATATATACTCTAGTGCCTCTGCACGTTGGTTGAGTAAGACAATTAAATGACTTTGGAATTGGTTCTGTTAGCTTTCAAGTAAAACCTGCAGCATGGTCTATATTTTGCATTCTTGCAAATATTTTCCCTTCACTACTTTGCATTGGTGAGTTGTTTATTGTAAACAAAAATTATCTATTTTTAATTTATTCAATTTTTTTCCAATCCTTCTTGTTGTTACACAATTAATGAAAGGAATATTTTCTCATGGACTTGAGTTTGTCAAATTGATATATTAGTATTTTAAAACTAAATTTTATAATGTTATAATTTAAAGACTAAATTAAAATAAATAAAAATTTTAGGAACTGAAACAATTGTGTTTTTTTTTTCATTTTTTGTTTTTATTTTCAATGAAAAGATAAAATAGATAAAAAAAATATGTTTGATTAAATTTCAAGAAAATAATTTTTTAAAAACATTTTCTAAATGGGCCTATTTTAAAAATGTCACATAGATGTTTGCCTTGTTTTCCAGTGAAATCACAATAATTTTTTAAAAACCACATCTATTATAGAAAGCTTTTTCTTTTTTTGGTCAATACTATAGTAAGCTTTTTTAACCACAAGTTATCTAATCAATTATAAGTACTATTTGATTTTTTTATAATTTTTTTTTTTTGAGAATATAATTTTTTATAATATAATATAGTGAATAGATATATATTTTTTCTTTTCGGGGAGAAACTGAAAATGAAAACATTAAGATTGTTAGACATCAAACTATACGATTCATTTAACCGTGTAAATAAGTTCATATGAGAATGGTGGGCTCCAATATAATAGTTTGGATTTCGCATTCAACCCAAGACCGCTCTCATATGTTGATATTGGGCCCCTTGAAATTGGCTATTTCAAAACATAACTCATCAAAGATGTCATTTTTTTTCTTCTCGAAAATTCAATTGTCCAGACCCCAAAAAAATGCAATCAAACACAACTCGCATAATTTCTGAACGAGTTCAAAAATGAAAAACAAGCGTCTTCTATGTTCACAAAATGTGCTTTCAAGTGTAATTTGCACATCACTTTTCCCTCTTGCTTTCATGATAGACAAAGTATAGGTTGGCACTTTCTTAACTCCTTGTAAATGTTATTCGTTAGGAAAAAAATGATCAAAATCTTGTTGAAATCCATATGTATATATAAATTTTAAATTAATGTAATATTATTTTTTCTCTCTCATTCTTTATAATATGAGGATTTTTATTGTTAGAATTTGTACTAAAGGCTCCCTCCCAAGTCCCAACCAAGATAGTGATACAGATAATAAGAGATATGTGTTTATTTAACTATTGTTTCATAAGTTTTATTCTTGGAGATAATATTTTGAGTTAGACTTTAGTCTATATCTATAAAGATATGAGACATTGTAATTAATATTTTGGCTTATGATTTTAAAATGTATATTATATAATTTATATATATACACACACAATAAGCATATAGAAGTTTTAGGGATAGATTTTACTATTAGGACTATCATAAATGCAGAATTGAGCATGTCTCCAACATTGATGCTTTCAATTTCTAACACATAAAAGTTTAGGATGAAAAAAAAAAAGAAAAAAGAAAGGAAAGGCTCAAGATTAATGCAGTAATGAAAACTATGTAAGAAAGAAAAATGAAAATCATCAATGCATTAATTCATGAAAAGTGTATACATATATATATATATATAAAGAGTAAAAAAGCATATATATTGTGTGTAAAGGACCTATCTATACAACCAATTTTTGAAGAGAAAAGTCATGATAATATAAAGTGACGTACTTTTTTTGTCTTTAAAATACATTATGTTATCTAAAATATCACAAAAAGTAACTTGTTAGTTCCTCAGCTATAAATCTTCGACAAATACAGTGATGTATTATACTAAATAATAATATTAATTGTCAAATATTGATTGTACACTTATCTTGTATGTACTATGTATTAAATTTTTTTTTGGCATAATAACCATTGTGTCATTGCCATGTCGATCACAACCATGTGACAATGTGACTGTGACAAAGTGGCAATGTGATAATAATGTGACAATAATATAGAAGGAATTAATTGGCATAAGTAGTTAAATAGACACTCTAACTCTTTAACATTCAATAACTAACATAACTTTTAGTTTGTCAATAACGCATGGTTTAAAAACTAATAGATTGAATTTTTTTTAAATAAAAAAAATATTATGATCTTTTAGGGAAGATAATGCTAGTGAAAACTGGTTTTCTCAAAGTAATTTTTGTTAGAGTAAGAAGCACTCCTGTTTTGGAAACTTTTATATTCTCCTTCTCTAATATATATATAACCTTACAATCTTGACAAAATTGAACTTGTAAATTGTAATAATATCATTGGAGGAAATAAATAAAATGCACAAGAATGAATTGAATTTGATGTGAAGTGAGAAAAATAGTTTAATTGCAAGGGTTTATTTAACAAACCTCTTATAACATTTGTTAATATTTCTTTTATCGATGCATAGAGCTGAATATTAGTTTGAGCTGATCTACCAAACTCAATCCATTGGGTTGGTTCGAGTGAGCAATTTGGACTATAATAGTTTAATTAACGGGTTTTGTGTTTACTAGCTCGCTCGAACCAACTAAAACTACCAACTCGTCCATTTTATTATTTTTCTTAAAAAAATATTATATTAACTTAAACTAAGGATGATCTTTTTACATTGTTTGTAGGGGTGGCAATGGATATAGGTATTTTGGGTACCCGCGGGTACCCGTCCGAAAAAATATCCGATATCTATCGGATATCGGATATCGGGTATTTCGGATATCGGATATTTGAATTACCCATCGGATATTGGTCGGATTAGGATATTAGCCTCAGATACCCTATATCCGTCCGATTGAATGGGCGGATAGGGTATCCGATATCCGATATCCATTATATTAATTAAATATAATATAATATATATTAATAATTTTATATATATATATATATATTTAGTATTAATGTATATTTTAAATAATGAGATAAAAAATTAAAAAATTATGTAAAATTTTAAAACAAATGATCTCCACCACTCATTTTTTCCATCAATCTCAAAGTAACCCTAATGCTAGTCTGAGATCTCAATCTCACGCCTCCACAAATCATTTTTCATCTTCATTCTCCATTTCTCCACTCCAAGTTAGGGTTCATCATTCTCCAATCTCCACAAGTCATCTTCATTCTCCATTCTCTAATCTCAAGTTCCTGGCACGCTAAACTTCACTACACCGTCTTGATTTTTCTTCCTTCTTCCTTATATCCCCATTACCAAAGCTTTTCTTCCTGTCATCGCACCAGCCACGCCTAAAGCTCATCGCACACCAGCCACAACTCCAGCAGCTCAGCAACTCAGCAAGTTCATTCGAACGCATTTTCGAATCTACAAGCTTAACTCTAACTCCCTAAGTCATCATCTTCATCGCACGCCCAAGCCTCCAGCCTCCATCTTCTCGGCTTCTTTCTCCATTCATCTCACCAAACGCACCATTTTCGTCTTTGCCAACCGCCTCCTCTAACAAGTACGCACATAGGTTTGATACTGTTTTTCGAGTGTTTGATTTACTTTCTGCTTTTAGCTAGGGTGTTGTTTTTTTTCAGGACAGTCTTTGTAACATTTCATTTTCCGTTTTGTTCTATTGGTGTGTTTGATCTGCTTTCCGTTTGTAAAGGACTGTGTTTATCATTCCATTTTATTGGTAAAGGTTTGATATTGGTACAGGACTGTGTTTATCATTCCATTTTCCTTTTTTTTTTCTTTTGGTGTGTTTGATTTGCTTGTTGCTTTTAGGGTGTTGTTTTTTTCACTGTGAGGTCAACAAATTAGGATAAACACAACCCTTTACAAATACAGTCCTGAAAAAAAACTACAAGAATAATGATATGCACTTATTGAACAAGAAAAGTGCTAGTTGAGTTTTTAGGGAATAATGAAATATGAGTGATAAACCCATATGAATCATGAAAGGATAGTTCCTTAACCGAATGTCGTTCTATGTCAATAACATCATGTTTTTGAGTGAGAGTCAGTGTTTGTTGCGTTGAATTACAGATTAGTTGATACAGGTATAAAGGTGCTTTCTGTAACCAAAATGTGGCTATCAAAGTCCTTAAGATTGAGAATATGAATGAAAATATACAAAGGGAGTTTGCTCAAGAGGTGTATATCCTGAGGTTTGTTTACTCACAATATAATTTTAATTTCACCATTAATTATTCATAGGAATGCTTATGGTTATGGTTTACTTTTTTCTAAACCGAATCTTGCAGTAAAGTTTGTCACAAGAATGTTGTCAAATTCATTGGTTCCTGTACAAAACCTCCAAACCTCTGCATCGTCACAGGTAGAAGTTTCATTGGGTTGATGTTATATTTTAGTATATTGTGAAATTGAATACACAATGACAAAAATAATTAATGGTCCTCAAAATACATGGTGGTGGAAGTATGTATGAGTTTATACAGAAGGTCGTGCTTACTCTTTCATCTCTGCTCAAAGTAGCAATAGATGTGTGTGAAGGAATGAAGTACTTGCATCAGAATGATATCATACATAGGAAATTAGGATAGTTTTATACCCTCTTAGACTTGCTGCATTCAAGATATTTGGTTTCTTTTATTAACTTGTTTTGAATCAGTAATTTTTTGCTGTGACTTATTAACTTTCTTTTATTATGAATAGATGGTTGATGATGAGGATTTGGGGACTCAAATAGCCACTGAAAGTGGTGGAGTGCTATTATACTTTGGCTCGAGATAAGGATGTGAATCAAACTTTTTTGCCAGTCCTTAGAAGTGGGTAACAGATTATGCAAAATTGGGCCAATGGGGGAGTTTGTAATGTTGTGATTTTCAAGAAAATGCAACTTAATCTAGTTCAGAAGAACTTTAGGAAGGGATATTAGAAATTTACTTTGTTTAGTAGGTCAATTTTCATATGTATCACGATAGAAATGTTATATATAGTTTAGTAGAAAAAAGAGAACTTTTTTTTGTATGTAAAAAAAATTTATTATTTAATATGTTTTTTAATTAATTATTGATCGGGTATCGGATACTGGGTATTGGGTAGCGGGTATCCAATATTGAGAACAGGATATCCAAAATATCCAATACCCATTATGTTCGGGTATTTCGGATATTTCGGGTATCTCGGATATTTCAGATATCGGATGTTTTCGGATACGGATATCACAACTTATAAAATTCTTCGGATTCCAATAGAGTGCGAATATTGGATGTTTCGGACGGATACGGATGCGGATAGTGAAAAAAGCATCGGATATCCGCCCATTGCCACCCCTAATTGTGTGTCTTCTTTCTTTCTAATTCTTTACTCATTCCTTTGCAAAACAGTGAAACACGATGAGAGCATTATGAATATACATTTTTTATATCTAAGTCATTCCATCATAGTTGTTTATTGAGCAACAAACTTCATTTTTTTCTTATTTTTTGTCAATACCATTCTACATATTATTATATCACTATTGATGTGATAAGTGAATTAAAGTATTTCTTAAAATATATTGAAATTATAATTCAATCAAATTTCGCTTTAAAAAATTTTGCTCATTAAAATTTTTTGGTTGAAATGTAGTGACTATAATACATATAGAATAAAAAAATAAAGAAATATGGCACATCAACCTGAACCAACCTGAACCGCTAGTAGATAGTTTGGGTTGGTTTGAGTTGATCGATCATTTCCAATGAACCCGAACTAATTCAAACGAAATTAGTCCGTGAGTATCTATTGATGTAAAGGGAATTTATTATCTCAAAATTAATAAAAAAAAATAGATAATTTTTTAAACTCTTTCACTAATTAAAATAAATTGTTAATGAATACGCCTAGCAAAATCTTAATTTAAATTTTGTGATTGTTGATGTTGATTGATTTTATTCCCTAAAGAGGTGAGGAAGCTTGATCCGACATATCCTGAACATTGAAAAAGATGGAAAAAGCAAACAAACCCTACACATCACATTCTCAACACAACACACAACAAAACAAAACTGGAATGTGCAGAGCCTATGAATGATGCCTCCACATTTTAATTTGGAATTCCTATAAAGTTATCGATAGCTTTAGTATATCAGTCTACAGTCTCTGTCTTGAAATTTTTATTATCTTAAATTTTTTTTAAAAAAATTATTTTAATACAAATCTCAAAACAGATCCAACAATTATAGACTAATGTGATATAACATTTCCCTTTCAATTTGCTCTATACCAATTTTCCTTCCTTCCTTCCATATCAAGCCAAGAAGCGTACAAATTAAGCAAAACATCAAACAAAATACTATAATTTTATGAATATAATCTATTCCCTAATTTTCACGCCACCCCCAAACCCCAAACCATATTCAAACTCATTCCCTTCTTCCTTCTAGAATCCTATAATGGAGACCATCATAGCTTCATCTTTTTCCCCCCTAATATTTACTATAATTAGAATATCTTAATTTTGATTTTTAAAAGCTAAAAATATTAAATTTAATCCTTAAACAATATAATTTGTTTCAACAATAGTCAATGAAAGATAAAAATGTAAAATATAGTCTTTGAAAAATATAAATTTATCTCAATTTAATCTTTAAACAAAATTTCATAAATTATATTAAATTGTTAATGGGAAATTTTAAGAACTAATTAAATTGATAAATTGTATTTTTTAGTAACTAAATTTTATATTTATATCTTTTAAAGAATATAAATTGTTGCTACAAAAAAAGTAATTGTACATTTCAAAAAATAAATAATTTACACTCATTAATCTTTTAAGATAAAGAATTTTATTGTTAAAATACTCTAAAAAATTTAATCAGAATTGATGATGATACATCTGAGAATGCAGAAAACAGAAGAAGAAGAAGAAAAAAGAAGTGTCTGCTATATATTAAGACCTAAAAAGCAACGCTGGGTGGGTGATTAGAAGAGAAGAGTATAGTATACACTGTTTCTTTCTTTTTGACCACTTCCTTCTTTCTTCTTATTCTTCTCCTTCATCTCTCACATCACAATTCTCACTCATTCTTCTTTCTCTTCATACTTTTCTTTCTGCAACATCATACTATACACATGTTAATGGTTTCCACATTCTCAGCCAATGTCTGCATAACATAAATAATATGAAATGTTATTAGGGGAAACTATTTTTTCCCCGTTAGTCAACCTACTATTTAATCTAATAATTTTGTCTCTGAATTCTTATTTTTGTTAACTATTTAGTTTTTAAAAACGTTAACCGTTATTTAATCGAGTGACGTACTTGCTACATGCATATGCTTTCGTGTTACATTGCCACGTAATTTTGAAGGAAAAAAATGTATTTAACCCGAATTGGTATTTTGTTTCTTTTTAAAATTAAATTTCCTCCCCAAAATGTTGTGATAATCTCACATGGCTGGACAGGTGACAAATTAAAGGTGACATGTTAGTATTTAACGACCATGTCATCCAATTAGATAATGAATAATATCTCATGAACTAAATAGTTAGTAGAGATGAAAATTGAGAGACCAAATAGTATATTTTCATTATTTCGAAAATAAATAGTAGGTTGACTAACAATTGAGAACAAAAAATAAATTTCCTCATATTTTTATTAGGGTAGAATGGAAATTTTAAAGTATAATTTTTCAGTTTAACTGAAAACAAAATTAAATAAAAATCTCAT
The DNA here is from genome assembly GCA_014851425.1 of Senna tora. NCBI lineage: Eukaryota > Viridiplantae > Streptophyta > Magnoliopsida > Fabales > Fabaceae > Senna > Senna tora. Next base: position 5,763,701 of record CM026265.1, on the reverse strand, counting down.
ACACATTAAGGGCATGATTGCCAATAATTTTTAAAAATTATTTTCTGTCTATAAAAAGATGAGAACATGAAAAATTGTATGGCAATTTGTCTTCAAAACTTGTTTTTAAGAACAAAAAAATAAATTGATCTTTTTAAAAAACTACAACAAGTAGAACTTGGTTTGGATTTTTTTAAAAAAAAAAAATAGAACAAGTTTAAGAGAATTGTTCTCATTAGTGGTAATTATATAATTTCACTTTTCTAATCCTATCATTAATAACAATTTTAAGATAATTGTTTTCAAAAGCCCAAAACAAGTTTAATCAATCAAGTTTTTTTTTTTAATTCTTCCAAAACTAGTATTTAAAAACAACTACTTTCTAAAAACACAAATAAAAAAAATTGTCAAAACACAGCCCAATTTCTTGAAATGCCCATCTTTATATTATGAGATTTGATTCCTCTTGCTTCATCATTATAAAGAACTATTCAATGAGACAAACAATACTACAATGTGTTCTTAATCATTACGAAAGCAAGCAAGTAACTTAATCCCTAACAAATTCTTAAGAATTAAGACCCTTTATTCAGCAGCCTAATAGGACTATTTAAGCCTATAAATTTAACATAATAAGGATTACACTCATATAATACCAAAATATATAAAATAATATTACTTTACACATAGGAATGATTATAGAAGCCATCAAAACTCAAGTAGCTAGAATGTGCTTCTTCAAATTAACACATCACACTCTCTTTTAGAATATCTGCTTTCTCTTTTTACTACGTATCTTCAGCATTAAAATTTCGTCGCTATAAATAAATAAATACTCCAACCTATAAAACTGTCCCCTCTCACTCTCATTCTCATAGTACTACTACTACTTCTTCTTCTTCTTCTCTTCCTCTGTTTTTCTCTGTCTCATAATAAAACCAATAGCCCATGTTCTGATCTTTCCATAGATTTGAGCTCAATGTCAAGAAAAACCAAAAGGGTGTGTTTCAGCGGCGATGGCGACGAGAAATCGAGCATTTTTGGCGGCGGTGGAAAATCGTCGCGGGTGAGTTTTCTGCTGCGGCTAGGAGAGAAAATGGTGGCAAGAGCTATGAGGGTTGTTTCTAAGAGAAGAAGGTCTTCTGGAAAGGTGTCTTCTTCTTCTTCTACTTTGATTAGGTCACGTTCTATATCAGACCCAACTTCTGATTCACATCGAGCTGAAGCTGTTGAAGATTGTATTGAGTTCTTGCATTCTTCTTCTTCTAGGGAGAGACCTAGCTAAAATATATATATATATATATATATATATATATATATATATATATATATATATATATATATATATATATATATTATTTGGATTGTTTGTATTGTGTATTTGGTTTTGAATAGGTTATTTAGGATCGAAAGAGATGCATATTGTAGAAGAAGAGGATTCTCTGGTAAAGATTTTGGCTTATTTTTAGAAAGAATTTGCAATTGCAAATCTTTTAAATCGTTGGTTGTGATTCTAAATGGCCAGAATTTTTGTATGATTATAGGCTTTTTTTTTTGGGGCATTTTAATCTGTGTATGATCGGTGGCCAATTGAAGAGGAAAAAGAGGTTCAATGTGCATGTGGACAACTTGATTAGTGCTAATTGAACTATTGTTTTCTCACATCCTTTGTTGTCGTGATTGTGCTGTTCGGATTAGCCATAGTTATAATCATAACTAATTGGTCAATAATCATAGCTAAAATCTTGGCTATGATTTTTTTGATTGGTTAGCCATTGTACATGACCGAATAACAGCAAAAAACCGAACTAGTAGAGGATAGAAATCAATTTTTATAACTAACAAATAGTTGGAAATCTAAATATTTCATTTTTTTTAAGTAAGGTCTTGAATTCTCATTACAAGATATTAGTTAACTACTTATTTTGAGTTGTATTAGTTAAAGCCCAATAAGAATTTTTTTTGTCAGGTGACTCGAGAGTTTCTATAACCAATAGCAATGACTAATTTCTATATAATTATAGGCTTTTCGAAAAGGTTTTAGTATTGGTCACAAAATTTTTTCATGCATAGAATTAGGAATTGAACTCTCACTAGATATTAAGAAACCAGGTTAAGTGTCCACTGTGGTAGATTCATCATTAAAGCACAATAAACTTTGAAAAATGGATATTTATAGTTTTAAGAAAAATCAGTTTACATAATATCCTATCTCCACTGAAAAGAATGAATAAGTAAAGTATAAACAATGTCTTTAGAAGTAGTAATTCTCTTCGGTTAAAAAAAAGGTATAATACTTGTCTACAATTAATTTAGAGGTATATTCAGAAAAAACAAAAAGGAAGCTAATAGTAGTGAACTTTTTAAAAAAAAAAAATCAGATAATTGACCCTTTAAGAAGTTACATAATAAGATATTAAAATATAAGGAAAAAGTAATAAAATAAGATGCACGTGTTAAATCTTAAATGATCTTGAGATACTTTGAATTCAATTACTATTCCCACCTTCCAAAAAAAAATTGATCTGAGGAATTTTATCCAGGAAAAGAAAAGAAAAAAAGCAAGATGCAAGAATAAATTATTATAACAACTAAACTCACAGCAATAAATTACCAACTAACCACTAAATTTACAAAATTTATATCCAATACTAATGAAAAATTGAACCCAAGATTCTTTTAATGCAAAAATCATTGATAATGTCGCTCAACAATACAATTAATTAGGTGACCACCAATTTTAATGGGAACTGGGCCTCGAATGAATAGAACCACTCAAAATACTGAAAATTCTTGTATGATACATCATTACCACACAGCTCATAGACAGTAACATTTTCAAATAGGTAAGGTGGTGAGCTCAAATATCCATTTTTAGTTATGACATATGCTTCGAGATTTATATTATTTTAAATTTTTTTAAAAAAATTAATATAAATTTTAAGATTAAAAAAACAGATAGAACAACTGTGACTCATAATAATATCCTTTTGTACACATATGCCTCTTCTATGCATAATTGACAATGTCAGACTCTCAATCATATCCTGAAAAAAAATTCATTGTCAGTGAATATCCCAATTGTTATCTACTTTACCACAACCTTTTGACCGTGAATTTTGTCATCCCACAGAACTTTAACTTTCTGTATTTCTCATAGATTCACCTCTTCAGCTCAAAATGTATTTAAATCTCAATTTATTTAAAATACCAAATTTTCTTAATCAGTATAGACATATTTTCAAAAAGACATTCTCAGATTGCCCATTCCTCAGGGAACCGAAACAGCAGCTTTTTTCTGTTGTGAAAAATACAAGTCATGGTCCTCCAAAGGCCTAGCATTGGTGCAATGCTAAGTGTGCCCCTGAAAAAGAAAAGAAAAAGGGAAAAAAGGAATTGACCCAACCACTGTTTGGCAGTGATACTTTGTCTTTTTTCTTTTGTTTCTGTTGAGATAACTCAACAAAAGCAATAGTTTAACATTATAGACAACCAGTGGAATAGTCGCAAGCTTGGATTATTACCTGTAAAGATTTTGTACTCTTTAAAAAAAATGGTGACAAAAGAGACTTGCCAGGTAGGTCAATAATATTAAAGGATGGCTCAGTGCACGAGGATCTCATTAGGTAGACTTTAACTGTTTGAGGGACCAAATATACGCAACTTTACCCTTGTTAATAGAGACTCTCTAAAATTTAAACTCATTACTTTCAGGTCACATGATAGAAACTTTACTGTTATTCCAAGGTTCACCCCCTCAAGTAAGTCAATAACAAATTCTTAAATAAATTTCATATATAAATTATAGATAAGTAAATATATAATGTAAGCATGTCAAAATTCCTACAAAAAATTATATCTGATAATCAAGCTTACATATCTATTGGATAATGCTAATAATTTTCAATCCACTAATCATAACATAGTAAGAAAAGAAAGAAAAATGATTCCAAATTGCATTTAAGAATCCAAGGAAAGATTCTCAAGTTCTCGGATTCCCTGAGTGGAGGCTTTTTTCAACTCAAGGGCTCTCTTGTAAGGGGGGGCAATAGGAGGTTGTACAGGATCCAAGCTTTGATATGTTCCCTGAGCCACTTTAGGTAGTGGGTATGAGCGATCAGAATCATACCCACTGAGGTCCCCGCAAGCTAAGAATGGAATATACACCTTATTGGGGCCTTCTAACCACCCACTACTACAATCTGCAGACACGCATGCGTTATTAGTCACGAGACCAAGTCACGACTCAACCCATCATCATAAAGAATGGACGAAGAATATGAAAATTTAAAGTCTTGGACACATGTAGTGTACATATATGTGATGGTTCATATTTGATCTATAAATATGGGCCCCACTTATGGATCAATTTGGATTTTGCATGTATGTAAACCACATAAGAACAAGAATTCTTTTATGATGCTTGTGCATATAATTGTTATGGAGACCTGAGCTTACCTATATCATCCACCCCGGAAGGACTTCCGACCTTCTCTAGCAGGCGATGCAAATCTTTTGGATTGAATCCTTCAGGAGGGGAATAGTTTTCACAAACTGCAAATGCCTCTGAAAGGGTAAAAACCAAGAATTAGCACAAATAGTAGAAGAGGTATTTCGATTTCACTATATTCTCCATTGCATAATCAAAAGTTCACTTTCGAGAATAAAAGTGTTGCATGATTCTCAACTCCTGATTGGTAACAATTCCTCCCATAAGACAATCATAAAGAAAAAAAAAAAAGTACACATGTCAAAAATTAAGACTTAGGATAGTAAGAGAAGGGGAAACTAGAATTTACCTATGCTAGAATTTCGGCTGCTTTTGGGTTTTGCAAAAGTCACTACAGGGAAAAATAACTTCAGCTGCAAATTAAAAACACAAATAAAACAAGAACATGTAATGACTGTACTAGGCACACATTAAAAATTTAAAATCAAGAAAATAGCTACTAATAGTAATAACATATATATGTAATGAAAGAAGATTTTAGGTAAATAAATCCAAAACAGGCTTTAGTAAATGTCAAATTATACCTGACAGTATAGAAGGCTAGTGTCTTTTCCTCTAAATATCTTTGCAATAAACTTCCCTCCCTCCTTAAGTACATGAGTAACAATTGTTAAACCCTGCAAGGGATAACCTAGTAAGCATCCTCAACCTACAACAAAATCTAGGAATGTGGTTCATATACACCATTTGACCATTCATAACGATGTGCTTCATAGCAGTGAAAATGGATTAATTGAAAACCACGAACAATAACTTCATTACATACTTGCTTTGGAAGAGAACAAAGAGGAATTGATAAAAATTGAGTGGTCAAATAATTCACCCTTCAGAAAATATTTTCATCTTCAATATAAATAAAAAGGTGAAATTGCTCCATTCAGACAGCAAACCTAAGAGGAAAAGAACATAAAAGACAAAATCATTTATGAGAACAATTAAGAACTTACTGCTAGTATGAGTTGAGACTGAACAAATTCATCCATGTCATGAAGACCCGTAACTGCACAACAACATAGAAAGAAGCTAAGTTTCCTAGTGTATACATAACCATAGTTCATAAATATGAAGTTAAACTATGAATATCCTTTACCATCTGGGGCACCATCACATACAACCAGGTCAGCCTTGCAGCCATCAAAATGTCTAATGACCTGAAGAAAGAAGAAAGAAGACAAACAACACATTAACATACTCTGGTATAATAACCAATTGAACACAATCAAATTGGCAGGTGACAGCATTGAATGATCAAGTCCTATACTTCCAAGTTCCAACTAATCCTTGGAGAATGAGACTAATGAAGAAAAGTATCGTTTAAAGGCCACTGGAAGAAACAGTGTGCATGCCAAATCCATGCACATGAATTGTGTTGACTTTGATGATGCTTAAACTAAACCTTGTGAGACCACACCAGGGAACTACAATGAAGAAAATAATAAGATTTGGCACACCACTACAGTAACATTCTTTCAATCTGATAGCCATCTTCTGTTTCTTTACAGCATTTCTAATATAGTTTTTATTATCTCCAACAAGTAAAGAATACCATAAGGGAGCAGGTGTGTATATCTAATATTCGGATGAAAGAAGAGCGACAAGTAATATAATAAGTAATATAATAGTTGAAAGAATCAAACGTATGACATTCATAATGTATACACTATACACACGCTTCACTAGTGGGCTGGCCCCAACCCAAACTGCTATGGAAGCATTATATCTTGGATACCTACCTGGCCTTCTCCACCCTCCCACAATAGAAAAGGACAGTCATTTATTTCTAAAAGGAAAAGGGGCAACCCAAAACATGAACTTTTTAATAAATTTCAATGACACATGGACAACACTTGCTTCCTACTAAAATGAAAGGCATAAATGAAAGAATTAACATAATAGAGCTGTATATACCACTTCAGCAGTCCGGGCATTAGTTATATCACCCTGCACCTGAATAACACCTTCAATTGGAGCCATTGGCTGCAGATCGATAGCAACAATAAGAGGAATATCATCATCCCTGCATATCATGATGCGCAGGAAATTATGTTCTTGACAGAATGATAATTAGTGATGTTTTCAAATATACATCATTAAGGAATGTGTTTGTCCACTAATTCAGAACATTCCAACTGTAAGTGTTGGTTTAGCTTTTATCTATCAGTTCCAAACCATCAATTTTGCATGAGCACTGCTGGCTGATATTTTATTATTTAAGTCATCAAATCAAAAGCAAAAAACAATTATTTTCCAACTTAAGTTTTCAGGGACAAAAGAAGTATAAAAAGCTTACATTGTATCAATATTCATTAATAAAAAAAAGCATATGTTCCATTAATAAAAAAAGCAAATGATAGACATAGAGCAATTTTGTGTATTGCTTATCCTCAACATTGTATTTCTTACAGATGTATTATTCAAATAAGAAAATACATATACAAAGTGTAAGATAGTTTGAATCCGTAAATTCTGATTGAGGATAATAATCATTTTCAAGGTCAATAATGGTGACATTCTCTTGTAAATTCTCATCACTGGGACAGTGAAGCACTATTAGACACCAGTTCACAACTTCATATAACTAATAGCAGCCAAAAATAAATTTATTAATTTCAATCTAGCTTTATATCAAATTTGTAAATTGCTGTCAAGTGAGGCCTCAAAATTAAGGAAATTCTCATTCCCCAGGAAAGCAAAGAACTTTCAGAGACAGAGAACTTACTTTGCATCAGGTGCAAGTTTTGCAGGGAGATACAATTTACGACTCAAAACCTGAATACAAGAACTAGTTATTATTCATTGATTCATATGAATTCCACATGAGATCAGTAAATGATGTCTTTCTACAATAATGAAAATTGATGAGATACCAAGGTAACAAAGAAAAACCAAAGACGTTTAGTTGCGGAATAATTCCTAAGTTTGGACTAGTCCAATTTAAGATAAGTAATTAGCTATGAAGAATAAGACAAGCAGAGTCTCTCAGGTCTGATGCCTAAGAACTGTGTCTGAAACATCAGTCTTTTTCTTGGACCAAGATTTTATAGAACCCTAAACCAACTGCTTCTTACATTTGTTTAAAAATATTTTTCATTTAGGAATTCAAACACCAAGACAACAACAATTTCTAATCACTAGTACCTGACTCCAGCTACCAGGGGCAGCACATAAATCTACCACCCGTTTTACTCCTGCAAAAGAATAAGAAAAAATTGTAGTCTATAAGCCAAGAGTGTGCGCATCGATACACCTGTAAGGATACATATGTACACAAGCAGATATATGTCTCTGCATGTTGTGCTGTTTAAACTGCAAAATAAGGGGTATGACAAACTTCCATGATTTCTAAAACACTAAACCAAAGCTTTCTAGAATTATGTGTTTAAACAAGAATGATAAGTCAATTTTTTAAGTGCTTAATTTCTATTTTCTTTATCTATTTAACAATCTGATCACTTTCTCAACCTCAAATACAGGACAGAGAGCATATCATCTGTAAATTATATAAAAAAAAAAAGAGTCAATTAGATCAATTAATTCATTCATGTCTTCAAAAACCAATCAAACACAAAAGTATAGTGATAGAATAATCTGAAAATTTAACTGATGAGGCACACACCTTCAAATATGTCAAATTCCTCATCTATCTGAAGAAGTTTGAAGGCACTTCGAGCACGCCAACCTTCTTCTTTTGCTTTCCGGTAGTATATATCCTGTAGAAATAGAACTCCAAAATAAATCCAATGGAACATAAAAGCAACAAAAGAAGTAAGATAGCCTACTAAGAGAGATACGCCATTCATACCCTCTTATCCCTAGAAGCCTTGCCCATCGTCTTCAATTACTGGTCAACTTGTCACCAAACTCAAGAAACAAAAGTCCGTAGCGTAATGCACAAGAAGGTTCTATATTTTTTTATTCCGCAATTACTGAAAAGAAACTATGGAGGATTAGCGTTATTTTATTGTATCGAAGAAAAGAAGCCGAAACTGCAACTCTATAAACCCTAGCTCGACCAAGGAAGAAGACGATAGAGGAAGCAGACGAAGCTGTATCTTCTCTTCTGCAGTCCCATGGTATAAACGCACCGTTTCAGCTTTTGCCATTTTTTTCAAGTAAAACACTGTTTTGGTACGGATGCCACATTTGTCTCTTTGGTTACCCACATATTAAATTGTTAGTAATTTGGTCATTTCGTTAATTAACTTGATGGCATGTCAAGTTAAATTGTGACTCAGCAATTTTTTTATCTGACTAGTCATAAATTAGGTATGTCAAAGGTTTTTTTTTTACTTTTTTTTAATTTAAAAGGTTTTTTAAATAAAAATAAATTATTCTAAATTAATTTATGCCTAGTCAGATAAAAAAATTGCTGAGTCACAACTTAACTTGACATGCCATCAAGTTAATTAACGGAAAGACCAAATTACTGACAGTTTGATCTGTGGGAAATCAAATTGATAACACCGATTTGTGGAGGAACAAATTGACAAAGAAGGTCAAAACAGTGTTTTAGTCAATTTTTTCCAACGTATTTTCATTAACGTTCTTATGTCTTCGGAATAAAAAGTTAGATAAAAAACACTGAACATTTTTAATAAAATGAATAAGTTAAAGGAAAATAAATAAACATTAGAGTAAATAAATTTATAATTGAGGTGTTAATTAGCACATTAATCGTCTTATATATATATATTAGGTCTTATCATATATTTTTATCTTGCACATTTGTATGATAAAATGGAAAAACAAATAATAGAGGAAGGACCAATCAAATATAAATTAGAGTAAATCAATTTATAATTTATTATTTATGTGTTTCTTAGCACATCTATAGTTTGATATGCAAATAAATTAAGTATCCATTTAAATGAATATCAAATGGTTCTCAATGGATAGCATGTAAACTTAAATTAAAATAATGTATCAAGAATACTTAATCATTATTTATCACATTTGAATGGAATTATATGATAGGAATAAACACAAAACAAGGAGGGGTTGAAAATGATTCCTCGTGACACACTAATAAGAGAATGAAAAATTAAGTTATAAAAAAAAAGCGAATGAAAAATTAAGAATAAAAAACACAAAATTAATTAAGTAGGTATAAAAAATACAAAATTAATTAAGTAGGTATAAAAAAACACAAAATTAATTAAGTAGGTATAGTTGATTTGACCAGTGAATAACTGATATATTCTCACCCAAATTTAATTATTTTCATATGTAAAAATAAAAAAGATAAATATAAAATTGATTGAGTTGGCGGACTTGAAAAAAAGACTTTATTTAAAATTAATTGAGTCAAGAGATAATGGCGACCAGAAGTGAATAATATAGTTTCTCAATTCAGTGAATTAACTTGGCACACTATTGTGCCTAATGTTTAATTCAAATATGACTTAAATTTTACATGAAATAATTGTAAGAACTTAATGTAATAATATACTTTCATCCATATAGACATTTTTATTTAATAATAGTAGAACTTGAAAATCAATAAAGTAATAGTCATCAAAATCAATTTGACTTGAACAAACCCTCACCACTCCACTGTCTTTTGTGATCAAGAACGCTTGTGGGTGATAAATTAAGTCAAGTATGGAGGAAGTGAAACGCTTTGAAAATTAGCAGAGAAAGATAAATGCTGAAAATTTTGGAGTTGAAAATTACATTTGACAAATTCCCTGGGTAAAGTTCAGTTCAAAACTAATATAGAATAACTAAACGCATAAATATAATACAAAAATATCAAGAATGGCAAGCCTCAAACGTAGATAGTAATCCCTTCTCTTCACCCAATGCTCAAGATCAAGAACAAAGATCAGCTCCTAAATCAGCTTCCACTTGCAGCAGGAACTGCAACTGGCTTTGCATCTTCAGCTTTCTCATGCTCTTTGTTCAGCATCTGCAAATCATCAAATGTGTCAGTTACAACAGTAAAATACTGCCAAGCACCAAAAATGACTTTGTTTTTCAGAGGAGGGAAGGTCACCTTGTTATTAATCAAGTTGTGAAGTGCAATGACACTCCGGATCAGAGAAGAGAGATATATGACTAGCATCATGTCATTTGTTTTCACTGCAGAAAGGAAAATGCAAATGAACATCAACTTTTTCATTGCAATTATATTGATAGATCTAAGTTCAGAGAAACAAGCATTATGTACCTGCAAAAGCCTTGATTAACTCCGATACATTGAGATTTGGAAGGAGGTTGAAGACGTCCTACAATTGTTAAACCAAATACAATCAAGAAATATGCAATTATGCATAGAAAAAGATCACTCATAATAAGGAAAGATATCACTGATTTTTTTCCGTGAATTAGAATAGAATATAATATATATAGCTTAGTCTTCAAATTCTTATATTTGGCCTCGATTTAGTTCTTTTACTGGTTCACAAAAGGACTTAGTTGCCCCCCCCCCCCCCCCCCCCCCAAAATAAAGAAAATTAAGGACTCAATTATGTTGATAAGGTCCCCCAAAAACAAATCAGTGGTATTTTAATGGATCGATTGTGAATTTAGTCAAAAACACAAAAATAAACAAGGCCCTTCTGTTTCTACACAAGGGATATTCCATTCTTTAATTTTGTTGGGCAGTGACTTCCAAAATAAATTAATTTCTTGATAGCTGCTAATATTTGAATTTTCTTACAAATGACTTCCTTTACAATCCGTGATTCATTGTTCGGACAGGAAGCAATTGATGAAAATCATTTCAAAGACTGATCCAGCTATAAGTTGCATAGTGTGACCAAATAAGCAGACATTTAACAGCAATAATTTTGTCAACATGGGAAACATCCATGAAATATCGGAACAAACAAGTCACATCAATGTTTATATTGTTCACATAGCCTTCCACATCAAATTAGCAAACTTTAACATCCAGGAAGAACTCACAGGATTCCCACGACAGTTTTTCAGATATAACATTTAGAAAATTACTTAACTCTTTTAAGAAAAATGGGAGAGAGAAAGACGCACACACACAAAGAAATCAACAATGGGTAGGTAGAATGAACAAGCAAACAAGTATAGTTTTAGATAATCAAAATGTAACTGTACCTGCAAATGGTAAAGTATCTCATGGTTTAAAGGAAGCTTTCCGTCAATAACCAGATCAAGGTAACCACGAATCTCTTTTAATCTTGCATCTAAACCCTTTAGCGCTGTAAGTTTACCAGAAACCTGAACAAAGTAGGAAGTAATCGGTTCAAATTCTATATTAAATGGCTAAGATTGTTCGAATGGAAGTTTAAGGATATATTTGGATTGAGAAGAATGGAGAAGAGAAAGGATTATTCAATTTAGACCATCATCTTGATTTAAATCTACATCAAATCTTCCTTTCTCCTCCATTCCTTTTCTATCCTTCTCTTCAATCCAAACATCTTAACTTATAAGTTACTGGTGAAGGAAATACACTTGAAAACAAAGTATACTAGAAAAAACAAAGGAGAGGAAAATGTGCAATCGGAACCTCAGTTGCAAGTGTACTTATGGTTGTATCTTTAACATCCCTCAACAAGTGTTCAACTCCTGTAGATGAGAAACAAGATGTTGGTACTAATATTTGATAAGAACGATTTAAAACTTAACATTAAGTCAACTTCTGTCTACAGTTGCTGATTGAGGAAGAAATGCCAAGTGTTAACAGTAAAGTACAATGTTTTATTTCATAGCATACCAATTTCCTCAACCTCATGAGCAGCAATTTCTGAAGGCACATGAACAAAAACCTTTTGGCTTTTCTGTGTAGCATTCTGTTATGATAAATAGCATTAGCCATTTTAAGGAAGTATTAGAAGGGAAAAAAAATCAGTTATCAATAATGCAAACAATTTATCTCTATAGAAAGGTGTCAGGTACATCATATAACTCTTACCTCCTTTACTTCTTCAACGTCATAGTAAGCCTTGGTAGGTATTCCCAACTCCTTGGGCTGGACATCAATGATGACCAACACAGGATTTGGGACATAGCTAGCACAATAAAAAGAGATTAACTAATGAGGAAAACAATCTTGAAAAGTTTCGCAGAAGTTCATAAAAAATTAATAAGCATGTTCTTACTTGTGAAATAATCTGTGGATATCAAGATCATTCTCACGCAGCTTTGGGCCCGTACTGTACCAGCCCACAACATGCTCCTTAGCTAAATTCCATGAGAACACAAGTTATTGGCGTGATTGACACAAATCAAAATTCTTAAATGACAATGACTATACACAATATGTTGATACAAGATTACCATTTATTCTCTTAAACATAGAAAACATGGATTCATGGTAATTGTGGTCAAGGAACCAGATGCTCGGATCCTTGTCATCTTCCTCAAAAGGCACTGAAATTACAAGATCATCCATAAGAATTAGGGCTCAAGAACATGGCATTTATAAAGCAAAAATGCAATAATAATATAATCATAGTCGATATGGCCCCATGTAAACTTCAATTACAAGCTCAACAGAGCAAGATTTACAGAGTTGAGAATTAGCAAAAGAATTAGCTCAATTTTCGACGATCAATGATGTCCATCTTAGTGGGACAAAAGCCAGCATTGATCAGCTCAGAACAGAATTGAGAAGTCCTTAGAAGAATAACAATAACCAGAGTTGTGTTTGCAATCTCCCTTACACTAGAAATTTTCAAACACTAACCTACGAACCGATTCCTCAACATAAAAACTCATGCTCCACATAAACACAAAGTAGCTAACATTGAGATAGCTATAAAAGATCAAAAGTCAAGAATGCCGATACAGACATTTATTCTTGAGAGGTCTATTAGCTAAACTCCCAAGGTTCAAGGCTCCAAAAATTCTCTAATTCCAATTCACAATCCCCAATCTTAGCGTGCCCAAACAAAGCAGTCCGCTAATTCTCCTTCTTATTCAAGCAGAGAAACACAAAAAAAAAAAAAAAAAAGCTTCAAACCCACTATAATTTTTCCATCCCTAAGTTGGAAAAGTTAAATTTGCACAAGTTTCCCATAAAATCTCAAAGCAAGAGTTTGAAGGAAGTTACCTGCGTAGCTGTTGCTGACATCGACGGTGCCCTTGAAGGAACTACCGAGCAAGACTCCGACGACCCGCTTGCGAGTGTCCTTGGCGACCCGATTGTAGTTGTCGACGATGCTGAGAAGAACCAGTGGATGCACTATGACCTTCTCGATGGGCCTCGATGATATTTGCTGAGACTTAATCACGTCCATCTCATAAATCTCAGATTTCTGGCTCGCCTCCTCAAACCCTTCCTTTCCTCTTTCTCTTCCTCCTTCGGGTCTCTCTGTTCTATAAAGAACGAATAAAATAAACAACAGCTTCAGAACTCTACTTATATATATACCTAACACTGAGAGGAACCAAAAAAAAAAAGAAAAGAAATTTGCGGTAAGAATTTTAGATAATTTACAAGGATGATAAATGACATAAATCAAGACTCTTTTATATTTACAAAATAATATTTCTTTATGGCCAAAAATAATAATAATATGTTCATAAATAATAATAATAATAATATGACCATGTTCAAATATAAACACAAAATATTACATCATATCATATATTCATGATTTCAATTATAGCTCACCACTCCAATATTTTTGTGTTTAACACTTTCCTTGTGTACATTCTCATCTTAACTCTTCAATCTTGTTTATAGATTAAAAAAAATGACAATTTAGTTATTTTTATAATTTAAATTATAACTTTGGTATCAACGGGGTTTGATCTAGTATAATAAATTAGTCTCTCACTTTTAATGATAGAGGTATCACCCAATGTTTTTAAAATCGGACCGGTCATTGAATCGGTCGAGGTACTGGTTCACGGTTCAATGGTCGAACCGTGGTTGAACCGTGGTCGAACCGGTGATATTTAAAATATATATTTTTAATTAAATATATTAAAATATATCATAAAAAATTATATACTTCATAATTATATGTTTCTATCTCGATCTAAACATGATAAGAAATCGAACAAGTTGCAAATTACTACAATATCATATTAAACTCTTCAAATAAGTTCAAGGATCAACATATTTAAGTCTCAAATCTTATCACAAACCAAACAATAAATACTGAAATAGAACAATCCTTACAACTACAAGTCACAACAAATTTTCAATAAATATTAAATCATAAACAACACAAATTTTTTTTTTTAAAAAAAAAAGAAAAACCGGTTGAACCGTCTAAACCACCGGTTCTGACCGGTTTGACCGGTTTTATACCTGACCGGTTCATTGGTTATTCCGGACCGGACTAGCAGCCGGTTTTCCGGTCCAACCGGTCCGGTCCGGTTTTCAAAACAATTGTATCACCATTTAATGCTTGATGGGATATCCTTAACCATACTAACTAGACGGGCCGAATCTTCCACCGGACCAGACTGATCTTTCCTATCGGTATATAACACTTAACTTTTATAGTTTATACCCAATGACACATCTCTACCCAACCTAATTTTTAGCTATAAGTTCCTATAAACTCCCCCTTTATATCTCTCTATCATTATTCGGCACGAGATCTTATATAAACCCCTCTACACTCTTGATCTAGGGAATTTTTTTCCCTATTAAAATTACCACTTACTTAACTTGGCTCTTATAAGTTTGTGGTGACCTGTATATCCAAAAAATTTGTCGGTTCCTGATATAATTATGAATATAATAATAGAATACATCTAAAAATAAAAAATTAAACCTTTAGTTGCTATACTTTCACTATAAATTGCTATACTTTCACTATAAATGTAAGATGTTTCCTATTATTATAATTGATGTAATTTGATCTTACCATTTTAAATCGCTACATATTTTTTATACAATTGGACATTTATTTTATTCTACATGTGACTGGGCATGTGAATAATATGTACATCAAGTTTGTTAAACTTAACGTCAAGTTAATGGTTTCAATTTTCTTGTTAGTTTGGGAGGTACCTTTAGGATTTAGGTAGGTGAAATGTTATTTACATGTATTTTAGGAAATAAAGTGTTTTTTGTTTTCCTACAAATTTCATAATTTTTTTGGTAGGGCCTACAAATTTCATATTAACAAGTAGATGGTCAGTGATACGGTAGTACTGAACTTCAGTACATCCCTCCAATCAGTTGGTCCATAATCCATTCAAGGTGGGTCATAATTAATGTGAGTTTTTATTGATATTGACAAATGATACTATATGATTGGAGAGATGTACTGAAGTTCAGTGGTATGGTAATACTGAACTTTTATCCCATATTAAATATACATATTTCCTACTTGACTAAATTAAGGTAAAGTTACTTAGGTGCTTGCTATAAAGTTCACCAATATAATTAAAACATGTGGCAAAAAATTTTTATATAACCAATCATGGTAGAGAGAGAAAATAAAAAGCAATAAATTACATAACCAATCAAATTGGAGAGAGAATATAAATAATGTTTATAATTTGTGAACTTTATAGCAAGTACCTAAATAACTTTACCTTAGTGTTTTCCTTTCTAACAAAAGTAGAATATGAGTAACGAGTCGACTCCGTATCGGAGAGGAGAGAGACAAAGAGAGTGTGTGGGTTCCACAGGGTTATGGGACCCACACTCTCTCTTACTCTCTTCTTATAGTCTGGTGCTGTCCAGCATCGAATCTGCTCTCGTAATAAATCCCACTTGAGTTAGTGATTGTCACAAACTGGCAGTATAATAATTATTGAACTTTGATTTACAGTTGTTTTGTTGTTTTGTTATTTAAATTTTTAAAAAAAAAAAATTAGAATTCATGTTTGTATTACTTATATATATTTATGTAGATATTATTAATAAAACACTTATTTTTGGTTTTTTTTTAAAAGAAAACAAAGTTCAAAACATCTTTAAATTATTATATATTTTCTGTCCTCAAAACACTTTTATTTTATTTTATTTTCAGTCAAACATAAAAATTCAAACAAACATTTTTTTTCTTTTTTTTAAAAAAAATTAAAAACTGTTGTCTATTCGTCTCTCTGTAGACTATAATTTCAATATTTAACATACTGCAATGTAGAAAAGTATTTCTTATATCACAAGGGACAAGTTTTATTTTGATAGTGATCTCAATTCTCAAAACAGATAATGCAGATTCAACTTTAAAGAGTAATAAAGGTCCATAGGAAAACAACATTGGGGAATCAAGTATCTTGGCAATGAATCAAAAACATAAACAAAATGTTTCTCCCAACAAGTTTGGCCCATATTTTTTTTCTTCTTAGTAAATACATAACGTCGAAGAGACTACATGTTTGTGAGGTGAACATAATTCTCATTCTCCTTTTCTAATGCAATGTTGTGAGGAAGAAGCACTATCTTCTTGGCTATCAACTATGGCAATCAATGAGCAGTAATATCATAAATAAATAAACAAGCTCAATGAATTCGCTACATTTGGTTTAAGGGGCAGTGGAAAAAGAACATGTATATTCAACATTGTCCCTTTCGTTGTCATCTGTAATTAAATCTGCAGCAAATGTAAAACAATATTTAATGAGTTCAAGAACTTGAAGGGAAACATCATAATTCCTGCTACAAGTATGTAATTGCATATAATAAAGCAACAGTTGAACATATCATTGCAAATAGATACATTCAATCATAGGCAGTGCACTGAGAAGATGAAACTGTGGAACCATCCACAACATACTCATTAAGTCATTAGGTTAAGTTCTCTTCGCCATTTGTCATGTGTAATCCATGGCTTTTGTTACATTTAGCCTTTCAACCCAATTATTGCAGCTATCATAAGATAGAAAGCTTTACAAAATTGATCAACTTTTCTAATTTTAGGGCCGTTTAATTAGTGGATTTATCTTGAGGGAATGGGAATGGGAATGGGAATGGGAATAAGAATAAGAAAGAGAGTGGAAAAGAGAATGAGAGAGAGAATGATATGATTATGTTTGGTATGAAATAAAATTGAGAATGGAATGGAATGAGGGTTAGATAAAATGACAATTATACCCTTCATTAAAAAAATAATTAACACACTATTTAGCCGTGGGCAAAAATGTCATTTTCCACTCTAACTCCCATGGAAAGCCCCAAACATGAGAATAGGAATGGGAGTCAAATTACCACACTATTTGGCGAACCAAACATGTTCCCATTCCTTCATCCCAAATAAATAAACCAAATGAGCATAAGTGAGAGCATTGTCACTAATACCATGCTGCCCCATCATCATCTACACTAATTTCAACAACAATCAAAGTCTTTTTCCACAAGGTGGAGTATACTATATATTATCATTAACGCGTTATATCTTTGCTCATTTAGGTTATTAATATTTAAATTCATCCTAATAATTTCTTTTATTATTTTTTTTGGTCTTCCCTACCTTTAGTTATTGCCTTATTGGGCTATCTAATGATAAAATAATGGTTTAAAAATTTAGAAGCTAGGAATAACCAGATAAAAACATAAAACCAATTCCCTTAATTTTTACATCAACAGTTATCTAATTGTACTTTGCTCTCTAAAGTGTGCATCTTGGCTATCGAATATATTTGTACCAACAAATCAACAAATTTCAAGGACTATAGCGAGGGCCCATCTGAAGAACTTCATATACATCAGGTCAGAACTAAAGCAAGGAAATGAAGATTAATGGAAACTGAAAACTTACAAAGCTAAAGGCATGATAAGGTGAGCAAGAGCAAGCAATAATGCAATACCAATAACACATTTACGATGGCAGCAGCATGGATTAAGATAATATCCCAGACATCTGTTCACATGCAAAGCATACTTCTGGTATGTTTGCCCATCACCTAATCTACAAATGAAGAGGGAGGAAGGTCCAGTTAGAAAGTCACAAACCAAGAAAGCTTGAATAATGTAGTCACTAAACTACCCAAGGTTTTTATGTTCTAGTAGAGAAACAGATTCCAGTCAACTATGATTTTTTAGAAAGCAATATGAGAGTTGCACGGATAAAAGTCTAGTACTACAGTCCCTCCATACTGACAATGGCAAAGAATGAATGGAGAGAGTACCCATATTGTTCGAGTAGCAAATCCATGAACTAGACTAACCTTGTCATCCTTCCCTCCCTAAAACACAATCAAGTTTAATAGTTTAACATTCTGATTCTCACAGTTCCAAGTAGTGGTGTGCAAGACTAGAGTAATACACAATATTATCTGATAGATATTATGCTTAAACAGAGTAGCATTCAATTTCAATCAAACAAATATCCAATAAAAAGGTCTTCAATTTCAGTTTCCATAAACATTTTAGTCCATTGCAAGTTACTTAGCATTCAAATGACAACAATAAAAAAAAAGGAAGAAGCTTGAGTGAAACCAGATTCTCATACATACCCATGACAATTCCATGATCACAAAACTGAAATTAGTCCAGAAGAATGAGAACTCTCCCACACTTCAATACCTTCAACTTCTTCTCTACTAATAAACAACCTATTACCACCACCTTCAATCTTCTTAATAATCCCTTTCTCTGAATTCTCCTTCTTATCCACAAAATTCCTTCTATACAAACCCTCAGCCTCCTCACTTTCTCCCTCAACACCATTTTTCATCTCTCCAAGCCTAGACCAAACCTCCAAATCTCCCTCTCTCCCCACAAACACTTGCCTCTTGTAACAGTGAATCACACTGCTGGTAACCCCATCTATGTTCACCAAGCTTGGGTTCTTCTCCTTCAAATAAACCCACGGATCATCCCCTAAATGCCTCATGTCCGCCATTGCCAAATCCCCTGATTGAGAACAGAGCTTGAACAGAGTCAAGCCTTCCACATCTACACCAACACAAGCAAACGAATCCCCAAACCTACTGCTTCTACCAGCACCTGGCTCATTTGTCTCCCACACCACTTCACCGGACCTTGGGTCCCACAACCTGATATACCCAGCGTACCCGAACGCACCGGCTGTGACGGCGCTTCCGACGAGCACGCCAATCTCCGGCACCCACGTCAGCGTCTCCGGCGTCATGTGCTTTGCCTGGTTACCAGATTGCCTAGCAAACTGAGACGCGATCTGAAGCCTCGTTTTGTCCACTTCGAGGATACAATTCTCTCTATGCGGACAATCAAACGCCGCGAAAATCGAATTCTCTGAACCGGTGATTGCTTTGACTCGAGCCTTGAAGATCCGAGGATCAGACGGATCGGTCCAATGGACGGAACCGACGTTGCCGCCGTTGGAGAAATCGTAGAAGTGTAGCCCCGCGTTGGACCCGGATCCTACAGCCGCGATCTCGGGCCAGACTCGGGAAATCGAATCGATCTCGTCGAGGTGAGTCCGGATGGTTGAGGCGTGGCCGAGATTCCAATCGAAGTTCGAGATCTGTCCGCCGTGGGCGATCCAAACGGATCCATCGGCGGCGGCGGTGAAGGTGGAAGGCAAACCCTCGGACGCGGGACGAATCGTGGCGACGATGGAGGCGTCGATTCCGTCCAACGGTGGAGGCGACGTAGCCGCCTTGAATTGGGCGTCGATGCCGTAGTACAGGGCTTCATCGGCGAGTTCTTGCTTGGAGAAACGGCGAGCGGTGGAGGGAAGAGTGTTTGTGCGGAGGAGTGAGAGAAGGACAGAGAAGATCTCAGGGTCGCGATCTATGAAGACGGGATTGGGGTCATCGATTGCGCGGGAGGAGAGTGCGGAGAGAAGCGAGTCGGGACCACCGGAACGGACGGTGGAAAGCGTCGTCTCGAAGAGCTTCCCGCCGACGTTGAGCTTGATTCGATCGTCGCTGGGGTGGGTCCCACGAGTGAGGTCAGAAGTTCCTGCCTCCATTAATGGAGCATCGTGAAGAAGAAGCTCCTATGCTATGCTTTTCAGTTTCACCAAGAGGCAAATCTGGAAAATGATGTTTTCAGTATAAAAAATCAATTTTTTTTTTATCCTATCGAATTTGTGTAGTGTAGAGTATTTCAAGTTTTATTATACTTCTTTTTTTTGTTTTTGTTTATTACAGTGTTTAAAGTCTGGATTTTGCGAGGCAGAGATTGAGGAAAGCCATGGTTAAACTCAAAAAGTTCCAGAACTGATTATAGCATTCTGAATCTGACCTGTGTTAACTTTAGTTCTAAAACTATATTAGATCTTCACAAGGTCTGGCTTCAGGTTCAGGGATAGCATCTAAAACTAGAACCGAATTTTAGTTTTTTTTTTACATTTTAATTAAAAAAACTCTTGATTTTTTTTCATTATCTATTTTAGTCGGGTAAATATTTATTTGTTTTAATTTAATCTCTTAAATCACAAAATTACTAAATTTAAATTATAAAAAAATTATTTATCTAAATTTAGTCTGATTTTGAACGTATATATACAACAAAAAAGATATATATAAATTCAGTCACTTTTAAAAATTATCTATGGAAATATATCACTTTTATTGTGCATATTAAAAAAACGTTCTAATGTCCTTAGTGAGGACGCTTTTAATTTACATGAAAACAAGTGTTCTAAAAAATATACTCACTGGGAGTGTTTATAAGATCAATCATTGAGGGCGTTTTTCTTGTTAAAGTTTCAGAAAAACGTCCTCATTGACGACGTTTTTACTTGTGCATAATAAAAATGATATATATCTGTAGATAATTTTTAAAAGTGACTAAATTTGTGTATATATTTTTTATTATGTATATACAAGTTGAAAAGTCAAATTTAGTCGATTAAACTTTAAAATATTAAATTTACTTTTTAACAAATCTTTTATGTTTCAATTTAATCATTAAATATTAAAACAAAAAATAATAATAATTTACTCTTATTATTGATATGTTATGAACAACTTAACATAGAAAATGACCACTTTGAATCCTATCATAACTTACGTGGTTCCAATGTGCCACTCTTTTTTGATATCCATCTCTACGTTAGCACAGGATCCACAGTCGTTAACCAAGTTTGGTTGGTCTAGTGATTAGCTCACTAGGTCGTTTAAGTAAGTGTTGAGGGTTCGAATCCCACCTTGTGTATGCAGCAACCAATTGGCCAGTGGCAAACCTTTAAATAGAGCTCAGATCCGCGGAGGTTTAGTCATTGACCTGTCGGACTGGGGAATACCTTGAGAAAAAAAAAAATCCACAGTCGTTGCAAAAATTTGTGGCATGAGAACTTTGGCACGCACTACAATGGGCCTGAAACAGATATGTCCAACATAATGAGCTGCATCACAGGAGTTGGACAAAGCCAGCCCATCAACTAAGTCCAATACTCAGATTATATCTATGTGAGAACTGATAAGAGATCGCCAAAGGCCTAACTACATACATTTTTTTCTTTTCATTTCCTTTCTTCTTCCATTCATCACAATGGAAATCCTTATTGGGTGCTTCAATTATAAGTTTTTTAATTTCTATACCAATTTACAGTGTAATGACAAGACATTATAGCATAACATAAGGATCCTGTTTTAAGTTGTCGTATGTTGGTACATATATTTTTAATGTAGGAATGTAGTTAGACAGAAGGATTGTGGCTGGACTTGCCGGTAATTTAATGGTTACTAATTATTATTGCAAGCTAAGGCCATTATTTCTATCATCCTTACATATGCCACATCTCCGGTATCACATTCATTATTTCTAACTCCACAAACAATTTATATAGAATCTTTAATATATATGTACTATCCTATGGTCTACCATCTATGATATGGATGATCAAAATATCCATATTCATTGGGTATCCTAAAAATTTACTTTGTGGGTCTGGATATGGATACGGGTACAAAGTCAACGGGTCTGGGTCCGGGTAAAGAGGTACCCTACCCGTACCCTTCCCGTAATAGTAATTATTTATTTATATATATATAAAGTATTATTTTTAAATTTTTTTATTGAGAAAATATATAATTCTAAGAAAAAATATTAAATATCTTATAGATATTAAATTAATTTAATTGTACATTTTTATTTATGATTTAATTTTTTTTTATTTTTTGTGATTATAGATGAAAAATTGATAAAAATAAATTTTATATTAATAAAATAATAATTTGTTTCAAATTTTTATAGATCTGGGTCCGGGTATGGGGATTTAACTACTCGTAGGGTCCAGGGATGGAATGGATTTTGATACTCGTTCAAGTTCGGGTCCGGGTCTGGAGATTTAACTACCCGTAGGGTCCGGGGATGGAATGGATTTTGATACCCGTTCAAGTTCGGGTACGGGTCTAGGGATTATAGTACCCTACCCATATTCTACCCATGATCATCTCTAATCTATGGGAAGCCATTGCTAACCAAAAACAAAATTTTGAACTTTTTTAGCTTTGTAATTGGTTTATTAATTCAAAGTAAATAAATCAAGTTTGATTTTATGTATAAAAAAAGAGTGATTTGTACCCTAAAATAATAATCTTTATTTTTAAGTAAAATCTTTATCGCAACGAGAATATTAATCACTCCAATCTACGGTGATTTGGCTTTAACCAAAAAATAATATTAATTTTCTCAATAGGAAAATTCAAACTGCTCCTGTATAATCTTTAATGCACAACCATGGATACTGAATTTCAGAACCGTACCCAACACCATGAATTTATTTTTGGCATTTAATTTTACACTGTTCAATGCTCAATACTATTTAAGGAGATATGGTTGATTAGGGTGATAAATAATTTATTTTTTTCCAAATGAAGTGACAAACAGCCTTAGTTTTTAGGGCATGGAATTAGAGAAGTTGATCAACTTCCCAAGTTTCAAAAAAAAATGTGTCATAAAAATTTGTAAAAAAAAAAAGGAAAAATCAAAATTAATCCATGGAAGCTCAAGCTTATTGTTGCCCTAATTTTTATGATAAAAATATATATATATATATAGTATAATGAAATAATTAAGTCTTAAATTTTACACAAACTATAAGCACAGACGGTAACTTTTCACAATCAACATGTTTATTTCTATCATATAAGGTCAAAACTCTAAATTGGTCCCTTATGTTTCCACAAAATTTTATATTGGTTCTTTATGTTTGCAAGAAGTTTCAAATTGGTCTTTCTATTCAAGTCCGTTTATTTCTTCTGTTAAGTGCAGACGTGACGTGCTGAGGTGGACATATCATCTCTCCTACGTGTCAATTGAAGTTGACGTGTCATGCCACATCATCATCCACTATCATATGTGATGATGTTGCGATGACGTGGCATGTCACGTCAACTTAGATGGACATGTCAGCACTTAACTTAAGAAATTGACAAAAGTTAACAGAATGACCAATTTGAAATTTCTTACAAATATAAAGGACTAATATGAAATTTCGTGCAAACATAAAGGACTAATTTAAAGTTTGACCTTCATATAATTAATTCTAACCATTTAGAAACATATATAGTCGCGAATTAAAAACCCAATTAATTGAGAGAATCAACAAGAGATGAGGATGATGAAGATGATGATCTACTCTACTACTTGATTCCAACAATGAACCCAACTGCAACTTTTGTAGTATATATGTCGAAAGTATTGAAGTACACTTGTTTTACATCTTGCTTATTAACCAATCAACTTATAAACATATAAAAACATCGCATTCTAATACTTCATATAATTTGTAGTTGGATAATTTGAATTCCTTGACTTTAAATTTTATCTTAATTAGTATATAAATGTATAATGAGTGAGTGATAATCTTATTTGATATAAGCCACACTTATACGTTACTCTCACTCTCTGATTATTACATTTATATACTAGTTAACCTGACATTCCATTCTCTTGATTCTTGCCTTTATATATTTCAACTTCAATCCTTATTATTATTCTTATTATTATTATTCCTGACCTTCCCATCAGTGCCAGCAAGCATAGCATACTTATCCCTCCTCGTCAAATTGGTACACTCAAACCCCAAAGTTCCCGCCAATACCCTTTGTATATAATTCGCCACCTCAATACTCGACTTCCCTCCCTTACACGTCAGCTCTTCTGGAAGCATCTTCAGAAACGTGATCTCATAGCTCGGAACCGGGTTCATGAACACAAAAAACGGGTCCAGCATCTTGTGCCCGCGAACCGTCGTCCCGTAGAACACACTCTGCTTCGTGTTGATCGCGACCGGCACGATCCGGTCCGTCAGCTCCGCGAAGAGCGCGCTGAACCGCAACAGAAACGGTTCCCTGCACGTGGTCCCCTCGGGACACATCATCAGGTCCCCTTCCTCCAGCAGGCGCTTGATATCCTCTGCGTCGCGCTCACGCTCGCGCGACAAGGCGACGGTCCTGATTGGCGAGATGAGCTCGGTGAACTTGCTGACGCTGTAGGTGACGCAGCTGATTTTTCTCCCCAGTGCCACGGAGGCGATGACGGGGTCCACTACGGTACGGTGGTTGCACACGAAGAGGACCCCTGGTTGGCCCTTTTTGGGGGGAGGGGGTGGGGTGCCCTTAACAAGGACGCGGATGCCCAAGAGCTTGAAGTTGTACCATTGGAGTTTCTCGGGTAAGGGGACGTTGAGGAAGACACGTAGGATGGAGAGAGAAAAGGCTATGGGGAGCCATAGGAAGGTGAGGAGAGAGACTAGAGGGGTGGGCCTTTGTGCGAAACGACCGTCGTGGAAGATGACTGGACTTAGGAGTTTGGTTCTGGGTAGGGGCTCACATTTTGTTCTAGGTACCATGTACGCTTCCTGCACACAACAACATATATATACTCAGTAAGGATCAACCATAATGGGATCGGATGATTTTGCTGTTATTTGGTTATGCTGTTTGATTAGTCACGATTGAACATCACATACTAATATATAATATTAAAAAATAAATAAACATTATTATGGACGTGAAATATCTGTATGTGGGTATAGAGCCAGAGGGACATTTGGAATAGAAATTATAAATGGAGGGAAGAAAAAGGGGCCCATTATAAGGAAAAATAGGTGGGGAGTGGCCAAAAAGATGGAATAGAAGAAAGAAAGAAAAGACATAGTAAGAGAGACGGCTCATTATAAGATGAAAACAACCTGTCACGCCTCATTAACGCTCTCACCAAACTCCAATTCAATTTCTTTTTTCGTAGAAAACTCCAATTCAATTTCCAACAAACCACATATACAAATGCAAATGCAATACTAAACACTCGGAATGTTATATATTTGATATTATTATTTGGTTAAATTATGTTTGGTGTCCTATTTGAGACTTTGATTAAATATGTTTATAACGTTTGATTTTAGTAAATTATGTTTCTAATGTCTTATTTTTTAAGTAAGTTAACACTTTTTAATAACACTGTTAAAATAATAACGGTTGTGACTTGTGTATGTGACACGTGACAAGGAAATCTGAGTTCATTTATGTCACGCTATATTTTCTTCCATCCTCAATGTCCTCATAAAACACTACTATTACGTTTACCCAAACCCTTAATCTCTCAAATTTTTCAAAGAATCACCTTAGGTAGGATATTTTTGTCAACATTTTGCTCTGAAATTTGGTAAATCAATGCATCTTCAACAACATATGAAGTTTCTTTCTAACGGATCACGTCACATAAGCCACAATTGTTATTTGTTTTAACAGTGTTACTGAAAAGGGTAACATTGCTTGAAAAATAAAAAGTTTGGGACCACAATCAAACATTAGGGACATATTGACCAAAGGCTTAAACGTTAACAATACCAAATTAAAAGTACTTTACCATTGATTAGTGTTTTAAGAACTAGATCGGCTAGTCCGATCGATGAACCGGTAAACAGTCAAGTGTCCGGTCTATGTCTATAAAAAAACTCGAATTCTGGTTAGACCGGTTATAACCGAATGACCCGATAAAAACCGGGAATTGGACCGATTTTAAGTGTTGACCCTGACAAAACTTTTTTTAATGGTTGGGCCTCACATTTTGAATTACATTTGACTATATGAAAGATATATTTTATCATTTTAAATCTTATATAATTATAGAACAACTAATATGGAAGGTAAATAATATAAATATTTAATTAATCTTATTTGAGCTTCTTATTTTTTTCATATATGTAGTTCAATTATATAAATTACTTATTATATTTAAAATTCATGAATAAAAATATAACTTTTTCAATATAAAATATATTATTGATATTAAATATATTTAATTATTATATTTATGACATTATCCGTTCGACCATCGGTTCAATTACATATTGTAACCCAAAATTTTTTTCAAGTCAATGACCGATCCGATTTTTAAAGCATTTCCCTTAATAGTAAAATGGAACAAATTAAATAGTAAATAACTATGAAGTATTTTTTATATTATATTAACTGTTGGATATGTTAGTTATTAATTAGGCTTATAAAATAGATATTTTATAATTAAAAAATAAAAAAAATGTATAATAAGAAGATTTGGTAGAAAAAATTAGATGTGATTAATAGTTATAAAAAAAATAATTTTTTATTATTTAATTTATTATGTTTAAAATATAATAATAACTATATTATATAAAATTTTAAAAACTAACAAAAACATAACGAAACATGCACATTTGTAATGTACATGCAAAGAGCTTCTAGTTAAAATATGGGCTAACTAACCATTTGTCAATAAGATTTCTCTTTCTATTATTAACTTAGAAAGTATATATTGAGTAAACATAGTTTGAGTTTTTAAAAACACTGAATGTTTCAATTTATTCTTTAGAAAATGAAACTAATAAATTTAATCTTTAAAATATATAATTTATTTTAATTTAATTCTTAAAAAATAAAGATGCCAAATTTAGTCATCACTAAAAAATTTCATCTCAATTAAAACAAATGGCATCTTTCACGAACTTAATTTAATTAATATTCTCATCATCTTTTAAAGACTAAATTAAAGCAGATTACATCTTTTAAAAAAAATAATTTACCAAAAAAATTAATAATCTAAAATTTATAAAAAGTTAGCAAAAACAATAACACTTAATATTTAAAAATTTCGTAAAAACAAAAAATTCAAATAAAACCTTAAAATTCACACGAACCTTGCAAAGGGACATGAAGTGGTGGTCAGAGAGAGAGTCCCCAAGTCCCAAATCCGGCACGTGACATCCAAACTCCCTCAAAACGGCATCCTTCTTATTCACACCCACCACCACTCCGGGCGCCTTAACGAACCCCGTTAACGTCCTCCCGTTCTCCGTCACCTCCAACTCCGTCCCCACCACCCTATCCGCCTCCAGGAACGTCTTCGCGAACGGCTCCACCATCACGCGCGGGCTCGCCGTCACCACGTACCGCCTCCCGAACGAGTTGAACACGCGCCACGCGTGCGGGTGGACGTCCTCGGAGTAGAACTTGGGCAGCACGGAGCGCGTGACGAAGTGGACGTCGCGCGTGCGGAGGCGGGCGAAGGTGAGGAACACGAGGGCCTTGACGGCGAGTGACTCGGAGAGGAAGAGGTGGGTGAGGTAGACGAAGGGGACGGAGACGAGGAGGAGGAGGCCGCGGAGGAAGCTACCGGCCTCGACCGCCACGAGGAAGTAGTAAGGGAAGGCACTCCGGGACACGAGGAGGGTGCCGTCGAGGTCCGAAACGACGGTCTGGTTGTGTCGTTGGTGGGTGGTGCATTGTGTGATGGGTTGGAAAAGACAAGAATTGTGTGTGAGTGTAACTACCATTGCTCGAGGATAATATGAATGAATATATGAATGATGTTTGGTGCAATGTGGGGAAGAAGGAAGGAGGTGGGGTTTTTAAAGGGAGCTAGGGGGGAGATCGAAGATATGGTGATGTGTATATGTTGTTCAACGTTTTTTTTCTAAGCATAATAATAACTAATAAGGGTTTTGCTAACTTTTTGTAAATTAGTAAAAAAAAAATTTATAGAATTCCTAACTTGTATTAGATGAGTTTATCTGTTTTTTTTAAAGACATAAATACCTCTAATCTATATCTTTAATATTTAATCTTCTTATCAAATCTAATAATTTTTTATTTTACTTGCACACATTTCATGTTATTTAACTCTTATAAGTATTTATAAAAAACACGGGTAAAGTATCCAATTGCTGCCTCCGAACTTTACTGCAATATTCATTCTTACCACCAAACTTTTTTTTTTGGTTCATGCCTACCTTCAAGCTTTCAGTTTTGTTCATGCCTACCCCCAAACTTTTAGTTTTAATTTATTCATGCCTGCCCTTTTTGCTAACACCGTTAACTTGCTTGACGGAATTTGCTGACGTGGATGATGAATGTGTATTTTGTTTGCCACGTCATTGTCCACCTCACCTTTAACTTTTTACTTTTATTAAAAAAATTAACCTAATCCAAATTAAAAAAATATTTTAGGATAAAATTTTGATTTTTTTAAAATTTGGATTAGGTTAATTTTTTTTAAGTAAAAGTAAAAAATTAAATATGAAATGTAAAATGAGGTGGAAAAAGAGATACACATTCATAGCCCACGTCAGCAAATTCCGTCAAACAAGTTAACGGTGTTAGCAAAAAGGACAGGCATGAACAAAATTAAAAGTTTGGGGGTAGGCATGAACAAAAAAAAAAGTTTGGGAGCAAGAATGAACATTGCAGCAAAGTTTGAGGGCGGCAAGAATACTTTACCCTAAAAAAATATAATTAATTTTCTTATTTAGTAAATTTATTAATTTTCATAATATAAAATATTAATTTTATACATAATACTCCAATACACCTAATATAGTTAATATTAAAATTTAACACGAATTTAAATTTCACTTTTTGTATTACTATAAAAATAATTCAATAATTTTATATTTTAAAAAATAATATTTTATAAAAAATAAACTATATTTATAATAATAAATTAAAAATAATTCTTAATATATATTTGACTTTTAATTTATTGGTTCAGTGAGCAATTTTAATCACAAGTAAAATAAAAAAAATTATTAGTGTTAAAAAATAAAAAAATTACTAAATTTGATAAGAAGATTAAATATTAAAGATATGAGTTAGGGTATTTATGTCTTTAAAAAAATAGATAGACTCATTTAATGAAAGTTAAAAATTCTATAAACTTTTTGACTAATTTACAGCAATAAATACATTCTTAACCAGTGCCTGGCACTGGTTAGCAAAACCCTAATAATAATATTGAGAAAATTTTGAATAAATATCTGTTTGATTCTTGAAAAATTTCACTTTATCATCGTGTTTTATTAGTAAGTGCATGGTGAAAATAAGATATCTTGTGTCATAAATTTGTTTTTGTATTTTATTTGTCTTTACTTTTTTTAGATTGAATAAAATTGCAAAACAATATATATTTTAATAATTACATCTAATATTTTCATGATTTTAATTGTTAAATTGAGGTAAGTGAAATTTTTAGAGATTAAATTGATATTTTTAGGATTTAGGGACTAAATTGAGGTAAAAAAGTCTTTTAGGATCAAGAGTATAATATACTCTAAAATTGTTGTTCAACGTTTTTTTTTTTGTTGCATTTCACTTCAGGGAGTATATATATATAGGAATTTTTTTGGTAATATAGGAATTTTTTTTTTTTGAGAAACTATATATATAGGAATTTCTTATTTTGGTTACTTACGTTATTAAGAATGTTATAACTTATAACTTCATCTAATATATTTCACGTTAATAGAGTTTTTAACTCTATGAACCAATAAATTAAATTGATCTTTAATATGTGCTCTAAGAGCATATGTTAAATGAATCTTAACTTTATAAGAGTACATATTTTAATAAATAAATTCTTTAATTTGTGCAATACTAAATTATATGTAACTTTTTAAAAAATAAAAATATAATTGTTATATTCTATAATAACTAATTAATTAATGAAGTATAAGTTAAGTACGTTTGATATGGATATATCACAGCTCCATATATTAAACCAACGAAAGCTAAGGTTCTAGAAGAATTTAAATTTATTATACAAATACATCATTGTATATTATAATGAACTTTGGTACATCTCTTTAATTATATATTGTCATTTGTTAAAATTAATTGAAACTTACATTAATAAGAATTTACTTTAAATGAATTATGAACCAACTGATTAAGAGATGTACTAAAGTTCAGTTACTACCATACTACTAAACATGCTTTCCTAACTGATAAAGAAGATAATATATTGAGGGATAAGAGAAGTTGGGAGGAGGAATGGAAGTAGTTGGAGGTGGATACCAATAGCAACACAATTAATTGAATTAGCCTACTTTTTTTAAACTAGTTTATTCACCAAAACCCCCTCTCTTTACTCTTTAATTACCCTCCCTAATCATAATATTATCTGCCTAGGCTTCTCTTTAATTATTTTATTTCCCTAATTATGTATAAATCCTTACATTAACTGTCATTTCGTTACATTACATGCCTCGTTAATTCTTTCAAGGTAAAACTACCTTTCAAAATTAGTGAGGGAATGTTAGAGGGAGAAGAAAAGAGAGGACAAAAGTGAATTTTGAATATTAATAATTTTTAAATGAAGAATATAATTGTTATTTTATCTAATTCTTATTTTATTTTTTTTCTCTTCTAACTCTCTCTTATTTTTATTCTCATTCACTCAAATAAATCTACCTATCAAACGAGTCCTTAAATGGCCAAATTAACGAATCAATTTAAGACTTAATAGGGACCACATTGAAAAGATAAATTTAAAAGAAACTATATTGATAACAAAATCATTTAAAATGAACCAAAAAAAGGTTAAAAATTAATTGGCCAAATAGATAACCAAGTAATTAATTATAATAGGGATTAAATTAAAAATTAAATTTAAAATATATCAAATTAAAAATATTATCAACTAAAAGAGACTAAAATAATATTTTATTCTTTAATTAAGGATATATAAATTGTTTTCACTCAACTAACTTGGATAAATCATACGTTGGATATTATAATACTCGTTGACTTGAGGTCATATTTAAGAGCAAGTGATTCTTGACGAGTTCCAATGAATATGGACAATTTATATAGGTAGAAATTAATGGTCAAACTTACGAGGAAAGTTGGAATTCTCATCATAAACTTTAACCATTAAGTCAGTATTAAAAAGAGGAAAGAACGTGATGAACTTGGGTTGAGTTTAAAAGGAAATCATTACTTTTTTATAATGTGATAAATTTGAGTTTTAATTTTTGTCGATATTTATATTTAGTGTCGACAATATTTCGAATAAAATTATTTTTAATAAAAAATACATTTAAAAAAATAAAGAACGTGAGAAGAAGGTCAATGGGAGATTACACTTTCACAAAGGAGGATTAAAAAACTCAGAAGTAAATATGGAAGAAAATCACCACAAAAATTGGGGGACTAGATATCTATCTTATTTATGAAACGTAACGACGATAACAAAAGAAGAAGAAAAATAGGGAAGGGTTGCCAAATTTTTTGCAATCCCTCCGGTTAGATCTGTCGGAAGAAGCTGGTAGAAAAACAAACGCAAAAAGAGAAGAGAAACCAGTGGCTAGGATTTCTTTGATTGGGGAGTAATCTATATTTATATGGCTGTGTATTATTGGAGTCACAAAATAGCTATATTTTATAATTAAAAAATACTAAAAAATTATATGATTGGAGAATGTGGGAGAGAGAAAACATATATAATAAGTAGTTACTAAGAAGGTGGAGAAGTGAGTAACATAAAAAATCTATTTAAAAATTAAAAAATTATCAAATATTTAATTTTTAATGATTTTAAAATATTCCATAAAAATAATTTTAAAATATAATAATTATATTTTTAAAAAATTAAGAATTGATTGCATGCACTTACGTGCATGCGAAGCCTCTAGTATAGAATAGTCATTTGTGCTAAACAAATTAATTATTCCAATTTCTTATTTCTCTATTTCTTAGTTTAGAGAAAATTTTAAATTAACAAACATTTTTTTTTTCAATTGAGACTTAATTGAACATACATAAAACACCAATATTTAGAGAGATCAATCCTTGGAAGATTTGATACTAGAGATTTGAATCTCAAACTTAATTTTTAAAATGCACATTTCGTGAAATATTGAAATTTATTTATTTTATAAGTTAATGTACAAATTAAATAAATAATTTTTTATGCATTAATTTAGTACGATTTAATGTATAAAAATAAAACTAACATATATATAAATAAAATTCTTTATATCTTTACGATTTTTAAATATAATAAAATACAAGACTAAAAATTTATGCGCATACTAATCACAGTAAAAAACAATATAAAATATCAATTTTTACACAGTTAATCACAAAAAATAAATAGATAAAGTTTATGATTAAAAAAATTTACATAAAAATATAAGAAAATTTACTTAAATAAAATTTATAATTTAAAAAAATTTATAAAAAGAATATTTATTCTTTTATTTACCGGTGTGTAGTGAAATAGTGTGAGGCTTCCCGTAACAACCAACATGCTTTTCATAGGCCAATTCAATGAATTCATCTACTTGCATTGACCAAACACTACAGTAAATATATATTAATTTCATTAATTTGTGTGCCCCACACTCATTATTATGTATATACATCCCAATAATTACGAAGCCTAGTACGTACAATATTACTAATACTAGTATTTAGTTAAATTTCTTAAATATTTAGTTAAAAATTTAATCTTTAATAACGTGTATAAAGAGGGTTTCAAACAATCTACAATGCAATTACCATTGATGGTAAAAAAAATATTCTACAATGCAAACGGATTAAATGATTAAAACAAAACATTTAAATGAATTAAAATAGCCTCGTTTTGCTGAGTTTGAGTGAAAGAGGGTGTGTCACATAAATCTTTCACGTCAGCATTTAATGGCAAAACCAGACGGATGTTACGCTAGAGGACTAATTTAAACAAAAAAACGTTGAGGACCAAAAATAACTTTTTGAAACGTTGATAATCAATATTAAACTTCGTGCAAACGTTGAAGACCAAAAGAGTAATTTGGCTCTTTAAAGTTTAAACTAATAAAAAATATAGGTCTGAATCCAATGGTACGTTCTTTACGCAGAAATGAAAAGGGAAAATGAATGCATTTACTGTGTTTGTTAGTGAAAGTGTGAGAATAGAAATGGAATGGAAATGTATTAAAATTACCACTTATATTAAAATAATAAAAAACAGAAGATTGTGCATGATTGTATTAAATCAAAGGTATAATAGACATTTTGTATTTTTTTCTTTTCTTTTTTTTTTACAAAAAAGAAAAGAAAAAGTAAATGGGACTAGATGGATCCACCTATTTTTTTATGGCAAAAGTACCTTTCCTAACCCCAACGTTTGGGGGTCCTGTCAGTTTCGCCCCTAATGTTTTTCCGCTGTCAATTGTACCCCTAACGTTTTACGTTTTTGTCAATGTCACCCTTTTCACTAACACCGTCAAATATTTAACAGTTTTTGCTGACGTGGCATCCTATGTGGCAAAACGTTTCTTTTTTTTGTCAATTGTACCCCTAACGTTTTACATTTTTGTCAATGTCACACTAGCACCATCAAATATTTAATAGTTTTTGCTTACGTGGCACCTTATGTGACAAAAATATCTGACTTGACATATTTTTTTCACACCGAATTTTTTACTCATATTTTTCCTATAAAAACCGTGTCGTTTTAGCCTCATCATATTCCTTTTAAAATATAACTCAAACGTACATGCCGTTTTGCAGACAAAAACATTGGAGACGTTATCCATTCTCTACTTTGTCGGAGACGTTACCCATTCTCTACTTTGTCGGAGATGTTATCCTAAAATAGGGAATGGATAACGTCTCCGATGTTTTTATGAGCAAAATAGTGCGTGCGTTTGAGTTATATTTTAGAAGGAATAGGCCGAGGTCAAAACGACACAACTTTGATGGGGAAAGATGAGTAGGAAATCTGATGTGGAAAAAAATATACCAAGTCAGATATTTGTGCCACATAGGATGCCACGTAAACAAAAATTATTAAATGTTTGATGGTGTTAGTGAAAAGGGTGACATTGGCAGAAATGTAAAACGTTAGGGTTACAATTGACAGAAAAAAGAAACGTTTTGCCACATAAGATGCCACGTCAGCAAAAACTGTTAAATATTTGACGGTGTTAGTGAAAAGGGTGACATTGACAGAAACGTAAAACATTAGGGGTACAATTGACAGCGAAAAAACGTTAGGGGCGAAACTGGCAGGACCCCCAAATATTGGGGTTAGGAAAGGTACTTTTGTCTTTTTTTATTGGACAAAACTTATGTGCTGTTACTTATATGCTTTTGGTAAGGTTACCCAATTAAAAAGAGACATGTGTTAGTTTTGAGAACAAAATTGACACATGTCACTTTTTAATTGGATAACCTTACCAAAAGCATGTAAATAACAACACATAAGTTTTTTCTTTTTTTATTTCCTCTAATGGATTCCATTGCAAAAGAACGGACCCAAATGTTAATTCTTCTTTTTATTTTATCTAAAAAAAAGTGTGGAAAACAAACTAAACTTAATATTCAAATCAATAGAATATTTAAGTTCAGTCAATTATATATATATATATATTAATTTAACATAAAATTTTATATATATTGTAATAAATTGTACCATATCTAATTTTATTAGTGTAAATTCTTAATGTTGCTTCACAAATAAAATAAAAATATGCAATTTAAAGAAATTGCTGGAAAATAAATTATACGGAATTTAATTTTCATTTTCAGAAACAAAGTTAATTATATATACAAGTAGTCGATCTTATTTGTTATAAAATCAATAATGTTTATGACACTATTTAATTTTGCTATGAGAAATTTCAAACAATACGAATGGATAAAAGTTAAACCTCAAATATTTGTAATATTTTCATTATAGAAGTAAAAAACATGAATGCATGGGATACTTCAATAAGAGATAAAAAGAGTATTGCAAAAATAATAGAAATTAAGAATAATAAAGAGGTAAATTACTTTTTGGTCCTTAAATTATTAGTCAAACTATTATTTAGTCCCTGAATTTTGAAAATTGACTATTTGGTTTTTGAATTTACACTTTTTCGTAAATTATTTAGTCTCTCGGACGCTATCCATTATTAAGTCATCGCTTGCATGGTCGTTATGTGCTGATGTAGCACCGTTAAATTGCCACCATGTTACCCTCGCTCGATCACCTTGCCACATCATTTAAATATTTAAAAGTAATACTAAATAGTCTTTGTATTTGTTACCTATATTTTGCCACTCTTAACTAATACAGAGACTACTTAGTATTATTTTTAACTAATAAATGGATGATTTAGTATTATTTTTAAATATTCAAATGAGGTAGTAACATGGTGAAAAATTAACGGTGCGACATCAGCACATAATGGCCTCGTTACATGGTGACTTAACGGGTAAATGTTCCGATCCACGGACTAAATAGTTGGCAAAAGTGTAAATTCAGAGATCGAATAGCCTATTTTCAAAATTCGGGGACTAAATAATAATTTTGACTAATAATTAAAAAAAAGTTTATCTCACTAATAAATAGATTAGATGTGACTTGACTCGTATTTTGCTTTATCCATTGGCTTGAAATTGGTTGGCTTTTGGGAAATGAAAATAAAACATATATAGTTTCTGCATTTAATACTTTACCTAAATGCATCCATAGAAGTAATTAGACGACTTGTATACAAATTAATTAGTTTTAGGTAATATATATAGTTGTAGTGATCGAAAATAGAACACATCTTAATTTATAAGTTTTATACAAACTTTTCTATTTTTGGGTAAAAATTTTCATTCAAATTGAAATAGAGCTAAGCTTTTAAGTCCCATCCGGAGGGTCGATTTGGTGTTAGAATGTTTTAGGCTTCTTTTGAAACGTTTTTTCACTTTTTTTTTAGTTTGAATTCTTTAAATTTAAAAAATTATATACTCATCTAAAGTACGAGAGAGATATATACACAACAAATTAAAAATTCCACATATACAAATCATGACCCACTATGAATGAATTATGGGACTAATATTTTTTTTATCAAATTTAAGTGAATAAATAAATAAAACGTTGCAAAACGGACCTAACATACTAAAGTATAAAAGAAGCCTAACACCGGATCCACTTTTCTTTATATATATATATATATAGTTATATGCCAACTTTTATAGCGTAAATAAATAAATATTAAGTAAAATTTAGTACTAATTAACTTTATTAACTTATCTGAATTAGGTTTTTTGCATTGATTAATTTTTCATAAAAAATAAATCATTAAATATTTTATTAACCAATCTAATGAAACCTTAACATCTATTTTAAAGATACATGTTAAAATTAGATTAATCCTAATTTAATTAAGAGGAGATGTCCATTTGTATGGAAATATTAAACTTCAGTACATCCTTTCAATCAGTTAATCCTTGAATTATTCAAGGTGGGTCTTATTAATGTGAATTTATATTAATATTAAGAAATTGGTTTACATGATTGGAGGATGTACTGAACCTAGTAATATGATAATACTGAACTTTTATCATTTAATTAATAAACGTGCAAATTAAATTAACTAACTTAAATTGGTATTTAATTCTTGAGTTTTATTACTAATATTATTAAGAATTATTCGAGAAGATGTCCAGTAGTACGATAGTACTACTGAACTTTAATACATCCCTCAAATCAGTTGGTTCATAATTAATCCATTTTAGGTGGGTTTTCATTAATATGAATTTCTATTAATATTGATAAATAACGCTACATGATTGAAGTAATGTATTGAACTTCAATAATACTGTAGTACTGAACTGATCGCAAGAATCCGACAAGAATGATCGCAAGAATCCGACAAGAATGATTAATTAATTGTTTCACTAATTAAAAATAATTTCTGCTATTTTTTGTATAATCACCACTTATATAGTCCTCTTAAATATTAATCACTGGTAATTCTAAAGATTTCTAATAGATATATATATATATCTGCACCAATTAACCCTATATTGTCCACAAGAAATAATTAACATGCCAACATTAATAGTTTTAAGGGCATTAGGGTACCATTTTGTTGCATGTAAATACAAAATAATTTCAATCATATTTTTAAGCACATGCAATAACACGTTTAATTAACAAAATAATTATACAACACGATATATAGTTTTGTGGGTTTTCGCAATTATATATTAAAGTATTGTTTATTTTTTTCTCACAAAAAAAATTTGTTTTCTTAACAACCAAAAGATCACGTGCAATTTGGCTTATTAACAACCAAATTGAATTAGGATACACATCCAAATTTATATGAGTACTAATTAAAAAAAATTGAAGAAAAACATATATATCTCATTACATTATAGAAAACTCATCCAACGATATTTACAATAGATTAGATAACTCCATTCTAATAATATTAAAAAATAAATCATAAATATATTGTTGAATTAGAGAAAAAAATAAAAACTCAGAACGATCCTATTGATAAGATAAATTTGTGACAAAAAAACTTTATCCTTTTTTTATGTCGTTAACAAAAGTTGTTACAAAATTTAAATTTTGAGTATGAAAAAAATAATTTAAGTTCTAGTAAATTAATATATTAAAATATTCACAAGATCACAGATAAAAACAAAAGTTGATATATATATATATATAGTTTGAGTTGTCTCAATAGCACAGCTGCTTGTGATTTTATATAAACAGAAAAAAACTGTTCAATTTAAAATTGTTAATAGTATACTCAGTGGTGAAATCGGTGAAATTAAACTTGCATTGAAATGTCATAATTAATCATTTCCCAATATAGACCATACAAATTAAATCAGTACACATAGCATAGGAATGACGGAAAAAATTGTGATTGTTATAATATCTAACATATTGCATCCTAAAATAAACTTAACAAACATTATCCCAAGAATTGAGTCCAAAATACTTGCTAATCATATTAATTGCATGTCATATTTGCGCACCTAATCAGAATAATTATATAGGAAAAATTAAATGATAATCATATATAAATTTAATCATGATTCTATTTTTTTTATTAAAATTATAGTATTCACCATCAATCACGTAACTAATCCATTCGTTGACTTATTAATATTTTGATAAGTGATGCAATTGATATGAAAATTTAAAGTTATTTCAAATTTAAAGGAAAAGATTGAACCTTTTTTTTTATTCACAGGAAAAGGAAAAAGATTGAACCTTGACTTTTAATTAATTAGAGATGAATGAATTGTTTTTGATGATCAATTATTTAAACAGTGAAAGAAAAGAAATCTACTTTCTATCCAACTCGAATAGATTATAATAAAGTGAGTAGTTGGAACTTGAAAGGTTTTGATTAATAAATTTATGGGAAAATTAAACTTAAAATTTATATATATATATATATATATATATATATATATATATATATATATGTACGTATATACTATATAGGGTAAAATTCTTTTCCTCTCTTAAAATACGACTTGGTCATAAAATGTTTATTTTTTTTAGTTCAAATTTATAAATATATATAGAAGTCACCAAAAATTAACTAATTAATTAACTACTACATAGTTCAACTCAAAAAAAAAAAATTAACTACTACATAGTTTTAAGTAGTACACAAAATTAATTTATATACTGATTAAGCATACGTAGCTAATAATATATAATTAGTTTCTTAATTAAATGGCAATACAAAATATATTTTGATAGCTATGAAAAATTGAAAATGCATGCTTGATCAACTTGTAAATTTTCCAAAATTAGAAGACGATCAAGTTGTTGGCGTTTTGAATTTGAATTTGTAAAGATATAATTAATGATATATATATATATATACATGCATGCATATGTGTTTGGCCAATATATATATATAAACATATATGCATGCATGCTTTAGTTTCACGCCTCTTATTACTTATTAGTTTTATGACAATCGTACAGTTAGGTTGAAGAAAATTGTTAAGATTATCTCAAAATGTTTCAAGTATAGTAGTATGTATACGTAGGTTGTCTACATTCTATACGTACTAGGGATGTTCACAAACCCGCCAACCCGTTCTGATTTGGTCACATTTTGGGTCATCAAACTGGGTCAATGGGATCTCGGGTTAGACTGTCCATAACCGGCTCATTCTGGAGTACACCCATTTCCTTTTTTTGTGTTATATTTATTAAAGTATTTTATATATAAAATATATAATATTTGTATGTATAATTTTTTTTATTGATTATTTATT
The DNA here is from genome assembly GCA_014851425.1 of Senna tora. Taxonomy (NCBI): domain Eukaryota; kingdom Viridiplantae; phylum Streptophyta; class Magnoliopsida; order Fabales; family Fabaceae; genus Senna; species Senna tora. The sequence goes on along the minus strand of CM026265.1, from coordinate 5,724,106 downwards.
AAAAACACACAAAATATAACTTTAACTTAATTAAGTTTATTTTTTAAAATTATTAAATATGTCAAATTTTAATTAATGTATATAAATACCCGACCCAATCTCGACGGATCTGGCTCGGCTAACCCCCGGCCAAAGTTGAGTCGGGTATCGGGTAAGGACAAAACCTGGCCCGACCCGGGGATATGAACACCCCTACTCTATACTGAAGAATTTAATTTATCGTCAACATTAGTGACTAATTTTATCACACTATATAGTACTTCTTGAAAGGGGATTTTGGTCTATATCTAACTAGAGGTGATAAAATGGGTTAGGCCTTATAAGATGACCCATTCGGTCCTATAAAATATATAGAGTTAGGCTAGAGAATTTTTTGTCCTAATTAAAAACGGACCAGCCCAACCCGACTAAAAAAATTAAGGCCAAATTTATAAATTGGGCTAGAGTCGAGCTAGGCTAGCCCATTTTTATTTTTAATATTTATATATTAAATTAATTAATAATTTTCACTTTAGTTCAAATTATATTAAGAATTTTGATATTTTATTTGATTGATTTTATTTCTTTAATTAAGATTTGTTCAATATAAATTATTATTATTATTTTAAATTTCAAATTTCAAATAAATATTATATGATAAATTATTTTGTAATTATTTAATAATTAAAAATATTTTTTTAAAAAAATAAAAATGGACTAGCCCAGCCCCGCCCTAAATCATAATAGGGCCGGGCTGAGTTAGAGAAATCTCAGCCTTAATTAAAAATTGGTCAGCTCAGCCTAACTCTAATAAAATAGGGCCAAACGGGTTAGAATCAGGCCGTGCTAACATATTTTGACACCTCTATATCTCACACGCAAAAAAAGAGTTGATCTATATATATGTAAATAATCTATTTTTGGTTTCATTAGAATAATTTTCTAACCGACAATTAAATCAAATGAGAAACATATACTGGAGTCCTAATTAATTATAATTAGAGTACCACATCTTTTATATTTTCAGCAAAGTAAATTAATGTATGTAAGAGGGTCCCCTTCGAAATTAATTAGCTTTATCCAATCCGTCCTTTTTAATTAATTAGATCATCTTTTTAGTATCTTTTTCGTTTATCCACTTTGATAGCAACATTTAATTAGAATCATGAATATGTGAGAAACCACACTTTCTTTTTTGGTCTTAGAGTTAGATGATGGTTAAAAAAATTTACACTCTTTATCATTTGTGTCATGTCTCATTAATACCACAAATATGTGATTTTTCTCATAAGAGATGTCTATATATATATGTATATGACTTGGATCATTTTCCAAAATGGACCCTACATTTGAGAAGAGCAAAAATGACACAAACCAGCATTGTGTAAAATTGATTAAAAAAGGAGACAAAATTAAAAATTGTGTAAAATTTGGGGGCATCATAAAATATTCTTTTCCCTTGTAAAATATATTTGAGGTATATAAAACCATGAGGACAAATGAATCCATTAATTAAATACCACCTTTCCTTAATATAACTAGTGTCCTTGTCCAGCACCTAAATGAAATAAATTTACATCCTTGTAACTTTATAGATAAAGTAATAAATAATCATACAGGGGGTTCCATTTTAATTTTTTGTATATATTTATCCTTGACTTCACTAAGTAATATATATTTAAAAAAAATAAGAGATCACATTCCTAGATAATAATAAATAATGCATAATTGTTCTATAAATTCTTACATATATTCTTTCAATTCAATTGACTAAATTATATGCATGCATGTGCTATCATTTATTATTACTACATTTTCTTTAAAAAAAAAATATCAACTTCATTGTCATCTAGCATATATTTGTGATACCATTCAAGATGAAATGATAAGGTTAATTAATTAAGATCACATTCACTTAATTGAATGAAAGACAGTGACGATTGCAATTTGCAAGTGATCACACACTCAGATATTATATATACAAAATAGATATTTAAATTCTTTATCATTTTGATTTTTTTTGGCATTAAATTGGGTCATGTTGTGTTAACAAAAGAGAAAAATCTATTTCTATATATTCTTATAACTAGAAATTAATTAAGCCTTGTTCCCCTTGCATTCCTTCCCAAAACTATATATCTTATTCTATAGTCGTAATTATTCATTGTTAAATTAAATAATCTAGTAGCTTGTATATATATATATATAAAAAAAAAAATTAGTAATCAATATTGCAGGCTAAAGTGGGTTGGCACGAATGGTCAAGGATCCGGAGGAAAGTTCTCGTCTCACCCATGGGTGAAGGTTCGAATCCCTCTGAAGCCATCCAAAATCCTGCTTTAGTGGGCATCCCTCCTCAAGGAGATCCCCTAGCACCCAAGGGCTAGTTGAGTAGCTGCGACTGGGTAAAACTGCTTGCGGTTTAGGCCTGTGCAGTAATCCTTTGGGTTGGGCCTCTGTTGGTCTCCCCAACATGCCATTGGCGCCCTGCCCGGTAGTACTTGGGAGTGCCTCCCCTTACTATCACCTTACGCACCAAAAAAAAAAGTAATCAATATTGCAAGGAAGTGGTTTATAGATATTTATCTAATTAAATATGTTTAATTTTAACTATTACAATTAAACGTGTTAGTTTAACAAAATTAAATAAATTATACGGATCCAATCTCAAAATATAAAGATATATAAAGAAGTCAAGGATTGTTATAATTAAAAGAATAAAAAGTTATGTAACTAAATATTTTTTTTATGAGTATTAGTACTTTATTACATAATAAGTCTACTAATATTATAATATATCATTTTGTTTTTTACTTTTTTTTTTAATCTTTTGAATCATAGAAAATATAGTATATATATAAATATGTAAAAAAAAAAAAGTTATAAGAGAATTTTTTTTAATTAACTAAATAACTTAGCACGTATATCATATAATACTATTAACAAAATGATCAAAACCCTAAATTGGTCCTTTATGTTTGCACGAAGTTTCATATTGATCTTTTATGTTTAAAAAGTCCAAATTGGTCCTTTATGTTTGCAAGAAGTTTCAAATTAGTCCTGCCGTCCAAGTCCGTTTATTTTTTAAGTTAAGTGCTGACGTGGATACACTATCTCTCCTATGTGTCAATTGAAGCTGACGTGGCATGCCGCATCATCGCCACGTCACCATCCAATATCATATGTGATGACGTGGCAGTGATGTGGCGCTGACGTGACAGTGACGTGGTGCTGACGTGGCACGACACGTCAACTTAGATGGACACGTCAGCATGCCACGTCAGCACTTAACTTAAAAAATTGACGGAAGTGGACGGAAGGACCAATTTGGAACTTCTTGCAAACATAAAGGACCAATTTGCACTTTTTGAAACATAAAGGACCAATATAAAACTTCGTGCAAACATAAAGGACCAATTTAGAGTTTTGACCTAACATATCAAAAAATCTCAGAGAGGCCATATTATGTTAAAGTTTGACAACCTCTATTCAAGTTTAATTTTCAACCAATATAATTTCATTTTTTTTAACTCAGGGAGAGAGAGTGTGATTGAGTGAAAAAAAATTCATTTATGCTTATATAATGGTATGTTTGGATTGGGGATTAAGGAAAAGAAGGAGAGGGAAGGGGAGACTAGTAAGATATCTTCCCCTTATTTCATTTTTTTTAACTCAGGGAGAGAGAGTGTGATTGAGTGAAAAAAATTCATTTATGCTTATATAATGGTATGTTTGGATTGGGGATTAAGGAAAAGAAGGAGAGGGAAGGGGAGACTAGTAAGATATCTTCCCCTTATTTGGAAAGATAAAAATTGGAGGGGAAGATAATAATAGAAGATCAATCCTTAACCCTCCATTATCTTTCTCCTTCACAAATTCAAGATACTCCAAATTGGAGTATTTTGGAGGAGGTATCAACACCTAAACAAGGGGAGCACATATGGAAGCTTAACCTTCCATTCCCCTTCCTTCCCTTCTCCTCTAATCTCTCCCCTTCCCTTCCGCTCTTAATTCCCAAACAAACCCTAAATATTAGGTATTTGAGATCTCTACCTTTGAGTATGATATAACTTTAAATTATTGGGTCAATTATTTCATCATTTGAGATGCTTATAAGTCAGCGAGGAGATTAATTACTGTGCTCAATAATATATATATATATATATATATATATATATATATATATATAGTTTAAACCAATTTTTTTTTTCATTTTCTCTTTTTATATACATAATTCAAGAGTTGGTCTAAGGTGCAATCAAAGTTTTGAATGCCACTAAAAATGGGTCAATGTTGTGATGGCACGTAAGATACCATATCTTTTGAGCATTTACAATCAAATCTCTAATTTTTTTTATAATTATATTTTTAGTATTTTTATAATAAAATTAGTTATATTAATTAAAAAAAAACCTAAATCTAAATCAATCCTAAGAAAAATGCCAATGGTGAACTTCAATACATCATTCAAATCAGTTTGTCCATAATTCATTCAAAATGAATATTTATTAATGTAAGTTTATATTAATATTAATAAATATCACTACATGATTGAAAAAATATACACTGAAATTTAATAGTACTGTAGTACTGAATTTTTATTTGATGGCAACATAACACATATATCAAACTTATACAAGTACAATTAACACATCTGGTCATATATATATATATATATATATATATATATATATATATATATATATAGTTAACCATTTATATATGAAACGTGTAGCATATTTAATTTGTGAACTCCTAAATTAAAAGACTCACCCCTAATAATTTAATTTCACATCAATATAATTAATAATACTATTGCATATGTATTTGCATCTTACATTTCGTGCATATTTAATATTGATTTCAGCATTAAGTCCAATCTGATAATAATAATAATAATAATAATGAAAATCATTTCGATAATAGCCACATATTGAGGATATTTAATTTTAATTGATTAATATATTTAACTTGTCTTTTTTTATCTCATAGGTATCCTCCTATTGGAGGCAATCCTGTTCGAGCTAGCTGAGGTCCTACAACGGGGGTAGAGCTCTCCCAACAAAGGTTTTTCCATACACAAGACTCGAACTCGAAACCTTGCTTAAGGAGAATGAAGTACCTCCCACTCCAACCAATCACATGTTAGTTTTAACCAGTCTTATTAACAAGGAGCAGTTGGCAAAATTAAGTAGCCTTGTGCAAAAAAAATCTCAGATTCTATTTCTTGATCATTTTCGAATTTTTCGTACAGGGACCAATTGAAGTATATATACATATATATTGATGAAGAGCATGATTTGTTTTATTATTGTTTAAATGCATTTTGATAATGTTACGTACATACATCATATTTTTCTATTAGTAAATTTGGTTAAGTTCCAATTACTTGATCTTCTAATTAATTTTATAACTATAATTATATTGAGTACAATTTTAAAAATTAGAGAAATTGTAAGCATACTTTCACTTTCACTAGACTTTGGAGAGATACACAACTCTATTTTTTCTTCGGAAAAAATTTATATGCGGTTGATTATATGCTTTTGATAAGGTTGACTATTTAAAAAATGATATGTGTCAATTTTAAAACACATGTCATTTTTTAATTGGTCAACCTTACCAAAAGCATGTAACTAACAGCATATAAATTTTGTCATTTTTCTTCTGCGTCTAGCTAGATATTTCTTTTTTTTTTTTTAAATTTAAAAAAATCATGTTGATAATTAGAGGTGTCAATATGGGCCAAGCCCTACGGGCGGCCCGGTCCGGCCCTAGAAAAATATAGGGCCGGGCTGAAAAATTTCGAGCCCGTTTTTAAAACGGCCCGGCCCTAAAACAATTAGGGCCAAAACGGGCTAGGGCCGGGCCGGACTAGCCCGTTTTTTAAAAAAAAAATTAATTTTTCAAATTATTATTTAATTTAACCTAAATTCTTAACAATTTTTTTTTATAAAAAATTCTTAACATATTTAATCTATACTTACTTAGTCATTTACTCATTTACTAACTATTCACTTACTAATAATAAATCAACTATTGTTTTTTGTGAAAGTAAATAAACTAATTCATTTCTTTATAAAAAGGAAGAAACACAAAACACATAACAAGTTAACAACAATATGTTGAAAAACATTATTTACACAACTAAATTAATTTTGATTAGAGATATTTTAAAAAGAATGAAAAGATATTCTAAAATTTTTTTTCAACATTTTTAACATAAACTTTTATATAATACCTAACATTTAACTTTCGTATTAATTAATTTACAAAATAATAAAAATAAAATAAAACACATCATAATAATAATTATTATTAAAATACCAATTTAAAAAAAAAAAGGAAAAAGGGCTAGCCCGGCCCGGCCCTAGGACCTAAAAGGGCCGGGCCAGGCTAAAGAAAGCTAGGCCAGTTTTGAAAACGGCTCGACCCGGCCCTAAATAATTAGGGCCCAAAACAGACTAGGGCCGGGCTAACCCGTTTTGACACCTCTATTGATAATTAAATAACAAGAGATCACACCTTAGCTTTGTGTAATTATCTTTCAAGTTTCAATCTCCTTTTAGAGATGCAAACGTGGACGGGGACCATGCACACTCAACTCCACCACTGTGTATGCATAGCCAAAAATTAATTCTCATTACTAATTTCACATCAATAAATTAATTCTCATATGCATATGGCAAAAAGGCAAATTATTATTTTGGATCGCTTATCATGTGTGAAAATAGGCTAGTTTCATTCTAATATGTTTTGACCTTATTTTATTAAGAGTGTATTGGATAAGCTCATTTCTAATTAGGGTTGTGATTTTTTCAGCCCGGCATGGCCTTATTAGGGCTTAAGGCTGTGTTGGACTAACATGTTTTTTATTTTTATTTTTTTTAAAAATATTCTTTAATTATTAAATAATTACAAAAAAATTATTTTTATTTAAAATTTGAAATAATAAGATATATTAATAAAATATGGATTAAAGTAATGAGATAAATTAAATAAAAATAAAAAATATTTAATATAATTTAAATTAAAGTAAAATTTATAAAACTAATTTAATATTTAAATATTAAAAATAAAATAAAAAAGGGTTAGTCCAACTTAATTTTAGTTTGATTTGACCTCATTCTTTTTAGGATCAAGCTAAGCTGTCTCACTTTTAATTAGAACCGAAATTTTTTTAATTCGCTTCTACATATTTTATAGGGCCGAATGAATAAGCCCGTAAGGTTTAGTTCATTTGGCACCTCTGCGTGTCATACAATATAAGACTTTTGATGAGATATACTGTGACCAATATAAATGTGTACAATATAAAATTACTATAATAATTTATTATTGTTTTTTTACCTTCCTCCAACTTCATATTCTCCATTTACTTCTCTCTTAAAGCAACGTTTTGGAAACTAATTTTTCTTATCTCTTATACGCATATTCAATTATGCAAATCATTAATATATATATATATATATACAACCTCTCTCCCTCAAGCAGAAACTAGCAAACTCTTTCTTAAGGAAGAAAAATGCTAGAGAACCATCATTTCCCCCCTTGATTTCTTTCATTTTCAATATATAGCAGTTGAAACTTGAAACACTGCTAATATCTCTCAGTAACTACGTTTTCAATTACTCTTCATATAATATATTCAGCGGAATAGAATTTTTGGTCATATAAAAGAAGAGGGTAAAAAAAAAAGATATTTCAGTACTTTTATATAGTTGAAACAAAATTTGGTCGAATTAGTGACATCCAAAAATCTATTGGGCTTTATTTAATATGACTTGAGCTAGCGATAATTTCATAATAGAATAATAGAGCTTTCGTAGGAGATGTTTTATCCTTATAAAAGATTCAAATTTAAGACATTATTTAAAGAGAATGGAGTACGTATTACTCTAATTAACCACTAGTTGGTATATTGATAAAATTTTTATCCCTCATGATAGGTTTATTTTTTATTGAACCTTCTTCGTATTTTTTTTACTTTTCCATTTATTAAATTTTTTTTTGTCATGCCCACAAATTATGAAATCGTTTTCTTTGTGAATTAAATGGGCTTAGCCCAAAACAAAAAACAAACTAGCAACCTTTCAAGCTCTGTCCAGAAAAAAAAAATGAACCGCTTAAGAGAGATGGGTGGATCATCCTAATTCCCAAAGTTCTAAGCCCCAATAAATCAATCATGACTAGTTCCTAAGCTTGCTGTACAAGTTTGCCTTAAAATCAATTGGTATGATTAAAAGTGTGACACTTAGCGCATTGTGATTTATTATGTTACCAATTAACTACTATATATTATTTTTTATCCAAAACTTAGTCAATTTAAAATTTTATAAAATTATTTTGTATTTATGCATTTTTAAAATAATTAAAATATCAATTTGATCATTTCTTAGATGGCATATTAATCAATTTTATCCTTCTTAGATGTATTTTCTCAAGTTAGTATTTTTTATATTATTCTGTTATCAATTCGATTCTTCCTGTCAAAATTGTTAACGAAGCATGATGAAATGGACAATTTAGACTAACTTTATAATTTAAAAAGAATAAGCAGGCTTTCTAATGTTATTTGGATTAGTTTTGTAATTTTTACAATTATGTAATATTTTCCTTCCTCTATACTCATCGTAACTTTTCACACTATTGTCGTCATCCAACCACCGTGTCGTGTCATGCTAAACTTTTAAAAAATTATAATTTTACCCCTCCTTCAACCACAAAAAGACTTATTTGAAACAAATTGCAAACATATATGACTAATTTGAAACTTTTAAAAGATAAATAAGCAATATGAAACTAGTGGGAAAAACAAGGTACCAAAATAGATATTTGACCTTTTTTTTGGTAAAAGTATCAAATTGATACAATCATATAATCATGATTCGTTAACGATTTTGATGGTAAGGATCGAATTGATAATGGAATAATTTAAAAAAAGACTAAATTAAAAAGATACATCTAAAAAGGATCAAAATGAGAAAGATGGCATCTAAAAAAGACCAACTTGATAATTGACTTATTTTAAAATTGCATAAATACAAACCAATTTTATAGAATTTTAAATTATTGACTAATTCAACTAAATTTTGAATAAAAATAATAATATATAGTAGTTAATTAGTAACATAACAAACCACAGAAAGGCGAAGTGTCACACTTTTAATCACATGAAGAGGACATTACTCTTATGCCAAACCACATAGTGATAAAATGTCACACTTTAAACCACATAAGACAAATTGATTTTAAGCCTCTGGAGGTAACATGTAATTTACCCATTTATAAAAGCAATTTTTTTCTTTCATGTTTTCAATCCCATTCTTCAAGATGTTACTCTCGTAGTAACAGAAAGCAGAGTAAAGCTCAAATGCTCAATCAAGATTCAAGAGTCAAACCGGCCAAAAAAAAAGAATACTAATAATAAAATAACTCTCCAATAACAACAAGAAATAAAGTCCTTTTCCATTAAATGTGGTCAATTATGTGAATAAAACATGTCAACATATTCTATTTTGACTAATTTCTTTAGTTATTTATAGTTAAATCCATCTTAAAAATTTCCCTGTTATTTTCTTTGATCTCTCCTTATATTTAGTTATTAAAATATTCTTAGCCTATCCTCTTTGTTCATAATTAAATCACCTAAGACAAGTTTGTACAAATTCTTCTATTATAGGTGATACATAATAAGATACCTGTAAGCATGCAAAATCCAAATTGTACATAGAGTTTATGGAATTCATACTTTGACAGTATCATCAACACTAATAAACCATGAAAAGAATAGAAATATTACATGGAGAAGTAAAATCATCCAGAAAAGAGGGACTCATCAATCTCAATCTTAACAACCTCATTATCTTCATACTTATCTTTCTTGGAAGGAGCCGGAGGAGTATAAAGTCTGGGTGGTCCTCTACCTTTCTTCTTGTCTCGTGGCCTTGCCTGAAAATCCCCCAATCCAAACCCAAAACTATGAAAATCATTTTGTGTTTCTGTCTAATCTAATCACAATATCTGTGTTATGTGATATATTGTATATGTAATCTGTTTCAGTATTGGTGTTTTTCAGATCAACAACTATTTATCAGAGCTTGCATTTCCAAAGGAATGATTGAAGCAACTACAAGAAATGTCAATAGAATTGAAGGCACAATATGAAAAACTCATACACCTTGTGAACTTCAGCATTATATCAGCAATTTCAGATATAGAGTAAATTATTGTTTTAGTCCTGAAAGATTTCACTTGTCTAAATTCAGACAACCCATTATGAAAATATTAATTTTGGTCCCGAAAGATTCTACTGGTCTCAGTTTAGTCCGAGTCAAGAAAACATCAAATTTAGTCATGAAAGATACATTGTGTGACAATTTCCTACCTGTAGGACAATGCAAACCTATAAAAAAAACAGTGACAAACACAAGTATCTTTCGAGCACTAAAATTGACACAGGTGGAATCATATTTTCATAAGCCAGCCAGGGACTAAATTGAGAAAAGTAAAACCTTTCAGAGACTGAAACAGTAATTTACTCATTGAATTTCAAAGAACTAAGAACCACAAATACTTCAAAAACAGAACCATCTCCTTTCCAATTACACTTCAGATTCATACTACATCGAGTCAATTTTGAGGAGGGAGGCTTACATTTCCAAAGGAATGATTGAATCGCTTGCCCTTGGCGGTTTTCTTGTCGCCTCTGCCGCAGTAGACTGAAAGAGTGAAAGAAAGAAAGAAGAGGAATTAGGGTTAGAAACTGTGGAGCGAAAATGGAGAAATCGGAGAGATTGGGGATTTACCAGAAGGAAAGGGTGAATAAGAAGAAGGAGAAGGTGGAAGGGAGGAAGAAATAGGAGTGAAGAGAGAGGGAGAAGTGGTTAGGGTTTGAGAGTGAGAGAAGGAGAGGCGAGAAGAGAGTTTGTGAGAAAGAGAAGGAAGTGAGGGAGCTGCTGCTATCATCAGAGACGCCATGGCTGTCTCGCTGCGAACACAAACCAAAAGGATAAGGTCTTCAAAGCCTAATTTTATAGACCTTTATCTTTTATCTCCAACTTTCAAGTCAAGAGTGAATTTTTCATTTTACAACCAATTGGTCCTACGGTAGTAAGTTTGTGTTTCTTTTTTAATCGGGATTTGATTATTGGAGGAATGAGAATGAAGCTCTGATGCGGGAGCTTTTAAGTCCGAGATACTTTCGTCAAGACAAAAACAAGAATGAATAGTTAATTTAGTCTTAATTTAATACTTAAAATTTAAAAGATTTAAATGTCAAATTTAATATAGTGTTTGATTGGGAGGGTGGTTTGAGAGTAGTGTGGGGTGATGTAAAGTGGAGTGGTTTGGATTTATAAATTTTTGGTTGAGAGTTTAAGTGTGCAATGGAATAGAATGGTTTAAGATGGTTTGAAAACCTTTCCAAACCATCCAACACCTCAATTTTTAAACCGCTCCAAATTGGGGGGTTTATGATGATTTGTGTTGTTCATAAAATTTAGTTCCATTATTAACCCTCTTTTATTATATTTTTGTTCATTCATTATATAGATAATATTGTCAATCACCTACTTTATTTTTTTAAAACTCCCAACCAAGCCCTTAAGTCATCTTTATTGATTAAATTTGGCATTTCTCTTTTTTTAGTGACGTAATTAAGATAAATTATATCTTATAAAAATTATATTAGACATTTCTAACTTCTTAAGGACTAAATTGATACATATTGTATTTTTATGAATTAAAATAATAATTAAATCTAAAAATTGTAAAAATCCTTTTTGAATTTTGAATCAAAACACTAATTTCTGTTAATTTTTTAAAAACTGAAAATGAACTTTTTTATGTTTTAAGACCAGTTTTTTTTTCCTTTGAAAAATTTAACATGAGAGTATGGCTTTTCAGTTCAGTCTCAAGCTAATCCTTGAACTCCGAGAGTATTTATAGATAATTTATTGAAGGAAGAACAAGTTAAAATCAAACTTAAATTATACAATTATATTGAACTCCGAAAGTATTTATAGATAATTTATTGAAGAAAGAATCACTTAAAATCAAACTTAAATTATACAATTATATATGGTAGATGAAAAGTGATGAGCCAAATAATTACTGATAACATTAAAATGAAAGTTTATTTTGGCAGTACATCGGTAATACAATTTCATTTGTAAATAGTTAGTCATACCCTTTTTTCTAAAAAAAAAAAAACCCCTCAATAACGAAATCGACAATAGATAATTTTAGAGATAATTTGAAATTGACCTTAAAAAAACTTTACTTAATTTATTTGCTTTAGAGTAGTTACATAATTTTATATTACATGGGTCTAATACTTAAATTTTTGTTATGTGTTACATCATAGTTGTTATAGTAACAAGATATGGAAACTGACTCAGTAAAAAGAGGAAAAAATACAGCAAATATTATGTTGAGTCAAAACCACTTCTCAACAAAAGGTCATCACAAATAGAATGACTTTGTTGTCACCTATTTTTCTCTGCTGGAATTTGAAACCTTATCTTAAATATGTTCCTAACACATATAAGTATTGGAGTGGGAAAGAAAAAGATTTGACCCAAACAAAAGAGGGACTCATGGCAGAAACAAATGCTTATTATTCATGCTATATGTCAAGAGCAGACAATCCCAATAGGATATGGCAAAGTGATGACGTCGAGAATCGAGGCCCTTCTTTAGCTATCCTAATTGCCATTGGTGTCTTGACCTCTAATCTTTTCTACGAAATCCTCAAACCCTTAAAGCAGCCTCGAATTGTTGCTGAAATTCTTGTGAGTACATATATTTTAATTCAGGTCAAAACTCTAAATTGGTCTCTTAAGTTTGCACGGAGTTTCATATTGGTCATTTATGTTTGCAAGAAGTTTCGAATTGGTCATTCCGTCCACTTCCGTCAATTTCTTAAGTTAAGTGGTGACGTGTCTATCTAAGCTGACATGTCATGCCACGTCATTGTCACATCAGCGCCACGTCATCGCATATGATATTAGATGATGACGTGACATGACACGTAAGCTCAAATGGACACGTAAGATAGATGATATGTCCACCTCATCATGCCACGTCAGCACTTAATAGAAGAAATAAACGGACTTGAACGAAAGGACCAATTTGGAACTTCTTGCAAACATAAAGGATCAATTTAAACTTTTTGAAACATAAGGGATCAATATGAAACTTCGTGCTAAGGGACCAATTTAGAGTTTTGAAACCTTTAATTTATGTATAAACGAAGATAGTTGGTAACTTATTCTAAATATTGTGAGTGTTGTAACTTAATTTACATGCAGGCTGGTTTCCTTTTTAGCCCCGTTTTATTAGGAAGAACCAAAGTGGCGACGAGCCTTTTACCTCCAAATTTACTCCTCATTATTGAAACCTATGCAAATATGGGGGTCATGGGCTACGTCTTCCTGAGTGGGTTGGAAATAAATTTAGACAACATCTTGTGCGCACGAAAGAAGGCTACGAGCATCACCATTTTTGGTATCATCATCCCAATGGTGATTGGAATGGGCTTCTTCACTGTGATTCAACAAATTTACGACCAACCTAGCCATTGGAAGTTTCTCGAAGGCGACAAATATAGTGTCAAAGCTTATTTATTCTGGAGTTTGGTCCTAACTTTCACCGAATTTCCAACGGTTGCTCGTATCCTTGCTAGTCTGAAGCTTCTCTATACTCGAATAGGCAAAGCCGCCTTATCGACGGCCATGATTAGTGATGCCTATGGTTGGGCTATGTTTATAGTATTAATCCCATTTTCTAGTAATAATGCAAAAGCACTATGGTCAGTGTTGGGTACCACAATCTTCATCGTTTTTTGCATCTTTGTGTTACGTCCCCTCATTGCGCGATTCATTCTTGAAAGCATTAACGAGGAGAAGTGGGATGATTCTCAGTTAGTCTTTGTGTTGATTGGTGTTTTTGTTTGCTCCTACATCACAGATCTTTTGGGCACACACTCTATCGTTGGGGCTTTTGTGTATGGCCTAATTTTACCCCACGGTAGATTCACCGACTTGGTGATGGGGAAGTTGGATCATTTTGTTTATGGGACTATGTCGCCTATCTTCTTCTTTCGTTCAGGTTTAATGGTTAACTTGTTAAGGGTGGCTCAACAAAGATATTGGCTTGCCATGATTTTTGTTATGCTCTTTTTGTCTATCTCAAAAGTTGTAAGCACTTGGGTAGCTACCTTCTTCTTTGGTATGCCTACTCGAGATTGTGTGGGCATTGGACTACTTCTCAACACCAAAGGCGTCCTTGCAGTACTAGTACTAAGCATAGCTTGGGAAAGAAAGGTATCAAAATCCTTCTTTGCTTGTTCTAATTATTATACCGACTTTACCTTTTTATCAAGGTTGTCAAACTCTAGATTTTAAGTAAAATCTAGAAGGGGTAAGCTCGTGTCGTAAAATCGCGATTTTACCCGATTCTACTGTGATTTTGCGCTAAAACGATTTCGTACATGATTCAACTAAATTTTGGGATGATAAATCGCGATTTTAACAACCTTGCCTTTTTACCTTTACCTAATGAGTAATTAATCATTTTCTCAATTTTGTTGTGTAGATATTGTCTGAACTATCGTTTTCAATTATGATGTGTACAATTTTTCTAATGACTATCGCGGTACCTCTCTTCATTAACACCATATACAAATCAAGAAAACAATATGATAAATACAAGCTAATCACTCTGGAGAAGTTAAGAATCGATGTAGAGCTTCGTGTTCTAACTTGCATGTACAACAGTTTACATTCTGCTAGTATGGTCAATGTCCTCAAAGCTACCAATGCTACAAGAATTTCCCCTTTGCATGTGTTCGGAGTTCACCTTGTTGATGCCACAGAATACTCCACTACGCTTCACGTTGGGAATATGGAGCAGCAACCTGCTCAATATTCTGGACCACAAAAAAACCTTACAAAATCACAAGCAGAGTTAGAAACCATTACCAATAACTTCAACACTCTGACCGAGGCATGCAGTGCCATCAGATTCGAGACCTTCAATGTTATGTCATCTTATGAAACCATCCACATGGACATATATAACTTGGCAGAGCAAAACCGAACATCATTAATCCTGCTTCCATTTCACAAACGACAGAGTATAACAACAAGAGGTCTAGAGACAACCAATGAAGCATACAGAGACATAAACCTAAATATTCTACGAGATGCACCTTGTTCCGTGGCAACCTTCGTGGATCGTGGGCTTGCCTTATCGTCGGAAACCAACTTGAAGATTCTAATGTTGTTCATTGGGGGCCCAGATGATCGTGAAGCATTAGCTCTTGCATGGAGAATGGCAAGTCATCCAGAGAATCAACTCTCGATGGTGAGGATTCTTTTATTGGGTGAAGCAGCAGAAGTGGATATATTAGCCAACGATGAAAATCAATGGTCATCAGCTACGATAAATGACGAAAAGAGGCAGAAGTATCTAGATGAACAGTATGTAAATTCATTCAGATTCAAGGCGGTATATAATGATGATTCTATAACATACTCAGAGGAGGAAGTGCACAATTTTGAAGAATTGACTTCGCTCCTCAATGAATTCAGCAATGATGAGTATGATTTGTACATTGTGGGACAAGGGAGTGGGAAAGGCTCTGCAGTATTTTCCAAGTTTCTAGAGTGGAGTGACAATCCAGAACTTGGAGTCATAGGAGATATGGTGACATCCAACTCATTTGGTACAATGCCTTCACTTCTAGTTGTTCAACAATTTGGGTCTGGGAGTATAATATCTGGGACCCAACATCACAAACAACATCCCACCAAATGTAGTGATGGACTTAACTTGGTCTAATGAATTTAGTCTAACTTATAGTTACTCTTTATTAGGCTACTCTTTCTTTTTTTTGTTTTCCATACTTGAGATTTTTTATTTTTGGCCCAATTGTTTTTACTTATTTATCCAAAAAAGGCTTACATCCTCATATTGGGCTTCAAAATGGTCCTTATGAAAGCCTTTTAAATTTGATCCTGAACAAGAGTATATATATATTAGTATTTCATGAACAAAGTGGGTAATTACTAAAGTCCCAAATGATAGTATCATCTTATTTTTTAACATGAGAGGATCTGAATTCCTTTTATAAATCCCTTTTAAAAACAAACCAGTTCATGAAGTCCTGAAGGCATATTTTTGAAAATACACTAATAATTAATAATTTTAAGTCCAATCTTACATTATCTCCTGTTCAAAAAGGAAAAATAAAATACTATCTCATCTAATATAATTTGATTACCCTATGCAATTTTATATAGTAAGGGATTCATAAAACAAAAGGAGCAAAAAAAAAAAAAACACAAAACCCAGCACACATCAAATGAAGGGTAAGGCAAACTATATATTTGGAGTCAGCTGTAGCTGCAACCAACCATGCTCAGTGATGATGGGCGGCCGGCGGTGGTGCGGCGGCAGCGGGGGCGGCCGGGGGCGGCTTGCACTGGTAGCACTTGGCAAAGAGGCCAAAAGTGTCAATTTGCTTGATAAAGTTGGTCATGCTGGCCCATCCTCCAAACCCAAATCCAACAACAAAAATCCAAATCACAATGAAGGCGTTGAAGACATACATGGCAGTCCAGCTTGGCATGAAGCGAGGAGGCTTCTCTGCAGCATTCTGGAAATTACATATATAGCCCCCCTTGGTTGAGATAATCACAAATGAAATAAGGCAAAGAAACATGTGTATTCACATCCTCTATGATGCAACTTGTTGTATATATGCAATGTAATTTCGGTCGATAGAATTGTGACATGTGAAAAATTGCATTACATCCCTAAAATGCACACTAGTGATGAAGTGCATAAATGTACTATTTTTGCACTCATAACCATTGATTGAGAAAGTTTGTCTTTTTCAATTAACAGTCCAGATTTCAGCTCAAGTACACTTCAACTATAATTGTAACCGTTGATCGAGAAAGGCATAAGTTTCTCTTTTATCTATCAATAGTCCAGATTTCAGTTAAAGTGCACTTCAACTGCAATCTTAATAGTTGATCGAGAGAAAGGCGTCAATTTGACTTTTTTCAATCAACATTCTCGATTCCAATTGAAATGCACCTCAGCTGATCCAGATCTTTTTTTGGACCGTTATCTCGCTAGAAAGTTAATGTACAAACTAAGCATACTTCAGCAATCAGCACTTCACGTGATGCGTACTCCAGAGGATTGGTTTATGTAAGAATAATGTACCTGTCTAGCAGAGGGAGTTCTGTAAGTGAGCATATGGGCTAAAGAGGGAATGATGTAGACAGTGAAGCTAACGAGAAGAGCACCAACAGCAGAATTGATGGGACCAAAGAAAGGGAAGATGATAGCTAAGAACCATATTGGTATAACCACAGGAAGCCTCGCTATTGCTCTCAAACACATACTCTTTGTGTCGTGCATTCCTATCACCTTCTCCCACACAAAGTACAATGGAGTACATGCAAACCCAAATGTTATGAACTGCATCAAATTTATCAATTATTAGCCCCAACAAATTAATTGATTAAATGAATGAATGAAATTTGGTCTTGATTAAAAGTAAAAATTAAAACAAAAATGTTACTTGGTGAATGAGCATGAGGATAACGGCGGCGTCACGGAAGCGTGTCTTGGGGAGGAGAGAGAAGGCGTTGGAATGGTCGAGCAGCCGGTCGCCGAAAGCCCAATAAACGGCGGCGGCCGACGGAAGCGTTAGCGTGAAAACGTAGAGAGTAGCCAGCAAATAAATGAACTTGAATTTCTTAGGCTTCCACATTGCGTGCATTATCTCCCTGAAACATTTAACATTTCCACCATCTTATTCTACTTCACACGCAACATATATATATGTATACAATACATACATATTTATATCTCTGTCTACCAACAACATTAATAACATGCACAAAATTATGTCCTCGGTGAGGTCACTGTTGTTTTCATTTCCAACTTTGTTGTATTTTCTTT
This sequence comes from Senna tora, assembly GCA_014851425.1. Lineage (NCBI taxonomy): Eukaryota > Viridiplantae > Streptophyta > Magnoliopsida > Fabales > Fabaceae > Senna > Senna tora. The sequence goes on along the minus strand of CM026265.1, from coordinate 5,706,142 downwards.
TTCTGAGAAAAAAATAATACATTATCATTTTGGTCCCAGAGATCAGATACAACTTATCAATTATATTAATAGAGATTGTTACTTGTTAGGGATTAAATTGAGACCAATTATATCTTTCAAATACTAAATTTGACATTTTTATATTTCAATGACTAATAAATTGGAACATATTTCATCTTCTAAGGACTAAAATGATAATTTATTATAAAAAAAAGAAAGAGAAGGAAGCTTACACAGTTACAGCATGGCCACCAAAGGTGTAGAGTATGTTGGTGGCTCCGGTGAAGTACAGCACAAGTTTGGTTGGAGCCGAGTACGCCACATTTTCCACCTACAAGAAAATCCCCTAATTAATTTAAGATTTTCAGAGACAAAAAAGAAAAAAAAAAAGTGTTGCTATAGATTAGTAAATTAAAGAACCAAACTCCTTGCCGAGAATATAGAAGACTACATTTTACATTACCAATTATAAAAGAGAAAGTGTAAATAAAATACATGATTAGAGTAACTTTATGACAAAGATATGAGGACGTTTACCCAAGTTTTTCCATTAAATTACCTGGCCATGAATAAGTGCTGCTATAGCCAAGTACCAAGCAGTGTAAGTGGTCATAGCAAGACCCAGAAATGACCAAATTCTGTAGTTATGGAAGGAGGGTATGAATACAGTGGTGGCACAACAAGCTCCAAATATGTAAGTCCAAGTCCTCTTGTCCAATTTGTCATTTATGTAGTAAATGTTACTGTATTAGATCACAAGATTAACCCCATTAATCCAAAAAAAAAATATGAGAGAATTACTAATTTAGTCCATACAGATTATTTCAATTCAGTCATTGAACAATGAAAATACCTAATTTAGTCCTTGAGAATTTCTTTTTGTCCCAATTTGATTCTTTTAATTTTTTCAGCCAGTGTATTTTTCGCTGAAAAATGTACGTGTGGCTTCTTTTAGGGACTAAATAGATCACATTGAGACAAAAAAAAAACAATTTTCAAGGACTAAATTAAAAAAAATCATTTTTTGGGTACTAAATTGATAATTATCTCAAAAAAAGTTAGTTTAAAATTCAGAATTTAGAAATCAGATTCAGACCTTGCACATGCTATCAGCTGTATCACAGATCCAAAGAGCAGGAAAGTACAGTTGAAAGCTAGCCCCACTGCCTTCCAGTATGGCCCCAAAAGCCCATCAAGCACTTCGAACCACTGAAACGGAGAGAATAGTCAAGTTTTCTCAAAGTCGTCACAGGGAATGACGACTCCGATGTTTAAAGTCGTCACGGGGGTTGACGACTTCAACGGAAAGTTTAGAAGACCTTGAAAGCTTACCTGAATGACGTGGTTCTTGAAGTTGACGTTTTCTTTCTCCTTTCTGGTTCGGTACTCTATGTAGAGCACACTGATCAGATAAGCCGTCCAGCTTCCGACGATGCCGTAGAATATCTGAAACAGGATGCCTGAGAGCATACCTAGCTGGGAGAAAGAGTAAGGAAGCGTCAACAGCACTTGCGCAACCTGCAAATACAGGAAGACTAAGACTTGTTTGGTTGATTGATAAAGAAAAGGGTGTATAGCTGTATTATTATATGAATAATTACTTGATTTGAAGCACAGCTGAACCAAGCATCCCAAACAGAACCTCCATGCCAGAGAAAGCTCTTGAAGCTGAACACAGAGTTCTCTGCCTCCTTCTGATCAGCTTCATCTTCTCCACCGCCTTCATGCTCTGCTTCGCTCAAGCTTCTAACTATGGCTTCCTCTGCCTGCAGCTTCGGACCCAACATTGTCTCCTTCTAAATCCTGAAAAAACTCAACCCCACAAGAAAAATCAAATTTTTAGACATCAAAACGCTTAAAAGTTAAAATCCCACCACAAACAAAGTGAGAAGGAAAAAAAAAAAGTCTTTTTGAGTCACTAACCTTGCTGGAGAATAATGGAGATAGATGTCTCTTTCAAGGTAGCTAGATATAATTTATAATAATGGGGTTTTTTTTAGTTTGGAGAAGGGAGAAGTGAATTGAATCAGGTTTGTTTGTATGCAAGATTATTGCCTTTTTTTGGTATTCCACCATTAATGAATGGGGATATGGCAGAGGAGGAGGAGGAGGAAGAAGGTGTAGAAGAAGGAAGTGAAGAATTGAAAAATGGTTAGAAATAGAATAATAAAAGGGCACCGCTTTAATGCGCCACCAATTGGCACGGAAAATGGCAGTGACGCAACACAAAGACGGCTTAGGACTTAGGGGCCGCAAAAGCAGGAAACACAATAACGCTCTGCTCCTCCTTTCCTTTCAATCTTCCTTCCTTTTCTTTTCTTTTTTTCCCTATATTATGTAGATGGATTATGGTATGGAGTATGGACACAATAATTTATTTAGGAGAAAATCTCAAGGACATTAAGCCATGTTTTTTAAGAATAAATTATAATAAAAAGAGAGGGAGAAGTCATTTTCTTTTTTTTTTATTCTTAATAAATAAATTTCACTTTTTCAATGTGATAAAATTATATTTTTATCCTTATTTTTTTATCCACTTTTTATTCTATTCTCACTTTTAATGTAAAGACAAAATTGTCATTCTATTCATTATTATTCTATTCACATCACATCACATTGACATGACATTTCAACATCCTCCTTTTTTTTCGAGTAAAGCATCATTTTGGTCCTTTTTAGATAGTACATTTTTCAATTTGGTCCTTCTTAGATGGCCTTTTTCAATTTAGTCCTTTTTAGATTAATTCATTATCAATTTGGTCCTTACCGTTAAAATTACTAACGGAGTAAGCTGAAGTGGATAATTTGGGGTAAATTTATAATTTTTAAATAATAGTAGGACTTTTTAATGTAATTATTTTGGGGCAATTTTGTAATTTTCACAAATTGAAAAAAAACATGGTACCATTTTCAATTTGGGAAAATTATAAAATTTCCTAAAATATTTAAAAATTATAAAGTTACCCCAAATTATCCACCTCAACTAACTCCGTTAGTAATTTTAACGATAAGGACCAAATTGATAACTAATTAATCTAAAAAGGACTAAATTGAGAAAGGCCATCTAAGAAGGACCAAATTGAGAGAAGTGCTATCTAAAAAGGACCAAAATAATATTTTACTCTTTTTTTTCATTCTCTTTCACATTCCCATTCCCTCATCTTTTCCACCAAAAGAACATACCCTTAGCTTTTAGTTATTCGAGGTGACGTAATTGTTAAATACTGATGTGTTACTGTTAATTTGTTATTTATGTTATTATTTCATATTGTCACGTCATTTTGTGAAGAAAATTTTAGAGAAAAAATAAAATACAAATTGAACAAAAATATCATTTCAAATTGGGGTTAAATGCAAAAAAAATTTTCTCAAAATGACGTGATAATAATGATATAATAGCACACGTAACAAGTTAAGAATGAATTGTCGATATTTAACGGTTACATCTTTATCTTTGAGTATAGAGTAACTTTAAATTTTTGGACAAACCATTCCACCTTTGAAAGTACCTACAATTTAATGAGGAGATTAGTAACTATATTTGAGGATACCGTCATCTTAAAAAAACTACTAATAAAAATATTTACATTTATTTATTTTGGTAAGAACTTTACATTATTTTAAATTTAGAGTGAATGAATGACTTTTATGGAAATGGAAATGAGAGAAAAGAAAATTGATGTGTTAGTGAAAGAAAATTAACAAAATAGAGGTGAATTAGGATTATTTTTATAGATTATGAAGCAGAAGCAGGTTTTAATTAATGAGCACAAAAAATCACAAGTGAAATAATAAAGAAAGCAAATGCAGAATGAATTAATTAAGCTTTGGCCTTTTAAAATATTCAATTTGGACAGGGTGTGTACTTGGAGCTATCAATAGCTTAAACTCACCGGTTGCAAGTCGAAATTGTGTTTGTGTGTGTCTTTTAAAGTGGAGAAAGCAAAGCAAAGGTGAGAGATGGAAGATAGCCAATTTCCAGTTTGGATTCGATTCTTATTAGTCTTCTTCTTCTGATGGCGACATAGAATTGGAAGAACAAAGTAGTATCTATTTTTTTTTTGGGGGAAATTATTATATAAATATTTTTAGGATATGTTTGGTAAGAAAACCAAACAGTAGAATCGTGGTGTTTCACGATTCCCAAAAAAATTTTACATCATATTTTATACATACTGAACACACTTTTTATCATACTTTTTTTCTTTCTTAATTTTTCTCTCTATCTCTCTCCTCACTTTTTTCTACAGTACTTTCTTTTATTCAATAATACTTTACTCTACAGTACTTTTTTTACAGTACTTTACATTCGTGCATTTATACCAAGCGTACCCTTATTTTTCATTTAAAAAATTAGGGTTTTATAATTAGGTTATTAATATAAGTAGTATGTATTTAAGAAAAAGTTAAAAAATTTTGTGATTTGGGTATTCCTATTCCAAAAAAGTAGATTTTTTTTTTTTTGCTTTAGAAAACTTATTTTTTGAAAGTGAAAAAAAAAATATTTTTGTAGCACTAAAATCAAGCATGTTAAAAAAAATATTTGCTGCTTAAAATATGGCCAAATAAAATTATGGTTGGTACATTTAATTCCATTGAAGTTCTATTGAATTTGAAATACTCACGCAAGCAATTATATGCTGTTCTTAAATAAATGTCAATAAATAAGGGCATTGTTTACTTGTGTTGGTTTTTATTTATTTATTTATCTGTTGAATTTGATTGCATCTATTATTTATTTATGAGTTACAGATAAAGAGTGTTAATTAATTTTTGTGGCACTAGTTGTGGGGAGTCAGAACTGTTTCCTAGATATATAGAGATCATCATTGAAAAATGGTTCAGACAAGTACCAAAGCACAGATCCAAATCTTACTCAATTATTCACACAATTTTAATTCCCAATTAATTCCTTTGCTTTTTACCCAAAAAATACACTACTGTAAAAGTGAAAATAGTCCTTAAATTATTCTAGGATAAAGTATCCTTGTCGCCCCCAAATTTTGTTGTAATGTTCATTCCTGCCCTTAAATTTTTTTTTGGTTCATGCCTACCCCCAAACTTTCAATTTTGTTCATGCCTACCCTTTTTGCTAACACCGTTAACTTTCTTGACGGAATTTGCTGACGTGGACGATGAATGTGTATCTCTTTTGCCACCTCATTGTCCACTTATTTTCCACCTCACATTTAACTTTTTACTTTTATTAAAAAAAATAACCTAATCTAAATTAAAAAAAAATAAACCAAACTTTTACCCTAAAATATTTTTTTATTTGAATTAAAATTTTTTTTAATAAAAGTAAAAAAGTTAAATGTGAGGTGGACATTGACGTGGCAAAAGAAATACACATTTATCGTCCACGTCAGCAAATTCCATTAAGAAAATTAACGGTGTTAGCAAAAAGGGTAGGCATGAACAAAATTGAAAGTTTGGGGGTAGGCATGAACCAAAAAAAAGTTTGGGGGCAGGAATGAACATTGCAACAAAGTTTGGAGGCGGCAATGGTACTTTACCCATTATTCTACTTTTTCTTTTGCTCAACTTTATTTATGTGTGAACTACGCTTGGTATAAATGTACGGATGTAAAATACTGTAAAGAAAGTACTGTAGAATAAAAAAAAGTACTATAGAGAAAAATGAGGAGAGAAATAGAGAGAAAAATTAGGAGAGAGAAAAAGTATGATAAAAAGTGTGTTTGGTATATATAAAATATGATGTAAAATTTTTTTGGGAATCGTGAAACACCACGATTCTACTGTTGGTTTTCTTACCAAACTTATCCTAATGTTTTAAAAATTAGATCGAATTATGACTCGAACAAATTTTCAGGTTTAACCGATTTAATTGATTTAATCATTAGTTAAACTCATGAAATAATAAATAATAAAAAATAATTTATATATAATATATTATAAAAATTTACATTTTTTTGGTACATTGGAAATAAATAAAAATTTACATATATAAATTATAATACTATGTATATATCAATTATTAATTTTTTATAATCATTAAATATTTTTGTATAAAGAAAAATCATCTTATAATTTTTTTAATTGTGTATTTGCTTTTTATTATATAAATAATATACTTTAGTAACTTTTATATTTTTAAATTATTTAAATACGTTCTATATTATTATATATAAATAGTTGCTTTAATTTAACAAAAGAATATAATGGCTCAATGCTTATGAGCACCTTTCAAAACACAGTAAGCATGTGTTCTAACCTTCACAGAAGCAATTGAAAATATTAATTTTGCAACATAAAGAACCGTCCGGTTTTAAGCGAGTCACGGCGGTTTAACTCGATTCAACTAAGAAAACAGGTTTTGTGAGGTAATCGAATCGGACATATGGCCGATCCGGTCATATTTTCACAACATTGGTGCCAACTCTCCTTGCGTTTCTTGATATGTTTGTAAATCAAAAAAAAAAGATTAATGATTGTGTTACATAATAAATATTTTAATTTTGATAAAAAAAATATGAATTTATCTAACATGTATTGTTAGAACACGTTAAGATTTCACTTGGTTTTGGTCAATATATAATTTTTTTTAAATGGAGGTAAATAGAATTTTTAAATATTAAAGATTATTATTTTAGTTAAATTTTTACAGATTTTAAAACATGAAATATTTTATTGATTAATCATAAAAAACTTTAACACGTGTCTATTGTCTAAGAACACGTTACATAAATAAAAAAAACATATTCTTCATTTGATTAAATCTTCCGTATAAACTGAATTTTTGTTTCTAGAAGAATCCTAAGAATGAAATCAACCAATTCCAAAGTTTCAAAATGAAATTAAAGATGAAGTTTGGAGTTTTGCCCTTTAATTTTTATTAATTTGTATATTAGATTGTAGGTATGAAGGGAAACAATTAGCTGCAAAAAAATCAGTGAAAACATGATGAGGTTGGCAATTGCAAAACATAGAGAATGCAAATTGGTGGATCTTTCAAGTGGTGGATGATGATGATATATCTAAATTAATATGATTGTTGGAATTTTTGGTGTCATATTTTTTTGATATTAATTACAAAATATTTATTTTATAAGTTAAAAATATATAATAGGATATATAATGTGTTGGGATATGAAAAAAATAGAAATAGTGGATATAGTAATTATGAAAAGAATGAAGAAATAAATAACTTATTATTATTTAATTATTATTTTAAAATACAATAATAAAATTTTATATCATGTTTTAGAATTATAAAAATAAATAACATGCACCAATGTGCCTACGAAAACATATAGATCTAGTATACATAATGTGTCTGAATCTTTTAATTACTAGTCATTGAATTTTAAAATGTGTGTGTGTGTTTTTTTTTAAAATTAGTACCTTAGAACATTTATGTTGGCTTTTCAGTAATTTAAAGTTTTTTATATAAAACATTAATTTAAAGTTATTAAATTACTCTGTACTCTATATATCAATTAATGAGAATTCCATAAGAAATCAATGAGAAGAAATTTTAGGGCACCGGACACTAGTTACCGGTTAATTAAAAAAATCTCCTAAAATTATATTTTATATAATATATAATATAAAAAAATGATGTGAGGAAAACATTATAGACAAATAAATTAAAATATATATAATAGTTTAGTTATAATTATTTAATTGCACATTAAGTTTTTAGGTATCAAATTGAGATATTTTATATTTCAATGATTAAATTAATATATATATATATATATATATATATATATAATTTTCAAAGACCAAACATTAATTTACTCTAAAAATATTGACCAATTTTTGGCATTAAAGAGTTATTATCTAACAAATGAATCCTTTTGCATAATAATCATTCTATCACCTATCTTCTCACATTCTTCCTCTAAAATCTCCTAATTATAGATTCCTTCTTGGTTTTAATTAATTTTATATACTTGTAACCATTTAGTTCTTAGATCATTATACTTATTTCATTTTATTTCTTATAAATTAAGGAGTTCTTCGTAATTAATTCATTGTACAATAGTCGTTATTAGTGCATTTGAATCACTTCACAAAATATCAACATCCAATTAATATTAAATCATCATAACATAATTGGACCAACATGGTGTTGGTCTAAGTGATAAGCTGTTTGGTATCGTTTAAGTAAAGTTTCGAGTTCAAAACCTAGTAAATGCAATTATCCTCATTAAGAGATTCTCTCACTATAGTCAGGTGAGTGACTTAGGTCAAGTTCGAATTAGTTGAGACAATACCTCGAATACTGTACAACAAAAAAACACAAGGTATTTGAATTACGAGGATAATAGAGTGAAAGGAAAGTAAAACTTTAAATTTAATATTTAATTTAATTTAAATCTAAATATAACATTTTTAACTATGAAAATGTGTTTAAATTTGACTAAAATAAATGATATAAGAAGAAAAAATATTTAATCAAAATAAATTCTTAACTTCTCTTCTATTCTCTCCATTTTCATCAATCCAAATACTTAGGTACCGTTTGGTATGTTTAAAAATGGGGTATGTAAAGCAAAATGATGCGGTCTCCTAAAACAATTGTTTGGTATGTTTTTAACATTTGTAAAGCAGCTTTACATATAAATCAATTTTGCAGCAAAATGGTCAATAATTTTCCCTTTAAAAAAAAGATGTAATCCAACTTTAATTTACTAGTGTAATGTCAAGGGAAAAAAATAATTTACCCTTTCTATTTTTTACAATCACCACCTATCACCGCTACCAATTACTCCCATCACCACCAGCCACCATCATTGGTCACCACCACCATCACCGACTACCACTACCACCGGCCACCACCAACCACCACTTTTTTTCTAATACAAAATTTTTATTTTTAAAATATAATATTAATGACAATTTGGTCTTTTAGCCAGTTTTACATTACAAACTTTTTCTTTTATTTTATTACAAACCAAACATCTTATTTATCATTAGAATTACTTTACATCCTTCCTCTTTACCTTCCTTCTCTTTACATTCTAAACCTTTTATATCCCTCCCTGCATACCAAACACGACTTTAAAGTGTTGTATATTATGTGCATGTGTGTATCTAATAAAGTCACATATTTTCAATAATATTTTTTTAACCTTTTCTCCCTAAAATCTTTCACAAACCCTGTGTTTGGTTGGGCTTGAAATTGAAATGGCACAAAGTTCGATGAATTCCAACATTTGGTTGAGACAATGCAGTATGGAATCCTAATTCTTAAAATTTTTTATTTTCTAAGTATGCTTCCTTGTGCAATTGCATTGAATTTCAAACTGAACTCATAGAAAAGGGGCTTAGAGTTTGGATGAACGGTAAAGACCAAATTTGCCCTCGTTTTGTTCCTTTTGCACCACAAAATAATTTTAATAATATTTTATGACGGCAATTTAGTTTTTTTACGTTACTTTCTTTTATAAATTTTTAATTCTATTTTCACATACTAAACGTACTTTTCAATTCAAAAATTTTAATTAAATTCAACTTTTACTAATTTCAATACAATTCCAAATTCCAAATTATACCAAACGTAATTATTTTATGTATAAATTAACTAAACGTACATTTCAGAGTAATGATATATATAATACATTATTTTGAGATATATAAATCAAATTAAAAAATAAAGCTAGTAGAGATCTATGAAGTATAATGAAAGGGTCCCAAAATGAGAGGTCAATTTCTTTATTCTAATAAATATTGTGGGGTCCAAAAATATATAGCAGCACTGGTTCCGCTCTTATCTCAATTCTCTTACAGATGTGTTGTCATCTATCAACAAATATTGAAAGCATATAATATTATTCTTAAGCTTCAAACTAAGGGCATAAATATATAAATGTTGCCAAATTAATTAATGCCAAAAGATGTATTAATTAATTAATCTAAAAAAATCGCCATTATGGGGGTATTGTCTTGGTTAATATTTAAAGCAAATTTCTACATATATATATTATTTTGTATTTTCTAAAAAATTGGCGTTTTTGAATTGAATAAATATTTAATAATAAACGTGAAATTAATATGATAATTTTATTAAAATTGAAGCAATTATGAAATTTGATTGATAGTACCCTCTTCCTAAATCAATTCAAGATGATCCTTCATTGTATGAGTACGTAGCATCAACATTCCAATTAGTGTCATATCACATCAAAGCTAGCTAGAATCAATAGACATTTGACTGCTTTTATCAAATGATGGGGAAAAATAATTAAGTAAATAACTAATTAAGTGAAGTTTTATGTTCCAATTTTATGTATGAATGATTTTTTTGTTCCTCCTAAATAAGAATTTAGGTTTGAGATTTATGTAAAAATTAATTTTTGTTAGAAAAAAATTGAATTCGGTGCAATTACTTCATAAGTTAATTTCCTTTTAATAAACTTATGAATATTGGTGATTGAAAAAAAATTATATAGACTCTAAATTAATCACATAAATAAATTATATTAACAATATAAAATTAATTTTGAACTAAATATTGTTTTAAAAAAAGTGAGTCTCATGCGTTTAATATGTGCCTTTATTTATAGGGCTTGTTTTGTGTTTGGTTTCTTAAGCACACAAGAAAAAGACTAATTACTAACAGGTCGTTGGTTAGAGTAATAGATACTCAATTCTTCTTAAGTAAGATTTCGAGTTCGAGTCTTGTATATGAAAAAAATTTTGTTGGGAGAGTTCTACTTTGTTATGAGATCTTAGCTAACTCGAACATGATTGTTTTCATTATTAGGAGTCCGATACCTATAAAAAAAGGAGAAAAAGACTAATTAAATTTGTGTGGAAGAGAAAACATTAATTAAATTATTCTTTCATGACAATGAAATTAAATGAATTCATTTGAATTATAATAATTGTAGAACAAGAAGCATCGAATTTGCATATGATTGTGGACATATCGACTTCTCGTTGAAATGGTCAAAGAAGAGAGAATCGCATCCATGCACCTCCTATATATATATATATATATATATATATATATATATTTCTATGATATTATTATTAATTCTCTTTCACATAACTTTGTTTTTTCATCCCTAAGTAATCCTTGTTCCTCCCAAATACACACTAAGATTATAACTATGAGTATTAGTATATTTTCAACAATTTATATTCGGTCGGTCACTTAATTATTAAAAAAAATATTTTTTTAATAATTAAATTTTGACCATCAAAATAAATTTTTAAAAAAGATAATAATAATATTTTTTTTATGGTCATTAAGTCAATAATACTTTTATTACCATATTTTTTTCAATGCTATTTTTTATGACTGTTGTTAATAAAGGTATTGTAAAAATTAATATTATTGACAATTATTGATCATAAAAAATACTATTGACTTTTTTCAACACCTTATTTCGATGATCAAAATTTAATTATTTAAAAAAATACTTATTTCAATGGCCGATTATTAAAAAATACATTTTTTTCAACAAACATTATCGGTGGCCGTCGAAAAAGAGAATTTTAAAAATAGTCATTTTTCTTGTAGATCAGAATAATGATTCTTTGAGGGAAACCAACTTAATATTATATATATATATATATATATATATATATATATATATATATATATATATATATAATGCAATTTTAATAAATTATTTAACTATATATATATTATTTAGTCTTTACCACCATATAATATTAAACAAAAATATTTTTTTAACTTAACAGCACCTTAATTAAACTGCTACATATTTAATTAATATCATATTAAAAATATAAAATTATAGTCTTATATTGTATTAAAGTTAAATTTCATTAAAAAAAAAGAGGGGAATTAATTAGAATAACTTTTTTTAAAAAGTAAGATATTATGTACGTATATATTTTTTCATAATCTCAGAAGATATTAATATAATTCATTCTTGTTCTTATAAAAATGGAAAATCATGTCATTGTCATCGCAATGATTAAACGAACAAATTAAATAATTTATAGTTTTCAATTTTCATTATTAGCAAAGTAAAGTACATTAATTAGGTATAAATTAAGAACATAAAAAAGTGGCCGAAAGAGGGAATAATTAAAAAGATGAAACCATATTTGTGGTGGGGTTTGAGTTTCAGAGGTACCCAAAAAATGTTTCATAGAACAGATTATATATATAAATTGAAAACAAAAAGGGAGATGAAAGTGTAAAAGAGGGGGCAAATAATGGAATCAAATGTGTTTCACAGTTTTAGGACTTGTCCCTTCTAATTCTTTCTTTAGTTATTGGTAGGGTATATATATAAACTTTCTCCAGTTCACAATATATCTGTTTCGTTGGTAGGTGCACTGACCAAGAAAATTATTAATTCACCTAAAAAATTGAGAAAATGAGATAAAAGAACTAAATTACCCTTACTAAATTACTTATATTTATTCTTTCTTCATTAATATTACATCTTGGGAATAGGTAAGGATAAAATTGTAAAAAAATAAATAAATAATGTTTTCTTGATTTTATAAAACAGTAGATATTTAAAAAAAAAAAAAACTCTAATCAAACAGATATTGTGAAGCAGAGGGAATATATGATAATTTCTTTAATTCACTCTTCACTCAAACACTTGATAGTAGTTGATATAGGGTGTTGAAGTCCCACATTGATTAGTTAAATAACTAATAAGCTGTATATATAAGTTAAGGTAATCCTCTCCCCTAGAGAGCTCTTTTGGGGTGAGTTAGGCCTCTTAAGATGATATAGAGCGAGGTTGGGTATGTGTAGATGGATGAGATGAGCCTTACTATGGGCTGCCTTGGGAATAACCCGTTGACTTCACACTCCTGTGTGAAAGGGGCGTGAGAGGGGCGTGTTAAAATCCCACATTGATTAGTTAAATGACTAATAAGCTGTATATATAAGCTAAGGTAATCCTCTCCCCTTGAGAGCTCTTTTGGGATGAGTTAGACCTCTTAAGAAAGGGCATAAATAATAGGAACGAAGGATATTTTGGTGATTATATATATATAGTCAACATTGTGTATATTAATTAAGAGTTTAATTATGGCTATATGTATTTTATAAAAAAGAATTAGAAAAAATTGTAGTTGGAGATAACGATCGATGGGAATGTATATAAGCACAAATCCCAAAACGTAAATTTTAATCAAGTTTGATGTATTATTAAATACTATATGTGAATATATCTCGTAGTAAGGATTTGAAGTTTGGTTTACCACATTATTGTTGGAGATTTGATAAAATTGTATAAAAAGTATTTTTAATTGTAAAATTATTAAGAAGGACATGTATATGTTAAGATGTTATTAATTCTATCAAATAAATAAATAGATATTAATATTTAATTTTTTTAATTATTATTAAACAAATAAAATAAAATGTTAATTTATTAAAATATTAATTAAATAAGATGAAGTGAGAAACTAAGAAAGAAGGATTATTCTTAAGGAAAAAACTTAGGTCCATTTCCTTACTTTCATTACATCAAGTTCTCCAATATAAATATGACACGTGACAAAAAAGTGTTTAAATGACCAATCACAGTAGAGAGAGAACATAGAATACCACCTTTTATATAACCAATCATAGAAGAGAGAGAGTGTAAATATAATATATGATTGGTGGAACTTGATGTAATGGACATAAAGAAATGGACTTAAGTTTTTTTCTATCCTTAATTAATTTATTAAAAGTAAGATGGAAGGGTTATCTTTGACACAATATCCATTAATTAATAGCTTTAATCACCAAAACTCTTTGTATATTTGTGAAATTTTATCAATAAGAAAAATAAAAACAGTTAGATAAATATGTATCATAAGCAGGGTTGACAAAAATATTAATTATAATTCATCAACCTCAAACATTGATTCAATAATACATACGACGATTACATATTTTTTTTGAAAATTACACTTCAAAAATTAATTATTAAAGTATAAAAATCAAGAGTTTATAAGACCATTCTCTAAAGATTGATAATATTCACAATATATAATTCGTATTATTGAGTTTAGAATCTCTCGATACAAAGTTGGAAAGTACTTCAAAAGTAAAACTCAAATTTTTAGGCCACAACTATAAAATATGCCTTCAAGATATTAAAAAAAATTAAAAGAGTACATTAAGTTGAAAAATACTTGTACTTGAACTAATTTCCCATATCTTATAACAATCTCAGGTTGTGGTTGAATTTAATTTGCTTCCAACATCTGTGTTGCTTCATGTTGAAATATTGCATGCATTATTTTATTCCTATATATTTGGAAAAGAGATAGATCTTGTGGTTAAAATTAGTCAAAGATTATTTGATCAATAATTGATGAAATTTTTGTTTAATTTATACAGAGAGAGGAAAAAAGGTGCAGGTAGGTATTAAGAATTGACTATAATTAATGGGATACCTAACGAAAATAAGAAACAGTTGAAAGCATATAATATGACAATATTATTGGGAAACAAATCACATCACATGCACTTTTCATCCTTAAGATTTAATGCACAAAATAATTAATAGGCAACAATTTGTCAGAATTCTAAGATTTTCTAGAGGACCACATGTCCTTGAGTTGAGCTTCCTAATTTTACTCACACTATATGATTAATATTGCTTTTTCTTTTTCTGTAGAATTAATTAATTATATGCATATATATATATATATATATATATATATGATCATCACTTCTAAGTTCTAAATATTAATCACTGGTTATATATGTGTGTAAGTATTGAAATATGCAATCAGAGGGAATTAAATTTTTAATAGGGTTTGGATATACTAATTAAAGTTGATTTATCTTTTTATATTGTGATAATTGTAATATTTTAATTAATTTTTTATAGACAAAAGTTGAGGTGGGAAATAGGTGCCCTAATACCAGGGTCCAAGGGAGATAATTTAGTTTAATTTCTTAAAAAAATAATTTAAGGTAATTTAATTTATTTTTATTGAAAGAAATACATGCATTTAATATCTGACAATTTTAAATAAATTTAGGGTGCAAAAAATACACATAAAAGAGTGAATTGACATGTTCCTATATTGCTAGCTAGCACATGTATGTCAAAGCCCACTACAATAATTAATGATATTAGGCTAAAGATATTTTCATCTATGAAGTTATCTAAAATTTTGTAGTTTGATCGCTATCCTTCCTCAGATGATCCTATTGGCACCTAATTGAACTAATTTAATAGCTGCGAGTGGATCGGATAAAGTTATTTACGATTTAATTAGGCCTGTGTAGTAATTATTTAGATTGTGTCTATATTAATATAATGTCAACATGTCACTGGCACTTTGTTCGATAATACTTAGTAGTGTCTTCACTTACTATAATTTTAAGAGTGTACAAAATAAAATAACAAACATTATAAGAGTGGATAAAGATGTTTACAATTCAATTAGGCCTGTGTAGTAATCATTTAGATTGTGTCTATGTTAATGTCAGCATGTCATTGGTGTTTTGCTCGATAATACTTGGTAGTGTCTTCACTTACTATAATTTTTGTTTTAAAAAAAAGTGTGTGTACAAACATAATAAGTGTGTGTGTGTGTTTGTTCTATTTAAAAGGCAACAAATAATGAGGTAGTTTATTGCACTAATACCGCAAATGACACTAACAAAAAACAACTAACTAAATTAAACTAGAAATTAAAATTTGTTTTAGCTAGTTATTTAGCTTTAATTTCAAGTTCATTGCAAAGTGAGATAAAAATGTTTTTGTATGTATAGAGGGATCGATCCATCTTCTTCTAACTTAGCCTACCTATATCTCTCTTCTCTTATCTCTTTAATTTCCACTATCCCACTTTAATTTGGTTAGCTTTTGACCTTATATAGTGTCACTTTTAGACCATATTAGTTAGCAAAACAACATTCATTCTCTGATCTGCAAAGAGTGGCCATGTTAGTTCTCAATATACCAAAATGTGAATAAAACAATATTGATAATGATAGCTGCCCAAATTTAAAGTTGGAAGGCCACAAGCTAAAAATTATGGTGCTTCTATTCAAACCATGTACCATTATGTTTTATGCCCAATTTACTCTTCAATTCATATTGCCTTTTACATTATAAATTCCCCCTAATATTGACACTAATATATACTTATATTATTAATTCTTTAAGAAATTCAACAACATGCTTTTTTTTCCCTAAAAATATCCTCCTATATATTGGAAACAATAATTTAGTTTGAACTAGCAGAGGTCTCATAACAGGGATAATAAATCTCTCCCAGCAGCAATTTTTTTATATGCAAGTATTGAATTTGAGACTTTGCTTAAGAAGAATATAGTACTTACATTCCAACCAACCACCTGATAATTCGACAATGTACATATATGCATGATTGATTACGTACTTTCCAACTATAAAAGATGTTGGATTAATTCATTGTGGTATGCCATGCTTTAATTTAAAACTTGAATGACTTATAAATTCACTTGATGAGTGAGATTTTTTGGACAATATTGAACCATTATGTAAAATAAAAATTTAAAAGGAATCACACACATTCACATTTTTTAAGAAAAACTTGTTTATCGGTCTTGCATTACTCACGTCCGAGGATTAAAGAACTAAGTCACTTAAATATTTCGAGTATTTCATACTTTCAATGTGAACCTATCACTTATACTTCATGCTTACTAATTATGTAAAGTGTTATTTGGCTAATAGATAGGGAAGAGAAGACTAAAGAGAGCTCAATATTATGAGAGGTAGAGTTATCCTTTTCTCTCTCTTATTTTTTTTCTTGTATATTAAAATAAAAAGAGAAAAAAAATTGAAAAACTCAATTTTTCAAAAGGTTGAAAGTTCTTCATAAAAGAGATATAATAAAGGTCAAATGTTCATTTTGGTCCTCTATGTTTCACACAAGTTTTAAATTGATCATTTATCTTTTAAAAATTTTATATTGGTCCTTTATGTTTCCCAAAAGTTTTATATTTGTCCTTCAGGTTTCATTGAAGTTCTATATTGGTCCTTTATGTTTCATTGAAGTTCTATATTGATCCTTTATGGTTTCATTGAAGTTCTATATTGGTCCTTTATATTTCATTGAAGTTTTATATTAGTCCTTTATGTTTCATTAAAGTTTCATATTGGTCCTCTCAGCATGATTTTATTTTTGGCCGACGTCGTTTGAGTGTTTTTAGTGTATCTAAGATCACGTCAGCTATCTGATACACGTAGGAGAGATTATGTGTCCACCTCGGCACACCATGTCAGCAGTTAACTTAAGAAATTGACGGAAGTGGACGGAAGGACCAATTTGGAACTTCTTGCAAACATAAAGGACCAATTTAAACTTTTTGAAACATAAAGGACCAATATAAAACTTCGTGGAAACATAAGGAACCAATTTGGAGTTTTGACCAATAATAAATATATTAAACTAAAAAGGTATGTGTTGATTTTGGTCTGAATTGTGTTGAATAGTGAAGAGAACAAATTAAATGTGATGAATAAAATTTAGGGTGTGAAATTAAAGAAAAACTCACTCAACAAATTAAAGAGGTATTGGAGTAAAAGAGGCATGTCATTTGCCTAGCTTTTTGGATACACAAGCATGTGTGAGAGTTAGTGCCCTTCAATTCATACACAATCACATGCCTAATTCAATTTTATAACTTTTTTTTTAGTTGTAAAAAAATTTTGGTGAAAGGATGACGGCTTCAGTCCAGAATTAAGACAAATCCCTACACGCTCAAAGAATACTTACATATTCTTAAAAATAGCCCATCAAACAATGGATTATTTGAAATTGAACCCCAAATTATTCAATAATTATCATGAACAAAAGATTATCAGATGAGGCAATTCTCGTTTGCATATATATCTATCTATATATATATGGCTTTGGAGTTTTTGGTGTCACACAACCAAAGTGTGACACCAAAAAAATAACTTCCCCACTAAAAATAACTTTTCAATAAATAACTTATCATGATTTAATATATTATTTAAAATATAATTATTATATTATATTTTGAAATTTAAAAAATTATCAAATATTTAATATTTTATTATTTTAAATATTTATTATTTTAAAAAAAAATAAAAAACAAATTACATGCACATGCACAGTTGCGAAGTCTCTAGTAATATATATGATTTTGTTGTGTGTGTGTGAGAGCCAAACGGTACTCAAAATCTCAAATTGCTTGGTCCTCTTTGCACGCCGTAAAAGGAGCATCCATAATCTGCAATTAAGCTTCCTATACTTGTTTTCACATGCACAAGGTGTTTTCATAATATAATTGTCTCAAAGAGGAATATATATATCTTTATATTTTTTTAAAAATGTGGTACTATTGTCATTTATATTTTGATAAATATTTTATTTTATTTAAAATTTACATCTAACTTAAACATGATTTTAAAAATAAATTATGTCTTTTAAATAAATAAATAAGATTACATGCATGTCAAAATATAAATATTCATACTATATATATATTAAGATTTTCAGTAATTGGAGCACTAGAAAATAAATATATCCCTGAAACTCTGAAAGAGAGAGAGAGAGAGAAAATTTAGTAGGATTCTCTGAAGCTCCTTGTATTGCCATGTGGATCTTCCTCACTTAATTGAATTTGATTGATTGATTTTTTTTTTTTAAAAAAAAAACTTTCCTTGTATTTGGCATTCACAATTGTGAGGTTGAATTTAAGGTTGAACTTGAATGGAATGGACTTATTTATTAATTAAGTATGAAGAGTTTGATTTCTATAACTTTAAATTTTTAAGTCAGTTATCTTATACCCTTCAAGAGGTATTTACAAGTCAGCAAAGCGATTAGTTACTGTCGATACATATCTTAATTTTTTAAAAAAATTGTAAGGTTCACCTTCACCCTTGATCAAGTGACATTTATTATTAATAATTAAAAAAGAGGATTCAAATCCCACTTCTCACTTAATTAATTACTTTCTCCTTAAAATAGTCTTATTTAAGTGTCCTGTTCTCATTTGAGTTTGACCAAGCTCAACGAGTCCACCACTTTTCTTCTTAGAAAATATATATATTTTTCATTTGTTCTAAAATAACTGCTATATATATATATATATATATATATGTCGGAGTGATACACGTAGAGTGGTAGTAACGTGTATTTGTATACTTGGATTGAATATTCAGTATATTCTCAATTAAAAATTAGTATAGTATAATGTTGTTGATCATAACTCATAAGTACTCATAACTATACTCTCTATCTCTGTTTGCACTTCCTGAGAGAATCAAGGAGGTTTTGATCACCACGTGCTTACTGATCCCACATCCATCAAAATCATATATATATATATATATATAGGATTTGGATATCTTAAAGGGCATATTTGGTAATGTGCATATAAATTGTACTATTTGAATTGTGCAAACACGATGATACGAGTTTCAGATCGTAGAAGTTAATTTTAAGAAAGGGCTTTATAAGGTCTTGGGCTCTTCAACTCTAACATTTAGCTTTTGGGGTGTAATTCTTCGAAGGGTTTGTGCTCATATCAATTGATGCTTTGATTGAGAGCCGGCCAACATGAAAGGAACGACCTAAATGCTGGATTAAGGCATGGGCATAGGCTTAAGGTAATGTGCAATATACCGAATATTGAAAGTTGAATGGAGCCGCCAAAGGTGGAAAAGGCTCTATCAATGCACTAGTGTCGATAGAGTGGGCCATTCTGAATATTGGAAGTTGTATGGAGCTGCCAAAATGTGGAAAGAACTATCAATGGACTAGTGTCGATAAAGTGGACCGCCGTGGACATCGACTTTCGAAGGTGGTGGTAATGATACGAGTCTCACATCGGAGAGATTAACTTCAAGGAAAGGGCCTTATAAAGCCTTGGGCTCTCCAACTTCAACAGCTAGCTTTTGGGGTGTGGTTCTCTCAAAAATTTATACTCATATCACACGAGTTTAATTTCATTTTTATTTAATAGTTGAATCGTATACTTTATGCATATGTATTTTACCGAATCCAAATCCCTATTGTTAGAGAAGGTAACAACTTTTGGGATGGTTTAATTTTTATCCAAATATAAATATATATATATATATATATAAATTTAAATTGTCTAGAAGTGCTTACATAATAAAATTAGAAAGAGAAAAAATAGTCATTTTCATGGTGCTAAAAACAATTAGAGAGACACTCTAAGACTATCCAACTAGTGGCCATTGACATGTTGATTAGGAGATAAACAAAGGCTTAATTCAAAAAAATTAAGCTAATATCAATAGAAATAAATGCTCATCAAATAAAATTTTGAATAGTTTTAAGGGAATTCAAACAATCATCCTAGTCACGAGAAAGCAAAAGATTCTCTCTGTATATTTAATAACCATTATTTGTACCAACATTATCGTGTTTTTTTTTTTTTGTTAAACGAAAACCAAACAAACAAATGTATGCTCTAAGGGCGCAAGAATTGAACTCCCGCCATATAAAATCATTTGAGAATTAGTAATAAATATACAACTTTTACCATGGTAAAAATTTCTAAATAATATGTGAATGTGGATTATTAATGATATGATAGATATGCATATATGATTAAAACTATCATTATAGGAGCCTTGTGAGACTATTTATCAATATTAATAACAATTTAGTCCCTAATCTATATAAGACGACGATATTTGCCAATATTGATAAAAATTTTGTCCCTAATCCATTTATGGTAGGTCTTTATTAGTGTGAGTCACTATTAGTACTTCAAAAATGAAGTAAAAATGTGTGTTTTGAAGTAACTAATTGCACCGTAATTGCACGAAAGCTAATTGCACCGGATCCAATTTCATAAGAATATTAATGAAAACGCTTTAATTTACTTCATCATTACTATATATATATATCCTTGATTGATTTTAGGATCTAGCATGCATATATAGGCAACACAATTATGAGCTTAGCTTGTGATTCAGATTATATATTAAATCAGATTTTGAAGTATCAATATGGGCATGCAATAATTGAAGGGCATGAGGATAGATAATGATATTGATGACTAAATCCTATATCTATATATATATATATATATGAAGAGAGACTAAATACTATGAATTCAAAATGTGAAATTGGATCCATAATGGGGGAACAGTTTGATGATGAATATATGCATATATATGTTGTAGTTATAATTGTGCTTTCTCTATCCCTATATTTATGGTTTATAATGATAAATAATATATATAGAGGCCAGCTTGAGAGGCATGTGGGCATGTCTCTATAACTCTAAGACATTCTCCATATGCATTTGGAGCCCTCTGTGTCATTGTTGGTGTTAGGTACATGTATTGGTATCCGACCCTGCCTTCTACTTCTCTTCCTCCTAAAATTTTCAAACAAATTACACAACCAATATAATATATATTATTGTTATTCAGTTTCAATTTCAATTCTTATAGAGATGTTAATTATTGTTTCCCATTTTCAATTAATTTTACTATTGTATGTATCAGTTTAAATTACAAGTTGAGCTTTTTTCAAATATCACTTCAATTTAATTATGGTCAAATTACTCTTTTGGTCCTCAACGTTTGTACGAAGTTTAATATTGGTCCTTAACGTTTCAAAAAGTTATTTTAGGTCATCAACGTTTTTTTTAGATCAAAATTGGTCCTATAGCGTAACATCTGTCTGATTTTGCCATTAAATGCTGACGTAGAAGGCTTATGTGGCACACCCTCTATCCTACATGTCGTATTTAAATGACATGACACCCTCTCTCACTCAAACTCAGCAAAACGACGTCGTTTTGATTCATTTAAATGTTCTGTTTTAGTCATTTAAATGAACTTTAGAGTGAAATTGAGGGTGCTATGTCATTTAAATATGACACATAGAAAAGATGGTGTACCACATAAGCCTTCTACGTCAGCATTTAATGGCAAAACCAGACGGATGTTACGCCAGAGGACCAATTTTGACAAAAAAAACGTTGAGGACCTAAAATAACTTTTTGAAACGTCGAGAACCAATATTAAACTTCGTGCAAACATTGAGGACCAAAAAATAATTTGGCCATTTAACTATTTAAATTATTAAGGGAAAGTTCATGTATAGTAGTATGTAATTTCTAATACACTTTCAAAAATAGTTTTATATATTTAGTAGTTATATTTAAAGGAGTAATAAACATATATAAATATAAGTAATGGAATTATAATGTCAAATCTCACAACAGTTTTGGTCCCAGAATTAATCACACAAGATGGTCCTTCACCACAAAGTGTGAATTTAATTTAATTCCACCACTTTTCATGAACACAAGGTTGGAGCATGATTGTTGATTGGTTCAATCCAAAAAATACTGGTCCTTAATTATGAGCTAATTGTGGAATTTTTTTCTTCTAAAATGTAATTTTGGTTTGACAAAGACAAACTATATATACTTGTGCCAACAACTTATTGCCCACTTATTTTTCTAGTAAAAATTATTATTTTATTTCTCTAATATAACGTGAGTCTCAATTTAATTAAGAAATCATGAAAATATCAAATTTAATTCTCAACAGACATTTTATATCACAATTTTGTTCTTACAATGAAAGTTAAAGGTATGAAACACATGGATAAAATTGCAACACAAGTTATATTTGAGAGACTAATTAAATGTGACATTTTCAAGATTTATTGTTTAAATTAAAACAAGTGAAATATTTTAAGGTGTAAAATAATAATTTTTTAAAGCTTTTTTATAATTCCCAACAAACTGTGCTTCTTATCTTCTTCCCCATACATATACTTTCTTCTCTGCAATTTACAACTGCAATGGGTCCTACTCCTTATCTGTCTGCTAAGAATAGAATTTATTGTGCATATTGAATTTTCAGGCTTGATGGGTGATAGTAATACACTAATACTAATACTCATATATATATATATATATCACTCATCATCAATCTTTTCAATGCTTGAACCTGCTATATATAAAACATCAATTTCCAATATTAGTGATGGTGGAAAATTAGAACACTTTGAATTTGTTTGGATTTATGTGGTCATGGAGAGTAGCCTATCTATTTCATCATTATTTTGAAACTATATGTTGACTATTATTGAGGGTATTTTAGGTGTTAATTAAATGGTCTTTATTAAATTAATGATGAGTAGTGTAAGAATTATTTGTAGAAGAAGAAGAATGCCCAATCTGGAATTTAATTAGTGGTCAAAACTCAAAAGAGAGGCTTTTGGAAAAAGTGTAGCATCATATCAATTATCATATATAGGCTTTCATGGACAAAGGGGAAGATTAGAGGGACCCACTTAGATATGAAATTAAGGCCAATTTCATAAATTTTTTTTTAATTTGGATAATGTTAATGATAACTTATGACAAGTTTCAACTTTTTTTTTTTTTAAAAAATAATTTATTTGTTGAAATTTTTGTAAAGTATTATTATTATTATTATTATTATTATTATATAATTTAAAGATTAAAAAAATTTACCCTCTTTATAGCCTTAAAATGCTCACTAGTCACCATCCCAAGTGAAAGTTTGGTCCTATTTATGTGATTAGCTGTGATATAACCATCTATTCCACAGGACCCATATTGTCAATTAGTACTGTTTCACAATTATATATGATTGTTAAGTTCCGTACACTTTCTTTTGGTGTCATAGATTTATAGAAAGGAGAGTTATAAATTTAATAATTATAGAATATAAATAATTATAATACACGTACCGATTAATCACATTATATTTAAACTTAATTTTTTTAAAAATTAAAGACTTAAAAACTAAACCATGTCATTTAAAAATTTTTAAAAGTAAACATAGTCAATTTCACTAATCCAAGGAAACCCATATTTTCTTGAGAACTCAAGTTTAATTAAGGGTATGCTTGATAAGGATACCAAACAGTAAAATTATGGTGCTTTACAATTTTTAAAAAATTTTTACATTTTATTTTATATATATCAAACTTTTTATTAACCAAGTTTGGTTGGTCTAGTGGTTAATTAGCTCACTAGGTCGCTTAAGTAAGTGTTGGGGGTTCGAATTCCACCTTGTGTATGCAACAACCAATTGGCCAGCGGCAAACCCTTAAATGAAGCTCAGATCCGCGGAGGATTAGTCCTTGACCTATCGGACTGGGGAATACCTTGAAAAAAAAACATATTTTTTATCATATTTTTTTCTCTCTTAATTTTTCTCTCTATCTCTCTTTTCACTTTTCTTTATAGTACTTTTTTTTTGTCATCAATTTCTATAATACTTTACTCTACGGTACCTTCTTTACAATACTTTACATCCGTATATTATTATATTAAATTTTAACAAAAAAAATTTAATATAATAATAAAAATAATAAAATAAGTTTACTGTTTTAAAATAAACATTTATATATATACCATGTAAAATAACTAATTTCATTGATTTAAAATAAATTTGGAGGAAGGTTCGTTTATATATGTAACATTATATAAAAGCTAGAAGTATCGAAATGCAATTTTTGAATTTAAAGAATGGTATATGTTATTTTACCATCTATCTACGTTTGTTTGTTGTCGTTAGAGGTGTCAAACGGGTCAACCCGGTCCGTACGGGTTGGTCCGTCACGGGTTACGAGCTAAATGGGCCAACTCGCACGGGTCAAAATTTTTACGGGTTGAAAAAATACCAACCCGGTTCGTATATATGCGGGTTGCGGGTTAAACGGATCAAACGGGTCAATTTTATTATTTTTTTAAAATATCAATTTTTTTACACTTTTTTTTATTTTCTAATTTTCAACAGGATAAATGCTGATGTTCTATACTTCTAGTCAATAGTGTGCATAATTTTGTCCATCTTCACATCCGCGTATGCCATTTGATTTTGTTTTTGGAATTGTGTTTGAAAATAAATTAAGTAAAATTGATATTTTTTGGCTTAGTGACTGTTTTATTGTATTACTTCTCCTTTCTAGTAATATAATTTCTATTTTCAATAAAAAAAAGGGTTTTAAAATTCAAAAATCATGTATAATTCAGGAAAAAATTTAGGTCCATTTCCTTATGTCCATTTCATCCAATTCCCCAATATAATTATGATACGTGGCAAAAAGTGTTTAAATGACTAATCACAATAGAGAGAGAATATAGAAGATCACCTTTTATATGACCAAACATAGAAGAAAGAGAGTGCAAATATAATATATGATTGGTGGAATTGGATGAAATGGATATAAAGAAATGGACTTAAGCTTTTTCCTATAATTTATTGTTATAGGTAAAATACATCCAATTGTAATCAAAGTTAAATCTCTATGATTGAAAAATAAATTAACATCAACTTTATAATTAAAAATTATTTTAATTAAAAGTTGAAGAAATATTCCATTAAATTGTCTATAATACATCCAATGTCTATAAATAATCTTGATGATTGGGAAAAAAATGATCCAACAACATAAAATATTTTAAAGATTTAAATGCATTTAAAATTTTTTTAAAATACAACTATATTTTAATTTTTTAAACACAACTATATTTTAAAGTTGGAGGTGGTAGTCCAAAAAAAAAATTCATAAAAGCATAATATATTAATTGTTTAAAAAATATATTTTTTTTTAAGAAAAACGGGTAACCCGCGAGTTACCCCGATTAAACCCGTATTTTAAGCGGGTCGAATTCATTTACCCGCGGGTCATTTTTTCATCACTCCAACCCGCCCGTATTTGCGGGTAAACGGGCCCAACCCGCAGGTTGGACCCGTTTTGACACTTCTAGTTGTCGTCAAGGAGTTCAATTAAAGAAAAAATTTAAATGTAATTTTTATATTTTGCTGTCATCAAATTTCTTAATCATCATCAATACGGTGTATGATTTTTATAATTTGTGATTAGTTTTTTATTAATTTTACATACTTTATTTTAATTAAAAAATTCATAGCAAATATATATATATATATATATATATATATATATATATATATAAAGATAAGAGCTACATGTAAGTTTTATCTTTTAATTAATTAATTATTTTTTGTCAAAATTAATTAGTATTCACTATCAAGTACGCTGATTAATCTCTTCAATAACTTATAAGTACTTTAAAGGATGGAATAACTTCTCCCAAAAAAAAAATTCCATAGGATTAATTAGTTAGAGAGGAGAAGGTGGTGTGGTGGTATATACAATTAATGAAATGAATGGGATGGAAGGAAGGAAGACAGAAATTCGAGAGGGGGACCACGTGCCCATCACGTGTCCACATTCTAAAGAAAGAAAGACACCTGCCCTACAAAACCCACTCTCTTCTTCTTCAACCCACTCCCTCTCCACTCTCTTCAATTCCTCTCCCATGTGCTCATGCACCAACTTTTTTTTTTCACGACTATCTTCGTATTAGAGACAATTCTGTTCGAGTTAATTGAGGTCTCATAATAGGGGTAGAGCTCTCCTAACATAAATTTTTTCATACACAAGACTCAAACTCGATACCTTACTTAAAGAAAATAGAATACCTGCACCAACTTTGATATATATATATATACATTCTCATACAAAATCTCATCTTAATTAATTGTAGGACCAATTGTCATGCTGGCTATGTCAATAGTACTTGATGAATTGTGGTGAATTAACATAATGGAATTCTTATATATAATTATGTCTTCAATATATATATATATATATATATATATATATATATATAGTAGTTTGATTTAGAATTCAAGAATTTGATTGATGAACGAACCACTGAATTTCATCATGCACGTACGTACGTCATTGATTGTTTTCAAGAAGCTTCAATAGTAATAATAATAATCCATGAGTGGAAGGGACTCATCAATCCTTAATTAAGTGTCAGAGGTTTGATCCCTGCCTTGAGTATGGAGCAGCTTTAAATCCTTGGGCCAGCTGTTCCACCCTTCGAGGTGCCTACAACTCAACGAGGGGATTAATTACTGTGCTTGACAGTGGATACCTTGGTCTAGACAAAAAATAATAATACAATGATAATAATTGCATGCGGAGGTGGCTATGCTAATCTAATTTGTTGTATCATTCCAATTTTATCTGATGTCTTAGAAAGGGATAGTTATATATGTGCACAAGCTAAGGTGGAGATAAAACATTTAATTAATAATTAATATTACAAAATTAGAGTTATATATATATAAATTTCATCCTCAGCTCCTAGAAGAATATTGGCATATTTTGAATGATGAAGAATGTTGGTTTTGAGGCATTAATAGAAGAAGGTGTGAGAAAAATGTAGTAGCATATATATATAATTATATATAATGCATGAGGCATGCAATACTGAGATATTGTTGGTTGTTTCCACTATCATTTGCTTCCTTAGCTTCTATATTGTATTTGGGCAGACATGAAGAAATTAATATACATACATTAATTATGAGAATTTGAATATATCTCCATCTATTTTGTGTGTGTATAGAGAGAGATTCCAAAATAATGGTATTAGTCAAGATACTGCGGGCATGTTCATTAAGTAGAAATGGAAATAGAAACGAAAACGAAAATAGAAACGGAATGCATTTGATGTGTTTATTAATAAAAGTTTGGTAATGCAAATGGAATGAGAATGTATTAAAATGACCATTTTACCCCTTATATTAAAATAATAAAGGGTAAAGTATCCTTGCCGCCCTCAAAATTTGCTACAATATTCATTCCTGCCCCCAAACTTTTTTTTGGTTCAAGCCTACCCTCAAACTTTCAATTTTGTTCATGCCTGCCCTTTTTGCTAACATCGTTAACTTGCTTGACGGAATTTGCTGATGTGGACTATGAATATGTATCTCTTTTGCCACATCATTGTCCACCTCATTTTACATCTCATATTTAACTTTTTAATTTTATTTAAAAAAAATTAACCTAATCCAAATTTAAAAAAATCTAACTTTTATCCTAAAATATTTTTTTATTTAGAATAGGTTAATTTTTTTTAATAAAAGTAAAAAGTTAAAGGTGAGGTGGACAATGACGTGACGAAAAAATACACATTCATCATCCACATAAACAAATTCCGTCAAGCAAGTTAACGGTGTTAGCAAAAAGGGCAGACATAAACATTGCAGTAAAGTTTGGGGGTAGGCATGAACCAAAAAAAAGTTTGGAGGCAGGAATGAACATTGCAGTAAAGTTTGGGGACAACAAGGGTACTTTACCCAATAATAAAAAGAGAAGAAGGTTATAATTGTGTCAAATCATGTCAAATCAAAAGTGTATAATAGATATTTATTTTATATTTTTTTTAAGTTGATAGAAATAAAAAAATAAAAAAATAAGTGAAACCCACTTACTTTTTCATTTCCATCCCTTTTTCCATTACCCGTTCTACCAAATGAACACCTACTTCACTTATTTCAAAGAAAAAATTTTCATATTCCCCCTTTCAATTACATAATCTAATTAAGCAATCTTTAAAAAAATCATTATTTCTGTATAATATCATCATATTACTTATATATATGTAATTATATTCTTTGGTAGAATATTTTAGGGGGGGGGGGGGGAATCTTAAAGTACTAATTAAGAAAACTAAAATAATTAACCTTCGCAGGTAGAAAAGTGCATATTATTTATTTGAAATATAATATATATATATAATTATTATTATTAAAATTTAAAATTATAAATTAAATATTGAAAAACTATTTTACTTTTCACTATTTGTTCTAATTAATTATTCACGTTTATTTCCTAAATTCACATTATATATTTTATTTTATATTTTATATTATATAGTATATGATTTCTGACCTTGAGCTACCATAATATAAATAATGCATCCTTAATAAATTCCTGGAAAATAAATGTAGATAAAATTTAAAAATACTCTAATCTTCATGATCGATGAAGAAAATGAAGAATAATTTAATTTTTAGATTCAATTAAAGTATTTGCAAAAAATTCACCATCACTCCGCTTCACTAAATATGCAGTTACCTATAATAAGTGTTTTTATACATTTATAAAAAGTATTCAGGCAAAAAAAAAACATTTATATACAGTACAAGTAATTTTTCGTTGGTAAGAATGATCTATATTAGTATATATAATTTTAAATATAAGTAATATTTAAAAAAAAATTACAGAGAAGAAATATATTATGATCCTAATTGGGCCTGAAGATTAGCATATGTTGGGAGAATTAAGATCATGGGTTCCATATTTATCAAGAACCATTTTTTTAGTTAAAAAAATTAATGAAAACTCATATGAGGAATATCCAGAAACAGAAGCCCATTGGGTTGATGAAACATTAACAATCCAATATTGACAAAAAAAAATGCCCAATTGATTTGGTGTTCTTGTTAACTATATTTTTATTTTCAATTAACATTTCAGAAAAAAAATTGTCATATATATATATATATATATATATATATATATATATATATATATATATATATAAGTATAAGTAACCCTGTTCTTAAGAAAAGTTCAGAAGATCTAACTGAATAAGGTAAATAAATATGTTGCAGGGAATTAATTGAATGGTTTTTTTTTTAATGAAGAGTAAGTTGAATAGTTTAAATTATACAGTATATTAATATTTTGGTCATCAAATATATAATTTATCTCAATTTAATTATTGAAAGATAGAAATATCAAATTTAATGTATGAAAGATGCATTTTGTCTCAATTTATTAGTTCATAGAAGATAAAAATGTTAACTTTAGTCACTAAAAGATAAAATTTAAATTTGTCTCTGTATAGTTTTCTGTCAATTATGTTAATAAAGATTTTGGTGAAAACACCATTTTGGTCCTTTATGTTTTATCCAAATTTTGTTTTTGTCTTCTATGTTTCAAAAATTCAAAACCACTCCTCTATGTTTTCAAATTGGTCCAAAATGGTCCTTTTGCCTTACACCATTAGCCTCTTCTGTTAAATACTGACATGGAATACTGATGTAGACCAAAACACTCGTCAACATTCTAGGTCAGCATCTAATAGAAAAGGCTAACAGTATGAGGCAAAATGACTATTTTAGATCAATTTGGAAACATAAATGACTGATTTTGAATATTTCAAAGATAGAGAATCAAAACGGTGTTTTGACCAAAAATTTTTAAAGATTAAATTAAAATAAATTATATTTTAGGAGTTAGATTTGATATTTTTATATTTCATCAACTAAATTATGAGTACTTATTTTATGATCAAAATGTAAATTTACTTTAAATTATATTATTACTTTTCAAGTATGCTATACATAATACATAGGGGTTGTTCAACCCCCTATTGGAAGAAGCTAATGGGACATCTTAGTGGCTGTGGAAGAATTCCTTGATATTCTACCTTATGATCTCATTAGGCTCTTCTTAAATTTTTCCATTTTTTCAAAAGGTACAATTTCTTAATTTTTTTTCTTTAAGTTTTTAATTATGAAACAAAAGGAAGTATTTTTTTTATAATTGGAAATATTTGGATCAAATTATATATTTTTTATTTTAGAAAAAGTTAGGTCAACTTCCTTATATCCTTGCCATCAAGTTTCACCAACCATATGCTGTATTTACACTCTCTTTCTTTTATGATTGGTCATATAAAAAGTGGTCTTCTACATTTTCTTTCGAATGTGATTGGTCATTTAAACACGTTTTGCCACGTGCCATATTTATATTGAAGAACTTGATGGCAATGATATAAAAAATTTGATCTAAGTTTCTTATTTTTATTTTTATTATAAACTTTATAAGAATGAAAATTTACATTTAATTTTGATATCAAGAAAAAAAATGAACAATAAAGATCACGTGGGGTGAGGTGTGACTTTCTTAAGTAGAGTAGGGCTACGTTTAGTAGCTTTATTTTTTTTTTGATAATCTACGCTTTGTTAGTTTTTAGGTATGCTTGATATAAATGCACGGATGTAAAGTATTGTAAAGAAAATACTATAGAATAAAAGAAAGTACTGTAGGGAGAGAGAAAATGTATGATAAAAAGTATGTTTGGTATGTATAAAATATGATGTAAAGTTTTTTTGGAAATCATGAAACACCACAATTTTATTATTTGGATTCTTTACCGTAATCTAAAATATTTTACATTATATTTTTTTTATATTAAATACACTTTTTATCTCAAACAAAAAAAATATACTTCTCATCAAATTTTTTATATTATTAACATACTTTTATCTTAATAGATTTTTTTACTCTATAATACTTTATATACTTTCTCTTTTTATTTGTGAATTTCTATCATGGTTTTTAAAATCGGACCGGACATCGAACCGATCGAGGCATTAGTTCACGGTTCATTGGTTCAACCGTGGTTGAATTGCAGTCGAACCGGTGGTAATTATATATATTAATTTAATATACTAAAATATATTATATTAAACATTAGTTACATACTCCATCTAAATATAATTAACCACAACATTATACCATAAGTAAAATACTAGAATTAGAACAAGTTGCGCACTTAACCACAATATTATATCAAACTCAAGCCATAATATCATATCAAACTCATCTAAGAAGTCCAATGATCAACATACCTACTACATAGTACTCAACAATCAACACACGCAAAACTAGAATCAATATGTCCACATACTAAATCACAAATTAGACAAATTGACAATAAAATTCAATTATAATATTCGTTGACGTTAATTCCATCAAATGATACCAAGTTATAATTCAAAGAAGGATAATTACCAATAGTGTCATTCTGAGATCCAGGTTCATCATCCACTTCCAATATGAGTTCTTTTGCGATGGTCATATCATTTTCTTCATCACCTTGTCTTGATGGTTCACCGGTCACTAGAAATGCATGTTCTTCATAGGCGACGGGGCGTGCTGCTCTTCTCTTGCTTGCAGCTGCTCTTGTGCGATCACAATTTGCTCTTGTGCGACTGCTTGTGCATATGCGATTACAGGGCAAGAGATTTTCAATTTTTTTGAATTTTAAACTTTATATATATATATATAATTCTAAACAAAAATATATATTTATAAAAAAATACATGAAACGGCATTATTTTAAGTCAAAGAAAATTTTTTTTTTTTAAAAAAAGTCAGAATCGAGCAAACTGCTGGTTTTCACCGATTTGCCCGATTTACCACTGGTTTAATCGGTTTTCCACCGATTTATTCAAAGAATGATTTTATGATTGTTCCGGATTGATGTACCAACCAGTTCCCAGTCCGGTTTTAATAACCATGATTTCTACCCATTCTAGCCTAAGTGTGTGTAGTGTGTAACTGCAAGGCACCGCCCCTAGCTATGCAAAAGGAAACTGTGGGCCTCAACTTCTCTTGGACAGCAAAAAAATGGAAAATCAAAAAATGGATTCTTTGGAGGTACTATCAATATTCATGTAATATAAAAGAAATAACAAGGAATTGAAAAAAGAGAGAGAATTTTTAAACATTTGCAATGAAATTCTTTTGAAATTTTAAACGGTAATTAAATTTTGAGGCAAAATACTATTTAGTCATTGAATTGTTGGTCAAACTATTATTTAATATTTGAATTTATCAAAAATACTCTTTAGTCCCCAAATTTGACAAAAATACTATTTAGTCCCCGAATTTGACAAAAATACTATTTAGTCCCCGAATTTGTAACTATGTCAACTATTTAGTCCCAAAACTTGACAAAAATACTATTTAATCACCGAATTTGCAACTATGTCAACTATTTAGTCTCATGACTGTTGCCCGTTAGAGTTGCAAATTTGGAGATTAAATAGTATTTTTGCCAAGTTTGGAGACTAAATAATTGACATAGTTATAAATTTAGGGACTAAATAGTTGACGTAGTTACAAATTTTAGGGACTAAATAGTATTTTTGATAAATTTAGGGACTAAATAGTAGTTGACCAACAATTCAGAGACTAAATAGTATTTTGCCTCTTAAATTTTTGTTAGATCTAGGATTTAAGGTTAAATTATTATTATTTTTAAATAACCTAAATACAAATATTTAGAGGGACCTTATAGCAAATGTCAGAAATTCAAGAACAATTGGAGCAAAAAATACGGACACGTAATGATTTCTATAGGTCTATTAAGCGGTTTGTATAGTAAAAAAGCCCGAAAAAAGAGATAAAAAGATAATTTAGTTTTTAAAAATATGCATTTTTTTAAAAAAATTATCCAATATTTTTTTTAAAAAAATGTTTTTTAAATTTGTCTCTCTCTCTTAGAGAATAGAGAGTTATTTATATTTAAAAAAAATGGTTTTTAATCAATTTAGTTATTTAATTAATAATAAAAAAGTTCATTTAGTTGGTTGAAAGTTTTGAAGAGAGTGGGACATGTGGTTTTTAATGAAATGATGTCAAATGGGATGGGAAGGAACGGCTCAAACAAACAATTCCATCGATTGAGAATTTTTAAAAAATAAGAGTAAATTATAGTTTACCCCCTGTGATTTGGCCTAAATCCAGTTTGCCCCATGTGATTTAAAATGCGACATTTAACTACTATGTGGTTTGGGTAAAATTAATGTGCCCCCATGTGGTTTAGAGTGTGACACTTAAAGTGTCATATGAAGTGTCACACTCTAAACCACAGGGTAGTTAAGTGTCACATTTTAAACCATATGGAGCAAACTGGATTTAGGCCAAACCACAGGGGATAAATTGTAGTTTACCCAAAAAATAAAGAAGGTGGTGGACAATATTATCCTTATAATAAATGAACAAAAATAAAATAAAAGAGGGTTAATAAGAGAATTAAATATTATAAATAATATAAATTATCCTAAATCTCCCAATTTAAAGGAGTTTAGAAATTAAAATGTTGAATAGTTTAAAGGGTTTTCAAATCATTCTACATTATTTTCAAATCATTCTTTCAATCAAACCCTAATTTTATCGGTTTAATTTTATAAAAAGCTAAGGTTTATTCTCACATCTATCTCTCAACTAAATTTTCATTCATTTAATTTATTGAACGATGAAATTGATTAAACAATAATTTTTCAACAATTGATTCTTTTATTATTTTATTTTCCTTCATATTCAAACTTTAATCCCCTTTCTCTCTTCCTCATGGGCAATGAATTGTGTAGACGACCCAAGTTTGAGTCATGGTATAGTTTTGTCATTATCAACCTCAACTTTTGCTACGCCGTACTCCCAACATCATCATAATTCATACCTAATAATTACACCCCTCCTCCTTTTTCTTTTAACAATTGTAATGTTCACTATTGCTACAATACATAAAGTTTGAATTCAGATGATTCAAAATTTTGTTTTGGTGGGCATTTCTCTCCAGGAAAATCTCCTGGTATCTAAAGGCTAGTTGAGTAACTGCGATTGGATAAAACTGATTGCGGTTTAGGCCTGTGCAATAATCCTTTAGGTTGGGCCTCTGTTAGTCTCCCCAACATGACTTCTTGTCCGGTAGTACTTGTGAGTGCCATTCCTTTACTACCATCCTCACGCACCAAAAAAATAAAAAAAAATAAATGCAATTTATTTGAAACATGTGAAATTATACATACCCACATGTATATTTATTGATATATGTATATATAAAAGAGGTTTGGATACTTGAAATGTATGTTCTAAAAATCATAGCAAATCTACTACTATTCAAGCTTTATATTGTTTTTAGTGTAGTAATTCAAGAGTCATATATATTTCTTGCTTACTTGGAAGTTAGATTCAAGTTTTGCTCAAAAGAAAAGTTATACATATAATGTGGTAGTGTTTGTCACAACTCAAAATTGAAGTTGAACGGTGCTGGGCTTTAAAGTGAGGTAAATGAGCTTGAGTGCTGCCTAATATATATATTGGTCCAAGACCAAGGTGTCTCTCTTATCTATTAAAACAGATCTGATGACTAATCATTTGAGTATTGCGAAGCTCATTGTTGAGGGTGACTGGTGGGATGACTCTTCATTCTTATCTATTTAGATATTGATTTAAGAAAAAATAGTTAAAAAAACACGTATTTTTTACAATTTGTACAATGTTGTGATAGTTATATAGTACTAGTGCATGACATGAATGGATGAACTAAATATCAAAATGAATCATCTGTCATTGTTTTATTTATGCTATTAGAGAGAGAAAGAGATAGGAGGAAGTGAATTCCACTAGTGACAGAAAATGACATAATGACAAAAGATCTATACTGACCATTCAATGTATATATACATAACTTTCACTGTACATGAGGAAGTGGCTGATTCCATAATTCACTCTGCAGCCATCATTTATGGAGAAAAT
This sequence comes from Senna tora, assembly GCA_014851425.1. NCBI lineage: Eukaryota > Viridiplantae > Streptophyta > Magnoliopsida > Fabales > Fabaceae > Senna > Senna tora. Next base: position 5,670,997 of record CM026265.1, on the reverse strand, counting down.
AACACCAAACTTGCATTCAAAGTCAAGTATTCAACAAAAGCAAAGGCTATTATGCAATAGGTGGCTCCATCCTACACTGAGAAAGGCCCACAAGTGAATTTTATCCAATAATCCAATTTCTCAAGTTAAAATTTATGAAACTAAATTGTACAGCACCAATTTTTGAAGGACAAGAAAAAGAAAAGAGAAAAAAGAAATCCACCAAATTATGCAATGCTAATGCTGTAGTCTTCACTAATTAATTCGAGAAAAATTACATTTTAGTCCCTAATGTTTAGCACATTTCTCAATTTGATCTCTCACGTAGTCACGTTTGTGATTAGTACCAATTTGGTCTCTCTATTATTCAAGTATTAAAATTACTTAACAAAATTGAGGGAGTAATTAAGAAGGAAATGTGAAGAACCAAAATGGTACTAATCGCAAACGTGAGAGACTGACTAAATTGAAAAAGAACAAACATTAGGCATCAAATTAGTACCAATCATAAACGTGATGGATCAAATAGAGACTGAGCAAACATTAGGAATCAGACCAAATTAAAAAAAAAAATACTAAACGTTAGGGACCAAAATAAGGTTTTTGTCTAATTAAATAATTCACATTTGTGCCACCACCAACCCAACCTATGTCCCAACTCCCAAACTCAAGCTACAAATATGGACCAAAGTGTTTCAAGCTGCTTCAATATTTCATCCAAGAAGCCAAAAGTGTAGTAGTGACTAAATTATTAGAGTAGTGAGAAGAAAATAATGGAAGGGAAGGAAGAAGATGTGAGGGTTGGAGCCAACAGGTTCAGAGAGGGTCAGCCCATAGGAACCGCGGCTCAGAATGGGAGAGACTACAAGGAGCCACCGGGTGCACCCTTGTTTGAGGCTGCTGAGCTGTGGTCATGGTCTTTCTACAGAGCAGGCATAGCAGAGTTTGTGGCCACTTTCTTGTTCCTATACGTCACCGTTTTGACTGTGATGGGTGTGGCCAAATCTCCCTCCAAATGCTCCTCTGTGGGAGTTCAAGGCATTGCTTGGTCTTTTGGTGGAATGATCTTTGCTCTTGTTTATTGCACTGCTGGCATCTCAGGTATGTATCAATCACTGAAATATCATTTTGGTCTCTAATTGATGATGGGTTTCTCACTTTGGTCCTCATAATTTGATATGTTATCAATTTGGCTACATCAATTTGTCTAACTATGCAATGTTTTGGGCCGACTTAGGAGCATTTAATATTGGTGATCAGATACAACATTTTGACCAGTCGGAAGAAAAGAGGAGAAAATTTGGAACTTAGATGGTCTTTTAACATTGTTCAATCAGTACCAAACGTCCAAGTCATTATAACGGTTACTTATCTAGACCGTATCTAGGACTAAATTGATAATATATCAAACTATGAGGGACTATATTGAGAAAACTATAATGGATGAGTGACCAAAATAATATTTTAGTCTACAACCAACACTCCACCATACAATATCAAAACTAAAACAACATTTCTTGGACAGAGATATGCACAAGTGCAAGTACATGAAGTACACAAATGATTCCGATTGCGTTATAATATTGATATTGATGCAGGTGGGCACATAAACCCAGCAGTGACATTTGGACTATTGCTGGCAAGGAAGTTGTCAGTGACAAGGGCATTGTTCTACATAATGATGCAGTGTTTGGGTGCCATATGTGGTGCTGCTGTGGTTAAGGGGTTCCAACCACATGAATATGAGAGACTTGGTGGTGCAGCCAACACCCTCACTTCTGGTTACTCCAAAACCAGTGGGCTTGGGGCTGAGATTGTGGGCACTTTTCTTCTTGTTTACACTGTCTTCTCTGCCACTGATGCCAAGAGAAATGCCAGAGACTCCCATGTTCCTGTAAGCACAAACTTCACTTTACAATACCAAACATATATATACATATAGAATGTGTTGGTAGTGTGAATTTAGATGACTAAAACTCTATTTTGGTCCCGCACCCGATGTTTTTTTTCTTCAATTTAGTCCCTTTACAAGTTTACCTTCTCAATTTGATTTCTCACGAAAAATTTGTTATCAATTTAGTCCCTCAAAAAAATATTGTTATTAATTTGGTCCCTCTTTTTGGCTGCCGTTTGAAAAATTAATGAAGGTCAAAACTCTAAATTGGTCCCTTATGTTTGCACGAAGTTTCATATTGGTCCTTTACGTTTCAAAAAGTTTAAATTGGTCTTTTTATGTTTGCAAGAAGTTCCAAATTGGTCCTTCCGCGCGTCCAAGTCCGTTTATTTAATTTCTTCCGTTAAGTGCTGACGTGAACATATCATCTCTCCTACGTGTCCATTTAAGCCGATGTGTCATGCCATGTCATCATCCACTATCATATGTGATGACATGGATGTGGCGATGACGTCAGCACTTAACTTAAGAAATTGACGGAAGGACCAATTTGGAACTTCTTGCAAACATAAAGGACCAATTTAAACTTTTTGAAACATAAAGGACCAATATGAAACTTCGTGCAAACATAAGGGACCAATTTGGAGTTTTGACCATTAATGAATGATCCTCCTCATGTTTTAAGAGAAGCTAATTTCTGTGCTGATGACTCTCTTGCTGTTTGTTTGTTGTAAACGCAAAAAATTAATGAACGTACGTGATGAGATAGACTGGTTGGTGCTGATTAGGTAACATTTAAAATCTGCTAAAATGACCCGTTAATTATTTAAATAGCATACAAACTGAGGGACCAAATGGAGTTTTAGCATGTGAATTTATGTAAGTTTTATCATTTTGGAGATCAGAATCTGATATTGTGGAAATTTGAATGGGTTATATATACTATAGATATTGGCACCATTGCCTATTGGATTTGCTGTGTTTGTGGTGCATTTGGCTACAATTCCAGTGACAGGCACAGGAATCAACCCAGCCAGAAGCTTAGGTGCAGCTCTTATCTACAACAAGCACCAAGCTTGGGATCACCATGTCAGTCACTCTATTTCCTTTCAACTAAATTAAAATTTTCACTTTTTTCTTTCTTCTTAATTATCATTGACACATATTTAAACTAAATTTATTTAATAATCCCTTTAATTAATATATATATATGTGCAGTGGATCTTCTGGGCAGGACCTTTCATTGGGGCAGCACTTGCAGCACTTTACCATCAGATAGTGATAAGGGCTCTTCCCTTCAAATCTAAGTGATGAAATATGAAGCTTTGGATTTTCTAATTTCATATAATATTCTATTTAACATCATCTCCTTGCCTTACTATTAATTAATGGCAGGGCTAAATTACTCCACTACTCTACGTACTGTAATTAAATAGTGTAAGTTTATGGTATTCAATAATAAGTACTTATTATTTATTACCCCTTCATCTTAATTTCTAGTTCTTTGTGATTTCTTTCTATTAGTTTGTAGTTCATCAGCATAAAAGTAATTTTTATGGATAAATTCAGGCTTAGTTACAAAGCTTAAGATTATATAATATAATTGTCAGTTCATCAGTGTAAAAGTAATAAGAGGCAAAATACTATTTAATCCTTGAATTGTTGGTCAAACTATTATTTAGTCCCCAAATTTATAAAAAATACTATTTAGTTCCCGAAATGTTTAACTATGTCAACTATTTAGTCCCCAAATTTGACAAAATACTATTTAGTCCTCGAATTTGTAACTATGTCAACTATTTAATCCCCAAACTTGGCAAAAATACTATTTAATCACCGAATTTACAACTCTGTCAACTATAACGGGTAACAGTCAGGAGACTAAATAGTTGACAGAGTTACAAATTCGATGATTAAATAGTATTTTTGCCAAGTTTGGGGACTAAATAGTTGACATAGTTACAAATTCGGGGACTAAATAGTATTTTGTCAAATTTGGGGACTAAATTATTGACATAGTTAAACATTTTGGGGACTAAATAATATTTTTAATAAATTCGAGAATTAAATAGTAGTTTAACCAACAAGTCAGGGACTAAACAGTATTTAAGAAAATTGTCAATGAAAAAGTATTTAAGTGTATGTTGTTTTGTGCTATATTATTTATATATATTTTTTGATAGAAATATTATTTATATATTGATTATTAATATTCATTATATTCTTCTTATTTTAAATTAGAGAGTGCACATGATAAATAAATGAAAATAAATCATTTTTATTAACCAATGTAAAAATGAAGTGGTATAATAAGGATTTAATAATTAAAAATTAACCTAAACTTAAAGGAATTGTACATAAATTTTGTCTTTTCTATCAAATTATTAGGTCAAAACTCCATTTTGGTCTCTTGTCTTTTCTACTTATTCCATATTATTAGTCCTATATCTTTAAAAAGTTCAAAATCAGTTCTCTAGCCTTGCATCTTGTTCGAAATTGGCCCCCTTTGTAACACCGTTAATTTGGTCCGTCAACAAATGACGTGACATGATAAAAACTTTTTAAAAATTACACTTTTACCCCTTCTTCAACCTTAGAATTTTCATTTCAATCCCTACACTATCTCCAATTAAAGTTCTCAGGTTGAAGAATGAGAGAAAATATAAATTTTTTTAAAAATTTCATCACGTCACGTCATCAGTTGACGTACCAAATTAACGTTGTTACACGAAAGGATGAATTTTGAACAAATTATAAAGATAGATGACTGATTTAAATTTTTAAAAAAATAAAATTAAAGACCAATATAGAAGAAGTACCGTACAAACATGATAATCCAAGTCAAATACAAGAAGAGTTCAAACTAGATTATAAAACTTGTGTCTAACAAATATGTGTGTGTATTTGGAAGAGTGTAAAAGACATTGATAATAGCAAAGTAAGGAGAAAAAGAGAGATTTTGGCGTTGAAGCAAATAATGTCCAAGTGTAGAATCCACGTGTAATTGGATCCGTTGTTGTAATTTTGGGAGTTTTTGATGCCTCAAATCTCTCTGCCTTGTCATTATAAAACAAACCACTTTGCATTCTCACTCATCATAACTGCTCAAAATATTGAATTCATCACAATGAAGTGCCTACCAAACTCTAATGCCTCTTTCGCCATTCTTCCTCATCACAAACCCTCTCTAATTCATCATCATACGCCTAATTTCCACTCCTTCTTTTCTCTCCGCTCCTCCTCCAATGCCAATTTCCAGTCATTCAGAGTGCAGCTACACAGGAACGTTTTTCCTCTTCGGGCATCCGACACCCAAGCCCAGGCCCAAGCCCAAGCCCAAATCAAAACAAAGGTTTTTTCTTCTTTTTAAAGAATCGTTTGAATCGTGTCGTGTGTCTAGTTATTTTGATTTGTGCACGGATCAAATCAGTTACATTAGATGAATATTGAGATTTGTATCTACGTTGATATGAATTGTGTGTTTTGTGCATTTTCATAGATCTCGCTGATTCTCACATGGCATGTGAGTAATCAAATACAACATATAAAGATGTTTTAGTTTTAAAAACAAGACCTTCAACAATAGATTCTTTGTTTTTCATTTTTAAAAATATAAAACTGCTTTTACAAAAGGTTTTTTCACATCTTAGGTTTTTTTTTTTTAAAAAAATTTTTTTTTGGGTGTCACTGTGACTGATTGAGTCTGGTTCTTGGGTTTTAAAAACCTCTTCTTTTTTTTCCTTGTTTCTGCATCTTAGTTTCTTAATCTTTCAATGAATTCAATATTGGTTTTTCATAATATGAAGGAGGTGGAATTGGACACTGTGGACCAAACTGAAGACCTTCCAGTTCAGCAAAAAGGTGAATCAAACTATACTTGCTTCTAAGAAAATAAATTAATCAAACGAATGAAGAATATAATACGCATGCTTAAAATGTCATATTTCTCTGTTATTCTAAATTAAATTATTTATGTACATGTGTTATGTAGAAGAATCCAAGCTTATTCGTGTCAAGTTTCAATTACAAAGACAATGCAAGTTTGGTGAACAGTTTTTCATTGTTGGTGATGACCCCATGTTTGGTTCTTGGGATCCTTCTGAGGCAAAACCAATGGCCTGGTCAGATGGCCATGTATGGACTGCTCAAATGGTTAGTAGAACAATCTTCTATGCATAGTTTCCTTTTCGAGAGACCCCGAAAAATATAAATTGTTCTATCAAAGAAGTCACACATACACCGACGAAAAAAAAACTAAAAGGATCATATTGGGACAAAAAAGTATTTTTCAGAGACTAAATTAGGTATTTTCATCTTTTAAGGACTAAATTGGAACAATTCATATCTTTTAGGGACTAAATTGGTAATTTTCTCTTTGTTTTTTCTTTTGTGTAAACTCAGCCTACTATATCATATATGGATGCTGCTCACAAATGAGTAAAAGTAAATCAAATTTATACTTTGAATCATACGTGAAATTCACTGATTGATGAGTTTAAGCTTGTTGGCTTAGTTTACAAAAAATTGCGTCTCCCTATTGTTAATGTTGTTGGTGGAACCCTGCAAATAAAGGGAATTTGGATTAGGTTCAATTTTTCTTCGTCTAATTCTTATGCAATTCCTTTAAAATACACATTTTTACTTTATTTGTGAAGTAATAATAGAGACTCACATTAATAGGGATCAACCATGAAAAGGTGAAGTATTAATAGGGACTCACACGAATAATCTTTTTCTTGTTTTTTGGGCTGATCTCTTGGGGATCACTTCTTCACGTAGATGTAGGGGGACCTTTGATCCTGGATAGTTTATTTTTCTTTGGAGCCAGGGATTTTCTGTCCTGGCCCTGGTTGTTGGTCTGGTTTGTATTGTACTTGTTGTTTTAATGCATTTCCTTTTTACGAAAAAAAAAAACTATGAATAGACTAATATTGACAAATGACATCACCATGAATTCATTATAGACCAAATTGTTATTAGTATTGACAAATAGCCTTACAAGGCTATTTGATAATGCTATGTGTCGATAATTATAATAATTTGGTCTCAATCCATTCATGATAGATCCCTATTAGTGTGATTATTTCACAAATAAAGCAGAAGTGTGCATTTTAAAAGAATTTCATAGAAATTACAAGGAGAAAACTTGCATTGGATCCGAATTCCAACAAATATAGCCTTTTTTCACTAGATAGAGTCGGCTATATAAATTAAACAACGCCAACGTTTATTGTCTATGAAACCTTTTTAGATAAGAATTATGCTCATATATAGATGATATGGGATAAGCTGATGAATATATTTTGCTTATGAATGATTAAGGATATAGCAGCTGAAAAGACAATCCAATTCAAGTTCATATTGAAGGGGAGAAAAGGAAACATTACATGGCAGCCAGGGTCAGACAGAATCATCAAACCATGGGAAAGTGTGAATGGAATCACTGTGTGTGAAGATTGGGAGAAAGCAGAGCTTCAGAAGATAGTAGAGGAACAAGAAGACATGGAGAAGCCATTAATGTCCTCTTCTTCTTCCTCCTCAGACAGCACAAGTAGTTGCATCAATCAACAATCAAGAAACCTACAAGATGGTTCAGTCCCATCAGTTGAAGAACAATCTGATTCTGTTGAAGAATTTTGAGGATTCTGTTTCTTGCTTTGATTTTTTCTTTTTCACAACCTATATTCTCTTGACACTGACAATTTTGATTCTGTTCTGTTTAAGACACGATAATAAAATTTGAAGTATCTTAGGTTTATTTCATTTGTATGGTTATATTTTCTTTCCAATGAAATGAGCTCGATCAATCCATATCTGTTTTTTTTTTGTCCATATCAAATCCTAAGTGCTATCGGTTACCGTTAATTCCCGATGGTAATGTACATTTCTGATAACCTCTGGCTGCCTAAGCGTCAATCCCCAAAAACCACTTTGCCTCCTAAGACCTCTATATATATCCTCACACCCACCATGTACCGAACACTGAGTTTTCTATCCTTGAAACTATCTGGTTACCTTTAAATCTCCCTGCAGATTTGATTCCCGTGACCCGGTGGCCACCTATTTGTAAAGGACTCACCACTATACATGGTCACTTTGGTCTTTCACATATGGTCCTCCATGCTATGATTGCTATGCCCTTTTTAGTAAGAAAAGATGCTAATAAGTTTATGGTTTACGGAAAACTGATCTTATTATAATGACTGAAGTGAGCTTCATGATGATAAGCTTTCAATCTCCAATGCATGATCTGTCTTTTTTCAGAAATTGTCACACATGTCTAAGTGCTACTTGTGACATAGTGTCACAAATTGGGGTTGTTTTACAAATAACAAAAATATACTACAGGTTTTGAAATTCTCTACAAAGCAATTATCACCTGTTACTTTTATTTGAATCCCACTAACTTTAAACTTGTTTTAGGATTCATTTGGCTCTTTCCAAAAACCGATTTATGAAGTTGAGCCTACACAATGACTCTTCAACGAACAAATGCACTTTGCTTCGAATTATCAGGATATACTTGCTGCAAAAATAATCAAATTCAAGTTCATGTAGAAGAGAAAAAAAATATGATGCGGAAAGGTGTAGTGGCAATTGGGTAATAAATTGACGGTGCCACGTCAGTATATACGAATTATATCTCACGGTAATTTAACGGGTAATGTTTCAAAGATTAAATAGTTGATATGAAGAAATACACAATCTATTTTTTAAATTTAAAAACTAAATTATAATTTGATAAATAACTCAATAATCAAAAAGTAATTTAACTCATTCATAAAAAAACTACCAAACTACTAATAAAAGTTTACCCGACTAAAATTTTTATTAATTAATAATAAAAAATCATTCATAAAGTATGAATTTTTAATATTTGGATGCCAAACATTACATTTCCACTGGGGATAAAAGTTCAATGGTACTGTACCATTGAACTTCAGTGCATCCCTCCAATCATGTAGTGTCATTTGTTAATATTAATAAAAACTCACATTTATTAGGGCCCACCTTAAATGGTTTAAGGACCAACTGATTGAAGGGATGTACTGAAATTCAGTACTATCGTACCACTGAACATCTACTCACTGGAACTGGATGTCTTGTAATTAGTTGACAAATTTTTTTAGAATCAAAAGTTATTTTTGGTATAACCTGGGTGTCCTCACCTATCCGTCTTAACGATCTAAATAAAGACTAATCTCATTCGGGAACGAACAATTAAATATTTCCCAACAATATAGACTCGAATCTAGATCCATCAATCTAGAATGCAGCTTGTTTATCACTGCACTAAAGATTTATTGGTAGGATCAAAAGTTATTATTTGTATTAATTTTTCACAAATTTGAAGTACATTTTATAAGATACGCTCAACTCCACAGTAGCCACTACGTGTCACTATTAGACGCTAGCCTCAAGATATTTCTTTACTTTCTTCCTGAACAGGTTCACCAATAGGAGTCAAATCCGCTTTGAAATAAAGTAGACACGGTCACATCTTGCGAATCCTCGTCGACTTCTTAAAGATACGAAAGTCGAAAAGCTAGCCACCAACCACTCCAGTTAGTGCAGTGATTTCTCATTTTCTCCATTCACAGCGAAGCCAAGCCGAGCCAAGCCAAGCCAAGCCATGTCATCATCCTTCGGCAGCTCCAACCTGCCCTTCGACGACGAAGACGACGGCGTCTTCACCGGCTATGATCCTCGCCTCCAATCTCAGCGCTTTGACTCCAACTTCGACGCCGACTCAGTCAAGGACTCGGCTGGCGACTCGTCTCCGGTCTTCGGCAGTCACCAGTCGTACGCCGCCCCGGAAACTCCGTCTCCGCCGTCGATATACTCTAACGCAGGGCCAGACGCGGTGTTCTCGCCGGCGCATGAAGGGAAGGGTCTCGATGGAGACTTCGGTGCCTCCGATGGTCCTGTCTTCCCTCCGCCGATGGATATGGAGCCGGAGGAGGGCTTTGCTCTTAGGGAATGGCGAAGGTAAGCCCTAATTATCGTGATAGATGTTTTCGACTATTCGGTTTTTCGCTGAAATTAATGTATGGTTCAGATTTTTCTTTAATTGTTAGAATTGAGGTTCAATTGTTTAGCTACTTGTCTATCTTTGAAGTTGTTGCATGTGTGTGTGTATGAGCAGACAGAACGCAATTCAACTAGAAGAGAAGGAGAAGAAGGAGAAAGAGATGCGGCAACAGATAATAGAGGAAGCAGAGGAGTACAAAATTGAGTTTTACAGGAAGCGCGAGCTGAATGTTGAGAACAACAAAAAGTCTAACAGGGAAAAGGAGAAGGTAAATCAATTTGCTATTTGTTCTGCTGCTACCATGCTTGATTTCTATATTATTATTTTTTGTTGGGCCATTTCTGTATCAGATTATACTGACCTTCCTAGCATATAAAATGAGAGAATGTAATAAAAGGGAATCTCTTCTTTTTGGAGATAATTCTTCCTAGAGTTTCCATTGGAAAAGCTCTTCTATACTATTTAGGGTTTTTAATTGCTTTTTGGGTCCATTCAAGTATGGAGTTCAATTGAAGGATCAATAGCTAGCTATTAAGTGGGGCTTAGTTTATGATCAATTCATGGCCGGAATGGGACGAATTAGGTGGATACTGGATACTGAAGATGATGAAGCAATATTTCACACTTCAGAGTTAAGTGGGACACTTGATAAATTAGGATTTTGTGCAGTAAATTCAACTTCAATTTGGGAAATGCAAATACATATTAGATCAAATTTTCTGTATTATGGTCATGGACAAAAATCCCTCCTGTACATTGAGTTGATTAGATGAAAAATAACTCAATAACTAGAGGTAGGGAAGACCAAAGAAAACAATAGAGAAATCATTAGAATTGATTTAACTATTAATAACTTAACCATAGAAATGAGCCAAGACAAAATATGTATATAGCATACTCTACCTAGTAGGAAAAGGGGTCCTCACTTCTTGTATTATATTCCTCTGTAACTGTAGCTATTATAATTTTGTTCTGTGAATGGATGTAATCTGGCAGCTATTCTTGGCAAGCTGGGAGAAGTTCCAAACTGAAGCTGACAAAAACTACTGGAAGGCAATCGGTGAGCTTATTCCTAATGAAGTGCCAACCATAGAGAAAAGAGGGAAAAAGGATAAAGAGAAGAAGCCCTCTATTTTTGTGATCCAGGGGCCAAAGCCAGGAAAGCCAACTGATCTTTCAAGAATGCGCCATTTACTAGTGAAGCTCAAGCATAATCCCCCTCCACACATGAAACCTAAGCCACCCCCTTCTTCAGAAGCTAAAAAGGATGCCAAAACTGGCCCTCCTGATGGAGCTAGTACAAGTGCACCTCCCAAACCTTTAGCTATGGCAACTCCTGAGGCTGTTTCTGCATCATGAAGACTAAGCTCTTGGCTTATTCTAAATATGATTATCAGTTCTTCTAGTGGTTAGTATCTAGATTTAGTTTGTAAGTGGTATTATATATGTATAAAATATCTTTTTATATGGTTGTTTAGTGTAGTGGTATATCTTCCTCTTTGGAAGTTAAGTTTTTCCTTGATATCTTCTGTAGACCGTAGTAGATAATTTTAAAGATGTCACAGCTTTATGTATTTATTTGTAGTGGCACCTCTATGTATTTGTAGTGGAGATTATAATAAAATTGTTCACTTCAAATTTATGAATGGAAGTAGTGTTTCACAATCTGTAGTACTCTATTTGTTGCTGTAGCCAACAAGTTTTGTTGACGTATTCTTTTTTTCTTCTAGTGACCTATATTAAATTCCATCTTCCCCAACATTTGAAGAAGGGTCTAGAATATTTTGTACTTTTTTTAAAAAGTTAATTCTTTTTATGTACTACAAAAGATTTTAGATCCACTTAATTGAACAGACATTTCACTTGGAATTCACTTATGGTCAATTAATAAAAGTTTGTGAACTATGAATGAGTGCACATGTACATAAATAATTTTTTATAAAATAATTATAATAATTAATTGATAATTGAACTATTTGGAATAAAAGTTCAATTGTACGATACTATTGAATTTCGGTACATCCTTTCAATTATGTATTATCATTTATTAATAATAATAAAAACTCACACTAAGATTCGCTTTAAATAAATTAGGGACCAACTAATTAGAAAGACAAACTAAAATTCAATACTACCGTACTTTTAAATATAACATATTTGCGAGTATAACAGCTGAAACATCAAATGAATCGTTCAACTTATTCTTTTGATAAATATACAAAGCTAAATTCAAGCTTCTTATGAATTAAATTCAAATCATGAGTAATTCCAGTCTTATTTAAATCAATCTCAAACATGGCCCTGAAGTTCTTATAGTACATCAGTTGAAGTATGGAATATAATTAAGACAGTCTATTCAAAGTACTCCAATGGAAATGCAGCGAAATAATAAAAGAATGTTTATACCCACTAAAGAAATTTCCCATATATATATGCCCAGAAATCTGGTCTCCTAACAACAAAAAGAAATAATAATAACTATGTCCAAGAAAAAAATAGGAGTGTCTCTTGAGGTTATAGATATTTACAGGCTAAATACAATGTTGCCCATCAAACATCCTTAAACATGAATCAAACAATTATCTAGGAAGCATCATTGTCTCATATTCAGAACCACTAAAGTGGGATGATGTTACATTTGGATTTTCAAAACTAGGGAACTTGTTTGCTTGAGAAGATGATGTCTCATCTAGAGAATTATCTAAATTTCTGGAGGTTTTCCGTCTAAAAACTCCAGGTTTAGTCAGTGCCTTCTCATTAAGATGTACTTCCTTGGAAAGCATTTTTATGACTTGCTTCATGGAGGGTCTGTGATGTGCAGTTGCTTGTGTACAGAACAGAGCAATCTTAATAAAACGAAGAACCTCAGTCTCATCATATTCAGTTAGTTCTGGATCAACAATGTCCAGAAGCCTATTTTCTTCTTTCAGCTTCCATGTCTGCCATAAACAAATGCTTAGTCAGCAGATTCAGAGATATTGCAAATTTTCAGGTCAATAATAATAATAATAACGAGGCAAAAGTACCTTTTTGGTCCGTAAACTACAGGGCTCTGTCAATTATGCAATAAACTTTTAATTTGTAAGCAATTTTTCCCTTCGCCAAATTCTGTCTAAATAATTAATAGCAAATGCAACTGCCCTCTTGGTTCTAAAAATTACCGTGATGTCAAATCATATATTTAGCAACATTGTTTCGTCAATGTAGCCATGATTACCACTGTGGAACTACATCGATGAAACAACGTTGTTAAATATATTATTTGACGTCACAATCAACATTAGAGGCCACAAAGACAATCACATTGGCATCTGCCGTTAATTATTTAGACGGAATTTAGATGAAGGGCAGTGACGGAATTTCGGCACATTTGTATCTTGCTAATTATTTATAAGTTCTATTCACCCACAAAGGCCAAAAATGTAAGAGATCATGGGAACTACTTCCTAATGCCTCTGGATTGAACCATATTATGTCCTAGTATTTACTCTATATTAATTTAATTTTTTTCAAGAGTTTAGAAACATACCCATTCCACTAGAACCAAGAGATTCTCTCCAAATGCAGCTTTACTACTACTTTTACCACTGATTATCTCAAGCATGAGAACCCCAAAACTGTACACATCTGCCTTCCTCGTAAGTTGTCCTAAAAGTGCGTATTCTGGGGCAAGATATCCCCTGCAAAATACAAAATTTAATCATGGTTCATATGTTAAGACCAAAACTAATAAAACTTACAAGAACCTAATAGTACAACATAGGTGTCTGTATCTTAGGTCTTTCCATATACCACAGATAGTTTACTTGAAGTCAAAACATATTTGGTATCTCTGTTCCCTTCCTATATGTTTGTTTTCCACTCAAACATTGCATATTCTCAACACATATTATCATTGCTTAATTAATTTAACTTTTAATGTATATTTATTATGTTTCAAAATTACACTGCAATAAATTTTTTTTTTTATGAATACACTGCAATAATTGATACCTTGTTGAATGATAATAAATTTAAACTCAAAAAAAGGTGCATACATGTGTGCATGCCATGACAAATGACACTAGTCTAATGACCATTTCATGCCTACAGGAATCATAGAGACAAATGAACTTAGTTAAATAGTTGAGGTCTTCATATTGTCCAGAGAGGATTCATAAAAAACTCCAAAGTTTCTGAGCCACTTATATATATATATATATAGACTAAAACTCTATTTGGTCCCTCACAAATGCCCATTTTCTCAATTTGGTCCCTCACAGTCAGATTCGTGATCTTAATTTGGTCCCTTAAAAATGTTGCCCAGATTGAAAACACGAATTTAGATAATAGGCATTTGTGGATGACCAAATTGGAAACACGAATCTGTGAAAGACCAAATTGAGAAAATAGGCATTTTTAGCCTATATTATACATATATATTACAAGTAATATAGGAAAAGACAACAAACTTTCAATTTTCAAACAATATTCAAAAGGTGCAACTGAGGCAACAGTCATAAAATGATAGTCATATTGTAAATTGCGCATAGTTGCTTACATAGTTCCTGCGACTCGAGTACTAATATGGGTGGCATTGTCGGGAAAAAGTTTTGCAAGGCCGAAATCCCCTATTTTAGGATCAAAGTTCTTGTCAAGCAGTACATTGCTAGCTTTGATATCTCTGTGAACAATGTTTGGCTGAGCCTCCTCATGTAAAAATGCAAGACCAGAAGCTGTACCACGACAGATAGCAGCCCTCTTTGGCCAATCCAGAGCAACACGTTTGCTTTTGAACCCTGTAAAAATGTTCATTGTTTATTAGCAAACAAGACAAAATTCCTGGATAAACCTTCATTGAGCTTTTACATCAACAGCATTTTCAGCCAATCACTCTTCAATCTTCATGCCTCTAAAACTAACACAAAAAGACAAGTTAAAGAGTTAAACTCAAGAGTGTAAGAAAATCCCAATAGGTCTTGACTATCTATGTACTCCAAAAGAAGCAACCCAAACATGGGAAACAGGAAAACTGGAAAAGTGAGTCTGATCCAAACACAGAATTCTCCAATTAGAAACTAACACGTGTATGATTTATACAACTCATCTCTCCCATGATTGGTTCTTTTTTAAAATTTTGTCTACATGCTTTATTTTGATTGGAGAACCTGATAGCATATATATAACTTATAAGAAATTGTATATAAGTCTAGTCCTATACATATTTAAGGTGTTATGATATTTACCAAGCAAAGAACTCGCTACGCTGTTGTTTTCCAGAAATTCATACACCAATATCCGATAGTTGCCCTCAACACAGCAGCCGATTAGTTGCACAAGGTTTGGATGTTGTATATTTGATATAATATCAATTTCTGTCATAAATTCTTTTGTTCCTTGTTTAGACTCTACAGAAAGAGACTTGATAGCAACTTGAGTACCATCCCTTAAAACTCCCTGAAAATATCAATGGCAAAGCAGCAAAAAAATTACTCAAATTATTAAGTGAGGAAAATATTGTGATAAAGTGTCCACCCCATTTTAAATCCAACAAAAGTGGTAAGCATAAGGACAACAAAAATTAAAGAGATGAAAAAAATTTCATGAAGGTCACCAGTCACACCTTGTGGACAACTCCATAACCTCCTCCACCAATTTTGCTAGATGGATGAAAATCTCTTGTAGCTGATCTCAACGAGTTATAACTAAAAGTTTTAGTCGCAATCTCTGTCATACACAAGCACATAAAACATACATACGAAAATCACTGAGTGCTGGATTTCTCAGACAGGAAACATCTAAAGAGAAAGCTACAAATGCAGTTCAAGGTCTTGTTACACCAAGTCACATTTTAACTAGCATAGAGATGCCTGTATTTTTCCCTATCTAACTCACAGTCTTCTTACATGAGAATCAATTGTCAAACATAATGATCATAAAGAAAACAGAGGGTAATTTAGGCATATCAACTAACACTAATCACCTAAAATTAACCATTTCAAATAGGATATTCAATTTAAATACATCCTGCAAAGTTGAGGGTATTGAATTAAGCAGATCAATACATCCTAATAGTCTGATTATTTCAAAGGACAAAAAAAATAGGACGGCCAGTGCACAAGACTCTCACCAGGTGGGGTCTGAGGAAGGTCAAGGTCAGATGTACACAACCTTACCCTTGCATGCAGAGGAGCTATTTCCAGGATTTGAACTGGTGACTTCTAGGTCCTATGACAACAGCCTTACTGTTACTCCAAGGCTCACCCTCTTCAGGTCAAAGGGCAAAACAAAATTGTTTCTTTAATTATACTACTAAATGAAGTTATTGTAAAGTCTTCTTGCATAATTTAAATTTTGAAGTACTGTATGCTAGTACAAAGCACGTTATTTAATGTAACAGCATAGTCCAAAGGGTGATTAGAAGCTAAATAAGCTCTCCTAAGTTTGTTTCCAGGTGAAGTTAATCACATTCTTTCCTACCTACATTTTGTATAGCCTCAAGTAAGTTCCATAGTTTCCTAGTACAAGCAGCAATTCTAGTCTCTAGCCAATTTTGCATCCTCCAGGTTGTGAGATATGATAGGAAGTGATGATAACAATTAACATCTCCAACTAATGGGATTCACACACTAAGGTCTAAAATTTTGTTTGCCATTCAAAACAGAGACATACAGTACTAAGAAAGTGAAAGAAAATCACAAGATCAATCCGAGAAATCAAAATTTTGTACACACCTTGTTGATTTGACTGGTCAGCAGGATCATTCTTCCCTCCACAACAATTCAAGGCACCAAAGCAATTGCCTATCATTGCTATATATACACACACACACCAAATTTCAATCTCCTATACTACCAAAAATAAAAACCCTCAAATTGCATCTATTCATCAAATTCAACACCCACAATTACAGGAAAAGAAGAAAGAAAGTAGTTCAACTCGACCCAAAACCAAAATGAAAGAGTACGATTTTGCCATCAGTCTTGAAAAACAAAAACTGGGATTCTAAAAAGAAAGGGTTTTTTCTTCCAAACAGAGGATATTCATCGAACCCTTGACAGTTTCTTTGAGATAGAAATAGTATATTCTTGGGAGAACCGTATAAGTCCATATATGGATCAGAAAACTGAAAAAAAAAAAAAATGAAAGAAAAAATGAAGTTATGAAGTAAAGGGCCAAGTCATGGAACAAAAAGTAGATGAGGAGGTAAAAGAAGGTGAACGAACTTCGAAAGTGACTGATTTTTCCATTGATTTGCTTGACGGCGATAAAAATGGATACAGTAGGACCGCAAGAAACCCAAAAAGACAAGAGAGACATTTTAACACGTAGCCATAGAGGGAGACATATATTAAGAGAAACCATTGACCAAGATAATATTATATTTATATGGACTTTTCTATAAATATTTGAAAAAGATCATACAAGTATTACTATTTTATATTCAACGAAAATAATGAGAATGTGTATTCTATAAATATTTGAAAAAGATCATACAAGTATTACTATTTTATATTCAACGAAAATAATGAGAATGTGTATTTAAAAATTTAGGTTTTATTTCTGAGCTCATGAATCATGCGTCTATAACATAATATTCTATGCTTGCCATTAAAATTAAATTATTATTATTTAGGAACTAAAATAAGAAATTTAGATACTAATTAGGGATAAAGTTTAAAAATATAGTGGATACACACCAAATTTCAGACTAAGCCGATTTTCCAAACTCTAAAAGATTGATAATATAATAATTTAATCTTTAAAAGAACATAATCTTCTTTTTAATTTTTGAAAACTCATGACAATGCATTGTTAGTTTTTAAGTCATTAATCATTAACAAGTTCGCATCACTATTTTTTAAGAATTAAAAAATATATTATGTGAAAATATGTCTTATTGATGTTGGTTATATTTTTGTCATTTTTTAGTTCTTTCTTATTTAATATTATAATATGACTAAACTCATTGAACGGCATCTTTTATATAGATAAACTTATTTAAGTTTTAATAAAATATTTATTAGCATCATATCATCATTATTATTAAATAAATTATGTCACTTAGGTCATTAGCGAGTAGTGACAAATTTATCATTATAATCTTTTAAAAATTAAATCATTAAATTGTCTAATCTTTAAGATATTATAAATATTTTTTTTTTCTTCTATAAAAGACAATTTTATTCATATCATAAAAGCACTCTAAATATGTATGTCTCTTAGGGAATAAAAATTTAATATAATATTATTTTTAATATTAATAAAGACAATAGGGACTAATAATTAAAAGAATGTGTTAAGGTTTAATACTATCATAATATTAAATTAGAGTAAATATGAACCCTTAAATTCTTTATGCTAATTTGAACCTGTATTGATTAACAAAAATATAATAATCTATAACTTATCCCATTTCAGAAAACGATGATTCATGAAGATTGTGTCGGTTCAACTATAGATAATCCCATTTCATAAATCATCATTCACGGAGATTGTGTCGGTTCAACCAACAAAACAAAACCCAGTGATTCCACACAAAAGATCTTTAAGATCAATCATAACCAAGTGTTGCTGAAGGATATTTTTAGGGTACAAATCCATATAAACACCTATGTGGCGCGTTTGTTTTGATCCAGTTGCAAAAATATAATTTTTTCAGAAAAATATTTTTGCAACTGGACCAATACAAACGCGTCTTGCAAGCGTCTACGTGAGTTTGCACCCTAAACAATTTGCACCCTAGAAGCAATGTTTTTAAAATCGGACCGGTCATTGAACCGGTCGAGGCACTGGTTCACGGTTCAATGGTCGAATCGTGGTCGAACCGGTGGCATTTAAAATATATATTTTTAATTAAATATACTAAAATATATCATAAAAAATTATATACTTCATAATTATATGTTTCCATCTCGATCTAAACATGATAAGAAATAGAACAAGTTGCAAATTACTACAATATCATATTAAATTCTTCAAATAAGTTCAAGGATCAACATATTTAAGTTTCAAATCTTATCACAAACCAAACAATAAATACTGAAATAGAACAATCCTTACAACTACAAGTCACAACAAATTTTCAATAAATATTAAATCATTTTTTTAAAAAAAAAAAAACCGTTCGAACCGTCTAAACCACCGATTTGACCGGTTTTATACCTGACCGGTTCATTGGTTATTCCGGACTGGACTGGCAGCCGGTTTTTCGGTCCAACCGGCCGGTCCGGTCCGGTTTTCAAAACAATGCCTAGAAGGACCCATAGCTGAAAAAGCATTTTGATTATGTGGTATATATTAATGTATTTGAATCAGGATAAAAAGTTAGTACTATAATATTACTGAATTTCGGTACTTCTTTTCAATTATACAGTGACATTTGTTAATATTCATAAAAACTCATATTAACAATGTCCTATCTTGAATTGATTAAGAACTAATTAATTTGAGAGAGATACTGAACTTCAATATTACTATATTGAACACATTCATTTAATTGTTCATTAATTAAGGGCTCATCATTTTCAGCATTACAAGGTTTTTTCTTGCATCTCCAAGCAGCCTGAATCAGGACATTGCCTATAATATATTTTTCTTCTTAGTTAGTTGACTTCACATTGTTTTATCATATTAGTTAGACAAATTATAATTTAAAAATGCTAAACAACACCAGATATTTAATTCTCTAAAAAAAATATAACTATTGACCTTTTTTTGTTGGAGTATAATTATTCACCTTACATCAGGTTGGCTGCTAATTAATTGTGTGCGAAAGTATTTTAGTTGCTATTAATATTTGAGGTCATTGTCAATTATACTTTTGAATTTTATTTGTCGTCAATTGTACGTCTAATTTTTCATTTTTTACCAATGTTGTTCTTTATCTCGAATCGTCAAAATAGTTAACTGTGCACATTTATATATGGCATTACACATGACAAAAGAATTCACTGAGTTTAATTTATGCCAACTATTATTGTTAAATTATTCCCTAAAATTTGTATCATTATCAAATTAGCCCCTACACTTTCTGTTATACTATCAAATTAATCCCTAATATTTCAATTTACATTGTCACTGTCCTTTTTGTAGAGTTTACTTCAAGCATGGGAAGAGCTACTCCTTCGAGTTAACAATGACAGTTGTCATAAATTAAACTCAGTCAATTTTTCGCCATGTGTACGTTCCATAAACACTCACCCTCACCGTTGACTATTTTAATGATATTAGTAGAAAGAATAACATTGATAAAAAAATAAAACATTTGGATACAATTAACAGTAAAAAGAATCTGGGGACATAATTGACAATATTCAGAAGTACTTTTCCTTAATTCTACTGATGAACTCCTACCATTGTTTTTTTTTTCCTTAAATAATAATTGGATCGATTTTTGATACTTTTATTATTAAACACTGGCTGCTAAATCTACGATTTGATTCAGTCATAGTGTACAAAATTAGCGACTTTTAATCATTCTGAAACACACAAAATATGAGACAAGGCTCTCTATGTTAGTTTGATATGGAAGTTAAAAAAAAGGAAGCCAACGAGATTGATGGTCATTTTCAGGAATAGAATGAAGTAAAGTGCAAAATGTGTAAATACGAAGTGTATCATTCAGAGCGTTAAATAAAAATTAAGATTCGTGTCTGTACTGTAACAATTTCATCAAATAATTCATGTTGTGCACTTTATGCACTGTATCAAATCTGCAATTTATGCACTGTATCAAATCTGCACTTTAGCAGATCCACATCCGTCATTTTCATTATATCTAAAGTATCTTTTCCTTCGCGTTTGCATTTAAAATTAATTTCGTCCTTTAATTTAATTGCACCTTTTTTTGTGCTTACTTGAGTATCAAACTAACCTCAAATAAATTTCGTCCTTAGAGATCGAACAACTTATCTACAAAGATATATGTGGATCAAATAAATGTATAAATATGTTATTCATAATTATCTTACTTTATCTTATGTAAGTTCTCATTTTTTGTTTTGAAGGACTCCTCAAATAATATATAATGTAATTTTAGACTAATTTTCATATGCAAATCCCCCGTAAAACTCTGAAGCATTGGACATGATGTTTGATATTATAAGAGTACTGATAATTCGATATTTCCTCTATTCATTACTTGTTATTTGTAAACAATATATTATTAAAAATTTAATCTCCTAATCCATTTGTAGATGGTAGTGGGTCAATCTCCTGTTAATATTGATAAATTACATTAAATGAATAGATAAATATACTAAAAATTCAGTACTCCGCTAAACTATACTTTTATCTGAAACATTGAGATAGTGAGTAATAAATTAATAATTGAAGGAGCTCTTCAATATATAATGGCCAATTTTTAACACTAGGCAGTGCTCGTGTTACAGTCATGCATATGGCATATATGATATCTTCTAGTGTATTAGAACACTATAGAAGAACAAAGACATGATATATAGGAGGACACAACATAATAAGGACACCATGACATGATCTAATATGTCGTGTCCAACTATAATTTGAAGTTTCATATCATGTCTAACACAAGTATCCAACATGATAGAACTCTGTTTTGAAGGATGCATAGGTACTTCATAGGGCATTGGCTCATCTATTGGACCAGCATATCACTTGAATATCTGTTAATGTGGTGATGACTGGAAGGAGAAGAGTTTCCTCTCTCACTTCCATGATCATTTTCTTCAATCTCACTTCCATCATAAGAGATGGAGTTATTAAAATTAACACTTGGTTCAGAACTAGCAGTGCTGCTAGTGGCAAGAGGGGAATCGGAAACATTCGCCGTCCTGCTGTTTGATGAACCGGTTGATCTCACACTGTACACAGAGGAGGCTGGAAGGGTTGTCACAAGTGGCCTCAAGTTACCTTTAATGCTTCGCCTTATGTCCTGTTCAAGAGAATAGAAGACAACTTGTAACTCAAGCAATCATAGTTTAAGCTCCATCATTCTAGTAGTTCAGGTAAAACCAAACAAGTAATGGAATATAGAAGCATACCATATGTCTCATTGCCATATCCAAGGACTTCTTTGAAAGCGTTCTTCCAAACCCTGAGCTATCGGACAATGAAGACTTGCCAGAACTGCTATGGACATGATCTTCATGCCTTGGTGGTGCCAATTTTCTCATGTTTACTACTCTTTCAACCATTTTAGTCCCAACTACAACTGGGCTATCATTATCGCCATCATTGAAACGAGATCTGCTCAAAGCTTGAATGGAGCTTTGATTACTGTGAGCAAGCCCAGTGGAAGCCCTTCCTCTTGAAGGAGTGCCAGACTGCCTTTTCGGTTTTCCATCACTGCTAGCAGCCTCAAGAGAAGATGATCTAGAACTTGAAACTCCAGGCCTAGTCCTAGAGGCTGAAGCTGATCTTTCTGGCAATGATGTCTTCAAATTTGGAGGAGCCTCAAGTGAAAATCCAGGCATTTGTGAGGGTTCCCAAGGTCTAGATTTTACTGATGGAGAGCTTCCGCGTGACTGTACTGGATTTTTGGCTTCAGCAGGGCGTGCTTTTAATGCTGATGAAGATCGACTGGGAAGTGCAGATACTCCATTTGCACTTGATGGGGTTGATGATCGAAGGGTTGGAGTTGATGATCTTCGGGTTGTCTTAGGAGCTGCTAAGGAAGGTCTGGTAGTTGGTGTTGAGGCACGAGCAGTGGACCTGGTACTAGTAGGAGTGGATGATCTCACAGGTGGAGCAGCAGGCTTAGAAGAAGTTAACGTGGTTCGAGAGGTAGGAGTGGATGATCTCACAGGTGGAGCTGCAGGCTTAGCAGAAGTTAACGTGGCTCGAGATGTAGGCGTGGAGGGCCTAGAGGATTTGGTTGTTGAAGGCAATGTTGACCTTGCAGATGGTGTCACAGATCTTGAAGCTACAGAGGTTGGCCCTCCAGATGATGAGGGTCTCCTGTTATTAGCAGTAGTGGATGAACCAAGTCCAGGCTTTGCTGCTGCATGATTCTTAGAGCTTATATTGCTTCTTGAAACAGGTTCTGATTGAACATTAGCTAGCTGCAGCACAAGATACAGCACTAAGTTACAAATATAATCTTATTAAGCCAGCCAAATGATCAAAACCCACGAATACTTGTTGGAAGTCAAAAAGAACAGGTATAGATAAACCTATGTCTTAAATTACAAGTTTTGGTAAAGAAATCAAGAGAATTAAAAAGCTGAAATGGTATGATAATGTTGGGCTCATGATAGGTGTATTATAAACTGTAACATGCCACCCCATATGAAAGTCCTTGGGTCTCAAGAGTTTAGGGTTTAGGGTTTGATGATAAATCTAATACCATGTTAAAATCAGTTCAACTCAAAAGCTTAACTTATAGGTGAAAAACCATTTATTAAGATTTAACTGACATGGACTAATAGCATCCATTAGCCATATCAGAAGAGTCTTACCCTAGGTTTTAAAGCTGTTGAACGAGCATTAGGAATCTCCATTTCACTCTTTACTGATATCTGTGACTCCTTCTCTATAGTAGGAAAAAGAGGTGTACCAGGTGGTGTAAGAAGCCTGATTACAGAAAGAACTTCCGGTCAATACAACTATACAAGACATGTAATTTAATGTAGCAAATAGGAATGAATTGGCGCTACATATATGTTTTACAGTTATGCATTGTCTAATCCAGTTATTTTTTGTATGAAGCATATTTTACTGCAATAGAATTACATAGCAGAGAAGTCCAGATTTACAAGATAATTGATATACTGTAAAAATAGAAAGATACTTCATTTCTCCAGAACATGGTAGCTTTTAAAATCAGCAGAAGATGGTTTTTGGCCCAATAGGGTGTTTAAAGATATTAGTTTCTGACAATAATCACTTTTAGAAGAGAAAAGATGAAAAGTAGAATACTTAATTGCACTTTTAGTTCTAATAGTTTCAATAGAAGTGCAATTTAATCCCTTCACTGTTTATAGGAAAAGTTATCCAAATAATTATAATCCCTTTAATTTTCTAACAATTTTTTTGATGTGACTGTTCTTTATGTCGTGACACCTAGATATGTTGAGATTGTGCTGATATGACCAACAGAAACCCATAACTAATTTGGTGAACTCACAATCTCACGAGATTCCATTTTCCCCCCAATTCACATGAGTTCACCAAAGGGTTAATAGATTTTCATCGGCTACATCAATACCACCTCATCATATTCAAGGAGCATGTC
This sequence comes from Senna tora, assembly GCA_014851425.1. Taxonomy (NCBI): domain Eukaryota; kingdom Viridiplantae; phylum Streptophyta; class Magnoliopsida; order Fabales; family Fabaceae; genus Senna; species Senna tora. The sequence continues at coordinate 5,646,898 of CM026265.1, read as the reverse complement.
ATAAATAACAGTCGCATGGTCACAATCTGTTAAAAAGTATAGCAAACAATTATTATTTGAATTATTTTGCATCTTTAATGAAACGTGAATGGTAAGAGACTAAAAAAAAGTAAGGATACTAAGATTGCACCTTTAAAAGTACAGTTAAGCCAAAGTAAAAGCTTAAGTTGATTTCTTATAGTTGCAGGAAAAATTGGCGTCGGAATTCACTTTTAAATTAGCACATTAAATTACCAATTTCCACTGGTTGGAAGAAGAGTATTATTAGGAGAGACAGAGAGTTAGTATTTGAAAAGCAAAAAGATTATCGAGGATGTGATGCCTTTCCTATCTCCTATAATCTTAAAGAACAAATAATTGGAACGAACCATGCAGCTAGATGTTAACAGAGGAATGCAAATAGATAAGTAGCCCAAAGTCATCAGAGCACAGAAAAGAAATTTAGCTCAAAATAATACTTAAAAAAATTTGCAAACTTTTTGCACCTTATAAAGGAAAAGAAAAAGTAATCCAAGTGGGGACTACTCAAAAAATCAATGATAAACCTCTATCATTCTAAAAGGACAGTTTCTTAATCGATTTACAAGTGCACTCACATCATTATTCCAACTGTTTTAAAGATGAAGAAATTCTCTCAGCTCAGTTCTGATTATCTATCAAACTAGAGATACAAACACATCTCACGCATTCTCTTTGGAATCCAGTTTATATGCAAAATTTGCAAGATCTAAATGTCTTTCTATAACCAAACTATACACATCCATCACCAATCCAAACATAGAATTAAAAATTACCAATCATAATCAGACTTATCATTCTCTGAATTTAAGAACTCATCAGCACCGGTCTTCCGTTGCATCCCTGAAGATACCGTCTTAGAAACAGTAGAACTCCCGCGATTAGATTCTGCACAACATCCAATAATCGGAACCATTTCAGCAGTCATTGAAAACAGGTAGTATATATGAAGAGAATATTGATTTCTCGAGAAGTATTTTGAGATTAAATTTCTAAATGTATTGAGAAAACTGACCTTAATAACAAGAAAAAAACGAAGTTACCAGAAGGAAACAAAAACGTACCCAAATTAGACTCATCAAGCGCGTCGGAGTTTTGAAGAAGAAGAAGGTTGTTTTTCTCGTTCTCTTTCTCCCTCCTCCGCATCTCAAGGAACAGAGTGAGCTCCTCGTCTCTCTCCTTCATCACCATCGTCTCAGCTTCTGGAATCTTTTACTTCGATTATTCTACGAAAAACGAAGCACCATTTATACAAGCTCTCAGTATTTCAAACCAACAAAAATAAGTATGTGGATCGTCAAAATAAGTCAAAAAGCGCATGTTGAGAAGACAATCAAGATAGATCCACTCACCGTTTTCTGTGTCGATTTGAAGCAAATCAATAATAGGTCACAGAAAAAATGGATTTGAAAATGGTGAGAATTCAGCTGGAGCAGAAAATGATAGTCAATGTTAGAGTGATCTCGTGAGATGAGAAGATGAACCTTCTTGTGTTTACTATTTGAAGAGTTTCTTTATGCGTCGAAGAAGAAGAAGAAGAAGCTGAAGCTGAAGAGCCTTCTCTTTCTTTCTCTCTCTCTCTCTCTCTCTCTATCAATGGTTGGCATTAAAGAATCTCTCAGATGTTTGAAAACGGAAGACGAAAACAAAAACAGAAGAAGATTTGAATTCAATTTATGCGCTTTGTTTATTTATTATTATTATTCATTTATTTATCTGCCTCGAGAAATTCATTAAATTATTGTTATTATTATTTATGACATTTTTATTGCTTTGCTTTTCCTCCTTCCTAATAAATTCAATCTTTTCGTCTACATGTTTTTAGTACAATCACCATTTTTAATATTATGTACATATTAATTTGAATAATTTCTTCATTCTTGAGCTTTCTTTTATATTTGGAAGATCAACAAGACAACAACTAGTCTTCTTAACTTTGGCCGTCTAATCCTGAAAAATATAATAGTTTAGAATACAATGATCATAATTAAAAATTATAATGAAAGTTATTCATGAATCCTTCGCTTGCGACTCGAAATCCAGCTACTTGCAAGACAAATCACGATAAATGACAGCTTTTATGGTAGAATTTTGACGCTCAAATCAATAGACGGAAGATAAGATCAGGGTAATAGTAAGAGTGTGAAGGATACGGTGTTGATACCCAATGTCTTGGTTGGAATATATACAAACTTCTGGAGGGTAGTATGGTCTTTTTGAGCCTTGAAAATGACAGGAGTCACATAAGCATAATGACCTAGCCATTATAGGAGGAGGTGTGATAAACTAATAATCATTGACAATGACAGGTGGTATCGACTTATCGAGGGAGCTGGCTTCGATTAGGATCACACCGTATCAGTTATAAATAATACTTATTCTTAAAAGTAATTTATATAAATATTTACACTTGGACTATTTTTGGTGAATCAAATATTTGTATAGTACTAAGTACTACAATAGTTATACATTTTAAATGTCATCTATTCAAATTACAATTATTTATAAATAAAGGAAAGAAATTAGCAGATGCTTTTTGAGAGAAAAAATTTTTTTTGCCCATTTTAAGGTATTTTCTAGATTTTTTTTTTTACAATATGTTATCCAATAGGTGGATAAATTTTACTTCACTGCAAAAGAAAGATTTGGATTTGTATTGTTGGATACCACACTCAATGTTTGCTTGAATCAATGGATTTTCCAATTTAAAGCCATTTTCTGCTTTAAATTCTCTTGACTTTTTGAAATAACAATTATATATTATATTTATTACAAATATGAAATAGTTATCAAACATTTTCTATTAATAATATGCATTCTTCCTAATTAATCTTAGCTTCATAAATCATACCAATATAAATTTATTTCCCTTCAAAGTCAAACAAAGACTTGTAGTTGAGCTGAAATGAGAAAAAAAAAATTAATAGCCATGTCAACCTAACTATAGCCCACTTAATGGAAGAAAGACAAATATCAAAGCCTCTTTCTACACATTAATTGAAAATAATACTATTCTATTTATGTTAGGCCATTTTTATATCAATGTAAACAAAATTTTTAATATCTTAAATCCGTAAAATTAATATGAAAAAAAATAATTAACCATGATTATTTATAAATTTATATATTTTGAATAATAATTATTATTATAAATTTTGTCTTAAAAAAACTTGTATATTCAAATTCATAAATATAAATATTTTGATCATTCTTACTCAGTTACTCTTAATAAATGAGTGTGTAGTTTATAAAATTTTGTGGATAAATGTATATATGTGACTCCAATTATCATTCACTTGCACTTGCACTTGCACATTTAACTCTTAATACTTTTTTATTAATACCGTTAAATATTTATTTTGTAAAAATAAATACATCTTTTTTAATCATTTATAAGTTAGTTGTAAATATGGCAAGTACTCTAGACTTGTTGATTAAAAAATCATAAATTACTTATTTTCTTTAGAAACTATCTCTATTTTTGAAATGTGTCAAATAAACTTTTTTTTTATACCCTGTAATCCTTTCCAACAAGATGAGATGCATAAAAAAAAAAAAAAAACAAGATGACATGCATACATTAAACATACAAAAGTATTCTTTTATTTGAAACCCCCCAATAAATCATATGTTTCTAGTTTCTACATTCTACCATTTCTTTTCGATAAAATTTTTATTTTGGTCCTCTATATTTCACTCAAATTATAAATTGGTCCTTTATTTTTTAAAAGTTTTATATTGATCTTTTATGTTTCTCAAAACTTTTATATTTGTCCTTCAGGTTTCATTAAAGTTCTAAATTGATCATTTATCTTTCAAAAGTTCTATATTTATCATTTATGTTTCCCAAAAATTTTACATTTGTGCTTCAAATTTCATTAAAGTTCTATATTGGTCCTTTATATTCCACTAAAGTTTTATAATGGTCCTTTATGTTTCATTGAAATTCTATATTGGTCCTTTATGTTTCATTAAAGTTTTATATTAGTCCTTTATGTTTCATTAGAGTTTTATATTGGTCATCTCAGCATGGTTTTATTTTTTGTTTAAACGACATCGTTTAGGTATTTTTGGTGTGTCTAAGGCCTCGTTAGCTATCTAATACACGTAGAAAAGATTATGTGTCCACCTTGGCACGCCACGTCAGTAGTTAACTTAAGAAATTGACGGACTTAGACGGAAGGACCAATTTAGAACTTCTGTGAAAGATAAAAGACTAATTTAAAACTTTTAAAATATAAAGGACTGATTTAAAACTTAAGTAAAATATAGAGGATTAAATTAAACCTTTCACCATTTCTTATCTCAAATCTTGAAATAGGCCCTATTTAATAGGGTGAATAAGAAATGGCTAGACCACGTGTGAAAAGACTATTTGCTCATGAAGGTTTATTTGGTATGCATGCATAAAGTTCAATTGCATTGTAATTGCATACTTTTTTTAAAAAAAGATCGATTGTTTGGTATGGTTTAGCATGGTAAATGTGATTGCAATATAATATCACATTATATGTCTCATATATATATATATATATATATATATATATATATATATATATATATATATATATATATACACATTACATTAAAATTGCTAGGCAAAATATTTTTATTTACTTAACTGAAAATTTTGACAAAATTATTCCTCTCATTTTTTATAGCCACCACCCCAACTATCATTGTTGCCGCCCACAAACTACCACCTACTGCTATCGATGTCCTTGTCGTCACCACCACTTTAAACATAAGGGTATTTTAAACTTTTAACTCGCTTTGCTTTCTAATTCTTACATTCAATTCATTTGCATACCAAGTATTTTTTTTGCTGCTAAGATTCCATTACATTATATGCCCTAACGGCTTTTTTGGTTATTGGTTTTAACTAGGGTGTTGGGTTTGGCTATTTTAAACCTACATTTGGTTTGAAGTTATCTTAAGGTACGGTTTGGTGATAGCCCACTTTTGAGGATTATGGCAAAACGTTTTTCTATAGAGGTTTTGTCAAAGTCTTAGTGGCTTTTTATCGTTTTACCCTCAACTAGCACCACCAAAATTTAATTATAGGGGTAAATTGGTCGTTGTACCTTTTTTATATTCTTATTCTCAACACTTCTCATATTTTTTATGTCATACCAAACATGATTTTAAACATTCTCATTCTCAATCTCATTCCTATTTTCATTCCTTTAAAATAAATCCACCAATCAAACAGCCTATAACTCTTTAGGCCTTTAGGAGGGAAAAAGTAAAGGTACACGTGGCTTAATTGTAAGAAGGGATAAATTTGATCTTAATTGTAAGAAGGGATAAATTTGATTTTTCATAATCTTTGTGGGTGTGTTTGGTTAGTGGGTGGAGGATGTAATGTGAATGGAAATGTTAGATGTAATGTGAATGGAAATGTTGGATGTAATGAAAATGTTATATCATTGTGACGTGAATAGAATAAAAGTGGATAAAATGACCATTTTACTCTTACATTAAAAGTGAGAATGGAATAAAAGTGGATAAAAAAGTAAGGACAAAAAAATAATTGTATCACATTGCAAAAAGTAATGTATGTTTGGTAGGAAGAATATTGATCCAACATTACATCCTCAAAACAACCTACCAAACACACCTATGTTTCTACCCTAGCAAATACTTTTGTTACTTCTTATTCTATTTCTCTTTCTGTTACTTCATTTTCTTACTTTTACTTTTTATTTTCGGTCAAAATGTTTTGGTCCTCTATGTTTCACCCAAGTTTTATTTTGGTCTTCAATGTTTTAAAAGTTCAAAATCAGTCCTCTATGTTTTCAAGTTGGCCCAAAATAATTATTTTGCCTCACACCGTTAGCCTTTTCTGTTAAATGCTAACGTGGACTAAAACCCTAGTCAGCATTCCAGGTCCATATCAACATTTCATGTCGGTATTTAACGGAAGAGGCTAACGATGTAAGGCAAAAGGACCATTTTAGACTAATTTAAAAACAAAGAGAGTTGATTTTGAATTTTTTAAATATAGAGGATCAAAACAGAACTTGGGTGAAACATAGAGAACCAAAATGATATTTTGACCTTTTATTTTCTATCAAATCATATTTTACCCTACCAAACTTCACCTTATTGTTATTCTTTTAGGGTCCATCTAACATATTTTTAATTGAGTTTTTATATATTTTAATGTCTCAAACCGTTAGCCTTTCCGTTAAATGCTAACGTGGACCAATTGGGTGAAGCTGAACACTGATGGTTCATGCCTCCAGCAAACATCATTAATGGGTGTGGGAGGCTTAATCAGGCCAGGGATCATATGGGAAATTCGATCGCTGGTTTTTCTAAATTCATTGGGCATGGGTCCTCCATGCTAACTGAGATTTGGGCAATTTATCATGGACTTACCCTTGCTATCCAACCGTGCGCCAAATATATTATTGTAGAAGTTGATTCCTTGATGGTTATTAATCTGTTTACGAACCCTTTATCTAAAGCTAACCATCATTTTTTGCCTTTAATATGCAAGTACAGGTCTATCCTTCGTAATTTTGTGGATGTAAAGATACAACATGTGCATAGAGAGGGCAATTTTTGTGCTGACTTCTTGGCAAAAAAGGCTTCGACTTCAGGATGTAATTTTGATTTTATTCAGAACAATCCTTTTGATTTGTACTCTCTCCTCTTGGCAGATTGTATTGGGGTTGAAACACCCTATAGAGCAGGAATAGGTTGATTGTATTTTGGCTTGAGCTGTATCTAGACCTCTTTATTTTAATATAAGTTTACTATTTTACGAAAAAAAAGGGTTTGAAATACTTTATTGATTAATTAGATAAAATTTTAATTATGTCCCAAAAAACCATATTAAATAAATCCTTACTTTTATATTGTTTTTTAGTATCATCCTCGTTTTGATTGAGACATGAGAGTGAGAGAAGAAAACCTGGAATTCAAAGATGTAAGAATGGGGGGTGGTCTACACTACTTTTTTGTTTGTGTCGTAATGTTTGAAACAAGAAACGTGGGCGGTCGGATTCCTCGAGATATACCAAATGCTAATCCGACGGTGGGGAATGGACGGAGATCATTGAAAGATTTTTTGGTAATGGAATTTAAAACGCAAGAGGAAGAGAGAGAGAGAGAGATGATTGGCTTCGATAATCGTGCGGTTTAATTTGAGTGTCAGAGGACGCTCCCTTCCTTCCAACTGTGGGTCCCACTGCCATTTCATCAATCATCATTTTCATTGGTCTTAAACTCCTCATCAACGTGATCCTCACATTTAAAATAAAAATATTTTATCACCAATATATATATATATACATTATTTTATCTTTTATTTTAAAATTAAATTTCTTTTTATTGGGAAATAAAATATATATATAATTGTTCCAAAAAAATAAATATAATTTTATTTATTTTGATTAAAATACCCATTTATTATTTACATATAATTAAATATGTGTGTAACACATATAAAAAATTTATTTTTAAAAAATATGAAATAAAATATTTATTTTATTTTAAAATAATAAATTATAATTGTTTTTAAAATATGAATAATACGATTTTTTATTTAAATTTTATAAAATTGTGGATTTTTAGTCTTTTAAAGACAGGAGGTGTAATTTATTCGAAAAAAAAATTATACTTCATTTTTGAACATTTTTATAAAATATTTATTATTACTATTAATTAGGGATACAATATTTCAAAATGAAAAAAATAAAATTGTAATTTGTATAAGTACCTTACGGTATTTGTTAAGATTTTCTTTCATTGGTTAAGAGAGAATGTATTGTCTTGAATTTGGTGCAAAGTTAGTGCAAAGTCAATAGAAATAATTTTAATTTTTTTTTTATTGATTGAATTGAATCCTTAAACAATACTCTTAAGACTTTTATTAACAAAACTTTTTTTTTCAGAATGTATGACAAACATATTAAAATTTTCACAATAAAATAACAAGTTATTTTAGACTTCATCCACTAAATTTGTAAACTACTAAAAAAAGATAAAAGATCTTGAGGCTCAAATAAATAATGAAAGGTTGGTTGAAATGGTAAGTAACTTGATATTGTTTAAGTAAGGTCTTGAGTTTGAGACATTGTCAATACAACTATTTCTATTAAGAGACTCTCCCATCATAATCAGGTGTGCGATGCAGCTCGAACTTAGATTAGTCGAAGCAGTGTCTCAAACCCCATACCAACAATCAAAAAATAAAGTGGCATTAAAAAGACATTTTCTTTTAAAATGAGACATCATTTATCAAGCTAGGTTGATGAATAATCATAGATTATAGTTGGACTGAGGATAATGAAAAAAAGTAAAATTAGATATTTTATTTTGATATAAATATTTATGATGTAAAATGTTGAATTTAAATATAAAATTAAAATTTCTATTTACAATTTATTCTCAATCCAATTATATTTTTGAGGTTAAAGGAGCCACCACCAAGTGGTATTTTATTTGGACAATATTAACTTAAAAAAATACAATTTAGGAGAAATTAATTGAGTTAAAGATAATTTTGATGAGTTTGGTGTGTGACATTCATGGCATCCTAGTTAAGATAAGAGAAGTGAATTTGTTTGGCTATAATGCAAATTAGAGTCAGAATCAAAGTATTATCTTTCAGTACTACAAGACATTTTGAGTGAGCATTTTGCAAAATTGAGTTTTTTGGATATTCAGTACAAATTCGATTTTGTTTTTTTTCGTCCCAAAGATTCACTGTACGATTTTGCGTCACACTCTTTTGTTTATATCAATTTGTCCTCTTTATCACCAAACAATTCATCAATTCTTGCTTCTTTCAAATATTTATATAATTATCATAATTAGTGTCCAGAGATGTTAAAACTTAAAATCGGTTAGTTCTATTCAGTTTTAGTTCATTTTGGTTCTTATTTTATTAAGATTAGAGTGATCCATTTTTAATATTAATTAAAAAAAATTTAATTGGGCTCTATTAGGGCTTTTAAAGCTGATTTGGCCCGAATTTTATTTTTTTAAATGAAATTATTAAATAATTACAAAATATTTTGTAGTATAATATTTATTCATTTAAAATTCAAAATAATAAAATATATGATAAAATAGGAATTAAGGTAATTAATATATTAAATAAGAATCTAAAATAATTAATATAATTTGAATTAAAGTGAAAATTATAAACTAATTCAATGTATAAATATTAAAAAAATTAAAAAATAAAAAGGGACTAGCCCGATTCGATTTGGCTATATTCTTTTTATGGTTGGACTGGGTTGGTATGTTTTTAATTAAGATAATAAATTCTTTAACCTAATCTTATATATTTTATAGAACCGAACAAGTTGGACCGTAGGACTGAGCCCAATTTGGCACATCTATCATTATTGTATGACACTAAAAAAATTTAAAAGAAAAAATGAGCTAGCCCAACTATAACCCGGTTTGACTTTATTTTCTTAAGGTTGGACTAAGTTGACCCATTTCTAATTCGACTCTATATTTTATAGGTTCGAACTAGTTAGTCCACGAGGTTGAACGTATTTTGACACCTCTATTAATATCATATGACCCTATTAAAGTATTTAAATTATTATGTATTCTATCTCCTAATCTAAAGAAACTTTAATCAGGCAATGCATTTTATTTAGTTGAAATTACTGGTGTTCAGCGAACAATTTAGACGATTTTTTGTGAAAAAATTATACACCTATCGGTTTGAATTTATAGCGTGAAACCAAATCAAACCATAAACGATCAATTTTGAGTAGTTCGATTTGGCGGTTTAAGACTTTAAAATTGTCAAATTTGCATATTTAAATTTATTAATATAAAATAAAATTTTATTCAATATAAAATTATAAATAATAAAAAATATAAAATATTTCATTTACTACTAATATAAAATTAAATTAATTCAGAAGTTAAATTTTTAGATAAATTTAATTTAATTTAATATTCTAAAAACAAATTTTAAATCTAGGACTTCGAGATTTTAACATAATATGTATATATATGTAGTATATGTAGTTTGATTCGGTTTTTAAAATATCAAACCGAACCAATTTGAACATTGATCGATTTTGTTCGATTTACACTTGATTTGTTTTGGTTTTTTTGGCTGAATTTAGTTTGGTTTGGTTAAGTGCATTGGTTTTTTTTTGAGTTTTTTACAGGTATCCTTCTATTGGAGGTAATCCTGTTCGAGCTAGCTGAAGTTCACAATGGGAGTAGAGCTCTCACAACGGAGGTATTTTCATACATAAAAATCAAACTTGAAATATTACATAAAAAGAATGGAGTACCTACCACTTCAACAAAGTATCTGTTTTGATTTGGTAAGTGCATTTTGTTTTGTTCCAGTTGAAACTTGAAAGTTGAAAGTAATAAATGTGATGAAGGAGGCTAACAATTGCAAATTGAATACAATGAATGAAGGAGATAAAACATTAAAACCTCATTTATTATAGTTGTCCCACTAATTACAAAACGTCCTTATGTATAGATACCATTTGGGTCAAATAAAAATAATAAGATTACAAATAGTTTCAACATAAATAAATTAAGGCATACAAAATTAAAATAATTTTTTTCCCGTCACCACTCATTCCACTTCTTTTCCTTTCCTTATTCCTTAATTTCGCCGACAGCAAACAAGTACTATTTGCATGAAGTTTAATGTTGGTCCTCAATATATCAAAAATTTGATGTTGGTTCTCAAAGTTTTTATTTTTGGTCCTCGAGCATAACACCGTTAACTTTTTGCCGTTAAATGATGACGTAGCATGTTTATATGGCACACCATCTCTCCTACATGTCATATTTTAATGACGTGGCATGACACATCACTGCCACGTCACCCCAGATAATGATGATAGTGATGCTGATGAAGGAGAGAAGATGATGTGGCAATATGGGATGACGTGGCAGTAATGTGTCATGCCACGTCATTAAAATGTGACATGTAGGAGAGAAGGTGTGCCATATAAGCATACCACGTCATCATTTAACGGCAAAAAGTTAACGGTGTTACACTCGATGACCAAAATCGACCAAAAATAAAAACTTTAAGGACCAACATTAAACTTTTGAAATATTAATGAGGACCAACATTAAACTTCATGCAAACATTGAGAACCAAAATAAAGTTGTAGCCTAAAAAGTATTACAAATTATTTCATCAAAACTTCAAAAGAATTCTAGCTCTTCCCATATGAATTTCATTTAAAATTAATTTGTCTTGTATGATTTAGTCCAAGTCATTCAATTCTCTTGTACATCACTTATTTAATATATAACTTTTCATTTAAATTGTAACAAAAATATTAATTTGAATGTCAAAATAATAAATAGTATTTTTTTATTAAAATTTATTTTAATTATATATTCACTGATTTAATAATGTTTACTTAATTAACACTTTTATTTTTTAAATATTTGATTAATTTTAGGTTTTCCTTAAGGCACTAAAAATTGTATAGATTAATAAGTTATAAACAAACCAAACATGCTCTTCTACAAACATGTATTCATGATTTTAAGTATGTTTGGATTTGTTTTCTGTTAAACATATGACCAAAACCAAAACAAAGATAATGTACTCTACTTATTAATGGACAAGATTAAATGCAAGGTATTTTAAACAAAAACCACATAGAATTTAAATGTAATTTTCCTAAATATATAATGCCACATATCCTATATTCTCATATTTTGATTTTTCACATCTATCTTTTTGTTGGAGTCAATTTAGTTTGAAATACTCTTATGATAGACACTACGTACATATAAGTATCTCTCTCAACGAAAATTCGAAGTTTAATTTATAACATTGTGGCAATTAGTACATTTTCGCTAGACCTAATTACCTTGTTACTATATCTCTTTTTCATATAAATAAGGCTAAAATATACATACATCTCCTGAATTTTGGGTCAGGGACACATACAAGTATACCCCATGAATTTTAAAACATTGCACATAGACCCCCTGAGTTTTTACTTTGGGACAGAGACAACCCTTCTGTTAGGGTTCAGTGAAAACTAGGCATTAAGTGCCATGTCAGCAAGCATGTGTGAGGGGTGTCTCTGCTCCAAAGTGAAAACTCAGGGGGTGTATGTGCCCATAAAGTAAAAACTTAAGGGGTTTGAAAATACTAAATTGTCCTCACACATGTTTGCTGACGTAACACTTAACGCTTAATTTTCACGGAACCCTAACAGAAGAGGTGCCTCTGCCCCAAAATAAAACTCAGAAAATCTATGTACAACGTTTTAAAACTCAAAAAATATATGTGCCCCTGATTCAAAATGAGGGGATATATATACATTTTAGCTATATATAATAACAATCTAATTAATAAGTGAGTTGAAGTAGTTAAATATACTCCCGCGTTGTAACCAACTGTGGCAAAAAAAAAAAAACTCTTACCGAGAAATTAATATTATAATTTTTGTTAAAAAAAATTCTCACGTTTAATATATGATAGTATTTTAAATAAAATTATTTTTAATAATACACTAGAGACGAAAAATACCCTTGTTTTTTTGGATATGTGGACCTTAAAGTTCAGATAGGCATATAATGGACTTATCCTATATTCCAAAAAGAAAAAAAGAAAAAGTTTAGTGCGGATTGTTCACTAGTCTAAGACAAATTACATGTTATTTCATTCGCTTTCAATACATGCCCCTCTACAATCATCTCATTCCTTCTCTATGCTGTATTTATTTTATTTGGTCAAATATTGCTGTTTGTTTTCTTCTTTTTCTTATCACACCTTCCTCATTTCATGCCCAAACAAAATATATGTGATGTGAAATGTGGGATTTTGTTTAATATCAAATGATTTAGCTTTATGTATTAAGGGATTTATTCTAAAAAATAAAAATTATCTCTTCTAAATAAATTCAATGAAAAAAAATTAGAGAAACATTGTTTTAAAATAAATTATTTTCTTATCTTTTTATAGAGACAACTCTCTCTTTATTTAAAATATATTTCCTTCTCTTTAAATAAAAAAAAAGGATAAATTACAATTTTTTTTTTACAAAATATATCTCAGTTATTAATTATATGATGTAATAAGTGTTAATATCCATTTGGTCGGTATAAAATAATTTTTTGAAATTTAAAATTTTATTTTTTAAAAGAAAAAATTAAATTTTTGATCCAAGAGGGACGTAAATTGTGTGTATTGTGCCACGTTCAATGGTTGAGTCCCACTCCTTCTAAGTTCTATATCCCATCCCATGGACCCTACCACATGTGATCCGAAACTCCATTCTTCTTCTTCTTCTTCTTCATCTTCCTTCCATGATCCATCCATTCCAATATATTCATATGCTCACCAATTACGACATGTGTCATGTGTGCACATGCTTCATGTGAAAGTCCCTTCTTTTCCAGTGCAAAAGCGAACATTCTAGGAACAATAGGATTAATTGCCCTTTTCTGCAATCAATGTGGGATTTCAAAGTTGAAACAATAACCACGAGGTATGAAGAGAGTTAACTGAATTTTTTTAAATATTTAGTTAGATGTTTGATTTTTAACGGTGTGTATGAAGAGAGTTTCGTGAGTTGTAAACCCCTTTTTATAATGCCTATGGCGCGAAGGGATTAGTCTCTAATATTGATGGTGGATACCTTAAACTCATAAAAAAAAAATAATAACCCAAGGGGTATGGTTGAGTGGAAGGGACTCATCCATCCTTAACCAAGTGTCAGGGTTCGATTCCTGTCTTGAGTATGGAGCAGTTTTAAATCCTTGGGCCAGCTGTCCCACCCTTTGAGGTGCCTACAATTCAACGAGGGGATTAGTCACTGTGCTCGACGGTGGATACTCTGGTCTAGACAAAAAAAAAAGAAAAAAGAAAAAAGAAAAAAGGAAACAACTTGTTTGACCAAATTTACTTTCTTTTAATTGTTTCAAGGCTTCATAATATTGCATTTTACTATGTTATATACATTCAGAATCAACTTCAATATTTTGATATCAGAACATGGTTTTTTTTTTAATTATAAATTTGGTTTTGGTTGAAGTCGGTATGATTAAAAAGAAAAATGTGGGGTTGAAAAATTACTTAGTGCAAAATTCTAATTTTGGGTTATATTTCAACCCAATCTATTGGGTCACTATAGCTGAATGAGCCCATTGGGTTTACCAAGCCCATAGTCACGAAGAAACTCTTTGCATTTCATACAAAAAGTAAATAAGGATTTGAATCTTTATATGGATACTGGATAGAAAAAGAAGAGATGAACTATTTTAATACTTTTTTTTTTGTTAAATAGCAGTAATTAACTATTAAGAGCTACTATTGAAGATGAAACATGAAATTTATAAATTAATTATTTTGTATCATAATTGATCTGAAATGGTAGTATTAACTACTTCATCTCTTATATCATTACTGATTTATGTGAAGATTTATTATTTATTTTGTAAAAAATAAATTAATTTGAAATCTTATATTTTTTAGTTAAGTTACTTTGGTTTATGTAAGTTTTTTTGAAAAGAAATTAAATTTAGGTAATTTAATCTGATCCACCTTTAGAGGTGTCAAAATGGCTGGCTCGTTAGACTGAAGAATTTTTTCCTCTAATAAAAAATAAGTCAATCTTAAAAAGAATAAGGCCAAAACAAGCTAGAGTTGACCAAAAAGAACCAAGCTAACCCATTTTTATTTTTAATATTTAGATAATGAATTAATTCTATAATTTTTATTTTCATTCAAATTGTATTAATTATTTTAATATTTTTTAATTCCTTTAATTCATATTTCTATCAATATATCTTAATATTTTTAATTTTAAATGAAAGTAAATATTATTCTATAAAAGACGGGCTGGACTAGACTGAAGAACTCCTGACTTTAATTAAAAACGAGCCAACCCAACTCAACTTTAATTAAATAGAGCCAGAGCGGGCTAGTGTCGTTCTTTCCACCTTATATACATGTAGATAGATTGATCCAACCTTTTCTTACCTTGCTGAATACTACATCTTGGTGAGGAGAAAGAAAGATAGATTGATCATCTCACATGCATATGCAATATAACTAGTTAATATCACACCTACAAATTAAACAGAATCGTGAAGATGCTAAAGAAGCTTGCCACAGGAAAATAAAACATCATTCACCTTTAAACACACACAGTAAGATCTAATAATTATCATCATGTATCACTTTCAAGAGAGCAATACAAGACGAAGAAGATGGTCTTATCCATTAATTATCTGGATCTACTGAAAGATAGGAAGGTCATTCTGTAGTGGTTGTTTATATTTACCATTTACTTCAAGAGGGACATGGCTACTTGAGGCCTCATCTCTAATTTCATTAGCCATCTTTAAGAAATAACTATGCCTGCAAAAATTTCATATTTAAAACTCCATTTCACATAAAAAAATGTAATTAAATAACTGACCAAGAAGAGTATATATACATATGTACCATCGAGTATCTGCTGTTAATTCAGGATGGAAAGCTGTCCCTAGTAAGTTCCCTTGTCTTACAGCAACTATTACTTTACCTTCTTCTTCAACATTATCCTGCCATATGCATAACAAATAAGAAAACTATTGATTAAAGTAAAACCAGTGCATTAACGAAACCAATTCAGATGGTGTGGGGTGTTTTTATGAAAATAACAAATATGTGGGACTTTTTGAAACATATTTGAACTTCACAACGTATTAGGAGAAGTAGCTATATGTGGCCAGATAAAATTAATAGTTGAAGGAGGTTTAGAATTCAAGATTGACTACTACAACAACAACAACAATCAAAGCCTTTTCCCACTAGGTGAGTCGGTTATATGGATCAAGCGATGCCAACGTGTTTTATCTTTACACATTTCTATGGTTAAGTTATTTACAGCTAAGTCCCTCCTAGTTTCTCCTATTGTTTTCTTTGGTCTTCCCCTACCTCTAGTTATTGTCATTTGGTCAACTCTACGTACAGGAGCCTCTAATGGCCGTCTTTATACATGACCAAACCACCTAAGGCGTATTTCAACTAATTTTTCTACAATAGGTGCTACTCCAAAAGGGCAGAAATAATAGGAGAAACTTTCTGTATGTAACAAGGGCTGAAATATAATGTCCTCAGAATAATTTATACTTTATAAGGAATTTCCCTTTTCCGTCAACACTTTAACTTACTTGGAAGAGTTTCTCAATAGTGCCAATCTAAGCCATCAAAGCCAAAGGAAACTTAAAAGCAGCAAAGCACAGGACTGTGCCACAAATTCACCCTCTCCCACAAAATATAAAATAAAATCTGATACCAGTCCCTAGAATAACAGTTTCTACAGTCAAAACAAAAAAGTACAAGCAAGGTCCATCATTCCGGGTTCAATCTTCATATAATCTATTTTCCACTGATAACAACCTCACACAAATAATATAAAACTTCATACAGCAATTAGACGAATAAGAATAAATGAGCGAATTACAAACATAGCAACCTTTTGAACTGAACAGACATCCATAGACCGTATGTATAGCAAGGTGAAATTTTTCTCTGGGAAAATAGGCAATTACCAACCTTATGACCTTTGGCAGCGGAATCTGAACCCAACAATCTCTCAGAAGGGACAGGATATTCAGCCAGTATTTGAACTTCTGGCCCTACTTCAAGGATTGCTGGAGCACGAATAAATATTCCTCGAAATGTTTCAGGGCCACCTTCCTTGGATGCAAGCTCTGGTACTGAAAGCTCTGCTTCAAAGCTTTGAATCTGAGTTAAAATGGTTACTGGTTAAATGTGACCAAAACTACGAAAGTGCTTCAAGAGTTTTGTTTCATAATCCAAGCTTATTATTCTCCATTTCTCTAATCGTTGGGACATAATAAGAGATGTTTTGCTAAAATAAACCCTGTTTAGAAAAAAGTTCAAATTGAATCTTTAGTTTTTTTAGGATAAAAAAGAAGCTTTATTATGGTAAGAGAAAGGAAAGAAAAAAAACAACAAATTTAAGAAAACAACAAATTGATAATAAAGATATAAAAAGATAAAAGGAAACCTCAGACATGAGAACGAGGAAGAGACTACTAAAAAGCTTTATAAAGATGCTATAGCCTGAATATTATTTCCCTTATGGATGCGAGACTGAGTTTCCCCATATGAAATAGTTGGTAGTAGGTATAATGCTCATTTGTAAATGTTAACCCATTCTGAAGAGAGAAGACAAGATTTTCATGTTCAATATATGGATACCACAAGCTTCTATATGCGCTTATAAATTGTACATCATGAATTAGGACACTACCTGGCTGCCGAAGAAATTTCTATGGATAGTGCAGTCAAGTCCTCCAATTAGTTCTTGTCCACCAGTCTTCTGTCCTGAAAAAGATATAATCCTTTTAATTTTTTTTTTAATTTCTTTTACATCCTCTCAATAAGGAGTAAATTAAGAACAAAATACTTAATGTTGCACAAAGTTCAATATAAGGGCAGAAAAGGGAAAAAGATATAGAACCACCTGAAGCTTTATTTGCCAAGAATATAAGCCCAGCACAGGTTCCCCAAACTGGCCTTCCCATTCTAACAAACTCTCTGAGTGCAGGAAACTGTTAAATTGAAAGTTTCAAACACTCAACCTTTGATAAAATTATTCTATTTTCTAGTTGGTTAATTCATTATAAAAATTAATTGAGGACAAAATTCCCCCAGGCAAGACGAAGGTCTAACCAAACCATCACAGGAAACTCGTACATAATCCAACACCAACAGATGCACATAATGCTTTTAAAAAAAACAAATTCTCATATAATAATATCTTACTTATGAAGCATAGACACGGACACGGGGACACACCAAATTCTTAAAATTTTAGGACACAACACAGCATATATATATATATATATATATATATATATATATATATATAAATTCCAATAAACTAGAAGAAGAACAAAATTTTAGAAA
This sequence comes from Senna tora, assembly GCA_014851425.1. NCBI lineage: Eukaryota > Viridiplantae > Streptophyta > Magnoliopsida > Fabales > Fabaceae > Senna > Senna tora. Next base: position 5,628,966 of record CM026265.1, on the reverse strand, counting down.
GAATGAATAAAGGTGAAGGAAGAAGTGAGTCGAAGAAGAGAAGAGAGTTGAATAAGATGAAAGAGTGGATGAGAAGAGCAAAGTCGAAGATACCTACAAAAGAGAATAGGAAATGAGTCCAGGAGATGAAACTCATTTTCTTTTAGAAAACGAGAGGGAAATGTCAAAACTCCAAAAATATGAAAGCTGACACATTTTATCTCAGTTTTCTAGAAAAAAAATTCATTTTGCCATGTCCAACCCAACCCCAATCGTGTCCGAGCAGTGTACAATGTACATGACGTGTCCAAGCCAAAAAAATTATTTTTAAATTGGACACGTAAGGGTGTCTGACACGCCTAGACTTTGAAGAGTCCGACTGCTTTCTTTACACATTCACATGAACTAGAAAACAATTATATATAATCAGAAGGCTAAACTCTTTCTCCACCTTAACAAAATTAAAAGGCTGACTAACACAAATCCCATAAAACATACATTTGAAACGAAGTATCCAATTAAAAAGAGCGTGTTCGTTTATTCATACAATCATCAGTCACAGCATACACATATGGGTAGTAAGGTGAGATAATAAAATTATAAAGCATTCACAAAATCCAAAGCACCGTCATATGTAATGGAATATGGTTCATTGAAAGTAACAAAGAAATAGCACAAATGTGAAATTATAGAGTTGAGGGGATATACGAGGTTATGGAACTCAGCGAGCTTAGCCATGGTGGTGCTCTCTCCTCCAGGAATGATAAGGGAAGAGACATTGAGAAGCTGGTCTGGCTTCCTAATCTCCACGCCTTTCACACCAATCCTCCTAAGGGCTGCTCATATCATATATGTGAGGAAAAAAAGTAAAAGAATTAGAGTTAGAGATAGTGTGAGAGTGAGAGTGAACTGAAGAGAAAAATAAACTTGCCGGCTATGTGTTCGTTGAAAGATCCCTGTAAGGCAAGAACGCCAACGACGGCCATACTGTTCCGTCGGAAGTGGGAAGTTGAGAGAAAGAAGGAAAGCGATGAAAAGGATGTGAGAAGTAGAAGTAGGAGCGAGGAGGCAGAGCCGCCATGTATTGATTGTACGGTCCACCCTAGGCCAACGCTTCTCGTTTTCTTGCCTAAAATGGTAAAGTTGACGGTTAATTCAAATTTTAAATTAGTTTTTTATTTTGTTTTAAATTAGTCCTTTCGTTCAAGTCTGTCAATTTCTTAAGTTAACTCCTAACGTGACGTGTCGATATGGACACATAATCTCTCATACGTCCTTAAACACACTACAAACACCCCAACGACATCGTTTAAACAAAAAAAATAAAACTATGCTGAGAGGACCGTATGAAACTCTAATGAAATATAAATGACTAATATAAAACGTTAATGAAACATAAAATGCTAATATAGAACTTCAATGAAACATAAAGTGCCAATATAGAACTTTAATAAAACATAAATGACCAATATAAAACTTTAATGAAACCTGAAGGACAAATAAAAAACTTTTAGGAAACATAAAGGACCAATATAAAATTTTTGAATGATAAAGGCCAATTTAGAACTTGAGTAAAACATAGAGGACTAAAATGGACATTTGATCAATAATATTAAACAAAAGAGAAAAAACTCAAATTCTTTACATCTTTCTCATCAAGTTTTATCAATCATATATTTTATTTATATATATTTTTATATAATCATAAAAAAAGTGATTTTTTACGGTTCTGTGATTGGTTTAAGGTTTAAACGCTTTTTATCATGTGTCTTGTTTATATTAAAAAATTTGACAGCAAAAATATAAAAAATTTTACTTAAATTATCTTTTAAGCTGAATCATGTATTGAAAATGAATCATCACACATCGCACCCATTGTAATTCACTTTTGAGGAACTTTTTTCCTTAAATAATAAGGATTTATTTAATATGTATTTTTAAAATTTTTTTATTGATCAATAAAATATTTAACAACAGTAAAATTTTATTTTAATTTTTTTTAATGTTTAAAAATTTAATCTGAAACTTTAATATCTGTCATTGTGACACATATTAAAAAGACTCTGTCAATAATAATAATAGTAATCTATGTGTTTCTTGGCTCAAATAATATTAAATTGAATCACGTATTCAAATTGAATCATCTAACTTGACTAACATAACTTGTTCACGATATATTAATAATGATATAACTCTAATTGATTTGGTAAACCTATATAATATTTTTTTTACGAGTTGTGATTAAATAAAATATTTGCGGTTAAATTTATACTTAGATTTTTTTGCCCTTCTATTTGACTATTGCTTTTTGTAAATCTGGCTCAATAGCGTTCAAGTTGCCTTCCTTCCAAAATCAAAAATTCATCGGGAACGTTGTTTATGTAAAAAGTAAAAAGAAAAAGAGAAGGGAATGAATTTATTTTGTTTAGTAGTAAAAATTTAAAAATAGAAATGGAAAGAGAATGTATTAAAATGATTACCTTACTTCTTGTATTAAAATATTTAAAAAAAATTATAATAATGTCAAATTAAAAGATAAAATTCACATTTTACATTTTAATTTTTTTAAATTTTACACAATTTTCGGAAGAAAACCCCACCTTTCAGACGTAGACTCCCACGCTTTTTCTTTTACTTTCCATTGTCATAACCAATTAACAAACGGGCCATAATTTTGAAAATTAGAGAGGACCAATAATTGACAAAGTCTTTAATCACATCAAATTATCAATGTCTCATAATCCTTTTTCTAGTTTAACAATTATAAAAACATTTATTTCATATACTTTAATATTGTATGATTATTAAAAAAACTAGTAATACATAAAATTATATATATTATAAGTTTTATATATGTAAAATGTTATAACATATTTTTAAATATTTATGATATTATTCAATTCAGGGCATTAATAGTGAAAAGTCGAGTTCCTTATAGACATAGGTTTATAAGAAAAATAAAACCAATAAAAATTTTAAAACAAATGAAAAAATTAGATTCTTAGGTGGCGTTTGATATCTGGTGTGTGTTTTAGTGGGAAGTGGAAGTAAGTAATAAAAAATATGTTTAGTATGCAGGGAAATAGAAGTGGAATGTAGAAGTAATATTGTTTGGTATGGTGGGAAAAAGATAATAGTATGAAAAATCTTTTCTCCCCTTACTTTTTTAAAAGCCAAAATTTTTTTAAGGATATTTTGATCTTTAAAACTCACCTCACCTCACATTCCCTCTACTTCCCTCCCCATCACGAGGGAAGGAAGCTTCTCTCTACAAAGGGAAGCTCACACTCAGCTTCCCTCCTCCTAAACCATACCAAACATGCTCATACCTCACCTTCCCTCTCAGCCTCTCTCTATCAAACATACCAAACAGGACCTTAGAGTTCAAGCACTTCACAATATTACCCTTTATTTAACCACTGGTTAAACTATAGAACATGTTATTATCTGGAGAGTGGATCCTCTAAAGTAATTCTCTATATTTTTTTGTGGAGTTATGAGAGAGGTAGAGAGAAGAAAATTTGAGAGAGAAAAAAATCAAGAAAGAAAATATTTCCTTATCTCTATCTCTCTCATAACTCCACCAAAAAATGTAAAGGATTACTTTAGAGGATCCTATCTCTATTATCTAGTCCAATTTTTAAAATTCTGCAACACTAAAACCTTTATATATAAAACACAATACAACCTCAACACAATTAAATATATATTAATGATGATTGATACCTATGTATATATACAATGAACTTACATGTTTCTTTCAGAACAAAATCCTTTTGCCTAGGTTCTAAATTTAGCTTTATCTTCTAACTTGGCTTGCAATGAAATACTCACAAAGCAATCTATAACTACCTCAGATTAATTAACAAAGAGGACATTGAGATTTTGAGCCCTTAATCCTATTCCTAATTCTAATGCAATTAAAAGAGAGCCTATTGGACTATGTTTGCAACCCGGTTCTCTAATAAAAACATAACCCGGAAAGAAAATCTTAAAAATATCCAATCACATGATGTGGAGTTGTAAAAAATATACATTTTTCATGTTATGAATAGAGAACCTAACAGTAAAAAACCCCTTCAAGTTTTTATGTACGAGCTTCTTTCTTCCTATGGCTCTCATCAGTACTGAGTATAAGACAATAAGATATGATCTGGAGCCATGAGAGGCAACTTTTCAATGTACATAAATAGCCTCTTCAGATTCTCCTTGGTGATTGAAGCCAAGTCCTCTATCTCACTTGTGTTTATATAGATCCATAGGTCATCTGGTTTAACTGTTTTCAAACTTTCCCGACAGAACGGGCAAGATCGCGACCGGGCACACCTAAACCAGTGGCAGAGAAAAGATCAGTAAAAGCAAATTTGCAAAGCAACAATATGATTGTAACATGTCCTCTCTGGAAACCAAATGGTGTGATCTCACTTACAAAGCCAGAAAAGTAGCTTCACCAACCAAATGAATTCCAACAAACAAATACCAAAAGAAGTGGCCAGTAAAATAGGTGGGACATTATTCTTGCATTTCAGCAACTACCTCCAACAATTATGCAGATCCTTTTATTACCTTAATTAATAATTTCAACTATTCTCGGACTGAAATAAGAAAATAATAATTTTGGTTCAATAAAAGTTCTTTTTGCATATTCATCTGTAATTTTTTGGTTCTTTGAGGTTTACCATCTATTAATAACTTAGGAAATCCCATATAGATTATGACTTGAATCAGATTGATTCTTTCTTGAATCATTATATGTGCAATAACTGTTGGAATATTTTTAAATTGAAGAGTCATGTATTTGTGTTTATTTGAAGAGTTGTATCATAAATTAATTAATTATTATGTTTATTTATTTGAAGAGTTGTATCATAAATTAATTAATTAATTAATTAATTAATATGAAAAGACAAGACTCTTCATTTAAATGAATAGTTGTGACTTTTCAAAGGCATCACTTCATGGTCTATATAAACCCCTCATCATTCCATAACACAATAGATCAAATTCATTGCCTTTGTCTTTGAGTGCACACAAAGATTAAGACAAACTATCACTTTGTAAATACTATTGTTGTCTTGGCTTGCGTATTGTAAGTGCTATCCATACTCAAAGGTCTTCATTGTATCCTAAAGGAAATTTGCCGATCTACCCAACTAGCACTCTATATAAAATAGGAATAGGTGGGGGCAAATTAAGCCTAAATAACCTGAACACCTAAAGATAAGACTCTATCCTTAAATACCAAAAAGAGCATGTTCTTGTATTCCCTTAACCCATGCCAAACAACAAGGTGCAAACACAAGTTAGTGGATGCGCCTGACCTCTGATTTGCCAACAAATTGGCATCAATCCATCAATTTTAAACTAAGATTCTAGTGATGTCCATTCTTTGTGTTCAACTGTTTTTTTCTCCATAATATAACGAGAAATTCTTAAGTGCATAGGTTGTGTCACGTTATTTGTGCATTAATCAATATCTAATTTTTTACTTTTTAAATTAGAGAGCTCACATGATAAGTAAAATAAAAATATATAGATGAATATTATTGGTCAATGTGTGACACAACATATGTACCTAAGTATTTTTCTAATATATAATGTATCAGACGATGACAAAAGCACTGAAACTTCATCAAAATTTGCTCACCAGTCTTGGTAGCATTTCATGCACATTGAGTGATTGCATTTGGGCAATACAGCCTTGCTGTTCATCTCCATGCAAATACCACATTCTTCTTCCCTCTCTATATCAATTTCGGAGATCTTTCCTTGGCTTATTGCATCTTTTGACTTATACTTAGTAGCACATAAATCTTTCTGTTTCCTATCTTCTACATCAGTGATTCCTCTTTGTAGTTGCAATAAAGAGGGAAAGATCACACCTATTATTAAAGAGTGTAAAAGCAATCATATATGGATTGTGATGTGAAGCACTTTTCTAAAGGAAAGTAATATGCAGCATGGCTTCAGGCAACTGGCTCTCATAATTCAATATGAGGATCCACTTACCATAAAAATTCTTCAGACTGGCTTTTCTTTCATAAACTGACCTTGTTGTCTTCCCATCTTTATAAGCCTGTGACAAACCCAATATCTATAACATGTTAGACAACAAAATGGCAGTATATTGGTATACTCTATCATATTAGATTATGGTTTATATTTTTATATTGGGTTGTTCTAAGGTTTATGAAATAGAGAACTAAAGTGTTGACAGACATTGAGTAAAGGGGAAGGGAATGCACCTTGTATATGAGAATTCTGAGCAATCCCAAGGCTCCAGCAAGGTGACAATCAGTCCACTGAACCAGTAAAAGGAAAAAATGAGCAGCTGGACTGTAGGACAATCTCATCTGAAAGCAAGTCCCATCGCGGTCTCTAGGATAATCAGATGCTCTGTATCAACACATATTTTGCACAATAAGTTTAAAATAAAAAGTAAAAAGAATGTTATTCTTCTCATCTTTTTTTCTTTGTAAAAGTAAATATTTGAAACACTGAAGGAACATAAAGTAATAAAAAAGGTGATTCACCATACAGACATAATTTAAAGTGGGCACACAAAATATAAGTTTCATAGAGTAGTGTTCTGAACATCAAAGTCCAAGTAGAATTGAAAGTTATTTAGAAATGACACCCATTATTTCCTGTCTTCGTTTTTTTTTTTGTGGCGCAAGTCAAATTTCATACATAAATATATTATTTTAGTACCCCTAGTGCTTCACTTTGCTGGAGAAAAGCCATGTATATAAACAGGTCAAATATTCTTTGCAACATATATAAAGTGGGACAGTGATTTGCCGTTGAATTTTGCCGAAAAGCAAGCTCCTATCAGATGGAAAAGAAATATCTAAAAGAAGTCACTGTGGTTATCTTGATTGGATTCTCTTTACAGAAAGTGCTGGCTCAGTACCTTAAACTGGGGTACACTATTGAAAACCATCAAAAAGTTGTAACATCAAATAATTGCAACTTCCAAACACCTTCAATATGGCGAAGGAAAACTGACTAAGGAAAGTTTGACCATAAGAAACACTTAATCAAGTTTTCTCCCCTGCATCAGTCCTTCGGAGGAAAGAAAAGAGAGACTATCAAAGATGCTGCACAGATAGGATAAACAGATACCCACATAATATTATTTCAGAAAGGAGTTTACACTAAATAGATCGGCCTAATCCTAATACCTTCAACAATCATAATCTCGAAATAAATTTTACTTACAAGCTCATAATCTCGAAATAAACGACCGGCGACGACTAAGCATATTCCTCAAAATCAACACTATTGGAACTAAAAAAAGCGAAAATCAGAAAAGAAACAGAATCAGATCAAAGAGATAGAGAATTACAGGGTATTGGCGAGCTGAATATCAGCTTCAAGAGCTTTGAGGGAATCCTTGAAAGACTTTCGCATTTCTGTTCCTCGACAAAATCCCATTATTCAACAAGCATATAAGAAAAAGGAGAAAAACGAGATTCTCAAAGGAAACTGGTAGAAGCAGCCATAATTTGTGCGATCCAAATAATTACCCTGGAAATTTCTGGCGTTTGAGAAAAGCTCTAAAGATGGAGAAATGAAAATGGAAAGGGAATGGAATTTGGCAGGAGAGAAAAGAGGAGATTGAGATGGGTAGGTCAGTGAGAGTAAGCGTGAGAGAGAAAGTGAGGGGTTTTTGGCGGGTTTTGGCTTGGAGCACACGTAACTCATTTATAGTATACACATAACACTCACACGCACCTAGTCATTTCATTTCTCTCTCATCTCTCTTAATCTCAAGACTCATCTCATTCAAAATCTATTTCTATATATAATTAATTAATTATCTCACCTTTGCTTTTTTTTAAAAAAAAAAAAAAACTAATTCTAAAATAGTTATCCACTTTTTTAATAAAAATTAAATCTCTATATATATAATTGCTCCACTCGTTCTTTTTAAAAAATTAATTCTAAAATAACTGTCAATTTTTTAAAAAAAAAAATAAACTGATAGTGAAATTCAAATTCAAGTTTAATTAATATAATATCAAATTAATCAAAATGTTATATTCATAATTTCAAATTTAAAAATTAATTTTTATTTCAAATTTTAAAATTAATATTGAAATTAAAGTGCATAAAAATTTATGGTAAGATTTGCTTAAAGATGGAAAGAAAAGATAAAATGATAAGAAAATTAAAAAGAAGAGAAAAGATAAAAAAGATAATATTTGTATTAAAAAAATTTTAAATTTTTAAAAAAAAACATAAAGTGATTATGTAGTAATTATGAATAAAATCAAAAATGAAATTAATCTAAATTTTATAAGTTAAATATATCAAACTTAAATTAGTTTTTTACTTCAACTTTTAAAGTTAAAATTGAAATTAAAGAAAAATGAGAGCTAGATTTAATAAAATACATAAATATTTTTTTTTTATAAACAATGAAATAAATAAATATTATATTAACCAATATATTATTTTTACAATTAAAAAGAACTTAGATGCAATTTACATATATTTATCATAACTGTTTTTTTATATTTAATTCTTTCAAAAGAATTTCTATATATTTTATTTTAATTAAAAAATTTAATAACAAAGATTTAAAGATGTAAATCTAATTGTGCACCTATTTACACAGATGGTGGATACATTGGCGTCACACTCTTTCTTCTGCCTTATTCATTGCTATGTGACGATGAAGATTGAAGGGACATAAATAAACGAAAAAATTGTTAAAATAAATAAATAACAAAATGTATTTATTAGTTTTACAATAAGTTTTTTTATAGTATTTTTTTAGAACTATAGTATTTATATTATAATAACTTTATTTATTTCTTTTTCTTTTTTATTATGTTTAAAATTAACTTTTGAAAAATAAAATATTTTAATGCATGCCAAACACATTAATATATCATTATTGCTTAGATAAAAAAGTTGAACCCAGATTATAAAAGAACTTCTATTTTTTATTAAGAGGTATTCTTAAAAATTAAAGAAGACTTAACCTCATTGGTAATATTTTTAATTTTATTATCCAATTTATATTTTTTTATTAAATGCAACTTTGTTTATTCATTCAGCACTTGTTATTCTAAATCAATTGTTTATATCTGATAAATATATATATATATATATATATATATATATTCTGTCTTAGGGTCACAATATATATCCACCATATTATGTTTGATGACTAATCATTCGAGTATTGTCAAACTCGTTGCTTTATGCAATACTTCCAACAATGATTTTTAAAATTAGACCGGTCATCGAACCGATCGAAGCATTGGTTCACAGTTCAATGGTTCAACAATGATCGAATTGGTCTTAATATATATAGTAATTTTTATTATAAATAAAGAAATAATTACATATAAATTAAAATATGTATATTATATTTTTTGTTTTTTTTAAATTAATATTTCACTTATACTTCCTTAAAAAAATAAAATACAACATTTATTATTCTTACCCATCTTATCCCATTATCATTTTTTATGTATTTTCTATCTTTTTTCTCTCCTTTCTACTCATTATTTATTTATTTACCTATTTTTTATTCTTTCCATGCATCTTTTTTACTTTTTATTTTTTTCATACATATTTATTTACTTCACATTTCTTTCTCTCTTCTTGCCATCATCATCTTCTTCTTATACCACTATGTATTTTTTTCTTTCTCTTTCTCCTCCTCCTCCTCCTCTTTTTTTCCCTTATTTTCGTGTGAACCAATTTCTCACCTATTTTTACCAATAACCAACCGGTTTTTACTAGATTAGTGACCGGTTTTCCGATTGAATCAACCGATCCGGTTTTGACAACCATACTCCCAGTGCACCATTCTCTTCCTTCATCAGCCATGGTTAAAGTTTAGGGAAGATAGGCCTATGATTGTATATTGTTGGTAGAAACTGAAAGTTAGTAATTAGGTTTATATAATGTCAATTGAAATTAATAATATTAGCCTACTAAGCATATTTAATTTGTTCAATTCCTTAAAAAATAGATAAACATGTCGTTTGGAATTTTCCATCACTTGACTTAAATTTTTATTAATTATTTTTAAAAATAGGCCTATTAGGTTGTGGCGTTGTGCTCAAATAGGAATATTTGCTTTAAATATGTATTCATGGAATATTTTTAAAAATAGGCCTATTAGTTAGAGATATATATTTATAAAATGTAAAATTGAAATTTTAGTCTGCATAAATTATGAACACGTGCAAAGGATACCTCCAATGATCTATATTATTTGTTGGCTTTCTTTGAAGCTTTAGACTTAAAAACCTGATTATTCATATACTATATTATTTGTTCCACTCCTCTACTCTCTCAACGGAAGTTGAATATTTTAAAATGATTTAATATAGTCAAAGTTGAATCACAATCTCAAAATGTATTAAAAATGAAACACAGAAGAAATACATTTAAAAATAGGATTAAACTTATGTAAAGATCTTTATATCTTGGCTATAAGGTTTCCCGTTAGAAAGAAGATGTGACAAAAAATTTATGCACAACCAATCACGTAGAGAGAGAATATAGAAAATCACGTTTTATATGATTAATCATAGAAGAATGAGAATATAAATGAAATCTATTATTGAAAAATCTTATAGTAAAGATCTAAGTAATCTTAGCTAAGTTTTTTCTTAAAAATAATAACGGACTACACATAGTATGATTAACCCAACCAGCTTATTTCCTGTATTCACAAATGAACTTAACTTTCTCTGATGAGAAAAATCAAATAACAACTTATTGATTGAGAAAAGATGCTTCACAGCTAAAACCTTCCTAAACATGCATGCAGTGCTACTGCTAGTACAGAGAAATTCTTGTGTACATATGATCTAAAAAATTTATACACCAAGTCAATTATAAATACACATGTAAACATGTTAGATGTATATTTTTAACGGGATATATATGTTTATATGTACATTTATAATTGGCTTGTGTATATATTTACCTTGAGAATTCAGTTAGTCCAAATTATAACCCCAATGGCCTCCATATTTTCAGCATCTTCATTCACCAATATAAGTGTGGGAAAATATCTTGCAAGTTGAAATTCTTCCATAATCATATGTCTCCTTTTGCTGATCATAGTTTTAGGCTTCAACTCTCAGAAAGTATCCCAAGGTCATATCAAGGGTGAAACATTCTTGACTCCACCATTTCAGGAGTCAGAGAGGGCCAATATAATCAATAAAGATTCCTTTAGGAACCTTTAAATTTAATTGCTGGGTATCCCATCCAGCCACATTCAATTTCTGAATAAAGTCCTCAAACTTATCTTTCAATTCCTTAAGGCTATTAGCAAGTTGATCACAGACGTCATCCTCGCTATCCCAGTTCTCACTTAGCCAGAAAGTTTGCCAAAGGCTTCGCAATACCGACACACTTGTAGCTCCAACCTATATATTGTCAAGGATGATCTCAACTCAAAAAATTAGAACTTGAGGTGTGAATTAAGTACAAATGACAATACCTTGTACCAAAGCTTAATTTTAGTTAGAAGAATGGAGTGTGACAAGGATTGCACTTCTGACCACTTATGAATTGAGGCTTTGATACTTTGTTAAAGACTATTTCAAGTCAAAAAGCTGAAGTTGTTAAGTAAAAACCCACGAGTGATTTTATTATAATCTTTAACAACTGTGATACTAAATCTAGGTAACATGAGGAGTGTATTGTGCAATAAATTTCATCGAGAAGTTTAAATGCATACCTTAAAAGAAACAAAAAACTTCAGATCTTCTTGCTGCTGGTTCACAGTGAGGATATATTTCTCATTTGCATATGACTTTAGCAGTGTCTTTACCTGCCCCATAAAAAATATAGAAGAAAATTAACAACTGGAAGAATGACCTCATGACTTTATTATACTGAAAAGAGAATGATTTTGAAGCTCTTGAATTCCCCCATATAACTGTCAAGAGGGCAGCAACGAAGATGCAATATACCATGAGATGAGATCTCTCCACACCATCCATCTTCTCCAAGGACAAGCCAAAAATGATCTGTGGCTTCATGAAGTTCTGCCATGTTAAAATGTTTTCTTCCCTGTTGCAATCCACACATCCTGAAATGAACCCATCTAGCAAATAGGACATTGCTGTGAAGGAAAATAACTCACATATCAAAGGACTGAATTTGTCTTAACGTAACCTGGAACAGTAGAGTGTAAAACATGTGATTTCACCAGTATGCGAGCACGCTTAAGGTTTATCTGTCAAAAAAAGTTATGCATAAGATATATCACTCAATCAACCAATTATTCGAATATATTTCTTTCTTTTTTAATAACTTTCCACCTTTTAACTACCCTGTGTATGAAATAACCTCAATGCCAAGGAAACAGCACAATCAATATTAAGAATGGTAAAACTCAATCTAAATCACCCTCACAGAGGAACCCTCGAGTTTAGATTTGATTCATCTTTCTAACAACTTGCATGCATACATATTTATTTAGGTTAGATGCAATACATAAGCTCATCCGTTAAATACTTACTGTGTTAAACTGTAGAACTGAAAGGGATTGATAGCGTAACCAAAGGTGCAGAAGTCGCATAGTCATCCAAGTGAATGACAATACAGCATATGATTTTACGAGGCCAGGTGTATCCTGCTCTCAAACACCCTTAAAAGTATTAAACTTGTTTGGTACCTCCGTAATAAGTATAGATACATCCGGAAATTTGTGTATTATACCAGTATCAAGATGCCCAAACCAAGGCCAACCAGCTGAGCAACTACTTCCCAAACTTCTTCCTGAGAAATTGTGATGAACCAATTATATGAGATAAAAGCTTCACATTTCAACAAATTCAAGTTTCTTGATTTACATTGCATTGATGCTTCATTGATTTTGTAAACTAGAAAGCAAATCATAAATTTTATTGATCAACTTGGATGTTTCCAGATGGTAAATGGGAGGGACAGTTAAACAAATAGGTCTCCTATCTAATTCTTGGCAAGTAAACAGTTTCTAGTAAAACCTACGGCTTAAACTTGGCCAGGTTATCCTCATAATTAAATTTCTTTTTCGATAAAGGAAGAAGTTTTATTAAGACGAGAAGAATTTTGATGGGGACTAGGCATAGCATGGGATGTCCTCAGGGTAGTATGGACTATCCAAGTCTCACATCAAGTAGTATTAGATGTTCGATGGGATACTTAAGTGGCTCTAGCACTTGAGTATTATGGAATATACAAGTCTTACATCAAGTAGTAATAGGAATAATATGCGATTATTTATCTTCACTCCTGTGGTTAGGGATGTTGGTCCAGTGTCTTTGGTTGCATTACTGCTCTCTATAAGGCATAGCCTGGTTTGCTATTTATAACCAAGATATACCCATTGATCAAAACTATATTTATACTAGGAATTTTATAATGAATATGTATATTAACGTATTTATTTCAACTCTTCTTAGCTTGCTGAGCCTAACTAGTAACTAGGTCACACTGCTTCACAGACCCTACTTCCTCTTGTCAGCTCAGGCACATAACTTATACACAGTTTGTCGGTTCAGAAGGCAAATTGTCTCTCCCTTCAAGAAAGGAATTTTTGTTTTTACAAGTTTTGGGTTGAGGTTTGAATATAAAGTATAAACACATGGTGAACAGGGCTTATGAGATTATTTGCAGCCTCTGAAATATTTTTTTTCTTCTTCTTGCTATAAGGCCATACGTTCATGAATAGGATAGTCCAGCTAAAAGCTAGTAATAAGGAAAATAGCATGTGCATGTGCAGTTTGCATAGCAGGACTATACCTTTGCTGCTACCTCTCCTAGATTTCCTGAAATGGCAAAATGGTTTTGAATTACACGAAAGGAAGGATCTTTTAGCCCTCTTGCTACAGCCTATTCAAATGTCAAAATCAAAGAAATTTGTATTGTCATTAATGCATCAACATTTAAGTCATCCAATATATACATTAAATACTACTACTACTATCACCGCTTATATAATTACTAATAAGTGTAGTTGTTTTGGTATTACTGTATTATTATTATTCATTCTATCTTTGTGATATAATTAATAACCATTTATGTTTACTGATTTCAGGGAAAAATAAATAAAGGTAAAGCTGCAAACTTGAGTACCTTAGTAAGATTTCCAAGAGATGCTAAAGGAAGGAAATAGGCAGGATATAACTGAGTTGTAAGATCAAAGATGCTGCATGAGATTAACAGACTTAGTAGTTTTATCAAAAACCAGATTTAACATACATTATCCCATATAAAAAAAAAAGTTTATTAACCAGACCTTCCTGCACTGCCAATGAAGTCTGCATACATTCTCCACTGCTTTGGATCATCATCAAAGAGATTTCCAAACCGCCCACCTGGATAAGATAAACAGTTAGTCAGTTACAAATAAAATACATCATAAAATCTTCTGCTTCATTTAAGACTTCTTCATGATTTCCAGACCAATAAATAACCGTCCAACAGCTCCAATTCCATCCTTTGAAACCCATCTAAAGATGCAAGCATAAAACAAGCAATCAATTACATAAAAGTGAGATCAAAGTATGTTGGCTGAATAATTTAAAGTGTTAATTATTTTATACATACCAATACTTATTGGAATAAAAACCAATGAAAGCACTAAAATTAATGAATCACCTGATGGCAGCTGCAGATGCAGCAGCTGTGGTTCCTGAAAAGGAGGCAATACCAACAGCCTGCAAGTGAAGGAGAAAATTTGACACCAATGCAGTACAGAAATGCAGCTGTCATTCATTTAATTTAAATGGTACAGAAATAGTATTTGAGCAGAAGATTACATTGCTATTGAACACAAATGCACAATGCTTAGCTGGACATGGAAATCAAAAGTAAAACCTCTAGTCAACAAATTCATAGGAACAGAGATCACTGTTAATGTAGAAGATAGCATCAGCATGGAACAGAACATTTTGGATAAGATAAACAAATTACGTTTAACATCAATCCACAAACCACGTATGCCTCTTTATCACCTTTACTCTCTGCCTGTGCATGAGAAATTTCTCAAATAATGATCAGCACTTCATAGACTTGAACAAAAGACATTGATTCTGCGAGCACCAGATGAATGTTTAAAATAAGATTTAAACTATATATCTTTGACACGTTGTAAGGTCCCACAAAAGATTACCGTCTCATCAAAGAGTGCTCCAAAGTTAATTGATATTGTGGTATTTCTTCAATTCATGTCATAAAAATTGTTTCATATAGAATACAGACTTTTCCTAAAAAAGGGAATATTTCAATATTCAAACTCAAATCATACTCTAGCTTCATCACATACGTATATTTACTTCAGGCAACTAGAGTGGAGAGTGTTGAATGTATTTATGTAGTAAATAGATGTCAAATTACCTAAAAGGCTCAAACGAAATTTAAGACCCATTTCCCAACAATTTTGATTTAAAAGTCTAATGTTGATAATATTAATTTAAATCTGGCCCTTGAGTTCAATGCGTGTACAATGGAGACCTTATGCATTATTAATCATTCTCAATGTTAAACATGCCAAAATGAATGCAAAGGAACCATAAAAGTAGACAATAGTATTTGGAAAAAAAAAAAAAACTAAGATGGCAATGCTGCTGAGAGAATATAGTATCATGGCTTCTGAAATCATCCCAGAGGAAAAATCAACAGCCCAAGCAGGAGTTACATGCCTTTAGGAGACTTGAAGTGACTAAGGCATGGCAGATCCATCCAGTTACGTTGGTTGGGAACTGTAACAACATGTAGCGCAAGTAATCATCTGAAACTGATCCTGCATCACAAGTGAAAAAGAAAGGAAACAAATAGTTTTGCTTTAAGTTCACTTGGTCTTTGTCTTTGAAATAAAACTCGAGAAGTTTCTCAGCCATTTATCATCCCACAGAAGTTACTAATGTTTACTTCTAGTCCTCTACTCAAGTGCGAGACACTATTTGTACTTTTCAAATTATTAGACATTTATCATATATTGGAGACTTGGACATTATGAGCTACTGAAAATATAAAAGGGAAAGGATTTGATATATTGTAATATAATAAAAAAAAACTCTCAAATTTGATTAATTTAGATATATATTGTGATTTTTGAGTTGTTCGTACCTGACAAGAAGGAATACAATAAGGAAGCTGTTTGACATATTATAGATAAAAAGGAAAACAAATATATGTTAATTACCAGGGAAGCCTTCGGGTAAAATAAAGTCTTTAATTAAATACGGAAGCCAGGTTAATCTTTTGTCCTGTGAATTGCTTCGTGTAGGCCTATCCTCCTCAACAATAATAGTTAGCAACTGTGATTTATCATCCACTTCAAATCTGCTCATAAGATATCAAGAAAATAATAATTGTAACTTGTAAGCAAAAAAATTGTCCAAGCCGAAGCATGGTTTGGAGAAGGCAGCTATTGAGAAAATTACGAATTTGAGCAATTAAGTCCATGAAGTTACCAAACCATTCCAAGCAAAAAGCACAAATGTATCCAACAAACCAATATCCATTTCATTTCCCTTTTGGGGGGAAAAAAACATAGACGTATAGTTAAGGGAAAACCTCTTAGTAGTACCATTGCTATATCTCTCAATCCATATTGCCCGCGATAAGCCTTGAGCCCTGAAAAGAAAAAGGAAAATTTGCTTTATTGAAATGTGTTAATTCGCTAATGTAATGAACTGATTAATGAAGAATCAAATAGGTAAGTAGTGAAAACCTCTCACTATCAGCTTCGTCCTTGAAACTGGAATGTGCGGAAGAGCAGAGAATTGGAAGATAGTGAGGAGTGGTTCTCTTAATCTTCCTTGAAGAATCAAAAGCAGTCGTAGGGAGTGAGAGTTGAAAGCTGTAAGACATCGAAAATGTTGTATGATTGTGATTTGTAAGAGAGAGAGAGAGAGAGAGGTTTTGTGCTTCTTCGTGTTTAGCAGCTAACACTATCCGGTTCTGCAATCTGCAATGAAGGAACAAGAAGAAGTGGAGACAGATGTCGGGTCCGCTTGGCGGCTACCCGAGGCCCCGTATATCCGACCCGTAGACGGGTTAATCTTCTATTATTGATATTAAATTTTTTTATATATATTTACCACGTTATTGATTCGATTATAGATAGAATCAAATAAACTAATCAGTCTATAACATGTTGATAGATTTTTTTTGGTTAAAGTACTATTTTGATTCTCAATATTTACATGATGTTTAATGTTGGTCCTCAAAGTTTATTTTTTGATCGATTTTGGTCCTCGAGTGTAACACCTTAACTTTTGCCGGTAAATGATGATGTGGCACACCCTCTCTCCTACGTGTCATATTTTAATGGCGTTGCATGACACTTCACTATCAAGATGATGATGATGATGATGAAGGAGAGAAGATGATGATGTGGCAATGTGGAGTGACGTGACAGTGATGTGTCTTGCAGAAAATGCCAAACTCACTTACAATAATTCAAACAATTATATTCAAATAATATTGAATAATAATTTATAATAATTGTTGAACCAGTTGAACAAAGTGTAAGCGCTGATCCTATTTTTGGGATAAAAAATTTTACCTTGGTGTTACTCTTATACTTATCGCATATTAAATTTGAAGTGTCGAAAGTGTCTAAGCTCTTCTAACAACATAATGAAAGAGTAAAATTTTTTCGACACAGTAACATATTTAATTTAAATATGATTATAACAAATCTTAGATCCAAAAATACTTACTTGTCAAAAACTTCACAAAGAAAAAAAACAAATACACATAATAAAATAAAATAAAACAAACTTGACTTATAACAAGATGGGAAACTACACTCTTACACTCTTAAAATTATAAATTCCTTAATTTTATTTTAAAAAGAGTTAAATATAATTGTAATTTATTCTCATTTTTTGGTCAATGTATAATTGTATATGTTTTGGAATGCCCTCGATTTCTCCAAATATAAATAAATAATTTGCCTAGAAAGTAATGTCCAGCCCTATAGTCCAAACTCCAAGTTTCATATCAATTGAAGAAAGGCAAAAGTGGAAAAATGGCAGAGAAGAAGAACAATAATATCTTACGCAACTTCAATCCAAGTGAGACAAGAGGGAAGATCATCACCTGCAAAGGTATATATAATTCATTCATTTATTAACCAAATCAATATCTATATCTATATATCTGCAATTACTTAATATATATATATTATTATTATTTTGAAGCTGCTGTGGTATATGGTCCTGAAGAAGCATTCAAGATAGAAGAAGTGGAAGTTCATCCTCCACAGAAAATGGAGGTTCGAATTAAGATTCTCTTTACTTCTATCTGTCATTCTGATGTTGATGCTTGGAAAGCCCAGGTATTTTTTTTTTATATATTTAATTAATTATTTATATTAAATTATATAAAAATTTGATTAATTGATATATATATATATATATATGTAAAGAATCTCATGGCAGTTTCTGGAATTTTCTTAGCCGGAGAGTCGCCGGGCTTTCTATCCTCGGATTTTTGGGCATGAAGCTTCTGGGTAAGATGAACATGATGTTGATATTGTTAGATATATTTAATTTATATGTTTAATATATTACCAGGTTTTCAATTATGATACGAAAGGCTTTTTTTTTTTTTGTTACAAATAAGGAAATTAGATAAGCTAGATGAGGATTGCGTTTAGAGTTTTAGTGGAAGGGATTAGTCTCTCGTAACATGATGAATTCAGGTTCGAATTTTCGTTGTGAGAAGTGTCTACATTTAGTGCACGACAGTACCTCGAACATAATTGCCTCCAATATAAGGATACCTGTGGGAAACCGAAAAAAAGAGGGAAACTATTTTTAATCATTGAATTGTTGATTAAATTATTATTTAGTCTTTGAATTTTCAAAAAATATTATTCAGTCTTCAAATTTGTAAATCTGCCAACTACGATTTTGTATCCAATGCAATACCTTATGGTACAACATAACGAGAGATAACAAATAAGAGGCTCGCACCATACATGTGGGTCACATGTGTGGGGTCCACTCCGTATTTGTTATCTGTCATTGTGCTGGATTTGATTTTGTCAACTATTTAGTCCCCAGGAGATAAGTTTTCTATTAGATAATCGAGTGACGTGATTGTTAACTGCTGGTGTGGTAACATTAACAACGACAATGCGAGTGTTGCCGTCGTCGTTGATGTAAGAGAGGGTCTTGTTGTGACATGATGTGACTGTCATAACTGTATACATCATGTGAAATTTGGTTCCGAAAACAGGGAAAGGGATCATCAATTCAATTTTTTGCAACACGAATGGAGGAGCGAGGAGATAAGTCCGACCACATTAAGAGTTAATGGCCACATCACTCAATTATCTAACGAATATCGTCTAAAAAATTAAATAGTTAAAAGATTACAAATTTAAGAATTAAATAATATTTTTAAAAAAATTGAGAGATTAAATAATAATTTGATTAATAATTCAATAATAATAAAAAACAGTTTATTTCTCATAATAACGATCATATTCACGTGTATGTAAATATTTTTTTTTCTTGCCAACTGTAAATAAAATTCTTTATATATATATATATATATAAAATTAATTTCTTAAATATAATATGTGAAAATTGCTTTTTCAAAGACAACAAAGTAAATCATGTGTCGTTATCAAAAAAAAAAAAAAAAGTAAATCATGCGTCGCTCATTCATTGTTATCCTTATCCTGTAACTCAATAATCCAATAATTATTTAAATTTAATTTTTTATAAGAGCTAAATAGTTAGGTAAAAGTTTTTACCAAAAAAATTTATCATGTAGTCTCTAAATTATAGAACTTCTATCAAATTTGTTTCTAAACTTTATTTGTTATCAGTTTTGCTTATAAATTTTTGGCTAAAGTACTTCTATTGTCTTTAAATTTTACTGTAATATTCATTCTTGCCTCCAAATTTTTTTTGGTTCATATCTATCCCTAAACTTTTAATTTTGTTCTGACTACCTTTTTTACGAGAATGAATCCTATGCTGCCCATCATAGAAAAGTAAAGAGAGAGAGTGACACATAAGTGGATCCCACACATAATGGGGTCTACATGTGGAACACACTTATGTGTCACTCTATCTCCTTACTTTTCTATGCTGGGCAGCATAGGATCCAATCTCCTTTTTTGCTAACACCATTAACTTGCTTGACGGAATTTATTGACGTGGACAATGAATGTACATCTCTTTTGTCACCTCACTGTTCACTTCATTTTTCACCTCACATTTAATTTTTTACTTTTATTAAAAAATTAACATAATCCAAATTAAAAAAACAAACTTTTACCCAAAAATATTTTTTATTTGGATTAGGTTAATTTTTTTTAATAAAAGTAAAAATTTAAATTTTAGGTGGAGAATGACGTGGCAAAAGAAATACACATTTATTGTTCACGTCAGCAAATTCCGTCAAACAAGTTAACGGTGTTAGCAAAAAGAGTAAGTATGAACAAAATTAAAAGTTTGGAGGCAAGAATAAACATTACACTAAAATTTGGCTGCAATAAAGATACTTTACTCTAAATTTTTAATCTAAACACAATTTTTTCTTTTACTTAAAATTTTGTCTATATAAGATATAAATGCCACTATACTCTTAATTTTTATCGATATCAAATTAATTATATATTTAATTATAAATTTTGTCAATTTAGTTATTATAAACTCTTTATTTTGTAGTGTCACAATTATTATCGTAACTCAATTAACAAAACAACGTTGTTAAATATATTATTTGATATTATAGTCAGTATTGAAGGACACGAAAAAAAATCACATTTACATATGTCATTAGTTATTTATTCAAAACTTAGTTCCACCAAATTATTATTATTATTATGCTTTAAAGAACAAAATTAATTTTTTTTTAAAAAAAAAAAATTGATGTGGAATTTGCAGGATAGTGGAGAGTGTGGGAGAAGGCGTGAATGACGTGAGAGAAGGAGATTACGTAGTGCCTATCTTCCAAGCCGAATGTGGGGAATGCAAGCTATGCACGTGCGAGAAAACCAACACGTGCGAGAGCGTGAGCTATACCAATACGGTGATGCTTAGCGACGGAAAATCCAGGTTCTACACAACCGACGCTAAACCCATCTTCCATTTCCTCAACACGTCAACTTTCAGCGAGTACACTGTTGTACACTCCGCTTGCGTCGTCAAGCTTCCTTCCGTCGCCGACGACACCCGCATTCTCAAACGCCTTACCTTGCTTAGCTGTGGCGTCACCACCGGTAAGTCGCGATTCTGTCTGATCTGATTTGAGCTTAATTTAAACTAAAAGAAAATACTACTATTATCCTAATTAATTATAAGTATTAAACACTAAATATATATATATATATAAATATTTTTTAATATGTTTAAATCTGTGCCTAGCTGGGTTAGGCTTGATTGTTAATTTAATGCTAACAAAGTATGGCCTTGGTAACTACATGAGTTAATCTGGTGATTTTTTATTTGTTCTTGTGATAGATTTTTAAATTTTATAGAAACGAAAATGAAAGGGAAAGTAAAAGTAGAAGTATGTGATAGAAGTTTAATATACAGAAATCAGCATGGAATTCAGTTTATTCATTATTTATTATTTATTAACATTAATAAAAATTTAAATTTTAATCAATTTAAGGTGATTTTTTTATTAATATTATTAAATGATAAATAATAAATTGTGAGAGCTGTTATATCTTATTTGGTAGATGGTAAGTATAGAAGATGTGATATTTTAGTATCTTTAATAGGTAGTGTGAGATCAGATGAGAATGAATGAGAGATATAATACTTTACATTATTTTACTTTCATTTTTTTAGATATCAAATACACTTTTCATCACTACTCTTCTTTTTTACTTTTAATTCTATTTTTATATATTTCTACTTCCAATTCTTTATATATAATATACAACTAGTCTCTTTTTCATTGTTATGAGGAGGTATTTTGTTAGGCGGGTGGAGGATGTAATGGAAATAATAATGAGATTGTAGAAAGAATTAAAAAAGTAATATGTAAGTGCTGTGATGTAATGTAAATAAAATAAAAACGGATAAAATGACCATTTTATCTTTATATTAAAAGTGAGAATAGAATAAAGTAGATAAAACAGTAAGGATAAAAATACAATTTTATCACATTAAAAAAAATAAAATATATTTTATTAAAAAAATATAAAAGAATTACGTGGCCCAAACAGTGTCCTTAGTTATTGGTGTATGATTGTTGATGTATATGTAGTTATGTACAACAATTGCTTCATTGTTTTGGCATCTTTTGAGGGTACAGCACTAAATGACAAGCTATATAGCTGTATATACACCTAAACCATACTTAAACAAAAAAACAAAAAACATGTTGGTGCCGATTTTGGGAATATATTGCTGACCACCAAACCGAAGTAGACACGTCATTTTGCTTTGGGAGAAGTGCAATTTTTTATAAATGGAGATCATCTAAATTGAAGAAAATGGTGAATTGATAAAGTAATAAAAGACAACAAAATTAGCACATAAAATATATTGGTACAATATATTAAAGATAAACGTTAAGACGAGATGCTTAATAGTTGAAAGAGTTTAGTTCTTCGTTTGTATGAGGTAGTTTTTGAGAGAGGGTTTTCAAAATTTCTTGAGTTTAACATGGTGTCAAATTTTAGCGATCTCACAGTCTATGACAATTTAAAATCCAAGATGTCAAGAAAAAATATTTAAAAAAATTTCTCGATAAAAAAAACAAAAAAAAGTAAAATAAAGAGTACAAGTTCAAAAAAGGAGGCTTTTGAGACTGAAAAGAACATAAGCTCATAATAATAAAACAAAAAGGTTCGCAACTAAAAAAAAAGATCAGTTAGACTTGAGAGAATATTAAAAATAGGGTAAAGTATCTTTGGTACCCCCAACGTTTGCACGTTCGGTCAAATATACCCCAAACGTTTGATTGCTGTCAAATATACCGCCAACGTTTTAATTTTTTGGCAATCTTACCCTTTTCACTAACACCGGTAAAATAATTAACGGTTTTTGTTGACTAGGCATAACATGTGGCATTAATATTTGACTGGGATCAATTTTTTTCATGTTATGCCAGTCAGATATTAATGCCATATGTTATGCCTAGTCAGCAAAAACCGTTAACTATTTTAATGGTGTTAGTGAAAACATGAAAAAAAATTTATCCCAGTCAAATATTAATACCACATGTTATGCTTAGTCAGCAAAAATCGTTAATTATTTTAACGGTGTTAATGAAAAGGATAAGATTACCCAAAAATTAAAACGTTGGGGGTATATTTGACAGCAATCAAACGTTTGAGGCATATTTGACCGAACGCGCAAACGTTAGAAGTATCAAAGATACTTTACTCTTAAAAATAAACATTAAGTAATATATATATGATAAGATAAAATACACAATAAAGTACTTAAAAAATTTAATTCCTCTTTTTTATAAGCTAACTTTTGAAAACGAGTTTCTGGTCTCGAGTTTCAATAAAATGAGATCCAAATAGAGAGGGAGGGAGAGAGAGAGAGAATTGACTTTAAGAAAGCAAACATCCTGTCATATTACGTTTGATGGGATGGATTTAGTTCATAGGGAACAAAATTTTTCTTTTTACAACTAGAGAAAAGTTTAGAAAATAATTTATAAAATATTTATTTTATCCTTATGTACGAACTCATCAAAATTGCGTAATTGTATCCTCATTTTGTCATGTGATATGACATATGAGACAAAATTATCTTTTTATTAATTTTTTATCTTTCATATAAAATATATTTTTTAAAATTTTTTTAATTTACTTTCTTTTTAATTTTTACTTTCATTTCTTATCAAAACATGTGTGTTCTACTAGAGACAAGGATAATATACTTTAGAAGCAATTTTGGACTCTCTAATCTCTATGCACTTTATTTTTGTCGGCAAAAAAACTATTTTTTAAAAATCTTTGTAATTTTGTATTCTTAATTAATTTGATCTATATTATAAGTGTTAATTTTATTTTATATATTTTTAAATTGAGTTAATTTTATTATTTAGGTTAAAATAAATTAACTCATTAAAAAATATATAAAATAAAATTGACACAACTGAAATATATAGATAAAATTGATTATGAGTATAAAAGTAAAATATTATTTTTTGTCTTTTTCTGTTTTTTTACCGAATAAATTAATCTCTTCAAATATGTTTCTTTATATAAAATTTGAGAAAAAGACTTTTAATATGTTTTTTGGATATATATATATATATATGAAATAAATTTGGGAATAATGCTGAAATTACAAATTTAGGAGTTGGAGCTGCTTGGAATGTTGCTAATGTCCATTCTGGTTCAACTGTGGCTATCTTTGGTTTGGGCTCTGTGGGCCTCGCTGTAAGTTTCTAGTTCACCCATATATATTGATATTATATCATATATCCTATTTTATTTTTATTTTAAATCAAAATATTTAATTCATAAAATACAAAAATATCTATTTTAATTAATTTAGAGATGATATTTTTTAGAGTAAAGTACTATTGATGTCCTCAAACTTTGCTGTCAATGTTCATTCTTGTCCCCAAACTTTTTTTTGGTTCATGCCTATCCCCAAACTTTCAATTTTGTTCATGCCTGCCCTTTTTGGTAACACCATTAACTTGCTTGACGAAATTTGCTGACGTGGACTATGAATGTATATCTCTTTTGCCACCTCATTGTCCACCTCATTTTACATTTCATATTTTACTTTTTACTTTTATTTTAAAAAAATTAACCTAATCCAAATTTTAAAAAAAAATCAAACTTTTATCCTAAAATATATTTTTTATTTAGATTAGGTTAATTTTTTTAATAAAAGTAAAAAGTTAAAGGTGAGGTGGACAATGACGTGGCAAAAAATACATTCATCATCCATGTCAGCAAATTCCGTCAAGCAAGTTAACAGTGTTAGCAAAAAGGGCAAGCATGAACAAAACTGAAAGTTTGAGGGTAGGCATGAACCAAAAAAGTTTAGGGGCAAAAATGAAAATTGCAGTAAAGTTTGGGAGCAGCAAGGTATTTTACCCTTTTTTAAAAAATAAAATAATTCCATTTAAAATGGGCACAGGTTGCAGAAGGAGCCAGAGCAAGAGGTGCATCCAAAATAATAGGGATTGACATCAACCCTCACAAATTCATTAAAGGTAGGTACCTTCCTTTTTTTTTTTATATATATAATTTTTTTTTAAAATATAAATATCATTTATTTTAAAAGTTCAATGTAATATTATACAATTTTTTATATTTAATTTTTTGTTAATGAAATTAATTAGGGATATAGTATTTTGAATATTTTGACATGACATAAAGAAGGCAATTTTACCCAAAAACCATACTACAAAAAATTAAACCACAAAATTCTCCTTCCCCAAAAAGTATTCTAAGGATGCCCCATTTTTGTCGTTTTAATTGTAAGGAGCCGTCTGGGCCTGACACAGATTTGAATCCGTCTCAGGCCCAGACGGATTCAATTATGTATATATTTTTTAAAAAAATTGAATCCGTCTGAGAGGCAGACAGATTCATTTTTTTTTAAATTGAATCCGTATGCTTTCCAGACGGATTCAGCTATATTTTTCTTAAAATACTGATTCAGTATTTTTTTTTAAAAAAAATTCTTACATTTTCGTTCAGCGGCTGATAGGTTCGGATATGGACTATTTTCGAATATTGGGTATTTCGGATATGAATATTGAAAATAATATTTTTATACAGTTCGGATATTAGATATATTGGGCGAATTCGGATTCGGATGCAGATAATAAAAAATGAACGAGTACCCGCCTATTACCACCCCTAATTCTACCTCCGTTTAATTTTTTTTTCTAATTTACATAATTTTTATTTTTTTCATCAATCAATCACTTCTTATTATTTTTCTTTTTTTTCACTATCTTATTTTATGATCTAATTTATATGGAAAATAGTCTAAATCCGAACCTATCAGCCGCTGAACGAAAATGTAAGATTTTTTTTTTAAAAAAATACTGAATCCGTTTGCAGGCAGACGGATTCAGTATTTAAAAAAATAATAATAATATAGCTGAATCCGTCTGGAAGGCAGACGGATTCAGTTTAAAAAAAAAATTTGAATCCGTCTGCCTCTCAGACGGATTCAATTTTACCCTAAATCCGTCTCAGGCCCAGACGGATCCTTACAAGCAAAACAATAAAAATGGGGCATCCATAAAATACTTTTTGAGGAAGGAAAATTTTGGGGTTTAATTTTTTGTAGTATGGTTTTTGGGTAAAATTTCCCATAAAGAAACATTACATAAATTTTTCATAAAATGATTATGCAAATTATTTATAATATATTGTGAATGTGGTAAAAGCTCAAGCTATGGGGGTGACTGAGTTCATAAACCCAAAGGATGAGGAGAAGCCTGTATATGAGGTTAGTGCGATTTTTCTTCTCTTTCACCTTATGAATATTATTTAAGAAAAAATTATAAATATTTTTTTATTATTTTAACAAATAATAAAAAAAACTAAAATTATTCAATTTCTCACTCTTTCATATATATATTTATATTCTTTATACTAATTACATAGTTCAGATTCAAATTCAAATAATCATTCATTAGTGGCCTTTCAATCCATTTTTTAATGAGTCTGATTTATGATATATCTAATTGGTATTTTTTCAACCAAATGGTTTTCTCATTAAAAAAAAAAAAAAGCTACAAAAATATATTTAATAGGAAAAATTTAGTATTTTGCTTATTATGTGAGGAAGGACGTGATTGAAATATATGGAATTGTGTTGTGGTATAATAGAAAATAAGAGAAATGAGTGAAGGAGGAGTACACTACAGCTTTGAGTGTTCTGGAAATTCTGATGTTCTCCGTGATGCCTTCTTATCTTCTCATGAGGTATATTTAAAATTGGCAATTTTATTCTTTTATTTTTTAGAATTAATTGTGGTCATAAACTTTAAGTAATTTTGTCGTTCATTCAAGTTTTGTATAAATAATTAATGATAGATATAAATGTGATAGTCTTCGTGGCCTCTAATATTAAGTATAATGTCGAATAATATATTTGACAATATTGTTTCGTCAATTTAACCTTGGTTATTACTACTACTACTACTACAAAATAGAAGGTATTATCTTGGCTAAATTGACAAATAAATATAGCTAAATATTTTATTTGACGTCGGAAGGGACTTGTCCATCCTTAATCAAGTGTCATAAATTTGATCCCTGCCTTGAGTACGGAGTAGCTTTAAATCATTGGGCCAGCTGTCCCACCATTATAGGTGCCTACAATTCAGCGAGGAGATTAGTCACTGTGCTCGACGGTAGATACCCTGGTCTAGACAAAAAAATATTTTATTTGACATCACAGTTAATATTAGAGGCTCTGAGGACAGTGACATTTGCATTTGTCGTTAATTATTTAGACAAAATTACTTGCAATTTATAAATTTAGAGACACAATTTACATAAGCATTGCCTATTATATAGTATATAGTTTGAGATAAAAATGAGGGCGTGTTTGGTACAAGTAATGTTGGAGGTAATTTAATATTTTTTTACAAATTCATCCTATCAAACAAGTCTTATTTTTTAAAATATTTTAATATAAGAGTAAAATGGTCATTTTATCCACTTTTATTTCATATTCTCAATCCCATTTTTTACTACCAAATATACTAAACTCGTTCCTATTTTTATTCTCATTTCCATTCCAATCAACGGTATATTTAATTAATGTAAAATTTTTGTGTGAAGTAGGGTTGGGGTTTGACAGTGATAGTGGGAATTCATTTAACACCAAAGACGCTTCCAATACACCCAATGGAGCTATTTTATGGTCGCAGAATTGTGGGTTCAATGTTTGGAGGCTTCAAAGGCAAATCTCAGCTTCCTCATTTTGCTCAACAATGTCTTCAAGGGGTAATCTTCATTATTCATTACCAATACTTTCTTCAACAATTTTGTTTCAATAAGTTATATATTAAAGCTAATTAATATATTAGAACTAAGTTATGATGATATATATAAGATTTATGCATCATTTTAATATTGATTTGATTGAATTATGATTTTTAAAGTTAAAAATTAGTGCATTTCTTTGTGATGAAACTCAAGTGAGTTGGAGAATTCTTCCTCAAAAGTTAACCGTTAAGGAGGAAGAACTAACCTACTTGACAACTCTATTGAATATTTCATCCTATCAGATATGAAACTTTGTATCTCCAACATTTCCCTTCGAAACCAATAGGTCTCTGTGACTTGTCTTTTTTATTATTTTATCTTTGGCTTGTACTCTGAAATCATGTTGAAACTCAAGTGACTTGAAAAATTTTCTCTCAAAAGTTAACTGTAAAAACAAAAGAACTAAACTACTTAAATATTCCATTGAACATCTCATCCTATTAGATATTGGACTTTGTATCTTCAATATAATAAAAAATAATAATGAGAATTATAATTTCGGAGTGAATACCTATTTTAATGTATTTCTCTATTTGATTATTTTCTTATATTTATCTTAGGATATGTTTGACAATAAAGAGGAGGAGGGGAGAGATTGGAAGGGAAGGGGAGGATAGTAAAGCTTAAATGATCATTTGGTTCCCATTAGAACATTTTAATTTGTAATAATTCAAATTAAAAAAGGCCAAATATGATCACTAACTAAAATTCCTCCATTATCACTAAATACTCTTTCTTCCACTCTCATTCCCTTCCTTAGTAGTCAAACCAAACATACTAGAGAATCTAAAATGGATTGGATCAACTTATTTTTACTGAGTTGGTTATTTGTGGCAAGCTTTCAGGTGGTGAAGCTGGATGATTTCATCACTCATGAACTCCCATTCCATGACATCAACGAAGCCTTTCAGCTTTTGATTGCCGGAAAGTCACTCAGATGTATTCTTCACCTTTAACAAATTCAACTTCTTCTCTACCTCTCACTATATGCTTTGCTTGCTATATCCTCAAATAAAAGTACATGTCACCTACTTCCACATTCTGTAAAATCTCTATATGCTAATATGCTGCTTCTGACTGGTGAATCTCGTATAGCATATTCACTCTGCATCTTTTAGATAAGTTTGAATGTTTTGATTATATATAAATTTAAAAGACTGACTGTAAAATTATACAGAAAAGAGGGAAGGAACATGAGTTTAAACACTAAGAAGAAAAATACTACCTCTGTAGCTCAATTCTTTTTTAATCAAATCTATCACTCAGTTTTCCATACAACATTCCAGAAAATTTAACAAAAGCATACAGGGGTACCTAGAACAAACTTCGGCCTCACAAAATTAACAGTTCCCAGCTCTGATAAAATTTGAAAATACCCTAACCACAAAAACCATAATAATATTAATAGTAACAACAACAACAACAACATCAGCCCGCACGTCCAAAATATTGAGCCAGGGAATCGAAAAAATCCCCTTAAAAATTGAATAATTTTGGGGGTGGGGGGAATGTTAAACAAAATTGAATCCAATGATCAACATTGTTCATTGGTGTTGTTCTGTTTCTGGCGATTTTCCTCTGTAATCATTTGAAATTCTTTCTCACTAGCCGCAATTATACGTTTAACAAAGTCGTATGTGGTAAGCCTGATGCTGCAGAGAGAAACAAGGGAGAAATTCAGGTGAGTAAGAACAACTTAATTCAATATAGATCACACACAGCATAATTAGCTCTCTTTTCTATATATATATATATATCAATGTGTACTTAATTTCAAAAACGATTTCATTCATTTGTTTTTCAGTTAGGGTATTTGTGGGAGTTGGAAGGAAAAGAGAATGGAAGAAATCCAAAGAAAATGGAAGGGTATAGAGTGGAGGAGAAGAGATGGTTAAATTAAATGATAATTTTCCTTTCCTTGTGAGGGAAAACTTTCTCCTACTAAATTTAAAAAATACGAAGGATGGACGATTTTAGAAGATGTTGAAAATCCTTCTTTATTCTATCTTCTTTAATAATAACTCTCAACAAAGGGACACGTTTAAAAGAAACCTCCCCTTCTCTTTTCTTCCTCTCCATCATCCTCCATCCAAACAGTCCCTAAGGAAACCATTGACCACCATAAGGCGGGGGTTATATAAAAACTAGATTCATCACCTGGCCATGACCATGACAAAGATAGAAACCATAACCCAAGAAATAAAGTATACTTCCATATAGATAAAGCAAAAATTCCATGAAACAAAAGTGAGTGAAGTAAAACATGGAAGGTAATAACACAAAGCTGCAACAAGAACGCATCAATATACTACAATCTTAATTGTTTATAGACAATATGAGAAGATTATGGAACCTGCTGTTTGGTAGGGTTTTCAAAGCATTGGCTATAAAGCCCCGATACAAGCCAATAACTCCATCCCTTGCCACAATACCTGTATCAAGAAATTATTAGTTTGGTAATAGCACAAATTACAGAATTATTAAAGTTCAACAAAATAGATAATTTTGAAGTATGCCAGATGCAAAGGGCATCTGCAACAATATACGCATATAGGATTCCTAGTATGGATTTTGGTCACTAGCACATAATTTTGAAGCATATAAGCAATATTCTTATCAAATATGCTTTCGTGACTGATTGACATTGTTTTGACGTACATGTATGCTCAAGGGAATTTAAAATCAAGGCACCGATAAGTTGGTTTGATTACTACAACTACCAACTCAATCACAATTGGCCAATGATTAACCTTGGAGTTTATAAACAATGAACTTATGACAAGAAAGCATGATTTTTCACTATATTGCACATTTCGCACTTGTTAACTCGTGATGTTGAACGAGGTGAACTTAAATATTTGTCACTACTGACGGCGACTAATGTGCACAGAAATAAAAAGAGAAATACATACACGCATGGTACATGTCTACCATGTGATTGAGGAATTATAAATTGCTGATGCTCAAAGTGATGTGGGGCAATCCTAACCTGGAAGGGCATCTAAAACTGTCTTATAAGGTGTACCCTTCAATTGCATCTGCCTTCGCACTGTGTCCAGAGGATAGCATGTAATTGTGGCAAGAGATGCAGATAGCACAGCCGTTATTAGAGACGTTTCAGTTCTCTTTTGATACTTCTCTGGCAAAGACTTCTTTAATCTATTATCCATAGAAGATCAGGATGTTTTAAAATCAATATCCAAGTCTATTCTCCTTCAATTTGATTAAAAAATATAAAAGATCATTCGTGAACTCACAAGTCAAAAACACAAAAGTTCACAGCAATATAAGGAGCTATTGAAATAAGAGAAGGCCCAAGGCCATAGTAGAATGATGCGAAACCCTCCTCTCTTAGCATGCTCAACGCAACCTGAAAAATGCCACAAAATTTTTCATCTTACAAAGTAAAATCTTGTTAAGATAAAAAAACCAGGTCAGTCATACCTCGGACATAGTTCGATAACCTGGTTCAACTGCTAATCGTAATCTCAGAACATCTAATGGGTACGTTATCTGTGAATAAAAACAGATTAGATACATAAATGGAAAATTGGACATCATTGTAAAAATAAAATTAGATCAAAATATCATCTACAAATACATACTCCAATTCTCAATTTGGTCCCTAACAAAAAGTTTTTGCAATCGAAGACCTCTAAGTTTAAATCACATCAATGTTATACTCGGTTATAAATCTTGATTATGTTTATTAAAATTGTCAATGGGTACTGTTAAGTATGACCTGCACCTGCATGAGTAAATAATGATGTGGATCAAAGTCAGCCGACTTAGGCTTAAACAAATTTAATCCACATGGACTTTTACCTATTTCATGAATCATGAAATCTGCGCCCTTTTTTAATTAAATAAAAAACACTTTCTAATTTTTCTTTCCAACAAAAAGTGAAGAGCACAATGGCATGTTAGCATGTAGTCTCCTTTTCTAGAAGAAATCTCTATTCATCTCATTCAATCTCAGCTGTGAGTGTTTTTTAGATCTTGCATTCTGTCATCAGGAAGAGGTGCTAGCAGCTTACTATAACCAGCCATGGCTTAATATGGTGGCAACCTTCTCTTTTTTGTTTTCTTTAAAAACAGTTTATTTTTTGTTTTACAATTTGTTCTTTTTTTTTAATAGAAAAAGAAATATTATTGGAGAAGAAAGAATGTACAATGGAAGAGGACAAGAATTCACCAAGAAAACAAAAGAAGAAAAATAACCAAAAGAAAAACCATTTTGTTCTTTTACACAAACACTTTGACTTTCTTTTTGTTTGTGTAATTAAAAAGTGAAAATGAATAGCAGTTTTCTTTTCTAATATTTTTCCCTTGTCTTTATGCACAATAATTGTGACATGTCATGCTTAACAATACACATTAGCACTTTCATTAACGGACAGAAGAGACAATGGATGGAAGGATCATATTTATATGAGCTAAATGTTCAAGTTTGAGATACTTAATAGTTAATACTTAATAGTAACAATTTGATTATATTGATAACTGGAGCATTTTGGAGGACCAAAATAGAAAGTTTACTCATAACTCATAGAACTAGAATGAAAATACTATAAGAATATAAAATTAGATTAATTTACTAAAAAGAGATTTCTCATGATAGGTATAAAAACTATAAAGTTTAAGCACTGTAATAGAACATAATAACATGATGCCAGCAAATTCAAATGGAACAAGTAATGTTCTCGTAATGAATTACTTACAAAAGTGGATGTCATTCCAGCAAAAGCACCTGCTGCAAGTCTTCCAACAACAGAGAGCTCGCCATCCTTTCCCCTGAACATTTTCTGATCCAAAATTAAAACTTCAGACCCAAAAGGTAAATTTGGCAATTAAAGTTGTTAGAAAGATAGTTAGGGGACAACCTTATAAAGTTCATAAGCAAACAGCTGGACAGCACTATAAGGAATAATCCGAATAACCTGGAACATTAAAGAGGTGACACTAAAAGATGTGAAATGACTATTCAAGATTATCAGGACAGGAGAAATATATACTGGAATCCAAAACATTATTTCCTAATTATAGATACCTGGGGGAGGTTCCCCTTCCAGTAACCTTTAATGCCTTCTTCCTTCCCTATTACTGTTACAGCCTGTAAATTATGTTCCATTAAGCTCCAACATAAATTTAAAGAAATGTTCTGATCAGACGAGCCTTTGTAACTAAGATCTGGTAAAGACAAGACAGATCAAGGATAGAGAGAGGAGAGGCCAGTGATTCACGCATTTAGTAAGTGACATGTAAAATATTCTTAATAAGATTATCTAATTAGTGACATAATTGAACCTTCTAATTATTTTGTTCTCAAACAAATTCATTAAGCATTTGATAACATTTTCCATGCAATCACCTTGTTCTACTTTCAACAAGGAACTTTCAGCAGTTGATAATGTAAGTCATATTTCAAAGTTGTCAATGAATAGCCAGCTAGAAACAAACTACTTGCTCATGATTTTATCATATCATCAGGCTTCAAAAATATTAAGAGACTCTCATGTTTCAATTTCCAAAATGTATCTAAGTGATCCTAAACATGAGTTCAGGTATGTATAGCTGGTTTGATTTTTAGTTTCTACATGAACCCTGACCCAGCGAAATTATATGAATTTAAACATGAAGAGAGCTTCAGGCCAGCATAAGGGAAAAGAAAGTAGAGAAGCAGATTATTATAAAGCACATATGCATCAGCTGGCAATTTTTACAACTTAAGTAGAAACATCATACTTTAGAATTTAGATCCTCCGTACTGAAACATATAGAAATTTTAACCATTCAAACATCTATAAAATCATGGGAAAAAACATCAGCTGAATGAGATGATATAATTTATTACCTCTATGAAATTAATTGCCTTCTTAGCACTTTCTTGCCCAACTCGCACCCCATGAGTCTGCCAATACATAATGCCATTCCAAAATGTCAGCCAATTTAAGCTCTTTGCTAAATTACAAGCAAATAACAGCACTAAAAAAATAAGAATAGTAAATGAAAAGATACACAAGATTTCAAGCATACCCATAATTCCATAAACCTCACAGAAAAAGTAGAAATTAATCTAAACAAAATAAGGACACCATACAAACTGCAATATCTTTTGTCACGAAGAGAAATTCACACCAATAAAAAGGAGGGAGGGCATACTCAAGGTTGGTATCTCATGGCTAATATAGATAAGCTACAGTAACAAAACGATACTAATTTTCCACAACTTAGGGTGTTGTTTGGTTCAAGGATAATCTAATTTTCCCAGCACTCAAAAACATTTAAAAAAAAAAGAATTATAAAAACACATTAATCTTTTAATTTTTCATACTTTTTTGTGCTTAAATATCTTTATAAATAAATTTCCAAGTACTCGGTCAACAAAACTTTCACGTAAAATGGCCAAGGATAAGAAGTGCAATGGATTTCAAAGATTAAACTAGCAATTTAGTCTCTAAATTGAGTTGTTAAGCGTATTTATTTTCAGTCCTCCAAATTAGTAATGTGCGAGTTAATCCTCAAAAATATTTTACTCTTTTGACATCAGCTAAGATCCTAAGACAGTCATTAGCCGTGAGTTTATCATCTTGTACCGAGTATGAGCAAAATGATCTATCTAATAAATCAAGGAGAAATTGTTGGTATAAACGTCAGACTCTCAAGAGCACCTGCAGAAGGATTTTGATACGGTCGAGCGGAGCCGTGACGGACTTAGCAGCGGCGCCGGCGATGGCTCCGGCGAGGAAGAGCGCGGCGTCTTTGGGCACGAGTGCGACTACAGCTAGCGGATGCTTCAAGAGCTGAGCCGGCGTGGGCGAGAACTCCTTTTGCAGTTTCATTTCAGCCACGGAAACGCATGCGAACTTACAAGGAGTGACGCTGAGACTGAGACTGAGACTGGTCTTCTTCTTCTTCCATAGCGGTTCGAGGTTGTCGGTGGCACAGTGAGAGGTGTTGAGAGTGGGGATTTTGCGCCATTTTACTACGGCTCTCTCTTCTCCCATGGTGGATTTGGAGGAAAATTGGAGGGAGAGGGGCAAAAAGGGGATAAGACTTAAAGATAGAGAGGTAGTTGCAGAGTATTTGCAGAAGGAGGAAGAAAAGGTAATGATGTGAAGAGAAAGAGAAAGAGAAAGAGAGAAAGAGGGGGTTTTCTTCCTTTCTTGTTAGTACATGCTAGTACATGTTCATTTTTTAAAAGGGATGGATTATAATTATATTATAGAAAAGTTAAACAACATTTATAATTATATTTTTTTATCAGCTATTTTTTTATTAAAGTTAATTTTGTTAGAAATATTATGAACATTAAATGAAAATGGATCATTTTCATTAATTCCCTATATTTTTTTTATAAAATTATGAAAGAGATAGAGAAAAATAAATTTTTTTGTTTAATTATTCTCTCTCTTGATTTTTTTTTCTTTATTTGTCTCATAACTCTATCAAAAATGTAGAAGATTACGGATTCACTTTCACATTAAATGAGGTACCTCTCGGGGATTTAAACTTGGGTTTATTATATTGCGAGTGATTAATCCCCTCCACTAGATCCACCCCGTTGTACACGTATAATTATTTAGATAACTCAAATTTAATAATAAATAATAATAATTTATAAAGCAAAATAAAAATACAATTAATCTTATAAGTTAAAATAAAAAGGCTAAATTACTCTTTTGGTCCCCAAACACAAAATTTAATATTGGTCCTCAACATTTCAAAAAATTATTTTAAGTCCTCAACATTTTTTTGTCAAAATTAATCGTAACATCTGTCTGTATTTTGGTGCATCCATCGACCATTTATCCTTAGAAGCGCAACATATATGATTTTCAAAGTATTTTCTCTGTTCTTATAAAAAAAAAAAATTCTCTGTTGTGAAAAAAAAACAAGAAAGAGTCTTTGATGAGAGAATTGTTAACAAGTAAAAAAGTTCTGATAATTTATTTGTGTTTTTCTCTTTGATGAAAGAATGGCAAAGGAGGCGAATTTGGTTGAAATAATAATAATAATCATAGAAAGATATCTGATAAGAATCAAACCTTTTAATTATTTTGATAATTTATGAAATAACTTATATATTTTACCAACTAATAAGACTTCTCATTTTTATAAATAAAAACTCAAACCTTAATAATAATAATGTGAGGTCTTCCTCTCTTCTCATTGTTTCTTTATCTAAATTACACTAACAACTTTTCCTTAGCAGGAGGAGTTGCTATAACTTGCAAATTTTTGTAAGTTTAGCAACCCATCCGTATTTTCTTTATTTTGTTTGATTGTAGTACTTAAAATAAATAGATCTTTCATATCTATATTGTCCCCCATTATTTTGGTGGTATTTTCTTCCAGATCTATTCTGTATTTTTGTCTTCCTTTGTGAAAGTTTACTCTCTAATTACTAGATCTTCTTAAATCTGGTAACTAGAGTTGGTTTTTATTTTTTTACGTTTGTGTAGGAAGTTTTTTTGCGAATCTACAGATCTTTATGTCAGAAAGCTTCCACTTCATCATGTTGTTAGAAAATTTAAGGCACTCTCAACTTTGAAGATTACTATAGATTTGATATGCATGAGATCTAACAGTAAAAACTTTGTTGACAACATCAAGAATAGTGAAGTTTTTCATCCCAAGTTCATCTTACAAATTGGACCAGCTGATTTTATTCGCCCTTAGTTTAACAATTTTTACGAATTCTTTCTTTTGTATTATTAGGATGGAGTTGTTTGATTTATTGTAAGTGCCGTTGGGCTTTTCTATAATTTGATAAATTTTATTATCATAAAAAAATACTATATTACACAAACTTCCATTGTAATTTATTTTCTAATTAATAAAGAAGTTGAATATCATTGCGAAACAATAATAATAATAATAATAATGTTAGTTGATACTGCTATGGCACATTTTTTAAACCTTTGGCGCCCAAAGAGAGTTTGTTTAATTCTATTTATCTTGTTTTAATTCAAAATTTTAAATATTATACTTAATTTCTCTTATTTGATTCATTTTTATCAAAATATTTAATTTTATTGTATAAAACTGTAGTTTATTTTCTAGAATAAATTACACCAACATTTCCACACGATCGTTTTTTGTTGGTCAGCAGAAAAAATTTGGCCTCAATAATTCGTTTGTATAGAATGTGCTTGAGAACAAATGTTTAGTTTTTTTTTTTATAAGGACAAATGTTTAGTTTAAAGTTAACTTCATATCTTTTACTTTAATAATATATATATAGATTTTTTTTTGGGGTCAATCTCATCAATCAGAGGATTTTTTAAAAAAAATTAAAAGCAGAATCCTTCCCCTAATATAGAATTGCAGGTGGGTGCACGATATTCACATGGATGGATGTGACAAATTATTTTTTACTCGCTAAATTATTATTTAATCTTTAAATTCTAAAAGAATATTATTTAGTTTTAGAATTTATAATTATGTCAACTATTTAGTTTTCTGAACGTTAATTGTTAGATAATCGAGTGATGTGACTGTTAACTATTGATATGGGATTGTTAATGACAACGATGCGAGTACCGCGCCAATGTAGGAGAAGATTTTATCATTAATACGAGACATGATGTCATCGTCATAACTGAACATCAAGCAAAATTTAAAACTTCTTTTTTTTTTAGAGCATAATGTAACCCCATGAGTGCACATCCGAATTATCAATTAAAATACACTTTAAATCATTTTAGTCAATCCAAATCCAACCAATAGATTAACAAGAGCTTCTCTATTGGCTATTGCATGCATCTCTATGTTCTGCAAGTTTCCTTTTATTATATTTTTGAAACAAAATTAATAAAATTAGATCTGTGATTTTTATTACACAAACACGAATTTTAATTTTTATTTAACAATTCAAATCATACACTTTATATAAAATATATTTTAACAGATTCAAAATTATCCTAATAAGCTGACAAATTTGGAAGTCTAGGCTGTAATCTGGTTTTTCAAGGCAGTCAGGTGGACCCCATTCACAATGTGAGAAAGAAAATTTTCCTCCCCATGTTCTTTATTTCGTCTCCTATACTTTTAAATTTTTTAATTAATTTCTCTCATCAATTATTTGCTTGCTACTTATTATTTGAGGTTTATTAATATTAAATTATTATTATTATTAGTTGCTGAATATTCCTAGATTATGAAAACCCAATGAGTCAGCTTTAAATTTTGGATTCCTTCATCTCTGGTGAGGGATCTGGTAAATGCATATGCATGGGATTGGTGAACATGATGGACTTAAGGATGCATAAAAAGGTATGAAATTTATTTATTAAATTAAATGGGCTTCCACCCTGAAACTATTACAATGAAAGACTAAATAGTATATGTATGAATTTAAAAGATTAATGCTATTTAGGGATGTTTGGAATATTGAGGTTTAGATCCATATTGATACCCATTATCCAACCAACAATCACACATACGGACTTGATCATAAATTATTACCTTCACTTATCTTGTGAAATAGGGTTCAAGCAACAATCAAGAGGTCATAAATTAGGACGAATTTAAGATTTTAGGTTAGGAAAGGAACATGATTTTCTCCTGTGAAAGAATAACATGATGGTGTCATGTGAGAAAAAATAAACATAAAATAAAATATATCGTTCACCTATTATCTCTATTATATAAATAAACACATCATTCAATCAATGTTGTGTTTATCTCTCCAAACTGTCATATACACAAGAGGATTCGAATCCGTTAGAAAAACTTGTTGACTTACACTTAAAACTCAGTTTTTATAAACTTTGGTTAACTAGTGAGCTTTTTCATTGAATGATGGTATTAAGTCTATTGAACTATTAATTTAGATATTTTAGAAAGCATACATTCTTAGATTCAAATAATTGGTGAAGTGTCCTTAGTTGAAAGACAAGGTAAACAGCATCATAAGCGAGTTCACATGTGTTTGTTTCATTGGGAACAAGAGAAGGTAATAAAAATGGGAACACAGAAAACATCATAAGACATTGATTAGGCTAAAAGTGAATGATATGCACTCAACTGTAAAGTAGGAAACAAAGAGGATGAGCTTCAATTACAAAAGTGTTTCAATATCAAAAGGATCAATTGTACTACAATAAGTAAGACAACTTTCTAATGCTATGATTTCACCAGTTCTAGTAACACAATTTCATATGGTGATGGTCTTTGAATCCAAATCTTATCCTTCAGAAATTGGCTGCCAAAGAGACAACATGTATAGGCTTAGAGGTTTGGTACCCCCTGAACTTTGTTTGACTGTTCTCTTATAAATAAGGCCAAATTATTCTTTTGGTCCTCAACGTTTGCACAGAGTTTAATATTGGTCCTTAATATTTCAAAAAGTTATTTTAAGTTCTCAACGTTTGTTTTTGGGTCAAAATTAGTCCTCCAGCATAGCTCAATCTGATTTTTTTCGTTAAATGCTGACGTAGAAGACTT
The DNA here is from genome assembly GCA_014851425.1 of Senna tora. Taxonomy (NCBI): domain Eukaryota; kingdom Viridiplantae; phylum Streptophyta; class Magnoliopsida; order Fabales; family Fabaceae; genus Senna; species Senna tora. Next base: position 5,589,581 of record CM026265.1, on the reverse strand, counting down.
ATGTGACACACCCTCTCTCTTACGTGTTATATTTAAATAACATGACACCCTCTCTCACTACAACTCTCCAATACTTCCTTTACAGTATTTTAGGTCTATACCATGCGTGCCCTTTCTTTTCTAATTTAATTTATGTTGAGAAGATTTGAACCCTGTACTACTCGTGTCACCTTACCTTTCTCACTTAAAATAACCCCACAATCCCACATAATAAAAATAAGAGAACAAAATTTAAACTGGGGAATCTTGCTAATTTAGAATTAATACATTTTTTGGCATCAGACTGATCAAGATTATCACAGTACAGGAATGAAATTTCCCCTTCCATCCCAATCTCATGAGAATGGATCCGGTGCTTGGCTCTTCTACGCATTAGTATGCTAGGCCGACTTTTTTCATAGTTTTCTTTACTTTTTTTTATTTAAACTTGAAAAACTATAAACTTTTTCTAAAGAATAAGAATTATAGACAAAAAAATAAAAAATCTCACACAAATAAAGACCTACCGTGAATGGTTTAGGGACCACCTTTATAAGGGACTAAAAAGTTAATCCCTAATTCACTCAGAGTAAATCTCGATTTACATGAAGTTTTTAATTTTGTTTGTATCGATATCTTTCATACTTTAAATATTCTTTAGAAAAAGTTTATAATTTCTCAAATTTAAGTTAAAAAAAATGAAGAAAACTATGAAAAAAAATCGGCCTAGCATACTAATACATAGAAGAACCAAGCACTGAATCCCCATCTCATATCACACAACCCTTCTTTCGTTTTTCTTCTTAGGTAGATAATAAAACAGAGGTTTAAGCCTTCAACCCTCTCGTTGAACTACTCACACTCTTCACCACACTTAGTGGCTTTCACATCTCCTTGATATTACATACACAAGTGGAGAATCTCAGACACAATAGCACTTGGGAGAGATCTATACACAGACTGCAATCAAATCAGTTTGCCTCCAAGACATATGCAAACTCTTTCCGCTTACTGTTTGGAGATTACATCCCCCCATTGAATATGCTTTGGGTTTGGATGCTGATATCCTTCATCTGGGTGAGGGATCCAAACAGGTCATAGCACGAGTGATTATGTCTGCATGTGCTTCCACAACATGAACTTACCTATTAAGCTCTAAAAACTGCTTCAGTTGCTTGTTTAAGGGTTATGTTACTAACATCAGCATGATCTGGAAAAAGGCGATCAAATTTTTAGATGTGAATGATATCTCTGGGATGCAAAATAAGGTATATATTTTGAATGGTAAACTAACAATTGGGTCCATCAAATTTTTTAGCAATTTCACTCTGGAAAATAAATATAATTATCATCATTTGAAGCTAAAATTTTTTAAAACACAAGTATGGGTACCATACAAATGGGTTAAAATGTTATAGTTAAATAGGGTAAATTAATCTCTATTTTCAAAAGATACACAGATTCTCTTTTAAGTTATAAACGACCTAAACCTTCATTAATGATTGTTTATTTGTTATATAAATACATAAGAGTACTTTGGTCAAAACAAGTAAAATTGAAACTTATCTTTTGTTTCAGAGAATGTTAGTATGGCATATATTTTGATTTTAAGAAAAGAGAGTATACTCTAAAAATCTAGACAGAAAAAGGAAAATATTAATAGAATATTTAGACATAAGATGAGTGTAATTTACTCTAAAAATTATGTTCTAAGAACTAAATTAATAGAATATTTACCTCTCTAAGACCCAAACAGTAGTTTACTCAATTTTGAATATTTATGTAAATCCCAAACTAAATTAATAAGCAATACTTACTGAATGGTGTTTTCTGAACAAAAAAGCATGCCCCAATAGCAATGTAGCAGAGCAGAAGAACAAGGCCCTTCATGTAGTGAGAAGTTCCATCCTATAGGATTTATAGTGGAAAGCATTAAGTTAATTAACACATTGAATGAATAAATGAAGTCAAATTATGTGTACAATTCGATTGTTTTGCCAGTTCAGATTATGGTAAGTGGTAACTATACCTGTAATGTGAATGCTGTAGTTAAAATTGCCATAGCAAGAGAGCCAGTTTCAAGAAGATTTAAGTTAAGGTCCATATTGATACCCATTATCCAAGCAATGACCACGCACAGGGGAACCTAAATTGTTAATGTATTTTCCTAAAGTGAGCTTTCATTTACTCAAAAGCAAAGTTAAACCAAGACAAACTTTTTTGTTATAGAGTTGAATTCTTACCACAAACATGGAGATTTGAGTTGCAGAACCTAAAGCAACACCTAATGAGATGTCCTGCAGTCGTCCGATTGGGTTTAGTTTCAAGGAGTTCATATATATGAAAAAAGTAGAAAGTATTTCATAAAATTAGCCAAGTCCTGACCAGCTTATTCTTGAAAGCAAATATGATTGCTCCTGCATGTTCAGCTGCATTGCCAACTATTGGTAGCAAAATTATGCTAAGGAAGCTGACAGAAAGACCCCATGATTCCGATGCATCCTGTTAAGATCAGAATTGTAGTTATATGTCATATGGTCTAATAAGTTTATAACAAGCAAAATGAAGTTCATAACAATTGTTGCTTCTCCATTGATGGGCCCCCTGTGAAGGCCACCTATGCTAGAAGAAAGACCAAGACAAATGGGCCTCACATTGGTGAGTCCAACTTAGGGGCAGAATAGCACCAGGTACTGCTTCTGCCATTTTATGCGCCAGCCACAATGATTGGGGACAGCTTTTGATTGAGGAAAACTTTGAGGGAGAGACCTGCCTCTCGAATGTCAGGAGTGATTTCATACCGTTTGTCATACCTACCTTTTCTACCATTGTTTAGTCTTTACCTAATTCTGCTACTGTTTTGTGTAATAGCACTCTGGTGCTCTTTTGCTGTTATCCTATATTTATTCCAATATAGCAGAGCATTATTCAGCTATTTTTCATATCTTTGGTATTGTTTTCTTGTTGCTGGTTGTTCCTGTGAGCTTAGTTTGGACAGGTTCTATCATCCATTAACCAGAAGCCTAACTAAGCATTTACATATTGAACTCAGTTAGTCAGTTACCTCAATTGTCTGGACCACGTATTCAGACAAGAAAGCAATGAGTACAGTCATTCCAACCAGCCAAGCAAACCCACTCCAGAATCCTATCACTGCTGCTTCTTCTGCAACATTATCATCATTGTCTTTTTCCTGATCAATAAATGATGATATTGGTTAGATATTTGCATAAATTAGAGACACCAAAAAAAATCATCTTATAATTTCTTAATAGAAAAATGTATACATCCTCTGCTTCAAATAATTGGCGGTGTGTCCACAGTTGAAAGATAAGATAAGCAAAATATGCAATCAGCATTGTAATGCTTGCAGCTCTTGACAAGGGGAGAGATGGGTCTGTAACAAGACCAGCTGAGGCACCGGAATATCTGAACAACATAGGCAGCAAGTGGCATAATAATGCCAACAGCAGCATAAGTGAGTTCACATCTGCCTGTTTCTGCGAGTTCATTAACCAAGAAAAATTTTCAATGTCTAACATTAGTTACCATTTCACAGAGAAGAAGGAAAATAAATCGGAAAATTTTACTTCATATATATATATATTCTTCCTAAGACTACATTTGCACTTGAATGGGGCTGCGAGGCCTTACTCTGTCATATTTTTGTTCTAGTCGAAGGTTTGCTATTCCACCACAGAAGAGAGAGGTTCCAAGAACCAGAAGAAGGTTTGAAAGGATTGAACCCAAGAGAGAATACTTGACCACAGCTATTTTATAATTGCTGAGAGCAAATATTGCTATTATGAGCTCTGTGACATTTCCACATGTTGCATTTAGAAATCCGCCGACTGTAAATCAGGAAACACATAGGATGAGCTTGAATAACATCAAGTGTTCTAATATAATGACAAGTAAGAGTATTATTTCTAAAACTATGATTTGACCAATTCCTTTAATACAAATAAACCACATGGCTGTCAAGAAAAATCAAGATCATTTTATTGTTGCAATGTAATGATAAAAAACTAAAGGAGAGAGAAGCATGAACACACTTTGATGAGATTTTGTGTTCCACAATTGAGCATTGAAGGATAATGGACAATGATAGACGCATAAAGTTCCACTAACTTCATTAAATGCTGACTTTCACAACGTGGCTGCAGCATTTTTATTCTCTTTCTTCGTCCCTCACCTCAATTATTATTTTTGTTCTTTTGCAATTTATTATTTGGTAAAATTATTGAAGGGTTTAAAAGTAAGATGCACAATAATTACGCCATCGTCTATCTCTAACCATTTTTATACTAGAATAATTTATAATGTAGGCAAATATATATAATATAATTGGCAGTTTCATACCTGTGGGACCTGTGTAATAAGCTAATTGTCTGCGGGAAGTAGCAATCACCAAAGGAACAAAGAAAACCAGAATCAGAATCCAATCAAGAAAGAAAAGAAGCTACCACAACGAAAAATGCAAGTTCATCAATGTCCCTTACTCTGTCAAGAAGCTGACACGTTCAGCAAGTGGAGTAAGCCCAAGTAAGCTCAAAGCAAAAACCCAAGGCTGTATGCAATAAATCACAACCAAACATCAATATTTGCAATCAATTCTCAGATACCTAAATTTTATACCTATAAATAATTTCCGTAGTTACTATTTAGAGACTTTCTCGCCTGCCACAGAATCATTGTCACATTCAAAACACATTAAAATCAATTTTAAGCGTTCTTCAGATCTTACTACTCTCCAACACCCATAGTCTTCACCAAACAAACAAATTAAGCATTCTGCATCACTTACTCTTGCAAACCCATAGACATGGGCGATGATCGCGACGGGAATCGCAGGGAAGAGAACGGAGAGCTTGGTCCCAAGAATGACCTCTTGGAAATTGACAAGCAAGTTCCTGAGCAAGCCATATCGGACCTTGGAAACGAGGGTTAGGTCAGATTTCTTGCGCAGGGAAGAGGATGACATGTTGTGAGCAGTTCGGCCATGCCTCGACTCTCTGCTCAAACCCGTGGGGTTGTTGTTGCCATTCTCCAAGAGGCATGCCTCGTGCTGGTGCTGGTGAGGAGTACCCATCAGTACCAATTTCTCAATTAGGGTTTAGCTGCGAAATCTGAAATTGTGCTAAGAGACAAAGATGACCGCGAAGATAATAATAATAGGTCACGAGAAAGAGACAAGAAGCTGCATGTTTGCTTTGCAGAAATGGAGAGAGAGAGGGGGAGAGAAAATGGGTTTGATGGTAAAAATTTAAAATGGAAATAGAATGGAAATGTATTAAAATTATCACTTTATTTCTTATATTAAAATAATAAAAAAAAATAGTTAAAATTATATCAAATCAAAAAATATAATAGATATTTTGTATTTTACCCTGTTTCCTTTTCTCAGTTGTTTCCTATAGCTTCTTGAGTATTCTACTTTCTACTACATTCAGTGCGAGAATGAGGAAGAACGAAAAGTGTATTCTCTACTATATATAGCTTTACTACGAAACTTCGTGGAAGGTTCGTTTTCGCCACATAGCCACAAAAAATATTTGAGAATACTATGCTTTTTTTAATTGTCTTTTCAATTGTTTGGTTTGATTGAAGCAAGGTTTGATTGAAGCAAGGTTAACGTAATGTTAAAAAGTAAATAGTTTTGGATAAGGGTCACATATATTTTTTGAGTTTTAAAATGTTGTACATAGATTCTCTGAGTTTTTATTTTTGGACAGAGATACTTCTTCTGTTAGGGTTTCGTAAAAAATAAGCGTTAAGTATCACGTCAGCAAGTATGTGTGAGGGTTGTTTCTGTCCCAAAGTAAAAGCTTAGGGGATGTATGTGCCCCTGAAGTAAAAACTCAAGGGGTTTGAAAATATTAAATTACCCTCAAACATGTTTGATGACATGGCACTTAACACCTAATTTTCACGGAACCCTATCAGAAGGGGTGTCTCTACTCCAAAGTGAAAACTTAGAGGATCTATGTGCAACGTTTTAAAACTTAGGGGTATATGTGCCTCTGATCCAAAACTCAGGAGGTGTATGTGCTCCTGACCCAAAACTCAGAGGGTATATATGCATTTTAGCATTAATGTAATGTAATGAGGTATAACATGATATAATATTTATTGATATAGATTTTGAAAAAATAAATAAAATAAAGGATTTATCAATTAGTGTTTTCAGTACACTAAGGGCCCGTTTGGTCCGTTTGGTGTGAAAATAGGTTTGTAATGTAAAATAAATTACATGAAAAGATTAAAAGGGAATGCAAAAGAGATTACAATGTAAAGATAAGAAAAATTGTTTGGTGCGGAAAAAAAATGAGGAAAAGTAGAATAAGTAAAGTATGTTAAAATACTAAAATGCCCTTGTCATTTATTTGAATGACCAAAATGCCCATGCTTCCTCCACCAAACCTCACATCTGATCTCGTTGCCATCATCATAGGTCACAGATCATAGCTTCATCACAAGTCACAAATCACAGATGAAAACCAAAGCAACACAGCAAATGAAGCTAGAAAAAATGGAGAAGCCACCACCGCTCAAACGGTAGCGTCGATCGGCGAGCTCTCAGATCTGCCTCCACCGTAGCTCTCAAATCTGCCTCCACCAAGCTCTCAGATCTGCCACCACTAAGCTCACCACCGTAGTTGTGTTCTCCGATGGTGAGTGAGGCGGAGAGAAAAGAGAGGGGGCTGTGAGGGAGAGGCGATGCGGCGCCAGCGGAGGGATGCGACGGAGAGAAAAGAGAGAGTTGGAGGACTGTGATTGAAAGAATGCAAGGGACAATTTTATCTTCTCACACAACTTTACTGAAGTAAAGTGAGATTGCATTGGATCTGTGAGGGAAAATTTTTGAAACTGTTCATGTAAATCATATTGCATTGCAAACTAATTTACAGGACCCTAAAAATGATACCAAACAATTTTTCTTTATTGGGACATGTACCAATTACATTGCAAGCCATATATTACATTGCACCAAACAGAACCTAATTAAGATTTTATTTGATTAATTGATAAATTATTTAATAATTAAAATTAATAAAAGGAAAAAAAATTAATGGTTAATGTTTAAAGTTTTATCAAATTATACTTGTAGTAAAAGTATAAATGTAACCAAGTTTGGTTGGTCTAGTGGTTAGCTCACTAGGTCGTTTAAATAAGTGTTGGGGGTTTGAATCCCACCTTGTGTATGCAGCAACCAATTGGCCAGCGGCAAACCCTTAAATGGAGCTCTAATCCACGGAGGATTAGTCTTTGGCCTGTCGGGCTAGGGGATACCTTAGGAAACTAAAAAAAATACAAATGTTATTAGAATTTTGTTAGCATGTGTAATAAAATAATAATTAAAATTTTTTTTATTGATTAAAAAATATTTAATAATTTAAAATTGATATAATAAGTCTCAAAAAAATATTTTTGAACGTTAAAATATTTCATCAATTAATCATAAATTTTAAATAATAAATTAAGATATTAGTTAGCAAAACATATATTTATAATATTATTATGAAGATTTATCGTGCCCTAGAGCATTACTACTTGGTAAGTTTTTTATTTTTATTTTTTTTAAAACAAGTTTTTTATTAATATAGAGAATTTATTATTTTAAAGTTTGTAAAAAATTAACAAAAATATTTTTTTAACTTTTTATTAATTAAAATGAATCTCTAATTAGGGTACGTACTTACCAAAGATAGGCTTTATCAAGGTGAAACAAATTCTATCTTTGGTAGGTGTGATGTTCCAATCATTAATATTTAATATAGTGTCTCACCATCTTGGTCTTATTCATGTTTATGTTAAAATATTTGCACCGTTCTGACTGAAAAAAATATTTTAATTCATTAATAAAATATTTAATAATTTTTTTAGAACATAAAATATTTAATAATTTAAGAGGAAACTTATTTTTTATCATTAAATTATCAATCAACTAATTGTTTAGCGCCAAAAAAAAACTAATTGTTTAGCCCTTTTCACAAATGTCAATTATTTAGTCTTTAAAATGTTAGTCATTATCTAATCGGATGACGTAATTGTTAAATGATGATGTGTCACTGTAAACTTACCGACTGAGTTGCTATTTCACAACTACCATGCTATATTGAAGAGAAAATTAAAAAATATATAAACATTGAACCAAAACCTCATTTTTCAAATTGGGTTTAACTACTTTATTTTGTTCAAATCATTTTGATTATTTTTTAAAAAAAATTGTCCTCAAGATAACGTACTAACGTAACTTGGTAGTATAATTGGTAAGTTAATGATTGCATGCCAGTGACCACGTCACATATAATGGCTAACGTTCACCAATACGGAGTTAGTTCAAATGGTAAGCGACTCGGTATCGTTTAAGTAATATTTCAGGTTCGAGACTTTGTGAATACAGTTATCCCATCGAAAAACACTCCCACCATAGTCAGATGCACAAGTCAAGTCCAAAATAATCGAGATAGTGCCTCTCAGATTACCAAATTAGATCGTGAACACCTCCGAGTTATAATTATATATATATAATTTTGAGAGGGTGATACACTATTATATAATTAAGTGATACACTCTTAAGAGCTGAAGGGAGTGCCTCCTCCACTATTCTTGCATGATAGACAAGTAAACATATAATTTTATTAATTTTGACTAAATACCCATATATTTATTATTTTTATAATTTAATATATAATAGACCAATAAAAAGTTTATTCTTTTTTAAATTTAAACTAAAATTATTTTATTTTTGTAAATTAAAAATATAAATTTTTTAGAATATATCCTTTTAAAATGGAGTAGGAATGTTCTAAATATATAAAAAAGAAAGAAGTAAGTATCATAATTTTGATATCTTTGTGAACAATTAATTGACAAATCGCCATTAACTGTTGATAGTTAATACATCAATAATTATGAATTTATGATACAACAAAATATCTTGCAAAATGATTTTTTTGTCATCATGCGTTGAAAATATGGGGTAGACAAACGAGCAAAGACTCATATTCTTGAGTTCTCCTTAATAAATTTATTTTGAGAAAATTATTTAATAAATTTATTTTAGTGTGACATAAAAAATAAAATTAAATTAAAATTATAAATAAGAATGAAAAAATAGTATGTAGAATAATTAACTTATTCCGTCATCACCGCCGCCAATGACAAATCTTATGCCCCGTTTGATTTGACACTACAAAAAACTTGTAATTTTCACAGAGTCAGTTCCTGTCCCAATCCCTACTCCTATCCCTATCTACACATCCACCTCCTGCACCGACTCCACCTTTCACTTCAAACCTAACCCCACGTCCCCATATCCCAACTCCATCCTTAATTATCTACACATCCACCTCCTGCACCGACTCCACCTTTCACTTCAAACCCAACCCCACGTCCCCCTATCCCAACTCCATCCTTATCTACACATTCACCTCCTGCACTAACTTCACCTTTCACTTCAAACCCAACCCCACATCCCCCTATCCCAACTTCATCCCTATCTACACATCCACCTCCTGCACCGACTTCACCTTTCACTTCAAACCCAACCCCACGTCCCCCTATATCCCAACTCCATCCTTATCTACACATCCACCTCCTGCACAGACTCCACCTTTCACTTCTGACCCAAACACACGTCAAGTCCCACCATATGTTGCCAAAAAATGTAATAGATATTGGACTGTTGATATTGAAGGTAAGTATGACTTCATAGTGGATTATCCAAATCAATGAAATTTTTAATAATGCATTTTTCATCTACAGATTCACATGGTATCAAGAGGGAAGGACGTCTAAAGACTAATGGAGTATGGACACTCCCAGCTGGGCAACGAATAGTTGCTCCTTTTAATAGGCAAGGACAACCAATAGGGGAAGCTACTGGCCTATTAAGTGGATTTCTTGGAATCATTGGAACTGATTTGACTACATTTCCTATCAGTATTATTCTTGGAAATTAGTGCCTAGTAACTACACAGACATCGTTTTTAGCAATATCAATGTTAGATGGTCCTATTTAATTTAAATATAGTAACATCTCTATTGGCAAATACTTTAATTTAACTAATGTGTGTTATTGTCCTTTAAAGACTAAGTTTCGCTTAGATAATGAAATTGCAAAGTGCTTTGTGTTGAAGAAAGCTTGGCAACAATTGGAGAAATTATCGAGGCTGGTTATTCCACACATTTTATGAGGTCGAAATGAGTAGAGAACATAACTTAGACAATCATCCAGACTTTATTCCATATGACATGTGGGCAGGTTTTGTTGATTACCGATTGAATCCAAGAACTCAGGTAGCATAATAAAATGTGTTTTTAGATAAAATCAAATTGTTTGCAACCTAACTTTATTTTTTTCCTTGGTCTTGGCAGGAAATAAGCAAAAAAAAATCGCATAAATCGAAGAAAGCTTAAGATGCCACATACTTGTGGATCTAAAAGCATTGCTAGGAAGAAACATGAGATGGTAATAGTTTATATGCATGTTTTTAAACATATAGTAGAATGATACTAATATTGTCTAATTGACATATTTTAGGAAATGGAGAGTGGAGGACCTGTGAGTAGGGGAGCAATATTTGTTGCGACTCACAAGAAGCGTGATGGTTCCTTTGTTAACGATGAGGCTAAGAATATTTGTGTAAGTATTTATATAACTTTGAGTCTTCTTTTTGAAAGTTGGATTTGTTCCTCTCTTTTTGACACTTATAGATGAAACTGATGTACCCCACATAGAAACTTGATAAGCACACCAATAATGTGACAACTTCATATGGGAAAATTTTTATTTGAGAATCTCTTACTGTGTGTATTTTATTAAAGCGTTATTGTGACTCGATCAAAATGATAGGCTTGTTTTTTCTCCTTGAAGAATATGCCCCTTCACTTATTCACACACATAAATGTATTCCCAAGGAAAGGGAAGGAAAAAGATATATTAATTGAATCACTAGAATACTATGTAGTATATATATATATATACTTGTACTGTCCCGAAAGACGAGCCCTGTCAAAAGTATAATATTTGTTAAGCTCAGAATTTGTTTTAGTTGCCATTTCATATGGTGGATGCTTTTGTTTCTGTGCCAATGACTATACCACTTTGTGAGAGTTTTAAAACATTTAGTTTTCATATGGTGGATGCTTTTGTTTGTGTGCCATGACATATATATATATATATGAAAGGCTAAGAATATTTGTGTAAGTATTATGAAAAAGGCATCCACCATATATATATATACAAATTTTGTTTGTGTGTCATGACATATATATATATATATATATAGGAATTTCCACCATCATACATTTTGTGCTTAAGATTAATAAGTATTATAATCTCTAGAAATAAAAAAAGAATTCACCACTACTCATATATATATATATATTCCCAATTTTATAGAGTATAGAAAGGATAATAACAGCAAGCAAGGCAGATAGACAAATATAAATGTAGGCCCAAATTTATAGTCTTCTCCCAAGCTGTTCATGTGAGTGCACAAAATATGACTTGAAATGAAGAGCCCAATCTAGCTAATGAAGGCCCAAATCATTTTCACAACCTCACTTTTCTAGATCATAGGCCCAAAAAACTATGTTGTTAGTGGGCTTTATGGGTAACGTTTCATTATTTTATTTTGACAAAAAACATTTTATGTCTCAAAAAATTATTTTTCTTAAAAAAAAGTATTTCTATTGGGATATCTAACTAGAGAATGTAGGTCACGTTCTTTACACAAAAATAAAAAGGGAAAAGAAAATGGAATGTATTTACTGTGTTTGTCAGTAAAAGTTTAAGAATGAAAATGGAATGAGAATGTATTAAAATTACTTTACTCCTTATATTAAAATAATAAAAAAAAGTTCTGATTGTGTCAAATTAAAGGGTATAATAGACATTTTGTATTTAAAAGTTGACAGAAATAAAAAAGTGAAAAAGTAGGTGGATCCCACCCATTCCATCCTCATTTCCTTCCTCAATTCTTGCTAAAGAACGGCACTATAGTCCCAACTCCCAAGACAAAGATAGAAGGTTTCGAGTGGGAGGGGTAGCTCTTTCTTCAAATTGAATCAACTAAATTGCATTTTATGTAAAGTGTACTTTAATCAATGGAATTATTAATTGGTTACAACAAAATTACATCTTAACCGATTAACAATCTGAATTTTTAGTTAAAGTACACTTCACATGAAATCACTTTAGCTGATCTAAATTTATTTCTTTTCTTCTTTCAGTTTTCTTTTATGCTTCATCATAGAAACACTCTTCTTCTATGAGAAAAGTTTTTTTTTTTCTTAGAAAAGTTAAATTCTTTCTAATAGAAGCTCTCGAAATAAAAGAAATTGTTAAGAAAAAATTATCAGAGAATAATGAAAATGCGTGTTGATTCATTTGAAGACCACTAAACTTTTTTTTTTTCTTTTTTTGTATTTTATTTTGTTAATTTAAGCAAATGTGTTGTTAATCTTTAAGAGATGTGTTGCCTCTTGTTCTAGATGTTTTGTATTTTGTATTTAAGAGTGTATGCCTAAAATCTTTTTGTATAATTTATGATTTATGATTTGAGCCTTGCTACAACTCTTTTAATATATTGCCTCAGTATATTCTTCTCATAAATGAATTTTATCTTTTGATAAAAAAGAAAAATATTCTATTGAGATTACAAGTTTTCTATTTTGTCCGCTTGTTAATTGATTGAAATTTGTTATCATAACAGCAAATTTATATGACACCAACATTGACCATCAAATTTTACGTTTTACAATATTAGAATTCGATAATGCTACATAGAATTCCAAATCTTACGTTTTATGAGGTTGAAATTTGCTATTATCATTGTGAATGTGGGTTATCAGTAATACAAATAGTGAATGTGAGTTATCAGTAATACAAATAGTTAAGAATTCGGAGTAAATATTTTATGAGGATTTAAATTCTTTGAAGCCATTCAAAATTATGCTTGGTGTGCATCCTCCTCAAAAAAATTCTTTGACTCTCAAAAATTAATTGAGTAACTGCGACCGGATAAAAGTGAGAGAAGAATAAATAGACTAAAAAATTTATTCTTTTAAGAGATTAAACTCCCTGTAGAGCCCAAAATGTAATCATTAATGTACAAAGACCATATTTTGGTCCTTTTTTTTTAAATAGTTTTTTATTAGACACAATTTCTTATAGAGGTATTAATAATTAATCATACACAAACAATTCGTTAACTAATTCAATGAGTTTGGCCAAGTGACAACAGAAATATGCCAACAAAATATTGTGAATTTGTAAAATAATTTAACCAAATAATGGGTTTTGAGTTTTGACCTATTATTATTTGAATTTGTAATTGAACAAATTATTATTTTAATCCCAAAAATATACTTTATTTTAGTTAAAATTTTTAAAAGATTTAATTTATCTTAATTGAGCCCATACAAATTTCCATTAACATAAAATATAATTTTTTTAAGAATTACATTAAAATAAATTTCATTTTAAAAAATTGAATTGGACATTTTAAAAATGACTAAATTGAAATAAATTATATATTTTAATTACTAAATTTAAAATAATTTGATCTTTTTAGGTCAAAATTTTAAATTGGTCCCTTATGTTTGAATGAGTTTTTTATTGGTCCTTTATGTTTCAAAAAATTTAAATTGGTCATTCCGTCCAAGTCCGTTTATTTCTTCTGTTAAGTGCTGAGGTGGACATATCATCTCTCTTACGTGCCCATTTAAGCTGACGTATCATGCTATGTCATCGTCACGTCATCATCTACTATCATATGTGATGACGTGGCGCTAATGTGGCAATGATATGGCGATGACGTGATACGACACGTCAGCTTAAATAGACACGTTAGCACGCCTCGTTAGCACTTAACTTGAGAAATTGACGGAAGTGGACGGAAGGACCAATTTGGAACTTCTTGCAAAAACATAAAGGACTAATTTAAACTTTCTAAAACATAAAAAATCAATATAAAACTTCGTGTAAACATAAAATAACAATTTAGAGTTTTCACCATCTTTTTAATTTGAAAATTGGACCCATGTAATCTATATTCTTTCTTGTGAAGTTAGACTCACATCACACGCATGGCGCATCCTTCGCGGCGCGGAAGCTACGAGCGGTTCTGCCTTCACCACTTCACAACGTTGCAAAAATGCTTTGTAAAACAGAAACCCCTTGCCTCCTTTTTGGACAGGCTGGTTTGGAAACTGAAATCCTTTAATTTACTTTAATACCCCCCGAACCACCTCCTTCCTCTTACCCTCTCCACTAGGGTACATCAGTCAATTCCACCTTCTCCATTATCAAAATCACCGCTTTTTCCCAGCGAAACAACCACCCAATCGGAAAACCCAAATCTCTCCCCTCTTCCCTCTCAGATCCGCGAACCCACCCTCAAACCCTAACGTTGAATCCCTCAACCTCCGTTTTGATCTCTTCGATTCGATAGGGAATTCGTCGAATCGGGAGCTCAAGAGGCCATGGGCGATTTCAATCTCGCTCTCGTCATCGTCGCCATTGTCGTCTGCATCATCGTCTTCATCTTCAATGTCTACCTGCTCGTCAATTACCAGCACCCCGATGACGCCAACCAGGCCTACTTCCCCAAATTCGTCGTCGTTTTTGGTCTCTCCATCGCCGCGATTTCCATCCTTATGTTGCCGGCGGACGTGGCCAACCGGCAGGCGTGTCGGCATGCCTTGTATAATGGCGCCTGTCATCTCACCTTGCCGATGAAGGATCTGTGGCTCGCGGTCTACATTGTCGACGCTGTGCTCGTGTTCTTCATCATCCCCTTCTCTATGTTCTACTACGAAGGGGACCAAGACAAGTAAGCTTCCGTCTGAGCTTTATCCTTTTTGTTTAATTATTATTGTACTCTGCTAAGAATATTTAATTGATGATCCGTATCTGTGGTGGTGTGTTCTTTAATCTGCGTGCAGGACTATTGGCCAACGGGTTAAGAGCGCGCTGTGTTGGATGGTGACTACGGCTATTGTGTGCGCACTTGTTCTGGGTATCTTATATGGTAAGTTCTTGCTTACTTTCTCCTTCCTGTTATATCCTCTTCCCTTCTTCTGTGTGTTGGGAGTAGACCTAAATCAGACTATAGTTTACGTGGCAGTTTAATAAGGTTTTCAGGACTAAACTGGTGCTGTTTTGTTTATAATAATATTGTAGCTGTCATCTCTGTTTTTGCTGGGTTGCATTAACTGTGATTTGTCAATATTCGGTGGTTGGGTATGTCTGAGGATCATTGTGGTAGAATAGCCTTTCTACATGAAACGCAGTTAGTGTGTGATTAATGTATGTAAGCTAAAAATCAGAACTAGAAAAGACTGGAAGCTGTTTCAAGGGATCCTAAGTTAAGGTGTTAAAAAAAGTACTTTTCTTTCTGTTCTTTACATGAAAAATTCGAGCTTCCACAGGTCAAGAATTTTTTTTTTTTTTCAAAGTGGATTACTTGTAGCAAAAAGGGACTGCATATCGTCAAGGAAAATTACAATTGGAGTTGCTTTTTGTTGTAAAAATTGGAGTTTCTATGTGTGAATTCATGTTGGGCATTTTGGGATTTGTAACTTGGGATTTTAGGATGGACTAGCAGGAGTGAGTCTTCCGTGTGAAATCTGACTGCTCAATGGTATTTATTGTGCCTGTATATGATGAGATTTAAACTTGTATTTGATTGTGGTTTTATCTTTTGAGTGATATATCAGGGCTGGTTGGGAAGGTGGACTTTACTGTTAGGCATCTTTCATCATCCACAACTTCATTTCCTAGCTCATGGGACTTCTCTAGTAGTCAACAATGTATTGGAAATGGTGTCCATCAGGTCTTAATTTTCTACAGTTCAGTTGCTAATTTTTGTTGGTTTTAACAGCAACTTTTTGCTCTTTCTCATTCTGCTCTTTTTCTCCTTGTCCTAAAAATAGTGCTCTGCCTACTCTGCTAATGCTTCATCAGAGAAAACCTGGACCATGCGTACTACCTTTCCTGAATATGTTGTTGCACTTGCTACTATTGTTGGATCTGTCCTCTTTGCTGTAAGCTCACTCTTCACTAATTTTATTAGAAAGGATGAATATTGAACAGGAATTTTTAACTAAGTAACAGGCACAATAGAATAAGCTCCCCCCCCCCCCCCCTCTCCTTTTTCCCCTCTCTGTAGTCTTGTTTTCTTTTTTAAGGAGATAAAGTACTCTCTTTTTGTTTTTACATTTATTGCAATTGTGTGAGTAAAGGAATTGTTTTCTTCTTGTATCTTTGGCTCCTTGTGGATGAAAGTTATTTCATTTTGTTATTACCTTAGAAAAACTTTTCTCTTATAAGGGACTAAATGCAGCTTTCCATCTGGTTCTTATGATATTTTTCCAACTCATGTTATGGAATAATAGACATTAATCTGTCATTTTCACCATTCAATCCAGATATTTGGCGGCGTTGGTATTGCTTGTCTGCCATTGGGACTTATATTTTCATTTATCCGGCGTCCAAAGGCTGTTATTACTCGCTCACAGTATATCAAGGTGCTATGTAGTTCTATGGAATAGGACATATAAAATGGTTGATTCATGATCGTACTTGCTTCTCTTTTATCCAATATCCCTATGCTGTATATTTATGGTTATGTTGTTTGGTTGCATTAGGAAGCAACTGAACTGGGTAAAAAAGCAAGAGAATTGAAGAAAGCTGCTGAGGCCCTTCATCAGGAAGAAAGAAGTGGTTCAAAGGGTAGAAAATTTCGTAAGAATATAAAGTCAGTAGAAAAGGTAACAAATATTGGTAATCTAGTGGTAGTATTTACTAATTTTATTAGATATATGTATCTTCAATGCAATTATTCTTTTTCAGGCCAAAAAAAAAAGAAAAGAAAAGAAAATGCAACTATTCTTTTCATTGTGTCATGTGGATACTCTTCTAGTCTTGTTGGCATAAGATTTGTTTATCCTTGTAATAGTTTGTGATGTTCTAACTGTTTACTTATCTATTATTGCATAATTTTCCAGGAGGTCTTTCAATTAGAAGAAGATGTAAAGCTTCTTGAAGAGATGTATCCACAAGGGGAAAAGGTAGACAATCAACATTGTTACTTTTTGAGTTCTAGGCAAAAACTGTTTTATGTCTTACAATCATACTGATTCTACTCAAATGCAGGCTGAGACAGCATGGGCACTAACAGTTCTTGGGTATCTAGCAAAACTTGTGTTGGGAATTTTAGGGTAAGTAGTTATATAGTACAATCAGAAGTGTAAGAAATGCTTGATGCTGGATAATGCATTCATGCACTTGTACATGGTTTTATGAAATTGCTTCTTTTGATTGTGTAGCTTATGGTAGGAACTAGGAAATGGTTTTGCTAAAGTTTTTGACTTCTTCTTGTACTGAACTATATAGTTTGTAGCTTATAATTAAAAAGGTCTTTGCTGGCTAAAATTTTGCTGATGCTCTTACCGACTGACCTGCAGTACTCTAATTTCTTACAGAAGGTTAAACCAATAGGATAATAAGCGACCGGTGATAGGCCCTATAAACCTATAACCCCACTTTCCTTACCAAACACACCTGGAAAGCCATACCCTCCATCAATGAAGACAGGAAAGTTAATTCATTTCATTGGTGAGGAGGTAAAGAGTCTTTGTATATATAAAAGAAAAAGTATAAAAGGGAAAATAGGGAAGAGAAGAACCATTGATGAATCTAATGATGTGATTGATAACAATCAACCTACCTTCTGTAGCTGGTGATGCAGGCTGATACTGATTGTTTATCTCAATTGAATTTGTTAAAGGCAGCCACAAATTTTACCTTTGTGTCATTGCTTATAGACTTACAGTTATTGGATGAGATTGAAGACTAATTAAATTTACAACTTGCAATATCTCTGGGGATGTACAAACGAACTTTACGTTTCTCAAACCTGTGAAACGATGCCTGTGATGATGATGGTCTGTCGAATTATGCATCCTGGACTTAATTTAGAGTTCACACTCTGAGATATTGTGCTTGTTACTGTTAAATAATACATGGTGTTTAGGACAATTTTCTTTTATTTTTGAACCAATGTTAATTGGATAGGAATTTGGGTTGTTCATATTGTAACCTTTTTCTGTTTAATTGACCTTCCCCCCTCCCCCTCTTTATTGGGGTTGGCTTAATAAAGAGGGTATTGCATATTTGATATTTTGTTATTGCGTTTATTTTGTTTATTTTATTTAGCTGTTTGTGGTAGTTAAACATGCTTCTCATCCAGGTTTTAAGCATTATCTTCAATTTAGATTCAGGAGAAAATTCTTTGCAATTAATTATTTTTCATGGACAACATTCTTCTTGGTCTTTTCTCCATAGGACTGCTTATATATGCAGGCATCATGATTTATATATGAATAATCTGATATCTCAAAACTGTACCAGGTTGATCGTTTCAGTGGCATGGATCGCTCATATCATTATATATCTATTAATTGATCCTCCGCTTTCTTCATTCCTGAATGAAGTTTTCATCAAGCTGGATGATATTTGGGGTTCGTTTGGATACTCACTTCCCCCCTTTTACCCACCAGCTATTTATAATTATTGATACAATATAGTTTAGTTTTCTTTCTGTTATTGTAGCTAATGTTTATATTCTGCTCCACTGTCAGGTCTTCTGGGTACTGCAGCATTTGCATTTTTCTGCTTCTACCTTCTCCTTGCTGTGATTGCGGGTGCTATGATGCTTGGGCTCCGACTAGTTTTCATTACTATTCATCCCATGAAGTAATTGATTTGTGCTGAATTTTTATTACTACAATCATGTATTAGTGGCTTGATGCTTTGATTTCATATGAATTGAATTTTCTTTTGGCAGGTGGGGAGCCACTCTGATGAACTCTTTCCTGTTTAATGTGGGGCTTATACTTCTTTGCTCCATTAGGTCAGTATAGCCAACATTATATTTCCAAGTTGTATGATATGTGTATAAATTTATTCGTCAACAACTCAACATCACTACTGCAAGTGATTCAACATTTTTGTTGAAATTTTATACTTTTGAGTGCAATTCTAATGTTCAAAATATTGCTGTTTATTTTTCTTTGTTTACATACTAGGAGCATATAATAAGTTCAGAGGATTGCAAATTTAAAGTGGTGATACAGTGATTCTTTTTTACTTTGAAATTTTCCTTAAGATTTTAGAACTTGAATTAACAAAGGAAATTATTTCATTGTCTGGGTGTGCCTTCTACTAAAATAATTTATTATGCTGTAAAGTCAATGTCATGCTATTGCAGTTTTGTTGAAAATTCTTCGGTTTTACTTTTACTTTTACAGTGTTATCCAGTTCTGCTCCACAGCATTTGCCTACTATGCACAAGCCACTGCAGCACAGGAAATATTTGGCCACACTTTGCAGTCTCTTCGTGGAATTAAATATTTATACAAGTGAGTTGAGCTGGACCTTTCCTCAATCCCCAACCCCCAAAAGGGGCAAAAGAGGAACTTTATTTTGTTGTGTAGCCTGTAAATTTAGACCCCCCCCCCCAATTGGTTATTCCCTAGAGTTTCTTAGCGTTAAATATTTGGTAGTAATTTCATTCGCTTTGCCGATTTAGTTGACTCGCTGGTTGTCTCATTACAGGTACAACGTGTTTCAGATTGCTTTTGTTGTACTGGCTGGATTGACTTTTATATATTATGCTGCCTTTGTAAGTTCTCTTCTTTTTTCCCCTCCTTTTTGTCGGATATTATTCTTGTTGATACTGAAGGGTCAATTTGGAAATAATTCAGGGATGGAAAAGAAGAAAGCCAAGTGGCAAGTTCCAATTGTCTACATGAGGTATGGTTTAGCCTGGAAGAAAGTCTCTTTTGGAGGGATTTCTTGTCTTATCATCTCATTTGGAATGATCTGTATATTCGGATGTGTTTTGGCCTAGTTTTGTTTGCTGTTGAAAGCTCTATAGAGTAGGCCGAAAATTGTCCGAGTGTAGTCATCTTCTGGCACAGCTGAATCTCATTGTGGTGGGTGCAGGTGCTGCCACTGTGGTCGTTGCTTCTTATCACGCCCTTGTATGTATTATTATTCCTTTGTTGATTTGTGTTACACATTTTTTCTGAGAATATAATTGAAGGTGTCATGTGAAAGAGAGACTAACTGGGTTTTCTTTTAACACTTTGATGTAATGCAAACCCTTGCCAAATAGAAATTTGTGTATGAGCCAGTGTTTCACCAACTGCTTTGCCTCGTTTCTTTAAACAGACTATTGATTTATTCATTGCTCCTGCCTACTTGAAATTTCTATGGATTCGGATAAGGTGAAGTGCAAGTCTATAAAGACTAAAGTGCACGATTCAAACCGTCAGATAAAAATTGAAATTCATATTCGCGTTATAACAGTCTCATCTAACGACTCAAACTGTACTATAGACGCACTTTATTGGATTTGCACTTTAATTTATATTTAACCTTCACAAGTTAGTAAACTTGGGCTATTCTGGCCCATCATTGCGTTGGATTTAGTCCGCTTGGTTCAGCTGGGCCGGCTTAATCCTGGCATCTAAAAATGCAGAAGCTGTATTTGCAGAAGTTCTTCCAAGTTTTAGCTTGTAAGTACTACGTAACAATGCTTCAATGAAAGTTATTAGTGTTCATTCAAGTTGAAAGAAAAAAAGAAGAAGGTAAAAGTACTTTTCCTATTCTTAACGTTTGGGGTCTTGTCACTTTCGTCTTTAATGTTTTTTCGCTGTCAATTGTACTCCTAATGTTTTGTGTTTCTCTCAATGTCAGGCTTTTGGCTAACACCGTCAATTTTTTGACGGTTTTTAATGACGTGGCATCCTATATGGCCAAGAAATCTAGCTGGACTTTATTTTTTCACATCAGCAATATATTTTAAGGGTACAATGGACCCCAAAAACTCAGTACATCAGTAAATCCAGTACACCAAAATACTCATTACATCAGTAAAATGGATCCCAAAAACTCAGTATTATTGTCTGCTGATGTGAAAAAAATTAAGTCAGAATTGTTGGTCACATATGATGTCACGTCATAAAAAATAGTTCAAAAATTGAAGGTGTTAGCCAAAAGCCTGACATTGGGAAAAACAAAAAACGTTAGGAGTACAATTGACAACAAAAATACGTTAAGGGCGAAAGTGATAGGACTCTCATCGGGAACTTTTGCCAAAAGAAAAAAATGAGGAGGGGCCTCCTGATGTAGAATAATCACATTAAGGAAATTAGATGTGTAGGATTACTCGTTTATAATATTGGCATCAGCTATGTTCTATACAATGTCAAGTCATCGATCGTACTGGCGTTAAAGACATGCTAACATTCACTACCAAAAAAAAAGAAAAAAAGACGGGCTACCTTTTCTTTTTCGAGTCAAACATAATTTTAGTAGGCCAAAAAATTATTTTAATCCTTTTTATGTCTAAGTTTTAAATCAGTCTTTTATGTTTTAAAAGTTTTAAATGAGTTCTTTATGTTTACAAGTTGTTCCAAATAAAACCTTTTGCCTGATACGGTTAGTGTTCTCCGTTAAATGATGACGTGGACAGTTAATGTGGACACAATCTCTCTCCTACATAGCCTTTGTTTTAGTTTATTTTGAGTTCTTGTGTATTTGGTCTTTGTTTTTGGTAAATATAGGTACACATTTGGCATCTATTCTAGTTTATTTTAGTTTCTACGTGATTCGTTATCATCCACATCAGTTTAAAATGACAGGTAGGAAGGAGATTTTGTCCACATCAACTGTCTACGTCATCATTTAACGAAGAACGCTAACAATATGAGGCAAAACGACTTATTTAAAACAACTTGCAAACATTGAGTTTTATAACGAACTGACTTGAAATTTAAGTGAAATAGAGGATGAAAATTGGGTTTTAGCCATTTTAGTTTCATATATATATTTGTACATCGAATTTTTAAATTGCAAACCAAGCATTTAAACACCTTATTCCGAAATATAAAGTATCAAGGATTAAGATTTCTTCAAAGTGCATAAACACCTTATTCCGAAAAGCAGAGTGCATAAACCTAACTACTTGGTGATCCTTCCTGCCTTAGGATTATACAAATCAGAATGTATCTGATGACTATCTGTAAACTAATCCCACTCCAAAAATTCCTCAGAGATCCCGTCAGAGACATTTATAGTGGTATTTCCATCTGAAAAAAACTGAGGATCATATGGTGAAGGTTGTCCAAATTCCATTGGCATCGACTTCCAGTAAAGACTAGGCTGCCATTCTGCTTCTCTGAGCACCTTCAGTATTTCTTTCGCCACTATCTTGCTCCCTTCAGATGTCAGATGGATTCCATCCCTAATGCAAATATCCAAACACCAACCAAACAAATTAGAAGTGTGAAAAATCATCATTTAACTTATTTACTAAACATCCAATCCATCAGCAGTTTCATGTACACCTTTTAGATTTCACTTGTAAATAAAGTATAGGGCAATAATAACTTGTGCTGAAACATTATTATAAGAGGTGGTAAGGATCAAAGTCTATGATAATTTAGTACCAGATCTATTGTTTCAACTCAGAAGCTAAAGCAAAAGTTTATGATATTTTTTTTTTGTTCAGGTTAAATTTCTCTGCTTTGGGCCCTATATTGAAAATAGGCCAAATTACTCTTTTGGTCCTCAACGTTTGCACGAAGTTTAATATTGGTCCTCAACGTTTCAAAAAGTTATGTTAGGTCCTCAATGTTTTTTTTTGTCAAAATTGGTCCTCTAGCGTAACATCTGTTTGGTTTTGCCATTAAATGTTGACGTTGAAGGCTTATGTGGCACACCCTCTCTCCTACGTGTCATATTTAAATGACATTGCACTTTTTCTCACTCAAACTCAGCAAAACGACGCCTTTTTGATTCATTTAAATGTTCTGTTTTGAATCAAAACGGCGTCGTTTTGCTGAGTTTGAGTGACAGAGAGTGCCATGTCATTTAAATATGACACGTAGGAGAGAGGGTGTGCCATATAAGCTTTCCACGTCAGCATTTAATGGCAAAACCAAACAGATGTTACGCTAGAGGACCAATTTTGACAAAAAAAAAAAACGTTGATGACCTAAAATAACTTTTTGAAATGTTGAGGACCAATATTAAACTTCGTGTAAACATTGAGGACCAAAAGAGTAATTTGGCCTTGAAAATATGAGAACTAACAAAATAACTTAACACTGAAGATTAGGACATTACGTGAAGCAAACATCCCGCCAGTCATCTCTTTTCTGTAGTGCAGACCAGAGATCAATGCCTTTCACATTTATTTCCCTGCACAACTTCAAACATGCTTCCGAATATATTCGACAAGATTCATTTTTTCGTCTTAATTGCCCCAACTCACCACTGCATTCATTTCAACTATTCACTCATCAGAACTGGGAATTGAAATGTAAATTCTAAAGAAATAGGAAATAGTGCCAACCATGACATATTAGAAAAGAAATTTAAACTTAACACAAGCCACTCCAACCTGTATTCACTTATTCAGTTCAACTATTGGTTTTGAGATTAAGATGTTATCTTTAACAATTCAGTCATTCCATTATTCAAGCTTAATCTCAAGTAGGAGAATAAAAAGGGTGGCCTAGGGCACGAGACTCCTACCAGCGAGGTCTAGGGAGGATCAAATGTACGCAATTGATAGACCCAAGTTCTAAAATGGAAATATCAAAGAAAAAAGGACGACATGTGGAGCATCAAATATACATTTTAGGGTAGAGAAAATGAGAAGGAAAGGAAAAATTTGGAAGTTGGGACTTGGGAGAGTGCTAGCCTCAATGGTTCTTGTGTGTTCTGTAACCTTAGTGTGTGTTGTGCTATTTTTTCTTTGCTGTGTTCTGTTATTCTATGGCTGTGTAGTGTGTTTCAGAGTTCTATATTTGCTGAGTTTTGTGTTGCTATTCAGGTTAATTTTGCTCTAGTTGAATACGATATGTGTTGGTTTACATTTTTGGTTGGGACTCTATCGGCAATCTTATATCCCTACAAGGAGAGAGAATATGGCAACAACCTTATTGTTGTTCCAAGGATCACTCTCATTCTCAAGTAGGAGAATGGTATTGGTAAAACAAGAGTGTCGAGAAAATAATGACATCATAAGTTAGGGAGGAAAAAGAAACCAAACAAATTATAACTACAATACATACTTTTAACCTTTTATTTTGATACTATTTCCTTAATTCTGAAAATCTCTTACCCGATCGTTTGGGCGATTTGTGCCTCATTGATGCAAGGAGCACTGAGAAATATAATGCGAGTCTTATCTGAAAGGCTCTGCCCACCAATCAGCAGATGAGTCAGGCATTGCAGCAGCCAGTAAATATCTCCATAATGATTTTTACAGCAATTTACTAATTTAGGCAATTAATTTGTGATCAAATAGTAATTATTATTTTTCTCTCAGATCATTCTTCTTACAATCTTACCTAATACATGGCACTAAAGTGAACTTTTTTTCCATATACAACTTATGAAGAAACAGAAAAATTAGATGAACAAGTCATTATAAGGTGACAATCCAGTGTGAAGTATTGAATTGATTACCTTTAGATGGATAGCAATGTTCCTCATATTTTCAATGTACTCTTGGAGAGGTACATGCTGCCCTAAACCAGATGGGTGTGGAAGTACAGAATCATTTCCACCGAAGTACACAATTACCAAGGATGGTTGCACAGCAGATTTCTGAGTTACACAATACAACAAATTTGAGCAAGACTCAAATAAATCAATCATATTGTCCAAATCCAAGTCCAAAAAATATACTATAATTAATATGAAAGAGCTATGGTTTTAGTATTAGTGCCTTTTAACAAGTACATTGATCTTGTCATTTGTTGAATAAGCTCTCAAATAAATCATGGAACAACCAATGTGGGTTGGCATAGATGGAAGGGGTCTATGTCACTTAACCATCATCTCCCGTTTGGGAGGCCTCCCCTTTGGCCCGACAATAGGCCGGAGTGGTGTGCCCACTCGCCCACCATTTGGAAACCAAAAAACAAAAATCATGGAACATACACATAAGCATTGTTCACATAGTTGTTGATTACCTTTGGAAAAACTTGACCCAGAATCTCCAAAGCACGCCTTGAATTCCAACCAGAGTATCCTCGCAATATAATATCTGCCTATATCAAGCCAATATATACACAATTTCACTGAATTATTCGTACATCAAATAATAACTCACAAATTCAATCCACCGTGTTCTTCTTATGTTGGTATACTACTAGTCTAGATCCCTGAATTGGGGAATTCAATCATTTTCGTTTCAATTCAATATCCCCAATTGAAATACTCTATCAAGCCCTAACAAACCCTAAAATCAATCAACGATAAAAGAAGAAGAAGAGTCGGAAGAAGAAAAAAAAAAAAAAAGGAAGAGTACCCTGCGAGAATACAAGTGAGCAAGAATGGCACCCCAACCTTGATTGCCGAAACTGAACTGAACAATGGAGGAACCAAACAGGACAAATTGAGGCCTCACAGGTCCTACCATTTCTCTTTCTCTTTCTCACACACACACACTGAATGTGACACTAATCGATCTGGAATAGAGTAAAGGAAATTATGGGGTTCCATTTAATCTTTCTGTATCCCAATTTTGCAAGGTAGGTTGGTAGGCATTGCTTCATCTTTCTTTTTTCCGTTTTTGGCTGTTAGTGGTTGTATTGATCATTTGATTAGTGACTACTGTTTCATTTTGACAAATTCAGAATAAGAATATATATAATGCTGCCAAGAGAAAGAGAAGAGAAGAAGTTAGGACTCTGACCTCATTATGTTGATTATCGTGGCACTACTTATTCGTCTCAAAGGTTAGGTTGAGAGTTGATCCTTGGGTTGAGTTAGGGGTGTGCAAAATCGATCCAAACCGAATCAACTGATCCGATCCAAATTAAACGGATCAAAACCGACTACATAATTGGATGGATTGGTTTATTTTCTTGACAATCGATTTGGTTCGATTCGGTTGATGAATGAGGTTCAATCCCAACCGAGCTGAACCAAACCAACCGATTATAATTTTTTAAAAATATTTTATGATGTTGATTTTTATGGTTTATGATGTTGGATTGTAATTTTAAGTTTGTAATGTTATAATATTGTATTAATAACTTTAGTTTGTTGGTTTTTATGGTTAGGAATAATTATTTTTATTTTTTAGTATTTAAATTGAAGAGAAAAAAATAGTAAAATTTTGTTAAAAAACCAATCAAACCGAACCGAACCAAACCGATTATCTAAATCATCCGAACCAAACCAATCCGCAAGTTTGCTCACCCCTAATTTCTAATGCTAAATGTGATGCCACTTTATATAATTAACGCCATTGTTAGTAACACTATTTATTTTGTGAGCCACAATTGTAACTTAGACTAAGTTGAGAAAATAACGTAATTAAATTTATGATTTGACATCACAGCTAGTATTAAAATCATGTGAATAATTGAACAAGAACATAATTCAAATAGACAATAAAAAATTGTACAAAACCTGGCTTTGTGCAATTTATCTGAAGAAAGCAGGAACCATGAAAGCACAGTGGGTTACTAGGAAGGAATATTGAATAAAAAAGAATGGAGAAGAAGAGATTGGATCTAGAAACTAAAGGCAAAGAAATGTCTTACATTAAAAATGTACTTGCCTTTCCTTCCCTAATTTCATCAATTCAAGCATATTAAATTAATAAAATTAACGAGTTAATTGTCCTAATTAACTTCTTGGTCTTTTACGTTTAGAACGAGATTCAGTTTTGTTCTATATTTTTTGGATCAATTTTGGTTTTTGATGTTCTTCAAAAGTTTCATTGTTATTGTTATTATTATTATTATTATTTTCATAGCAAGAAATTTAAGTGAGGAATCAAGGTGAGTTCTCGAGTTAAAAGAGTATTTATAAAGAGCTTATAAATAACCTATAAAATAAGAGATCATTTAGTTTCAAACTTAAATCATATAATTGTCACATGCAAAATGCGACTAAATGGCTAAACAAGCTACCCTGACTAGCCAATTTCAATGTTATTCTAAATGAGCAAATTCATAATCTATAAAGTGAGAGATAACTTAAATTCAAACTCAAATAATACAATTGTCCCATGCAGCAAGTGACGTTTAATATTCGGTGAGTATTTTAGTGGGAAGTAAAAGTAAAAATAGAAGTGGAAGTGAAAGTATGTTTAGTATGCAGGGAAATGAAAGTAAAATGTAAAAGTAATATTATTTGGTATGGTAGGAAGAAGATAGAGAAATCAAAGATAAAAGTATGAAAAACATTTTTTGCCTTTACTTTTTTAAAAGTCACAAATTTTTAAGGGTATTTTGGTCTTTAAACCTTACCTAATCTCACCTTCCCTTCACTTCCTTCCCTATCATGAGGGAAGGAAGCTTCCCTCTTCACGGGAAAACTGAAGCTCATCTCACCACTTCTCAAATCATACCAAATATGCTTCTGCGTGACCTTCTCTCTCAGAGCTTCCCTGTAGCAAGCATACCAAACGATAGGGGTGTTCGGCGGGCGGTTTGGGCGATTTTAAATGAAAATTTAGTGCACCTATCGGTTTAAGTTGATAGCGTCAAACCAAACCATAAACGAGCGGTTTTGAACGGTTCGGTTTGGCAGTTTAGGACTTTTATGTCATCAAACTTACATATTTAAGTTTATTAATAAAAAATATAATTTTATTCAATATAAATAATAAAAAAGTATAGTAATATTTCATTTACTTACAATATACAATCAACTTAGTTCTAAAATTAAAATTTTAGATTGATTAAATTTAATATAATCTTCTAAAAACAAATTTTATACTTTATTATTTAGAAATTTTAACATAATATATACATATATATACATGTATGTGTATGCGGTTTGGTTCGATTTTTCGACATACCAAACCAAACCAAACATTGATCGGTTTGGTTCGGTTTGTACAAATTCGATTTGGTTTGGTTCAAGTGCGACAGTTTTGTTCGGTTATAAACACCCCTACCAAACAAGACCTAAATTAGCCAACCTCATTAGTAAGTTTCAATGTTATTCTAATGTGAACTATTCTTGACAAACTAAAATTCAAATTCCTATTAAAAGAGTTATAGATATTTAATATCCAACAATATCTCAAATAGAATTACATTTAATAAATACATACTTGTCCAAAAAATCTTAAATCCAAAACTTTATTTAAAAAAACAAAAAACCTAATAAATACAACTACCATCTGTGCGGCTTTTGAACGGATATATACCAAATAAAAAACATAAACACAAATTCAACTACCTTTAAAAATTATCTATAGATATATACCACTTTTACTAAGTACGAACAAAAATGCCCTCAGTGAGAACGTTTATAGGGTCAAATAATCAACTCTATAAACGGCTCTAAGTAAAAACGTTTTTTACAATTTTATCACACTTATTTTCATGTAAATATCAAGAAGAAAAGCCCCGTATGTGCATTGTATTCAATTTTTATTTTTATATTAGAGGACTGAGCTAGTATAAAAAAACAAAAATAAATAAGTAAATGACGTAGACCCGTACCTAACCTACAATCCTTACCCCTTCTTCTGTAGTTTGGTGGCAAATATATTCTGATTCTGAATTTATAAATCAAACACAGAAACAGTACCACTAACAGCCAAAAAGGAAAGAGATGGAACCCCATAAATTCCTTTATTCAATTCCAGATCCATTAGTGTGTGTGTGTGAGAGAGAGAGAGAGAGATGGTAGGACCTGTGAGGCCTCAATTTGTGCTGTTTGGTTCCTCCATTGTTCAGCTCAGTTTCAGCAATGAAGGTTGGGGAGCTATTCTAGCTCACTTGTATTCTCGCAGGGTACTCTTTCCTCTCTGTTTCTTCTTCTTTTTATAGTTGATTGTGGTTTCTTTTGCTTTTCAAAGAGGATAATTGAATTGATGTTAAGGCTTGTTAGGGTTTGATAGAGTATTTCAATTGGAGATATTGAATTGAGAAGAAAATGAGGAAATTAGGAAATTTTCTATTTAGATTTTCTCAAATTCAGGGCTAGACTAGTAGTGCATCAACATAACTGGATTGAATTTGTGAGTGATTATTTAGGCAGACATTATATTGCGAGGATACCCTGGCTGGAATTCAAGTTGTGCTTTGGAGGTTCTGGATCAAGTTTTTCCAAAGGTAATTAGCAACTATATGAACAAGGCTTATATTTATGTTCCGTGATTTATTTGAGCTTTTCCGGCAAATAACAAGATCAATGCACTGGTTAAAACTTAAAAGGCACTAATACTAAAACCATAGCTCTATCATGTTTAATATGTTAATGAAACACGACGCAAGACTTCCTATTATACTATATTTTTGGACTTGAATTTGGAAAATGTGATACATTTATTCGAGTCTTGCTCAAACATGTTGTATTGTGCAACTCAGGAAGATGCTGTGCAACCATCCTTGGTTGTTGTGTACTTTGGTGGAAATGATTCTATGCTTCCACACCCATCTGATTCAGGGCAGCATGTACCTCTCCAAGAGTACATTGAAAATATGAGGAAGATTGCCATACATCTGAAGGTAATCAATTCAATAACCTTACCGTTTCTTCATAAGATGTGTAAGGAAAAATATTTACATTTGTGCCATGAGGTAAAAATCATTATGGAGATTTTTGTTGCAACGCTTGACCCATATGCTGATTGGTGGCCAGAGCCTGTCAGATAAGACTCGCATTATATTTCTCACTGCTCCTTGCGTCAATGAGGCACAAATCGCCAAAACCATCGGGTAAGGGATACTAAGAATTAAGGAAAGTCTTGTGGGTTAAGAAAATAGTAACTCAATATGCTTGTGTAGTTATAATGTGTTTGGTTTCTTTCTTTTTCTCCTCAGACGTCACAGATTCAAATCCTATAAATAGTTTCTCTACTTGCAGGAGTAAGGTTGTATACATCTGATCCTTTCTATTCCCCACCTAATGGGAGCCTCATGCGCTAGGTTGTTCTTTTTATTCTCCTACTTGAGATTAAGCTTGAATGACGTTAGACTGAAATGTTAAATCTAACATCTTAATCCCAAAACCAATAGTTAAACCGAATATAGGTTGGAGTGGTTATGTTAAGTTTAAATTTCTTTTTTAATATATCAAGATTGGCACTAATTACCTATTTCTTTGGAGTTTACATTTCAATTCTAAATTGTGATGAGTGAAAAGTTTAAATGAATGCAGTTATCAGATGGGGCAATTAAGACGAACAAATGAATCGTGTCGAATATACTCAGAAGCATGTTTGGAGTTGTGCAGGGAAATAAATGTGAAAGCCATTGATCTCTGGTCTGCTCTTCAAAAAAGAGATGACTGGCGGGATGTTTGCTTCACGTAAGTTCCTAATTTTTGTGTTAACTTATTTTGTTACCTCTCATATTTTCAATATAGGAGCCGAAACAGAGTAATTTAACCTAACAAAACAGTAGGTCTGTACTTTATTTACATGTGAAATCTAAAAGATGTACATGAAACTATTGATGGATTGGATGTTTAGTAAATAAGTTAAATGATGTTTTTTACACTTTGATATGTTTGGTTGGTGTTTGGATATTTGCATAGGGATGGAATTCATCTGACATCTGAAGGGAGCAAGATAGTGGTGAAAGAAATACTGAAGGTGCTCAGAGAAGCAAAATGGGAGCCTAGTCTTCTCTGGAAGTCATTGCCAGTTGAATTTGCACAAGATTCACCATATGATCCTCTCAGTCCAGATGGGAAGACCACTACAAATGTCTCTGACTGGACCTCTGAGGAAACTATGGAGTGGGATTAGTTTATAGAGATAATCATCAGATACATTCTGATGTTTAGAATCCTAAGGCATGAAGGATCACCAAGTAGCCAGGGTTATGGACTCTGCTTCTTGGAATCAGCTGTTTCTGCACTTTTAGAAAATCTTTCTGGATATTTATTTTTGTTGTTCTTTATAAATGAACAAATAACATTTGAAAGGAGGGAAAATGACAACTGGGTGAGATGAAAAATTATCGTCTCAAGAAAAGGAAAACCAATATAAAAAACCAAAGATTAAGGGTTTGTTTGGATTGGGGATTAAGTAGGAGAAGGGGAGGGGAGGGAAGAGATTCAAGATATCTTCCCTTTATTTGGGAAATTAAAAATTGGAGGACAAGATAATGAAAGATTAATCCTTAATCCTCCATCATTCTTCCCATTCACAAATTCATGATACCCTAAATTGAGGTATTTTGGAAGAGGTATTAATACCAAATAAGGGGAAGACATATAGAAGGTTAACTTCTCCTTCCTTCCCCTGTTAATTTCCAATACCTTTAGGGTTATCGTGATTAAACTGAAGAAACATTATAGTTAAATATAACTTGATATCACATTCAACATTGGAGACTATATAAATAATTGTGACTCATATTTGTATTTGTCATTAATTATTTAAATGAAGTTAAAATAAAAGAGTAAATTATTTGCAAAATAAAAGTATAGAGATGTAATTGAAAATAAAATTAACAGTGTAATTTGGGAAAAAAATAATACTTTTCCCATTATCTAATTTAAAAAATATGAATTGAATAAGTATATAAATTTTGAAACTAATATGAATTGAATATTAAGATGTTATTGATTAGAGTAATCTATATAACCATATTTCATTCCCCATAACTTCCATTCATTGATTATTTAGATGAAGTTAAAATAAAAGAGTAATCCATATAACCATATATTTTTCTCAAAAAAAAATTAAGCAATATATTATACATAGTTATTTTATGATATTAAATTTAATTGAAAATGAATGATTTTTTTATATTATTTCCATAGGATAAAATATTATTTTGTATAATTCAGGGAAATAAAGTATAATTAAATTCACAGGCTTTTCAGAATCATGAAGACGGTGATGCAAATGCTGAGGGAGGGATCTAAGCTATCTCGTTACGGACTTCGAGATTAACCTTTCAACAAAGCTAAGAAAGATAATAGCTCCGATCAGGTATATATATAGTTGATTATTTATCATTCAATCCTCTCTTTTGTCCTATTTCATAAATTACATAATGTGTATTATTTTGTACCAGATCTACGTCTTCTTTCCGGAGGGATCTAATGTCGGAGTTCAGATAATGAAGAAGTACACTAACCGCATGAAATCGGAGAACGTGTATTCAGAGCGATGTTGGTTGTTCAACAGAATTTGATTCTCGTTGCCCGTAGTTGTGTTGCCGAAATATCTTCAAAATTTCGCTCGGAGGTTTTTCAGGTGACGTGATTGATTTTTTTTTATTCTGTTAGGTCAAATTGTAATTCTTGAGTCACAGCATTTGATTCATTGTCTTCCAAACTGCCTTGAGTTCGTTTATATTTGAAGTGAATTTTGAATGAACAGAAGATCGTTTCAGGAGCTCTGTTATGGGTCTATTTTATTGCTCGATTGTTGCATTGGAATATTGAAAGCTTTTCTTTTCTTAAACTTTATGTTTATGTGTATGCTTTCATAAGTTTTTAATATAATAGCTCCATTGGTACAGGAGGCAGAACTGCGGGTCAACATAAAAGAGCATCTTCTCATTCCTGAACATCAGGTGCTGACTGACGAACAGAAGAAAACCTTAACTGAGACTTTGAGAGATATACTTTGAAGGAAACTAGGTCAGTATGTTCAAACCTGATTTTAATGCAATTATTTTAAGGACATCTTCTTGCCCTTGCATATGTTGTAGGATGATAGGATTGTGTTTGTTGCTTCCCTTTGGAGTAAGGCACATAAAAGTTTATAAGGGGTTCTATTCTATCCTTCATATATGTCAGAGATTGGAAAGTATTGCTAATTTGCAATTCAAGGAAGCTTCTCTGGTTTATCTTTGTCTTAGGGTTTGTTTGGATCGAGGATTAAGGAGAAGAGAAGGGGAGGGAAGAGATTTAAGATATCTTCCTCTTGTTTGGGAATATGAAAATTGGAGGGGAAGATGACTTGATCTTTCATCATCATTCCCCTTCACAAATTCATGATACCCCAAATTGAAATATTTTGGAGGAGGTATCAATACTCAAACAATGAGAGGACATATGGAAGGTTAATCTTCCCTTCCCTTCCCCTCCCCTCCCTTCTCCTCTAATCACTCTCCTTCCCTTCCCCTCTTGATTCCCAAGCAAACCCTAAGGGTATGTTTGGGAATTAACAGGGGAAGGGAAGAGATTAGAGGAGAAGGAAGGAGAGGTTAACCTTCCATATGTCTTCCCCTTGTTTGGGTATTAATACCTCCTCCAAAATACCTCAATTTGAGGTATCATGAATTTGTGAAGGGGAAGGATGATGGAGGATTAAGGATTAATCTTCCATTATCTTCTCCTCCAATTTTTAGTTTCCCAAATAAAGGGAAGATATCTTAAATCTCTTCCCTCCCCTCCCCTTCTCCTCCTTAATCCTCAATCCAAACAAACCCTTAATTTTTGGTTTTCCTTTTCTTGAGACGATAATTTTTCATCTCACCTAGTTGTAATTTTCCCTCCTTTCAAATATTATTTGTTCATTTATAAAGAACAACAAAATTAAATATCCAGAAAGATTTCATAAAAGTGCATAAACAGCTGATTCCAAAAAGCAGAGTCCATAACCCTGGCTACTTGGTGATCCTTCTTGCCTTAGGATTCTAAACATCAGAATGTATCTGATGATTATCTATAAACTAATCCCACCCCATAGTTTCCTCAGAGGTCCAGTTAGAGGGATTTGTAGTGGTCTTTCCATCTGGATTGAGAGGATCATACGGTGAATCTTGTGCAAATTCAACTGGCAATGACTTCCTGTGAAGACTAGGCTCCCATTTTGCTTCTTTGAGCACCTTCAGTATTTCTTTCAGCACTATCTTGCTCCCTTCAGATGTCAGATGAATTCCATCCCTATGCAAATATCAAAACACCAACCAAACGTATCAAAGTGTAAAAAACCTCATTTAACTTATTTACTAAACATCCAATCCATCAATAGTTTCATGTACATCTTTTAGATTTCACATGTAAATAAAGTACAGACCTACTGTAACTTGTGCTGGTAAAAGTTTATGGTATGTTTTGTTAGGTTAAATTACTCTGTTTCGGCTCCTATATTGAAAATATGAGAGTTAACAAAATAATTTAACACAAAAATTAGGAACTTACGTGAAGCAAACATCCAGCCAGTCATCTCTTTTTTGAAGAGCAGACCAGAGATCAATGGCTTTCACATTTATTTCCCTGCACAACTCCAAACATGCTTCTGAGTATATTCGACACGATTCATTTGTTCGTTTTAATTTCCCCATCTTATAACTGCATTCATTTCAACTTTTCACTCATCAGAATTTAGAATTGAAATGTAAACTCCAAACAAATAGGTAATTAATGCCAATCTTGATATATTAAAAAAGAAATTTAAACTTAACATAACCACTCCAACCTATATTCGATTTAACTATTGGATTTGAGATTAAGATGTTAGCTTTAACATTTCAGTCTAACGTCATTCAAGCTTAAACTCAAGTAGGAGAATAAAAAGAACGACCTAGCGCATGAAGCTTCCACTAGGTGGGAATAGGAAAGATCAGATGTATACAACCTTACTCCTGAAAGTAGAGAAACTATTTACAGGATTTGAATCTGTGACCTCAAAAAAGAAAGAAACCAAACACATTATAACTACACAAGCATATTGAGTTACTATTTTCTTAAACCCACAAGACTTTCCTTAATTCTTACCCGAGGGTTTTGGCGATTTGTGCCTCATTGACGCAAGGAGCAGTGAGAAATATGATGCGAGTCTTATCTGACAGGCTCTGGCCACCAATCAGCATATGGGTCAAGCATTGCAACAAAAATCTCCATAATGATTTTTACAGTAATCTAGACCATTAATTTGTGATCAAAGAGCAATTATTTGTTCTCTCAGATAATTCTTCTTACCTCATGGCACTAATGTGAATATTTTTCCTTATGAAGAAACGGTAAGGTTATTGAATTGATTACCTTCAGATGTATGGCAATCTTCCTCATATTTTCAATGTACTCTTGGAGAGGTACATGCGGACCTGGATCAGATGGGTGTGGAAGCATAGAATCATTTCCACCAAAGTACACAATAACCAAGGATGGTTGCACAGCATTTTCCTGAGTTACACAATACAACATGTTTGAGCAAGACTCAAATAAATCTCATCACATTTCCAAATACAAGTCCAAAAATATAGTATAATTAATCACTAGAGTTCAATTAACATGGATATTGATCAGAAACATATTAAACATGATAGAGCTATGCCTTTAGTATTAGTGCCTTTTAACTAGTGCACTGATCTTGTTATTTTCTTTTTTTGGTCTATGACTGGGGTATCATCTGAGCGAGTCTCTGATGACTAATCCCTCGGCTACTACGGGGCCATTATTGGGAGTGACCCTCCCAACAGACGACGCTCGATCTTGTTATTTTCTAAATCTTGTCATTGCTGGATAAGCTCAAATAAATGATGGAACATATGTATAAGCATTGTTCATACAATAACAACCATTTTCCTACTAAGTGAGTTGGCTAAAGTATAAGCATTGTTCATATAGTTGCTAATTACCTTTGGAAAAACTTGATCCAGAACCTCCAAAGCACACCTTGAATTCCAGCCAGCGTATCCTCGCAATATAATGTCTGCCTAAATCATGCCAGTATATACAATTTCATTGAATTATTTGCCTCGAACATTAAATAATCACAAAATTCAATCCAGTTATATTGATATACTACTAGTCTAGCCCTGAATTGAGAAATTTAAATAGAAAATTTCCTAATTTCTTCATTTTCTTCTCAATTCAATATCTCCAATTGAAATACTCTATCAAACCCTAACAAGCCTTAACATCAATTCAATTATCCTCTTTGAAAAGCTCCCAACAGAGGGAAATGGACATTAGGGTCACATTCAAAGTCAGAAAATTTAAAATCATCCCATCTTTGTTTCTAAATCCATTACTACGGCAAATTACTATTTCATATTTCATTAAATTTTGTTCACAGTAAGTCGCATGTCTCAGATGCGATTTCTTCTTAAAATATCGCATCTAAAACATGCGGCTTGATCACGTTGATTATATTGTGTAGACCTCTTCGTGAGGTCTTTGAGAGGTCTATACACATCACAGACAGACCTGACTTTTTTTTTAAGTTTTTAATATTATTTTTTATTTGTCTTATTTTATATTTTATATGTATCTTATTTTATTTAAAATAGAATTATATATATATATATATAAGTGATTCAGATATTAAATAAGATTTAATTTTAATTAATGAGACAGGTTATACAATTTTTTGTTATAAAACAAATATTTTTGTTGACTTTTCATTAATTTTAAGATAATAAATTCTCCTTGCACCAAATATTTTATTTTATATATTTAATATTTGTTAAAATAGTAATACAAAAATAAATTAGTAACTCATATATTCTGTTACTAGAATTTTTTTTGTTCTCCCATTCTCCAATGTACTATCCCGACTAAAAATGATTAAAATATTCATATTCGATGGATACCCATAAATTTTACTTGTTAGATCTTGGTCCGAGTCGAGGTAAAAAGTAAATAAATTAGGGTATAGAGGTTTATCCATTCAAAATTGCGGGTATGGGTATGAGGCCGGGGATAGAGGTACCCACCTCGAACCTTACCCGCTACAGTAACATGTTTATATATATATATATAGGCAATAAGTATATAATATTAATATATATACTAATTAATATATGAAAAAAACTAGGGTGAAGTTACTTAGATGCTTGCTATGAAGTTTTATCAATCACGTGATTTATTTATATTCTCTTTCTTCAATGATTGGTTATCATAATTTAATCTTCTATATTTTCTCTCCTATTATGATTGGTTATATAAATACTTTTTGTCACGTATCTTATTTTTATTGGAGAATTTCACAGCAAACACCTAAATAATTTCATCTTAGTTTAGTCCTTAATATATATATATATATATATATATATATATTATAGAAGTTAAAAATTTTAAAAAATTGAGGAATTCTTGAATGATAATTTTTAGAATCCCATAAATAAAATTTGAATAGAAAAGTTATTGTAAGATATGAAATCTCAAACTTTTTTGTGATTTTAAATGAATAAAATTGTTGTAAATAAATTATATTTTTTTTCAAAAAATTATTTATTTAATTTTTTTCGGGTCTGAATTCGGGTTCAGATATAGGGGTACCTATAAGGGATAGGGATTGATATTCAGGCACATAGGGTATGGGGAAGGGATGATAATTTTTTACGGGTCCAGAGATGGAGATCAAGATATCTTACTCATATCCTATCCATGGGCATCCCTAATCCTGACTAATCCATATACGATTCATGATGCGCAATGGTTATGGCGGAAAAGTCCCTTAAGAGAAATAATTACATTCACAAGATTTTGAACTTATAATCTTGTTTAAATGATACCAAAATAGTTTATCATTTAAATCAATTCTTCATTAATATTATTAAAATATTTTTATAAGTCATAGATAAAATATATTGCATTTAATTATTTATTTTATAAAAGTACATTTTTGTTTTTATATATTTTTGTTTTCTCTCTTTTGTTTATGTTGTTTTTTGTTTCAATTCATTTTTTTATTGTGGCTTCAAAAATATTATTATTGATTTTATAAATCATATATTACTTATTTTACATTTATTAGTTTTTAAACAATAAATAAAAGTTTAATTAATATAATATATTATTAGAATATTTTAATAAATAATAAATAAATATATTGTTTCTGTTTGTTACTTTTTATTCTTTTTATATTTGTTTTTACTTATTTATTTGTATTTTTCTTCACATATATTTATTTTTATATTTGTCTTTTAACAAAAAAGAACATATTAAACATGGTGAGATATAAAAAAAAATAGCAACATGTCTACTTTTAATTTTGGCTACTTATTTATTGTTATATTTTAAATTTTAAATATTCATAATACTTAAATAAATTAAGATAAATATAAAATATAAAATAAATAAATAAATAATAATATTAAAAACTAAAAAAAAAACAGGTACAGACCGGTCTGTACCTGATGTGTACGGACCTCTCAGAGGTCTGTGTGGAGACCTCATGAAGAGGTCTCAACAACTATTTTTTTAAGATAAAATTACATTCTGGGATATACGACTTAGAGTAAACAAAATTTAATAAAAAATGAAACAGTAATTTATCATAGTAATGAATTTTGAAACAAAGATAAAATGAGAATGCATGGTATAGATGCGCGGATGTAAAGTACTATAGAGTAAAGTATAGTAGAATAAAAAGAAATATTGTAGAGAAAAGTGAGGAGAGAGATAGAGAAAAAAAATATATTTTATATATAAAATATAATATAAAATTTTTTAAAAAATCATAAAATATCACAATTTTATTCTTTGAATTTGTTACCAAACATACCCTAACTTTTTTGACATTGAAGTGACCTTAATGTTCATTTCTCCAAAAGGGGAGACCATAATCAACTAGAAAAGAAGAAGAAGAAGAAAGAGAGAGGAAAGAGTACCCTGCGAGAATACAAGTGAGCAAGTTTAGCACCCCAACCTTCATTGCTGAAACTGAGCTGAACAATGGAGGAACCAAACAGCACAAATTGAGGCCTCACAGGTCCGACCATCTCTCTCTCTCTCTCTCACACACACACACTAATGGATCTGGAATTGAATAAAGGAATTTATGGGGTTCCAGCTAGTCTTTCCTTTTATCAATTAGACAATTATTGATAAATTGAGGCCTCACAGGTCCTATCCTATCATCTCTTTCTTTCTCTCTCTCTCACACACTAATGGATCTGGAATTGAATAGAGGAATTTATGGGGTTCCACCGAACACTAATGGCTCCATCTTCTTTTCCTATTTTGTGGCTGTTAGTGGCACGAGAATAGCAAGAAGAGAGTGACACATAAGTAGATTCTACCGACAATAGAATCTATATATAGGACACACTTATATGTTACATTCTCTCGTTATTTTTTTTTTACGTTAGATAGGACCAGTCTCTTATTGGCACTGTTTCATTTGTGGATGTTAGTGGTAGTTTTTGTGTGTTTGATTTATAAATTCAGAATCAGAATCAGAATATATTTGCCACCAAAGGACAGAAGGGGTATGAATATAATGCGCAGACGGTAGTCGTATTTATTAGCTTTTTCGTTTTTTTAAAATAAAGTTTGGGGTTTTAGATTTTTTTTACAAGTATATATTTATTTATTAAAAGGTAATTCTATTTGTTGGATATTAAACATCCATAACTCTTTTAACAGTAATTTCAACTTTAGTTCGTTTGTAAAAGATTAGTTCACATTAAAATAACATTGAAACTTGCTAAGGTAGTTGGCTCATTTAGATATTCGGGTTTAGGACATTACAGTATCATCTAATGCTTCAAAAATTAAAATCGTCTCAAACAAGTTTGATAACTCAAAAACATGACAAATTATTGGGGTGTTCAAATTCAATCCAATCGAATTCAATCCAATCCGATCTAATAAAATCCAACGAAGATCGACCTTTGATTGGATTAATTGGATGGCTTTGTGCTCAAAATCGATCGGTTATTGGATGAGCATATGTATCATCCAATCCAATCCAATTCATCCAATCTATTTATTAATATTTTAATTATATATATATATAATTTACCTTTTAATATTTTTTTATTTGTATGTTAGATTTAGATGATGCCCTAGTTACTTTGGAAGTTATAAGATTGAGGTAATTAAGTTTTTTTTTATTCTAATTGATTGGTTCATATATGTTTACAATATATATTAAAATATTTGTTCTATATTTGCAATTAATATGATCGACTTGGAAGCATCACTCTTGCAAATTTTCAGAATTGGAAAGCAATGGATTGTTAAATTTGATTGTACTCTTTAAATATTAGTATTGTGCTTGAATTATTAATTTTAATTTGTACTCTTTAAGTTTTTATTTTGTTTGAATTGTACTTGAATTATTAATTTTAGTTTGTAGTCTTTAAGTCTTCATATTAGGACTCCGGACTTGTAAAATATATATGATTTTCAAATTTTTTTTGTAAATAGAAAATCGATCAACCAATCCAATCCAATCTAGTCTGAATTGGATTGGGTAAAGCATTTTTACTGGATTAATTGGATGTTGTTTTCACCGTCCAATCCAGTTGGAAAAATTATTCTACCCAATCCAATTCAATCCAATCCGTTGAACACTCCTACAAATTACTATATAATATTTTAATCATTTTAATAAAGTGTGGGACCCACGCTGGGCCCCAAACTTGGGCCAAACAAGCTCATCACGTAATGGCCAGACAAGCTGGCCATCACGTGATAAATGACCTGATGTGAGGTCAATGACCACCGGTCACTAGGAGTTTCAAGTGACCGGTGGTCATTAATTTTTTTAAAAATTTAAATAATTTATTTATATTTAATTTTAATTTAATATTTTATATACTTTTATTTATATTATTTTACTTATAATTTTATTTTCAATATTAAAATTATTAATATATTTTATGTTAAAATATAAATTTTTAATGATTTTATTTCTTTAAAATCTCAACCCTCTCAGTTATTAAAAAAATATCAACCATATATATATATCATATTCCTTCTTCCTATCAATCCTCCCTCCTTATTCACATTTCTTTCTTTTCTTTCATAATTAAAAGTTTAGGTGGGGTAAGCACCAATATTCCACTAGAGTCAGAGAAGACCTCCCAATTTCTTTGAGAATTTATGGGAGGATTTATATATCATCCACCAATAAAATACACACATCGATCATAGGGTTCGAACCTGAAAAGATTTATATATCAACTCTCCCTTTCACTCTCTCATTTTAT
Source organism: Senna tora (assembly GCA_014851425.1). Classification (NCBI taxonomy): domain Eukaryota; kingdom Viridiplantae; phylum Streptophyta; class Magnoliopsida; order Fabales; family Fabaceae; genus Senna; species Senna tora. The sequence continues at coordinate 5,548,673 of CM026265.1, read as the reverse complement.
TTTAAAATTGCAGCAAAAAGAAGAAATATAATTCGTGCAGATTTAAAAAGTCTTTCTTTATTAAATAAACACAATTCAGAGACTATTTAGTAAGGATATATAAGTTATTTATTCCTATTACTTATTATTTATTTTATAATTAATATTGTCTTTTATAATTATTTTAGTAATCTTTTAGTTGTTCTAAAAAATATTAATCTTTTAATTATTATTATATAAATAAAATAAAATATTTAAGTTTTCTATTACTAAATTAATTTTTTATATAAAATAAAAGATTATATTTTTTTGAAATTATATAATTAGTAATTTTTTAAAATAAAATTTGAGATAATTACTTAACTTCGTCCCTGTTGCAGTTTTTTTTATCAATACATGATAATTTTAAAATAAATCAAGTAAATTCAAAATTAAATTATTTGTAGATAAATAATATATCTAAATATAAATGTGCATTCATAAAAATGATTTTAAAGTTTAAATTCAAACTTATTCCATTTTGTTTTGTGACATGTCATTGTTAATTGTAAGTTGTAACATCAAATACATTTTAAATATAAATAAAATTTTACTTAACTAAGGATTGAGATCTTTTATGTAATTTTTTTTCATTTATATTATATAATATATTTATAATTTTAATATTTAAAATAAAATTATAAGTAAAATATTAAATTACAATTAAATATAAATAATTTATTTAAAAAAATGATCACCGGTCACTGGGAGCTCCCAGTGACCGGTGGTCATTGACCTCACATCACCTGATGTGAGGTATATGCATCACGTGATGGGGCCCCAGCGTGGGTCCCACACTTTTTAAATAATTGTACTTGCCTTCAAATCGCATGTGCCTCACATGCGATTTTTATATTAAAAAAATTATTAAAATATTATACAGTAATTTGTCACGATTTTAGGGCACATTCTTTATACAGAAACGGAATGCGTTTATTTTGTTTGTTAATAAAAATTTGTGAATAAAAATGAAATAGATCCCACACATTCCTTACTCATCTTCATTACCATTTCTTGTTAAAGAACAAGACATTAATTTTTGAAGCATTAGATATTTAGATGATACTGTAATGTCTTAAACCCCGTTTAGTTGCCCACGTGACATTTTTAACTTAAGACATTTGTTTCCCTTTAGTTTCTTGATCCAATATCTTCTTCTCCGTTGTCTATTTGAATTATGTTCTTGTTGTATTAAGAATTCTTCTTAATAATTGCCTTGCCTTTCCCTTTGCTTTATTTACATTTTGTTAAAGCCAATTAAATAACAACCTAAACAAAGGATAATGATGTTTTGATTGAGAAGAAAAAGGAATGAAAAAAATAAGGGAATTAAAATATTTGACTAATTTATTTCTCTTCCATTCATGCTCATAAATTTAGGGTTTAGTATTATTATCATTGTTAATAATATTTAAATTATTAGTATATCAATAAGATAAAAATTTAACAAATTCTGTTATTAGAATTTTTTTTATATATAACGTTATTTTTGTTTATTAAAATATTATAACTTTTATTTTTTTATTATACAAAATTACAAGTAAATACTACACATTTTTTTCCTTGAAGTTTGGGTAGTTTAGTCTCGAAGAACATTAAAATATGAAATTAGACAAAGGGGCATTAGTTTTGAGGGTCATTCAACGAAAAATTTGAAGTTAGATTAAAATGCAGAGTAATTTCATATGTAAACGGAAGGGAGTGTATTTTACTCTAAATTTTTTTTAGAAAACACCTTATAATGAAATTTCGGAGATTACATAATTTTATTTTTGGAAGCAAAGAAACTATTTTCAAATTTTGCAACTCGTAACTTTTAGATTACATGACAACAATCTTTCTTTATTATTGCCTCTCGCTCGGGTTTACATGCATGTAACAAGCTGTATCATAGACTCATCCTATCCTGAATGTATATAAATGTAATGAGTGGGAAAACTGAAGCAAAAATTAATCCCACTCCTTGGATTCGGACCAGGTCCAATCGGAGACATTTATAGTCTTCCCATCTGAACCGAGAGGGTAATATGGTGAATCTTGTGAAAATTCATTCGGCATTGACTTCCAAAATAGACTTGGTTCCCATTCTGCTTCTTTCAGGCATTTCACTATTTCCTTTGCTACCCTCTTGTTTCCTTCAGTTGATAGATGAACTCCATCCCTAACCAAACAAACAAGCACTCAATTTAAAATTCAAATATAGCCAAAACCATCTTTTTGGACTTCAAATTTTGTCGGCTCACCGTCAATTGTGTCTTTAAACTTTAATTTCAAGGCAATTTTGACTTTCATTTTAATTTTGTCTAAATAATTAATAACAAATACAAATGTAACTAACTCTTCACGTGATTTTCAAGATGACTGTGATGTCAAATCATATATTTGATTACGTTGTTTTCTCAATTTAGTCTCTGTTACAATCATTTTACTTACATTGTAATTAAATATATGAAATGACATCACATTGAACTTTAGAAACTACATGGACAATATAGTTGCATCTTTTGTTAATTGTTTAGAGACCAAATTGACAGTGACACGGAAATTGAGGAACCAAAAAGATATTTTTGTTTAATATATATATATATTTATATTAATATGACCGTGAGGTCTTCCCGTAAAATAATTAATTGGCTAATTAAAAATAAAAATAAAAATATGATGTGAAAATATCATGGGTGAGAGAAAATAAGAATAGTGATAACTTTCCAAAATTTTATTTATTAAAAATTTTTTTTATTAATTTAAAATATAATAATCATAATTTTATAAATACGTGCATGCGAAGCCTCTAGTATATATATATATATATATATATATATATATGTATATCGTTTGCGAAAGCAAATTCCCTAAAATAACTTTAATAGATTGCACAATCATGATCATCGATTCTCGGCCACGATTTCAACATTGACCGTCCCAAAATAGACCGTCAAAATTGCACAATCTGTTAAAAAGTTACTTCAACAAATCTGCTCAGAGCGATTCACTTACGCGAAGCAAACATCCTTCCAGTCATCAGTTTTCTGAAGTGCAGACCAGAGATCAATAGCTTTCACATTCTCCTCCTTGCACGCTTCCAAACATGCTTCTGAATATATTCGACACAATTCATTTGATCGTCCTATGTCTCCTGTATGCCCAAATTTCCTACATTCATTCAAAATTCGTTTATTTATGTGTAATAATAGGAATAAAAATATATACTATTGAACTTCGGTGCATTTCTCCAATTACGTGAGAATGGATCCTATATTGTACAGCATAAAAAAAGTAAGGAGAGAGAGTGACACATAAGTGGGTCCCACACATAAGTTATGTATGGAACCCACTTATGTGTCACTCTCTCTCCTTATGTGTCGGACCAACTTATGTGTCACTCTCTCTCCTTACTTTTTTATATTGTACAGCATAGAATCAATAAAATATTACATTGCTTCAATGAAACAAACAAAAAAACAAACGGTATAAACCTGAGTACCGCACACAATTGCTCTTCATTGATGGGAGGATTAGTGAGAAATATAATGCGAATCTTCTTTGAGAGGCTCTGGTCACAATATATATAAAAAATATAAAATTAGTAATTATTTGATTACATATTTATAATCATTTGATTTTAACAAAATTTAATTTAATTACAATTTACAACCGATTCAACAATTAGATTAATAAAAAAATAAGTTTTTATATTAAAATGTTAAAAAATATTGATTTTGTTGCTCAGCAGTAGTAAGCTAGAAATTTTTTTTTTTGTTTCTTAAAGAAGAGAGATTGTGTTTGAAATTTGAAGATGCACAATAAATTATAAGGAATATTCATTTACATAATATTTTAGTCCCTCTTATATAACAATATTCTCAATTTGATCCCTCTTCTTAGATTTGCCTTCTTACTTTTAGTCCCTTTTAGATTTATTTTCTCAATTTTATCCCTCTTAAATTACTCCGTTATCAACTCAGCCCCTCTCATATTTGCATTTTCACAACTTATCAAATTTTCTTAAATTGCACATTACATGAGCCAAATTGATAATGCAAAAATCTAAGAGAGACTAAATTAATAATTAACTCAGTAATTTAAGAGAGACTAAATTGAGGACACTGTCATCTAAGAAGGACCAAATTAATATTCTTTCAAATTTCAAGCTTATTGAGTATAATTTTTAAATTTGAAGAGATAATAAGTATAATTTTACCGAAATTGATAAGGAAATGAATGCAATTAAAAGATTACCTTTAGATGAGTAGCAATCTTCTTCATATTTTGAATGTACTCTTGGACAGGGACATGAGGACCCAAGCCAGATGGGTGTGGATGCATAGAATCATTTCCACCAAAGTATACAATTACCAAGCTTGGTTGCACAGTTGCTTCCTGACAACATCTTTCAATAATTAATTGACGACAAAATTTTATTTTGGTCTTTAGTGCGTTCATCAGGTAGAAATAGAAATGGAAATGGAAATAGAAATGAAAATATAATGTATTTAATGTGTTTAGTAATAAAAGTTTGGTAATAGAAATGGAATGAGAATGTATTAAAATGATTATTTTACCCTTTATAATAAAATAATAAAAAGAAAAGAAGGTTATAATTTTGTCAAATAATCATGTCAAATCAAATGGATATAAATATAGGAAAAAACTTAGGTCCATTTCCTTTTGTCCATTACATCCAATTCCACCAATCATATATGGTATTTACACTCTCTCTCTTCTATTATTGATTATATAAAAGGTGATATTTTATATTCTTTCTCTACTGTGATTGGTCATTTAAACACTTTTTGCCACGTGTCATATTTATATTGGAGAACTGGATGTAATGGACATAAGGAAATGGACCTAAGTTTTTTCCATAAATATAATAGATATTTTGTATTTTTTTTTCTTTTTTTTAAAAGTTGATGAAAATAAAAAAATGAAAAAGTAAGTGAGTCCCAAGGTTCCAGTGAACCCCACTTGCTTTTTTATTTCCATGGAATTGATATATTGTTAGTGAACATGCAGTTAATGTTTAGCATTTTTCTCATTTTGATCTCTAATGTTTGCTCGGTTTCAATTTTGTTAAGTAATTTTAACACCTGAATAATTGAGAAACAAATTGGTACTAATTGAAATGCAAAGGACCAAATTGGAACTAAGCAAATATTAGGGACCAAATTGGTATCAATCCCAAGCATGAGGAGTCAAATTGAGACTAATCAAACGTTAGGAACCAAATTGAGAAATGTGTTTAATGTTAGGAACCAAAATAGAGGTTTTATCGTTAATAAAGACACAAATTAAACAATCATCTCGCCAAAATATAGTATAAAATTAATTATTTGAAGTAGTAAACAAATTACTTAAAACTAGAGGCTTCGCATGCACCTACGTGTATACATGTAATTTATTCTTAAATTTTTTAAAAATATAATATAAAATAGTTATTATATTTTAAAATCATTAAAAATTAAATATTTTAAAATTAAATAGAATTTTTATCATAATTTAAAATAATAAAAAATAAAAAATGAGAAGTTATGCACTTCTCATTTTTTTAGTAACCACCTATCATACTTGGTTATTTATTGGAAAGTTGAGGGAGAAGTTATTTTTTTGGTGTCACACAAGCAAAGTGTGACACCAAAAACTCCAAAACCATATATATATAGATGATGATAGATTTACCTTTGGAAAAAGTTGATCAAGAACTTCCAAAGCACGCCTTGAATTCCATCCAGCGTATCCTCGCAAAATTATGTCTGCCTATATATAATTAATTAATTAATTAATTCTTGAATGGTCTTACTGAAAGTACGCTTGGTATAAATGCACGGATGTAAAGTACTGTTGAGTAAAGTATTGTAGAATAAAAGAAAGTACTGTAGAGAAAAGTGAGGAGAGAGATAGAGAGAAAAATTAGGAAAGAGAAAAAGTATGATAAAAAATGTGTTTGGTATGTATAAAATATGATGTAAAGTTTTTTTAAGAATCGTGAAACATCATGATTTTACTGTTTGAATTTTATACCAAACATCTATGGGTCTATTATCAGGTAACAAAAATTCATAATTGATAATTACATATATGATACATCTTTATTATATAAGTAACAAATATAACACTATTTTACTCATCATTAGTGAAATTTTAACTTATTTTTATCTTTCAAGAAGACTTGTCTATATTTTCAGAGTGGAAGAAAAAAGATTGTTTAATTTGAATAGAAACTTTTAGTTAAACTTAAAAATTATCTCCTTATATAGTAATTGACTTCCAATGAAACAAATAATTCTCTTTCCTATTCCCAAAGAGGAAAGGAAGAAAAACTCTTTCCAAATATATTGTCCAATCCAATCATCCATAAATGTCTGTACTGTTTGGTATAAATGTACGGATGTAAAGTATTATAAAGAGAGTACTGTAAAAAAAAGTGAGGAGAGAAAAATTGGAAGAGAAAAAAAGTATAATAAAAATGTGTTTGTTAGTGTAAAATATGATGTACAATTTTTTTGAGAATCGTAAAACACCACGTTTTACTATTTGGTTTCCTTACCAAAGATACCTTTGTATTCACCTGATCGATTTCGACCACTGATTAATTGCAACAGTCCAATTGTATTACAGTCGAATTGGATAAAGTAATTTTACCTAAAGTTACTTCCTCAGATCCATTCTTTACAATATTTGATGAATTGATCATCAGGCTGCTGCTTCGGTGAATACCGTGGTCCAGAACAAAACAAAGGAAAGAGAATTAAGAAGCAGAAGAAGAAAGAAAGAATACCTTGCGAGCATACAAATCAGTAAGAATGGAACCCCAGCCTCCATCTCTAAAGCAGAGCTGAACAATGGAGGAACCAAAGAGCACAAAGTGTGGCCTCACCACTCCCACCATCTTTTTCTCTTCTCTCATTTCTTCATCCACTCCCATTTCAAATCCAATATTAATTTATCTTCCTATTTCACCCAAAATCTCCACCTAACTATATATATATATGTATGATTTTGCTCCTAACTTCTTTTTCAATCATAAAGCATACAAAGGAAGGAGATGCCAACAAATTAAATACAATTTAGTCAAAAAGTTAGGATAATAATTTATTAATTTACTCTCTAATTATAAAGTTGATCTTAACTTATTTTTAAACACAAAGCATGACTCTAACTTATTTTAAGGGATGTCACATCAAAGTCTATATTGCTATGAGCCGAACAGAAGACTCATCAGTCATCAGACCAACTGAAGTTAAAATGACACAAACTACTGTTTGTCTTTCAATCAATTGATGGTGAAATTATTATTCTCTTTCTAAATTTTATAAATATTCTATTTAGGGCTGGTTTGGTAACGTTAGCGCACAATACATTACATGTAATCTCCTAATTCTCAAAAAAATTTTACATCATATTTTATACATATCAAACACATTTTTTATCATACTTTTTCTCTTTCCTAATTTTCTCTCTATCTCTCTCCTCACTTTTTTTCTACAGTACTTTTCTTTATTCTACAGTACTTTACTCTACAGTACTTTACATCTGTGCATTTATACCAAGCGTGTCTTTAATTTTTGAATTTATAATCTCATAAATTTTTATTCCTTAAAATATTATATATTCAATCATTGCATGATGTGATTATTATGTGTTGGTGTAGTGTCGTTGATTTTTTTTATCTTATTACATCATTTGAATATTAAAAATAATATTAAATAATTTTTATATTTATTAAAAGTAATACGAAATTGTTCATGTTTTTGTTAAAAGTAATACTTAATAATCTTTGTGTAATTAAATAATAATTCAACAACAATTAAAAAATAATAATTTATCTCAACTTAAAAGTTAAAATGCATCCAAATCAAAAAAGACAAATCATTATATGGAATCAACAAAAAGCATATTTATTGCATATATTAATTACATGTCATTGATTCTTTGACATTTGACTATATATTTGTTTTTAATTTGATGTAAATTAGTTAGAGTTTTTAAAATATTTTGGTAGATATTTTTACATTTTTTATTGACAATTCTTTCAATTTACTCTTTTTTTCCCAGACTATGAGAAGTTTATCAATATGATCCTTAAATTCTTTTTCTGCTCTTTATTGCGTCTCAAAACTCTTAAATTGAAAATAATTTCACTCTTCATTGTAAAATACTCTAAATCAATAACATCATTACATAATTTTACTTAAAATAGATATGAACAATATTTTAGTTTTACATAATAAACATGCTTTGAAAACTATAAAATTTAATTTTAATAAGCAAATTAAAAAAAATGAGAATGTTTTGAGAATTCAAACACACTTTTAATTTTATCAATTTTAGGGAAGAAAGATTAAAGAGTTTAACGTACAATATACAGTTAAAATTTGGTGCTATTTTTTTTAATTCTTAAAATCTTAATTCTGTTTAAAATACTCTCAACAAATGTTTTGTCTTTTAAATTAGTAAAAATGTTAATTGAGAAAATATATTGCACAAACTAAAAATTGAAAGAAAATTTTAATTTTTAAATAATTTTATCAATCTTTCTATTTTCGTTTAAATAATTAACATTGATATATTTAGTTACAAATTTAATTTAATCACGATGACAAAAAAAAGTAAAAAAATATTATTGTGATTAAATTAAAAAATATTATAATCAAATTTATAATTTAATATTTTAATACTAAAAATTCTTTTGCCTAACTTAAAAAAATTAGAACAATATAAGAAATAGTTTGAAAAGATAGAGAAGGAAAATATAAAAGAAAAATGTGAGTGGCGGAAAAAGCAATATATGTTTTAAAAGTAAAAAATTAAATTGTTTTATCATCAATGTTTTTTATTATAAACTTTGTTATTGGAGGAGAAAAAAAAAGTCTTCTTCCAATAAAAAATGCGAGACGTGATGAGTCTGTGCGCGTCAGACCAATGGACATTATAGAAAACGAATAAAAACATCGAACAGTGTGATTTTTTTAATCGGAAGTCACTAATTAATTTAAAAAATATATACGGAAAAGTTAAACTCATGAGAGTTTGATTTCACTTTTCTTTTTTTTTTTCTCTCCAAAAAAAGAGAAAGAGTAATGTGATGCGTTTTTATTTTTAAAAAATATAATAGACCAATGACAACTCAAGTCTAAAAAACTTAAAGTCAAGCTTGAACTCTCTGTAATATAGTCTTTAATTTAATAACAAAAAGTAACGTTCTTCTAATTATATATATATATATATATATATATATATATATATATATATATATATATATATATTTTTGGAGTAAAAGAGGCATCCCCAAAATTACGAAATAAAAGATTAAAATATTAAATTAATTTTTTTTAAGGGCACGTTCTTTATACAGAGATAAAAATGGAAACGGAAATGGAATTGTTTCTTGTGTTTAGTAATAAAAGTTTGGTAATGGAAAGGGAATGTATTAAAATAATTATTTTATTCCTTATATTAAAATAATAAAAAGAAAAGAAAGTTATAATTGTATCAAATGTCAAATCATAGGAGTATAATAGGTATTTTATATTTTTTTCTTTTTTTTAAAGTTGATGAAAATGAAAAAATTTAAAAAGTAAGTGGGGCTCGGTGGGCCCCACTATTTTCATTTCCTTTAGCATTTCTTGTAAAAGGACATGCCCTAAATTTAAAATTAGTTCAAATTGTTTATGTCTCTTCTGTTAATGATTTGAATAATCTAAGAATGATTAAATTGAGAATGTGAGTAGCCACTTTCTTTTTTCTCTCTACGTTCGTTCTTCAACCAGTTTCTTTCTGCAGATCTAACCGGAGGGGTTGTCAACCCCTCCCTATTTTTCTTCTTCCTTTGTTACCGTCGTTACGTTTTATAAATAAGATAGATATTTATTCCCCCAGTTTTGGTGGTGATTTTCTTCCAAATTTACTTCTGAGTTTTTTAGTTATCTCTTGTGAGAGTGTAGTCTCCCATTGTTAGATCAATTCAAATCTAGTAAGTAGAGCTTGTTTTATTTTTGTGTGTATTTATTTTCTTTTGTGAATTTTTTTGACAATCAGGTGATTCTAGATTCAAGATTTGTTATAATCATATCTAAATCTACGAATCATCTATGTTAAAAAATTTTCACTCGTTCATCATGATGTTGGAAGAGCCTACAGCAATTTTAACTTTGAAGTATACTTCAAATCTAATATGCAGGAGGTATAAGAGTAACAACTCTATTGGCAACACCAAGGACGGTGAGATTTTTCATCCTGAAGAAATATGATCAACTCTGCTTACACTTTGTTTTAGTTCAATAATTGTTAGGATTTATTCTTCAGTATTATTATATTGGAGTTTTCTAAATTATTGTAAGTGTCGTTTGGCTTTTTTTACAATATAACGAAGCTTTAATGCTTTTTTTTATAAAAAAAAATTGAGAATATAAATCTAAGAATGACTAAATTAATATTTTATTCCACAGAGGAAGATCAATAGATATTTTAGGGTAAAGTACTTTTGTTGTCCCCAAACTTTGCTGCAATATTTATTTTTGCCTTCAATTTTTTTTGGGTTCATACTTACTCACAAACTTTCAATTTTTTCATACATACCCTTTTTGCTAACACCGTTAACTTGCTTGACGAAATTTGCAGACATGGACGATGAATGTGCATTTTTTTGCCACCTCACTGTCCACTTCACATTTAACTTTATACTTTTATTAAAAAAAATTAACATAATCCAAATAAAAAATTTTTAGCATAATTTTTTTTATTTGGATTAGGTTAATTTTTTTCATAAAAGTAAAAAGTTAAATATGAGATGGGTGGACAATGACATGGTAAAAAAAATACACATTCATCGTCCACGTTAACAAATTCTGTCAAATAAATTAACAGTGTAAACAAAAAGAGCAAGCATGAACAAAATTAAAAGTTTGAGGATAAGAAGGGTACTTTACCCCGATATTTAATTTAAAGAATTATAACACAAGTTTAAACCGAGAATTTTCTGCCTAACAACAATGAATGTGATTTCACATTATAATCAATCTGGGTTACACTTGTAATTATGCCAAAAAAAAGGCATATGACATACATATAGATATATGAATTAATTAACCACATAAAAGCTGCCCATACATTAATTAATTACTTAATTAATATATAAATCTAAAATCATCCGAGTCTAATAGTGTGCATTCTTGGTCTTGTGGATGAGGTAATGGTTTTGGTAAGCTTGGCCCAACCATTCTTGCAGGATCGAATCAGCGTGCGGCTACTTTTAACGACGGTTTTCTTGGTTTTCGTCGTCGTTTCCTTTGCTTGCTTCCTCAAATTCGCCATCTTAAATAATTAAGCAAGCAAGGAAAAAAACCCACTTTTAACTTAAAGATCCCTCTTTTTTCTTTTTATAATTTACTCTCTCCTATATATATATATACACACACTCTCTCATACAAGTTATGCAGCTTCTATGTATTCATTGTGCAAGTTTTTGTCCAATTTGCTCTCTATTTATATATATATGTATGTCATTGTGTCTTGACCAAGTCTATCCTCAGTGGATTTGGTAGGTTAACCTCAATTTTCGCCCATTTTAATCTCCCACTCTCTTGTTCAAATTTATTAGACTAAATTATCACTTTAGTCTTTTAAAAGACGCATTTTATCTCGATTTAGTTCATAAAAAAATAAAAATATTAAATTTAGTTATTGAAAGATATAATTTGTCTTGTTTTAGTCCCTAAAAGATGTATTTTTCTCCCAATTTAGTCATTAGAAAATGTTTTATCAGTCATGTTATGGAGATTTTCAAGGATTAAATTGACACAAATTGTAACTTCTTAGGACTAAATTTGATATTTTCAAATTTTGTGGAATAAATTGAGACAACTTGCATTTTAAGGACTAAATTGAACACATGCTTATCTTTTAGGGACTAAATTGAGGTAAAATTTATTTTTTAGGAACTAAAATGGTAATTTAGTTCAATTATTATGTCTCTTTATCCTTTAATTGTTGTACATGCCTCAAGAAGATAGGGACACAACAAACTCATATTTGAAAATTCGACAACTTTTTAATATGTATTTTTTATTAAAAATATTTATATTTGAGATATTATCGAATATTAAATTTAAATACCTCTTTTAATAAAGATTCGAACCTTAATTTTTCATATTGTAAATAACTACCTCCTTCAGCCAACTTTTCTTCGGCGACAACTCAAGTTTTATATAATATATATATATATAATGACTAAAACTTTATTTTATTTCTAAATGTACTATTTTGTTTTATAATCCAATGTTGTAAGAACCGGACCGGACGGGACGGTCCAACCGGTTCAACCGCCAACCGAATACAAAGGCGAGTCGGTTGGACCAAAAAATCGTTTTTCCAGTTTGACCGGATTGGACCGGATTTAACCGGAGTTGGATCGGTCAACCGGTGGTCCAACCGGTCCAATTTTATTTTTTAAAAAAAATTAAAAAATAAAAAGGAAAAATAACATAAAAAATAGAAATTAGAGAAATATTAAAAATTAAAATTAGAAAAGTCTTAAAAATTAAAATTTAAAAGTCATAATTATCAATAATTTCATATTTGGTTTGATTAAGTTCTTTCAAAGCTTGACAAGTCTTAAAAATTAAAACTTTGAGAAGTCATGTTATTTAAAACTTCAAAATTATGTATATTGAAACCTAAAATTTGAGTGATGTTATTTTATATATTAAGAATATTTATTATTTATTATTTATTGCGTTATCCGGTTCGACCGGTTAAACCGATCAAATCATGAACCGAACACTTGTCCGAGTCTTTGTCTGGTTCGGTTCTTACAACATTGTTATAATCTAAAGGTCAAAACTCCAAATTGGTCCTTTATGTTTGTACGAAGTTTCATATTGGTCCTTTATGTTTCAAAAAGTCTAAATTGGTCCTTTATGTTTGTAAGAAGTTCCAAATTGGTCATTCCGTCCAATTCCGTCAATTTTTTCTGTTAAGTGCTGATGTGGCGTGTTGAGGTGACACACTCTCTCTCCTACGTGTACTACTTAGCTGACGTGGCCTTAGCTAAACTAAAATCAAGGATTAAAATAAAATAAAATAATTTTTTATAAGACAGAAGTACAATTTTCTCACTTTTTCATCTTCTTCCTCATCCCGGACCATTTTGACGAAGAAAAACAAATCTGCTTAACTTCAACCATGATACCCCTAAATTTAAAAGACATAAAGCAATAACTTCCAAATCTTCAAATTGATTTCACCAGAAAAGAATAACATCATGACATATAAACCAAGGGAATCATTTAATTTTACAATATCGCACTACATCTTTGTGAGAACAATAGTTCAAAAGATAAACAATAACCAGTAAATGCCGACTTACCAAACGATGTGGTTGAGAGTAACGACGAGCACCTTGTTGTAACAGGAGCTAATGAGACTGAAGTATCCAACGAAATGGCGGTGACCGGCGCCGGAGAGAGGCGGCGGCTGAAAGGAACGAAGCGGTGGGAGAAGAAAGGGAACTAGCGACAACCATGATGTTGTTTTGTAATTCTCCTGATAAATTGAACTAGCGTTTAATCAAAAAGGTCAAAACCCCGAATTAGATTTGTTTGTGTTAGGGTTAGGGTTAGGATTAGGATTAGGGTTGGATTCAAAAGAATCCATGGATGCCATCGATGAGGAAGAAGAAGATGAAAAAGTGAGAAAATTGTATTTTTGTCTTATGAAAAATTATTTTGTTTCATTTTAGTCCCTGATTTTAGTTTAACTAAGACCACGTCAGCTAAGTAGTACACGTAGGAGAGAGAGTGTGACACCTCAACACGCCACATCAGCACTTAACGGAAAAAATAGATGGAATTGGACGGAAGGACCAATTTGGAACTTCTTGCAAACATAAATGACCAATTTAGACTTTTTGAAACATAAAGAATCCATATGAAACTTCGTGCAAACATAAAGGACCAATTTGGGGTTTTGAGCTGATCTAAATTTATAAATTCTAAAACATGCATGCATTCCGTTGATTGCTTTTCTTGGTAGTATTTGAATTAATTTGGAAGTTTGTTTTTTGTTTTATAATCTTGTGAGGCTTTTGATTGCTTTCTCGAGTGTCTCTAGTTAGATCTTGTCAATATCCTAAAATTCTGCAGTTTTAATTATTTCTTTAATATTTACTTTAAAAAAAAAAACATGTGGTCTCCATTACTTATTGACAATACGGTGGTATTATTGATATCTTAAATTATAGTGTTTATGATATCTATATTTTAAAATAATGATATTCATATATACTATGTTTTAAGAATATTCATGATATTATTCTTAAAAAAAAAAGAATATTCATGATATCTTTGTTATAATAATTGGTGATACATGCATTAATTATTTAGGATGCTAGTGATGTAAAATACAAATATATATTTTTTTGGCCCACATGTAAAATATAAATATTTAGTTGCACATTTAATCAGTAAAATACAAAAAATATTTAGTTGCACATTTAATTATTTAACTTTTTTCAAAATACAAATATTGACTTTTTTCAACAAATTATTTTAATAACTAAAATTTAATATTATAAAATATATTTATTTTAACAGCTAAAATTTAATTATTTAAAAAAATATTTTTTAATAATTAGTAATAATCATCAAAATATATGTTGTTAATAATAGTAAATCTTTTTTTAGTGAATTTAATTGCACAATGACAAAACATGTAACACTCTCAATTTTTTTTTTTTCATAAAAGAGGTGCAAATATATTAAAAAAAAGGGTTATAACATAAAACCTCTAGGAGAAACCCCCAACAAACTAAAGGCCCAACAAAAAACAACTAGCTAAAGATATAAGAACCCATACTAGGTCCTATAGCAACATAACTTAAATGCATAATTAGATGCATAATTAAATAAAGTACAATTAAACCATAAAGGCCTAATTTCAGAGGAAAGTGCCAGAAGGCATTAAGTGCAAAATTCAAAAAAATTTTGAAATCATGAAAGAGGCGGCAATATTGCCACACCTTTGTGGCGGCCGAAGGATGGTGGTCCGACAAGGAAAAGGACATCGACCAAGAGACTCGACCAATGCACACTCCCAAAATCTTTCAATGATTAAACTACTGCTCGGCAAATGCTCTTTCCTCACTCTGGCGTTTTCTTAGGTTACATTTGGAAACACAAACAGTGAAATTTATGTATTTTTACATTTTTTTAAGAATTTAACATCATATTTTTTACATATCAAATATACTTCTCATCATATTTTTTTCCTTTTATAATTTTTCTCTCTGTCTCCCTCCTCACTTTTCTCTACTGACTTTCATTTACTTTAATGTACTTTATATCTCTTTCCTTCCTATTCATGTATTTCTACCTAATTTTTCCTTTCATGGCTGATTAAATCTGGTAAGTTTAGCAACCTCTTCCTCATTTTAAGTTTAACGTAAGTTGATTTTTTTTAAGATCTATTTTGTTCCCTCAATTTGGTGATAGTTGTATTCCATATTTATTTCTAATTCTTGTTTTCTTTTCTGTTGTTGTGATTTCTCTTGCTAAAGTGAAGATCCTGTGAAGTGCACACTTAAGGGTCGTTGGATGAAATTATTATAGTACGGACATGAATTTCAATTTTTATTTAACAGTTTAAATGATACATTTCATACACTTTACACTTTCTGCAGTTCACTGAATCCAATTTTGTACTTATGAATTCACCATCTGTACTCTGTAGTATTTATAATCAAACTTTATGGATATTATCTTTTCAAAAATTTCACTTTATCATTATATGATGACATTTTTAGGTGTGAATATCACTTTTGATATAATATACATGAGATATAAACACATCAATTATTCAATTTTGTTGGGACAAAAGTCATGTGCTACTACCACTTATCTTTTGTCATTTGTGCACAATAAATGCCCTTATTTATTTATTTATTTATGTGAGAGGAGGATGGAATTCACAAAAAGTATTTGACGGAAGAGTCATAGTAATAAAAAAGGAAAGACCATAAAATTTGTTAACACACCACAAAAATAAAAATCTTATAGAATAAAAAAAATCAAGAAATATATTGAATTAAAATATGAAGAACATTTTTGCTTTCTTTTTTTGCTTAATTTTGAATTATCACTTCATTGGTAATTTTAGAATTTCTCTGATATATATGTATGTGGAGAAATATATATAGAGAGAGATAATATAGGATTTATCATTCAGCAAAGTAACATCCTACACAATATTAAAACATGCAATCCAAGATTAATTGTAATTTAATCTGGATTAATATTATCAAATTCAACACAGATTGAATAATTTAAAAAAGAGGTAAAAATTTATGGTATTAAATATTAATTGGTTAAGGAATATTAAAAAAATAGAAGAAGAGAACAGATATTTGTAAAGATTTATCATCTCTTTCCCACCTTTCATTTTTTTTTTAAAAAAACAGATTAATTATAAAAGAAAAATGACATTTTATAAAGAACAAAGTGAAATGATACGAAAGAATTTTATGGTTTTTCCTAATTGAGAAATAAGCTTTCCGTCAAGTGCCGTTTAAGAATTTCATCCATCCTATCTTATTAATAAATAAGTGCATTTATTCTTAAAAAAAAAAAATAAGTGCATTTATTATACACAAATGGCAAAAAATGAGTCACAGTACCACTGGGCTCTTCTTTACACAAAAATAAAAATGGAAACGAAAACGAAATGTGTTTCCTGTGTTTGTTAGTAAAAGTTTGGGAATGAAAATAGAATAGAAATGTATTAAAATTACCACTTGATCCCTTATATTAAAATAATAAAAAGAAAAGAAAGTTATGATTGTGTCAAATCAAAGTGTATAATAGATATTTTGTAATTTTTTTCTTTTTTTTTAAAAAAAAGTTGATGAAAATAAAAAATAAAAAATAGGTGGGACCCAATGAACCCCACCAATTCTATCTTCATTTCCATTATTATTTTGGAAAAAACTTAGGTCCATTTCCTTATGTCCATTACATCCAATTCCACCAATCATATATTGTATTTACACTCTCTCTCTTCTATTATTGGTTATATAAAAGGTGATCTTCTATATTCTCTCTCTACTGTGATTGGTCATTTAAATACTTTTTGTCACGTGTCATATTTATATTGGGGAATTGGATGTAATGAACATAAGGAAATGGACCTAAGTTTTTTCCTATTATTTTTTGTAAAAGAACAAGACTTAAGTCTTCGGTAGCTCAATACTGTTGTACCACACGAGTTTTGTCCATTTTGTTGATAATTTTCATCTCATTTTAAATTTATCATACAAATGAGAATATCTATGTTTTTATTTTACTTCTCCAGTTTCAAGAGTATTTATAATTTTTTTACTATTAGAATAGAATTATCTCACATTTCTAAAATCTAATCAAACCTTTGTTTTTTTAAAAGAAAAAAAAAGAAAATGGTGCAATGATTATTTATGGAGTAAATTACACCCTCAAAATCAAACTCCCTCCTCTCTATTTTAAATATTTCCACTCTCTTTCTTCAATTCTTTTGAAAATGTAATCTTTCCTATTTTATCAAAAATATCTTGAGTTGGAAACCAAAAAAAATATCATGAGTTCAAAAAAAAAATCTTTAATGCTTTTTTTGCCTGAATCTTTAATACTTATATTAATTTAAAAGAATAATTTCAGTTCAAAAAAATTTTAAAATAATAATTTATTAGGAAAATATATTATATTCAAAAAAACGTTTAATCCATTATATTGATTAAATATAAGAATATTTTGGGTAAAAAATTATAAAATTTTAAAAATGTTTCTATATATTGATTAAATTTATATTAAATGATCTAAATAAAAAATATAAGAATATTTTAGTAAAAATTATAAAATTGAATGATTTCTTATTTTTCTTAAACTTTTTTTTGGTAGAAGATGCAAATTAGATTAAAACATAAAAGTGCAAGGGTACATCTACATCAGTCGAGCACAAAGAGATCAGCTGGCAGATTCAGATTTGTTAAAATGCATAACATGAATCGTTAGATGAAATTGTTACAGTACGAACATAAATCTCAATTTTTATTTAACGAGATGATACACTTTATTTGATCTTCTTTTGTAGCTGAATAAAGTTGTACAATCATCCATACGAGGTTCTAAAAAAATAACAGAAAGTGAATAAGAAGCAGGAATGAAACAAGGTGGAAGAAGCAAAGTCGCAGCAAAGAGAAGAGTCTTCTTAAACTAGGGTTTTGTTTTTTTTTGTTGCCTCTCCGGTGTCTGAGGCACTGCTTCGATTAATCCGTATTCGACCCGTGTCACGCACTGGTTGTGGTAGAAGAGTCTCTCAACGGGAATAGTTGCATTCATATAAGGTCTCGAATCCGGGACCTTGCTTAATCAATATCAAATCGCTTACCACTTAGACCAATCCCACGTTAGTAAACTAGTGTCTTGTTTGTTAACAAGAATGTTAGAGGAAATTCTTCTTACCAAACATGTCTTACTTTTTAAAATGTGATAAAATTATGTTTTTGCTCTTTTTTTTAATATAAAAATAAAATGGTCATTTTATCAACTTTTATTCTATTCTCATTCGTATTCCATTCTCATTTTCTACTTCCAAACATAATAAATCCATTTTTATTCTCATTTCTATTGTCATCACATCCCGTTTACCAAACGAACCAAAGGAATACATATTTTCAAAAGTAAAAAACAAATCAGAAGGAAACATTTATGGTGAAAGTAAAAGTGTGATTTACTCATTTTTTATTGATATTTATTTTAAGTTGATCTTAACTTGAATTTCCAGGTACTCATCCTATTTCTATCGTTTGCAAGATATATATTTCCGTCAACTTTGAGATTGTACTAAGGGCATGTTTGGTAAACTTCGCAAACAGTACTTTACATATAATATCACGATTCTCAAAAAAAAATATATCATATTTTATACATACCAAACACACTTTTTCTCATACTTTTTTTCTTTTCTAATTTTTCTCTCTATATCTCTCCCCACTTTTTGTTACAGTACTTTCCTTTATTCTACAGTACTTTCTTTACGGTACTTTACATCTGTGCATTTATACCAAGTGTGCCCTAAACTTTTTTCTCAATTATAAATGTGTTGATTAAATAGAAGCATCCTTAAACTTTTAATTTTGTGCAATATATTATCATCTTTATTCATGTATTTTTTTTAATCTATGACTGGAATATTCACCATAACGGACCTAATGACTAATTCCTTGAATACTAAGAGCGATCCTCCTAATAAATGACGCTCTATTCTCATTCCTTTAGAAATCGAACACGAGAAACAATAATTAAAAAAACACAGAATATCAAATATTTATGTCACATCACGTTGATATTTTTGTTAAGTAATGTGATACTATCAAATATCAATAATCATGAGAAGATCTAGGAGGTCCTAATTCTTTTGCAATTGACCTGAGGATATTAATTATAGAAGAATAAATGTGTAACAAATTTGTTATTTTAGAAAATTAATTACTTGCATATTCATTAATTTCTGGAGACCAAAGCTAAATAAAGCTAAAAAACTAAAGATAAT
Organism: Senna tora; assembly: GCA_014851425.1. Taxonomy (NCBI): domain Eukaryota; kingdom Viridiplantae; phylum Streptophyta; class Magnoliopsida; order Fabales; family Fabaceae; genus Senna; species Senna tora. The sequence continues at coordinate 5,529,080 of CM026265.1, read as the reverse complement.
CAAACTCTTAATTTAATCAAATGTAATGCAACAAAATCAATAAAATTAAAATTTCACCTAAATTATGGGATAAAAGTTCAGTAGTACTGTACCACTGAAGTTCAGTACATCCCTCCAATCATGTAGAGTCATTTGTTAATATTAAATATAAATTCACATTAATAAGAACCCACCTTGAATGGTTTATGAATTAATTGATTGGAGGGATGTACTGAAGTTCAGTACTACCGTACCACTAAACATCAACTCTAAATTATGAATGTAAAGCCATGAAAAATTATGGCAACAAAATTCTTGTCACGAGTTTTCTACCAAATAACTTATAGTTTAGTGACTCGAATAATATTGCCTCCATCCCTCCGATAACAACAAGATACTCATAAAAAGCAAAAGATAAAAAAAAAAATAATTTGAAATTAAAATTCGAATTTCTTCCGAAGCATATACCACGCTCTCTTCAAAGCACCTACAATCACAAATTTGAGTCTCTTGTACTTCTTTATCTCCATTTCAACTTTGGAAATTGAAGCCCAGCCAACTTAATTAAGACTCTTATTTTTCCACAAAATAAAATCTAGGAGTTAAATAAATTGTTCTAAATCCACCAAATTTGAGGATGGGTCTAACATAGCGAACTAATTCCTCGCAACGTGACGAACCGAAGTTTGAATTCTTGTCGGAAGAGTGTTCAGATCATATTTTATGTCTGACAGTAATTCGAACTGAATTATTTCTAACAGAAGAACAGACGTGTGGAATAATAAAATCAAAATCACCAGCAAGAATCAAATCACTATTTCTTCTTCATCTGAAGAAGCAATTTGATTCTACCAAATCGGACATAATCTTTGATGAGATGAAATTAGTGTACAGAAAACTCCTAATGTTATGGAGAATTCCTTCTCAATTCTAATAATCTTGCTATATATTTTCAATGTTTTAATTATGGGTAATAAGTATTTTTATAGTTCATTAAAAGCTAACAAGATATGGTTTTGTCTAAGGCTAATTGGTTGTAATAATGCAAAATGGGAACGGAAAAGAGTCTTAATTATATGATTAGTCAAATATCTACTATTTTTAGTCTTAATTATATATTTTCAATGTTTTTTAGAAGTTATGAATTTTCTTTATTTATTTTGTTGGTTGCAACTTCCAAGTGATCCAACTCTTTTCACTATTTTTGTTCTAACAAATTTCATACCCCGATTTCAATTAGTTGTCCGTGTTATGTGGATTCATTTTCATCAATCAAATGTCCTGAGTTTTGTGGTTTAATCAGTTAATTTTTAACGAAAGTATTCATTTGTCGTGCACGTGACCCTCACACAAAACTCCAAAATCTTTTCCCTCTTTGTTTCATTTTTAGATATGAACTTTCCATTTCAAACTCTTAATGGTTCTATTCTCGTTTAATTATTCCTCACTCTTAACCTTTAATTTTAAACATTGTAAGATTCGTTTTTGATAAAATAGAATCTTTAGGTGAGATAAAGGACGGTAAGGGGTCTTTACCCTAGAAGACTTGTCCTTAGATAGAAACTTAGGTGCCTACGTATCCTTAATGAGGGATCAAAATCCACGTAATTCGATAGAGAGACGTCCTTAGGAGACATTAGGCGATGATCTTACATGTAAGTGCCTTGTGTGCGTGCGTGCGGCTAGGACGTGTGAATGGCGGGCGAGCAAGGTCGCATGACGGATGCTGTGGATGATGATGTACTACCGTGTGCTAATGGCGGGATCATTTGCTTGGGTCTCCGATAATAGTCTAAGTGCTCAGGAAGTTGAGTGAATGCATTGTCACGATCCCGAGTCTTTGTAGTGAGGGGCTATTTATAGTCTTTCTAGGACACTGCTGCAGAAGTTCACCAATGTTCTATGACTGCAGCTTATAATTAATTACCTGATCACTCATTAACCATTAGTATTATTATTCTTTGTATCCTGATATCATTGTGACTGAACCTTGTTTTTGGATTTTTTTTCTTACAGCTCTAGATTAGGTTTTCAAAGTTTGAAATAATGAGTTTAAATTCGAAAATTAAAGAAGGGAGAAGGATTTGAAAATCTTTTAAGGGTTATGTGCGTGACATATAGGACCACGCATCATTACAATGCACTTCGAATAACATGTAAGAGATAGATTTTGTTTACATTAGTTGTTCACGTCGGATTTAGATTCAATAAAGTGTAAAGTGTATGAAGTGCAAATCCAGATTATTAAATAAATTAAAATTGAGATTCGTATATGAAAAAAGTTTAATTAAATACTTACTGAAAAAAAATTCTTAGTATGTCTAGAAAATTATAACTTTTAGCTAGTCTTATAGGTTAGACAATTATAAGAAAAACAAATATATACATCGATATCATATAACATCATAATTAATTATATTATTTATATGGATTTTAAGATATTTTATTACTTTTTAGTTTGATTATATATATATATGATTAAATGATCATTATATAATAAATTTTTTAAATTTATTTAGTATATATATGTTACCGTATCCTTACTCTATATTTTGAAAAAAATTAGTTATATCCGTACCCGCATTTGTACCCGTATAAGTGCAACATAGGTTACTACTTACTACTTACTGGTATTCCCTTGTTGTTTAGATTGTTTCCAACAGTTCTGATACTAGTCAAATATTTGATTCTCTTGTTTTTCTTACCCTCTCATATTTATGAATTATGATACTAAAGTTCTGATTATAGTTAGTTGACATTTAAATGCTGCATTTTAATACTGAAAAGTGAAATATAGTCAGGAATGGAAATATTATCTGAATAAAGGTTCTCAAGTGAATATTTCATATTACCTGAGCTCTAAGAACTCTCTTCTGTATATCTTTTAATTACAGAAGGTATATATGATTTCTATAAGAGGTTGTTATGTGCTCTTTTTTTTTGGTTATTGTGAAAATTCTTTATCGCACAGCCATAAGATATGTAATGTTGGGTGATAAAAAGTCAACATAAACAAAATTTCAGCTTTGCATAAATGAGAATATTGCGTTAGATGCTTGCATCAGAGAAAAAGTTGAAAGAAATACACCTGAGGTAGTTTGTTCGTATATAGAGTATAGACCAAATGCAAATACTAGAATCCGAATCCTACTTAAATACTACTGTGGGATCAGATATTGCTAAGTTTGAACACCTTTCTTTGATAAGCCTTAATTACTGGTAATGAAAACCTAAAATAACTTCATAATGTAATAAATTAAACAATAACATTATTTTCTCATTCAGTGTTAGTTTGTCTCTTTATGTTTCATTTTTTTTTTGGTTCAGAACATATCTAGTGATGATTGGCACGTCAAACTGTCCTATGGACTCTTCATATATTCAGTTGATTGCAATGGTCCAGATCGACTGCAGTGGTGAACTTCATATGAAATAAGTTGATGTCTTAAGGGAAAAAATAAACGGATTTGGACGGAAGGACTAATTTGAAACTTCTTGCAAACATAAAAGACCAATTTAAACTTTTTGAAATATAAAGGACCAATATGAAATTTCGTGCAAACATAAGGGACCAATTTGAAATTTTGACCATTCTATAAAGATGGGTAAATTACTAAATTGTCTCATTTCTCACTTGACTTGAGAGTATTTACGTATGGTAACTTTTAGTATGTATAATAATCAATAAATAGGCCAAAAATTTGGACCGGAGACCCGTCCAATTTCACCAGACTTTTTTTTCCCCTTTCTTTTAATCTGCCCAAAAGGGATCCTAATGTACTATAATTAAATTTATCCTAATCATTTTTCTTATTATTTTCTTGGTTTCATTTTATCTCTAATTATTAGGGATATTTTCCATCTAACCTTTTTTTTTTTTTGAGCCTTTAGCTTCTAATTCTATCATGTTTTCTAACTTCTATTATAGATATTAGAAATTTCACATATAGGTACGTGTATATATTTTTCTAATTGTTAAAATATAATATAAAAGTATTATTATTAAAATTTTAAAAATAAACAATTAAGAAGTTGTTTTCTCTTACATTCTTTTTACAATTACCATTATCTCCGTTTCAAAATAAAAAATAAACTATAATTATTTTACTATTTTCACTCTCTCATTATCTTTCTACATCATATATTATTATTATTTTTAATTTTTTAAATAACTATTTTGAAAGACCATTGATAAGAAGACTCAACAAACATATTAATATAGATTATTCTAATTTTCTCTAAATGTATTAATTCTTTTTTTTTTAGAACCTTAATGTATTAATTCTTAATCTTATCCATATACTTGATAAAATATTTGACTTTGTGAGACGGATGTATGGAACAACTTTAAATTTGTCAATTAATTGTCTTATCCTTTGAGATGCCTACAAATTAGATACCAAAATTATCATGCTTGACGATGGATACGGTATACTTTTTTGGACAGAAAAATATTATATATTAAAATCAAATAATATAAATATATCTATATTAAAATTACAGTTGAATCTTCTGGACACAAAATAATTATTTAATAATTAGAAAATAAAATAAACAGAGAATGTAAAAAGATGAGAGAAAGAAAAAAATAAAGATAATGAACGAGATAATTATCATAAGGTCAAAATTTTAAATTGGTCCTTTATTTTTGTACGAAGTTTCATATTGGTCTTTTATGTTTTAAAAAGTCTAAATTGGTCCTTTATGTTTGCAAGAAGTTTCAAATTGGTCCTTCCGTCCAAGTCCGTTTATTTTTTCCGTTAAGTGCTGACATGACGTGCTGACGTGGATATTTCATCTCTCCTACGTGTCCATTTAAGCTGACGTGTCATGCCACGTCATCGCCATGCCATCATCTAATATCATATGTGATGACGTGGCGATGACGTGGCGATGACGTGGCATGACACGTCAGCACTTAATTTAAAAAATTGACGAAACTCGGAAGTGGACAGAAAGACCAATTTGGAATTTCTTGCAAACATAGAGGACCAATTTAGACTTTTTGAAACATAAATGACTAATATGAAACTTCGTGCAAACATAAAGGACCAATATGAAATTCCGTGCAAACATAATACTAGAAAGGAAAATAATTATTTATTTTTCGAAAATTAATTATTTATTGTTTTAAAATTAAATTATTTACAGTTGGGCCGAGCAATGAGATGGTATTAGTATAACCTGTGAGGTGAGCCCAGTTTTGGATACCTTCCTTCTTGTCGATGAGGTCCTTCATTTCCAATTCCTCAGACCGGTGAGTACACAACGCACTCCGTCCGGCCACGAAAATTCTGAGAGGCACAGACGCGGAGAAGGCATGGGCGTCGACTACTACAAGATTCTTCAGGTTGACCGAAGCGCTAAAGACGATGATCTCAAAAAAGCCTACCGAAAGCTTGCCATGAAGTGGCACCCTGATAAAAACCCTAACAGCAAGAAAGAGGCCGAAGCTAAATTCAAGCAAATCTCTGAGGCTTACGATGTATGTTTCCTTCCCTATTCCCGTTCTTTTCTATCTCGATTTAATCCCAATGTAATTCGAATTGTGTTCCCGGAAAAAAAAAATTAAGAGGGAATTCTGAAAACTACTCAAGTATTTCTAATTCGATCCTTCCAAGTTTCACTACTCTATGAAAATTGAAACTTTAGCGTTATTGTGGATTCGTGAGTTTTCCTGATAATGTGAATTTTGAACAGGTTTTGAGTGATCCGCAAAAGCGAGCTGTGTATGATCAGTATGGTGAGGAGGGATTGAAGGGACAAGTACCACCTCCAGGTGCCGGTGGATTTTCCGGTGGGCCTGATGGTGGCCCAACAATGTTCAGGTTCAATCCCAGGAGTGCAGACGATATATTTTCAGAGTTCTTTGGGTTTTCCAGCCCCTTTGGTGGAATGGGTGATATGGGTGGTCGCCCCGGTGCTTCTGGTTTTCCGAGGGGTATGTTCGGCGATGACATTTTCACTCAATTTAGGAGTGGAGCTGGAGAGGGCTCTGGGAATATACCAAGGAAAGGTGCACCCATAGAACGAAACCTGCCATGTAGTTTGGAGGATTTGTATAAAGGAACTACCAAGAAAATGAAGATTTCAAGGGATGTAACTGATTCCAGTGGGTGAGCTGTCTACTCTAACTTTTTAATCCCTTTGATTATTTTTTATTAAAAGAATTAATTAAAGCATTACAAAGTTTACTCGAATTAATGCGAAATTGGATTACTAATAGTTTGATGCTTAGTGAAAATGAATCTTCTGTAGTTATTTGCTCACTTTTCCAGTTGGTTGACTTTAAACTTAATGGTATGGATTCATTTATTTATTTGACATTGTACTAAAGTTGACCTTATATACTCGAAGACAACTTTCCGCTGGTAAAAAAACTATGAGAAGATTATGAGTTGGTTTGAAATCTTTGGCATATGTGTAGTTTTTGGTTTTCCTAGTCTCTTTAGAGGCTGTGCATTGTAATATACTGTTTCTTTGAAGAATTTAATTAGTGGCTAATGAGTTAATATTGTGCATGATATTCTTCCTAGATCTCCTTGTTACCTTTTCGGTCTTTTCCTAATTACTTATGCTCTTTATTGTGTCTTAAATTCATTGAAGACGTTAAACACAACAAAAGCGGAAGTTAATCGAAACACATTAATTGCACTGTATGAGATGCTACTAGATTACATCCTATATAAATGTTTTTCCATATTTTTATTTTACCATAATAGATGTTGATTATCTTTCATTGGCCTTTTCTATTCAATTAGCAAGATTGGGGATTGAATATATGAGTTTACGTATCCTTTTGTGAGTGGTCATTCCAAATATAAGATCGGTGAACCTCACCTTGCCTCCGTTATTAGCATAATACCATGACGTTTTAGTTGGATGAGTGCGAAAGTTCCCGGAGAGGTTGCCCTTAGTCCAGAGGCAGCCAGTAGGATGCTAAGAAGTTCTTAAGAATGGATTACATTTGCTGACTGCCTATTGTTCTGTATGCCTTTGACGTCTTTGTGTTGTATGAAAAGTTTTATACTGCTTTTGAATCTAATTGCTTATCGTCATATTGCTCACCTTGATGTTTGTATATTTACTTTAGTGCCTTGTTTGTTGCTATAGGCCATTTACAACAGGAGTATTTTTGTTTTTTGGATGGACAACAGGAGTATTAACATTGGATTGTCTTTGTCTTCTATATACCCAATGTAAGATAAGTGAGAAACAAAATATTGAGGGAATTAACCAATAACTATTATGAGGATATTAGATGTGGAGGTTACGAAACTTGCAAACCTTAGTACTGTTTTCATTTCTATAGGAGTCTGGTTTTATTTTTGCTTATACATGAGGTATAAATATTGGGTCGTCTTTTGTCTTTTATGGACCTTATGTTAGACTAAGCTAGAATGAAAGTATTGAAGGATATTAATCTATATTCTGTAACTTTATAATGAGGATATTAGATGTTGGGTTTACAAACTTTCACAAGTGGAATAAATATAAAGGAGGTGTTAGATATGGAAATTACAGACGTTGCAGAGCTGAAATAAGGATAACCATTTTGTTTAATCCTCTATGAATTCTCTGTTAAAGATCATTGTGGGTGGAAGAACAGGATCAATTATAATAGTACACTGTTGGCAATATTATTGAAGATCTGTGGATGGGTCATAAGAACCTCTGGAGTTTATAGCTTTCGGGGACATGTGATGAATAGCAGCCTTGGTTAGTTAGGGCATGATGAAAAAATGTTTGTGAACCCGAAAAGTTTGAGAAATGTGTTATGGGATTGGGCCCTGATTGAGACCTAGTTTAGTTGATATTTATTCATCTCAGATCTGTGTGATTTACATTGTGAATGTGGTGGAGAGATATCTGATATACTCACATTTTACGAAACAAAAGAAGGATTTAAATGTCACTTTCTCTGGTATCTTTACCCTTGAGGTGTGACTTTTGATATTACATATGGTATTAAAATGGATTAAGAGTTTAAGACCACTTACATGTGGATAGAGAATTATGTTGGCGCCCTAAAGAGCGAGATGAATGGATTGAAGATCAGATATCTTTGGTGTGTGACTTTGTGTTCACTTGATAGAGATGTCTAGGATTTTAGAGTAAATTGGGATTTGGGAGCTTATTGATTGTGCCTCTAAGTCTCATATTTGGATTTCATTAGGTAGATCTCCAAAGGTTGGTACACGTGTATATTCATTACATTTTTTGCAGCCTGGAATTTTAATTTTTTACCTATAGGTTTTTCAATTTAAAGAACAGTGTATATGCTCTCCCAGACTCTGGCATGATATTAGTCTGACCAGTACCTTTTTTACATAAAATGAACCAATGACGAGTTTATATATAATATCTTGGTTTTTCTATAAAAAAAATATATATATATCTTGGTTCCTGTTAGTATATGTCAATGACGAGTTTATCTATAGTATCTTGGTTCCTTTTAGTATATCAGGCCAATTGTTTCAATGTTTACTGGTATTTAATTGTTCTGAACTCTTTGCAGTTATAGCTTGGGTATTTTTTTTTTTTAATGCTTGGACCACCTTGTGTATGCTTTTTGCTGACGATATAGTCTTGGTTGGAGATTCCAAAGAACAAGTAAATGAAAAATTAGAGAGATGGAGACAAGCTTTGGAGACATATGGATTTCGCATAAGTCGAAGCAAAACGGAGTATATGGAATGTAAGTTTAGTGGTAGGGACGCTGATCCTAGGAGTGAGGTGAAGCTTGGAGATCACCCCATGCGGGAAGTCACAAGTTTGAAATATTTGGGAACGATAATACAAAATAATGGAGAAATAGAGGAAGATGTAAACCATAGGATCCAAGCAGGATGGATGAAATGGAGGAAGGCATCAGATGTTATTTGTGATAAGAAAGTACCGCTTAAGCTTAAGGGGAAATTTTATCGCACCGCAATAAGACCAGCTTTACTGTATGGTACTGAATGCTGGGTGATAAAAAGCCAGCATGAGCACAAATTCAATGTGGCAGAAATGAGAATGTTGCGTTGGATGAGTGGTCACACTAGAATGGATAGGATTAGGAATGAGTATATTAGAGAGAAAGTGGGGGTAGCACCTATTGTTGAGAAATTAGTCGAAACACGCCTTAGGTGGTTTGGTCATGTACAAAGGCGACCGGAAGAGGCTCCGGTACGTAGAGTTGACCAAATGGAAGATAACCTAATAACTTGAGGTAGGGGAAGACCAAAGAAAACAATAGGAGAAACGATTAAGAGGGACCTAGCCATAAATAACTTAACCATAGAAATGTGCAAAGACAGAACATGTTGGCGTCGCTTGATCCATATAGCCGACCCCACCTAGTGGGAAAAGGCTTTGTTTGTTGTTGTTGCTTGGACCACCTTGTGTGTGTCACATGTTGTATGTTTGCAGAGTATCATTGTTAATTGATGCTGCCTAGCACTTGAAGGGTTAGTTTTCTTAGATGCTAGTTGAAGTTGTAGGGAAATTATGGATCTTCTTAAAGATGTCATCATATGGGCTTAAAGTGCTTGCATTCTCCTTTTCATGCCCGCTCAGAGAGATATTCTGTATTCTGTAAAATTGAGTTTATGATGTGAAATGGTCATGTTTCATGTAGTAAAGCTTCATGTTATTTGACATGCATATCTATATAACTATAATGTCTTAAAGAATGACATGCATACGTAGATAATAACTAAATTGTCTTAAGTAATAGTGATCTTGTTATTGCACGCTATATTTACTTCTTTTTTTTCCCTCTTTCTCTGAACTTCAATCTGTAACACAAGACTACTACCATGTGACAGAGTAAGGGAAATGTTGTTTGGTTTTCAGAATCTTCTTGAGAGGAATTATTGGTCAAGTTTGTGAACAATATATATGGTTGTTTCCTATTATAGGGCTTGGTTTAGGAATATTGTGATTTTGCAATCATGTCTTTAGGGTATCCAAGGAATTTTGATTCTTGAATTCTGGAATGCTTCAATTCTGCTATCTGTTGAGCTCACAAGCAATAGCAGCAGCCTAAACTTTAATGGAGCTGGAGGCTTAAATTCTTAAATTATTAATGCCTTAATGGAAAGTTTTACTGTTGTGTCGTAAAATTTGATGAGATGCGTACAAATGATACAGTAGATTGTGTAATCCCTAGCTTCTCTAACTATCTGGCATTTTGAGGTCAGTTATTGCACTTGCAACTGTGTCCACTCAAAGTGGAATAGTTAGGATTTTAATCTTATGCAGATCATTGGTTATGTAAAGTTGAGGTCAATAGTAACTTAATACAAAACAATAGAATTATGCAGGGTCATGGCATTATAAGAATTGTAAATTTAGTGGCCAAGTTAATAAAGTCTCTCAAATCTTTTGTGACTATGACTACTTAGTCTACCATATGTTTTCTTGTGTAGGAGACCAACCACAGTAGAGGAAATTCTTACAATTGAGATCAAGCCAGGCTGGAAGAAAGGTACAAAAATAACCTTTCCTGAGAAGGGAAATGAACAGAGAGGTGTTATACCAGCTGATCTTGTGTTTATTATTGATGAGAAGCCTCATAGTCTCTTCAAGCGGGACGGCAATGATCTTGTGGTCACCCAGAAGGTATCTCTTGTAGAAGCACTGACAGGTTACACAGCACAGCTGACAACCCTTGATGGGCGGAATCTCACAGTACCAGTCAATTCCATCATTAGTCCGACATATGAAGAAGTCGTTAAAGGAGAGGGTATGCCCATCCCGAAAGAACCTTCCAAGAAGGGGAACTTAAGAATCAAATTTAACATCAAGTTCCCTTCCAGGCTCACGGCCGAGCAGAAAAGTGGCATTAAGCGATTATTGACATCTCCTTAAAACACTGGAGGTAGCTCTCCCTCCCTACTATTTAACCAAATCGTGTAAGATTTCATTTGTTCTACTCGCTGATTTTCGATGATAAATGGAAATTCTTAATTTGGCGAACTGGATATCTATTACAACAGTTTATTAGGAGTTTGATATTTGTTTTTGTTGTTTATTGCCTTCTTATATTATTTAGTTTCTGGTCTTCTGAGTGTTAAGAATTTTGTTTAGCCACTTGTTTCTATGAAAGTGTTGGCCAGAATTGAATTTCTTTTGTACTTTCTCTTCTTTTCTTTTTTTCATCTGTTTCTTGCTTTCAGTCTAGGACTAATATAGTTCAATTGGAGGTTCTATTTTTGGGTATCACTGTTGGATTTATTCTCTCAGACCCAAAAAAAAAAAGTCTATAATATTCTCTGAGCTTTAATTTTGGTACATTATGGAACAGAGGTTAGAATTTCATGAAATAGATATTGCTTTATAAAACAATTAAAGAGAGACTGATAGTTGGATCCAAATAAGATATCAGTGATTTTTTGTTTTTTCTTACCTCTCTTGTTGTGTTTATTACTTCAATTTATTCTATACATTTCATGTAATTCAATTCAGTATTGTTACAATAATATTGATGCAATCACCTGGTTAGTAGTAGTCCTTTCCATCTATTGATAAGATCTAAATCTAATGATGAATTGAGATTTTTTTTTTTTTTTACGAAGGTCAAATTACTCTTTTGGTCCTTAACGTTTGTACCAAGTTTAATATTGGTCATCAATGTTTCAAAAAGTTATTTTAAGTCCTCAACGTTTTTTTTTGTCAAAATTGATCCTCTAGCGTAACATCTGTCTGGTTTTGTCATTAAATGCTGACGTGGAAAGCTTATGTGGTACACCCTCTCTCCTGCGTGTCATATTTAAATGACATGGTATCCTCTCTCAACGACGCAGGAGAGAGAGTGTGCCACATAAGCCTTCCACGTCAGCATTTAATGACAAAACCAAAAAGATGTTACGCTAAAGGACCAATTTTGACAAAAAAAAAAACGTTGAAGACTTAAAATAACTTTTTGAAACATTGATGACCAATATTAAACTTGGTACAAACGTTAAGGACCAAAAGAATAATTTGACCTTTTACAAATAAAGTTATCAAATTTTGAGCTCGTAATCTTTGAAAATAGCAATTGACAAAAGTCAGCTTTGAAAGTCAACCCATAAACAGCTCTCCTCATGATAAGTGTTGAACTCAAGTAACTTGGGGAACATTCTCTCCAAAATTAGCTTGCAAGAGGTAAAAATCAAGCACTTTAATTACTTTATTGAGTATTTTATTATGTGAGATTTTTGTATATCTAATAATAGAAAACTATAAGATCATGGCAATATGACATATTAATCTAAATGGTATATAGTGGGTACAAAATTATGCTCAATATCTTTTAGATGTTTTTTTTAACAATTTTATATTATATGAATTTTATTTTAAAATGAATTTTTCAGTTACAAACTTGATTTATTTTAAGAGTAAATTACACTGCCCTCCCCTGAGAGATGCTGAAATTACACTGCCCTCCCCTCTCGTTTGCAAAATTACACTGCCCTCCCTTGAAAAATCAAAAATCATTATACTTTGATTCAAAACACCATTCTCCAATAAAAAAAAGTCTAAAAGGTCAAATTTTTCCAACTTTCAATACAATAAATATTCATGATTAAATTACCCCTCACAAAAGAATAAAACTCTATAAAATGTGATCTATACATACTTTCATCCTCTTGTAATAACATTATTTCATTTTTTTTATTGTCTTTTATTATTTTATTAGTATTTATAGTAATTATTGTTGTTAACAAAATAAAATTCTAAAAAAAAAGTGTGTAACTTAAAATAGTTCATAGATTTTTATATTAATAATATAATGTAATGTAATATAAAATATCTATTATTTTACTTAATTTTCGATAATTAAATTTAATATATATATATATATATTAATATATAATAATAAAATTTATCAAAAAAAATTTGTTAGGTGTACTAGAATTCAGTTTTATAAATTTTTTTGGTAAAGATTTAGTTTTATAAATTTCAATGAAGCATAACGTTAAACATTTTTTTATCTTGTGTGAGGGTCAATTTAGTCATGAATATTTATTAGTCATTAATATTTATTATATTGACTTTTTAGACTTTTTTTTTAGTGGGAGAATAGTGTTTTGGATCAAAGTGTAATGACTTTTGATCTCTCAAGGGAGGGTAGTGTAATTTTAGAAACTAGAGGGGAGAGCAGTGTAATTTCAACATCTCTCAAGGGAGGGCAGTGTAATTTACTCTTATTTTAATTTGGTCAATTCACTGTTTAACCTCGGGTCCTTTGTTTTATACCTTGAGATCCAATCAAACAATCCATGACATATTTAACTCCTTCAAGCTCAGTTAGTTTACAAAATTTTAGGTGATCAAACTCAACGACTTGGTGAATTTAAGAGCTTAAGCACCTTAAAAAAAGCATTTATCCTTAATTATCTGTTTTTCATTGAAGAGAAAGAAAAAATATGGCACCGACATTTACTCTGTTCAGTATAGTCCCATTAATTATGGTCATATTATGAAAAAATGGCATTTGTAATCACTCTTCTTCATTAAATATATGTGATGTAATACACAACGACACAAAACAAGAAATAACATCTTTATTTCAAACTCGGTATTAAATTTATGTTAATAAGTATATGATTGATTATTTTATTTGACTAAAAGTCCATTTATAAAATAATGACACAGACTTTTTCGAAAAAAAATTATTAATATAAGTAATCCAATAATGATAATAATACGATAAGCGATAAAAATTTAATATTATGAGAATATTAAATTTTAGTACATTTTTTTTTTAAAATTACTTAGTATCATTTTTAATATTAATAGATAAACGATTAGAAAGATATAATGAAGTTTAACTATCATACTATTCAACATCCTCTCCACAATAATAGGTAAGGATTATTTGATAGGTGGAATGAGTGAGGAAATGCGAATGGTAATGAGAATGAGAATGTTTGAGGGAATGATATGTCATGTCAATATGATGTGATATAAATGAAATAAAAATGAGTAAAATGATCATTTTATCCTTACATTAAAAATGGAAATAAAATAAATGTGGGTAAAAAATGAAGGACAAAAACATAATTTCAATTTTTTTTTTCATTTTTATAAAAAAATAATTTCATCACATTACAAAAAATAAAGTATGTTTGATAGAAAGAATGTGGATGTCTACCCCACTAACCAAACACACCCTAATTCTTTTTTTTTTTTTCAAAATTCAAGTGTATTTATTGATAATATATGTATTCCATACGTCTAATTACAATTCAATAATAATTATTATTGCTCCCTCTTATAAATAATAAATGAATTAGAAAAGTGGAGGGGGCAAAGAAGAACAATAAAAGTGACAACAAAGTAGAAAGAAAGAAAGAAAGAAGGAAGCATAGACACTGATTTAACCTTTGAAAGTTGAAACAGAGAGAAGGGTAAAACCGTAAAAGCGACAAAGACAGGAAAAACCAATAGCGTTATTTACACACACCACTCTCTCTCTAACTTCTCTTTTCCTCTTCTCTCTCTCTCTCTCTCTTTTCCGTTTCTCAATTCTCACAAATCACATGCATCTCTGTCACCTTCGATCTCTTCGATCCCTTCCTCTCATGCTCTCTTCTTCCCTCTACACTTCCCCTCCCTCGTCCTCCTCCTTCACATTCACTTCCTCCTTCTTCCAATCTCAATTTTGAATCCTTTCGCTTAGATCTCAATCGGCGGCTTATGGAAATGTCTTCTAGTCCTCGCACCGTGGAGGAGATCTTCAAGGATTACAGCGCTCGAAGAGCCGGTGTTGTCCGCGCTTTGACTCAAGGTACTTTAATTAATTAATTCATTAATTAATCAATCAATCAATTAATTAATGTCTTTCTTTGTTTTCAATTCTTCTCTTGAATGTGTGTGTTTTTTCTTAATTTGTCTCTTGCATCTGACAATTTTTGTTTCCTCTCGTTTTTTTTTTCTTTCTTTCTCAGATGTGGATGAGTTTTACGGGCTCTGTGATCCAGGTAACGAACGCACAATCGTGGATCTGATTTTTGTTTTACGTTGAGTAATACTACGCAATTATGTGTTTGTTTATATTTTGTTTTGCTTGCCTTTTTTTTTTTTTTTTTATAGATTCCTTTTCTTTATTTGTGTGTATTGTGAATACTCCTCCGAGTTGCTCAAGTTGATTGTTTTGTGGAAACAAAAACAAGTCAAAGTTTTGCATGCCTCTTGTACTGTTTAGTTATTGTGAAGATGTTAAATTGACTACGATTGAAATTGTTAGAAGTTCGTTTGTTTTGTTCTTTCAACATGAGATTTGAAAGAGCAGCTGTAAATTGTAATTGTTTGAATTAATTTCTTGGTCTTGTTATAAAAATGGACTTCCAAGTGAGTGCCAACTCAACTTACTGAAGTTTATTGTTGCTTACTTTTCCTTTATCTTCCTGATTGCAAATTGCAGCTCTGTTGGAAAGCTTTCCTTAGTTCTTTTGGTTTAATCATTCAAATCCTTTATGTTGTTCACCTTGTTAAATTTAAAGTTCCTCTTGTGTCTGTTTAAGATAAGGAGAATTTGTGCCTTTATGGACACCCAAATGAAACCTGGGAAGTAACTCTGCCAGCGGAGGAAGTTCCCCCAGAGCTTCCTGAGCCAGCTCTTGGAATCAATTTTGCTAGAGATGGCATGAATCGCAGGGACTGGCTTTCTCTTGTTGCTGTCCATAGTGATTCATGGCTGCTTTCTGTGGCCTTTTATCTTGGAGCCCGTCTTAACCGCAATGAAAGGTAAGATCTAGCTTTTTCTCCAGGTTCATGCATGTGCTGGTAATTCCAATTTATTGTGTCTCTGTATCTGTTAAGGACATGCATAAGCAGTCGGCACACTCTGAAGTATTTAGGTGTTGAAAACTGTGGATAATAATTGGAGCTTTTTCTCAACGGATATCAATATCATCATAAATAGTTGTTTCACAATAAGCCAAATGTTTTTTAATAAAGTGGTGATGACCCTATTTTCTCAACAGGTATCAATATCATCATACATGCAAGGTTTAGAACATAGAGCCACTCAAAGTGCACAGTAAAACAGTCTGTTGAGTCTGTAATTGCTAATTCTAATAAACATGGTAACATTGAAAATTTTGGTGTGCTTGTTTAAGTATATGATCCTCAGATACTTTTAGCAAAATAAGTGAAAATTAACAATTTAGTTTATTTTATCATTTTTAAATTTTAACATGTGTAGACTATTGCTCTATTTTTTCCCCCTAGTATTTATGGCTTGACTTGTATTTAGAAACGACTACAGTAGGCAGGGATATTCATTTCTCTTTTTTTTTTTTTGTTAATATTTATCCTCAACATGAGATATTACTTGGCCTATGGCTTTTTCTATTGATGGTTAATTTGATTCTTCGTTTCAGGAAACGCTTATTTAGCTTGATCAATGATCTTCCCACTGTCTTTGAAGTTGTGACTGAGAGAAAGCCAATAAAGGATAAGCCAACCGTGGACAGTGGAAGCAAGTCTAGGGGCAGCACCAAGGTTAGTATATTTTTCAAAAGTGATAACTGCTCTGGTTCTCTTGGCTGGGATCACTTGGTATTACTTGTGCTTTTCTAAAGCTACTTCTAAGACTGAAAATGGAACTTACCATGTCAATGACATTTCATTGTTAATTTTGTCAAATGTTTTAGGTGTTTTTGTAAACCATTTCACAAACAAAAGCATGTGTTCTTCTTCAAATATCCTTTAATATGGCTTTAAAAGTGATATTTTTGTTCTTCAAATAATAACACTTGAATAAAATGCAATTGACATTTCTCGTTGCAATTTTTGTCCTGAACTTTTAGAAGCTTTTAAGAAGTACAAGCAATTGGGGTACTAAATTAGGCCTAAGATTTTTGTTTTCTTTTGGTGAATTATACCTCAAAATTGAAACCATTGAGTACTATAGTGGACTGAATTATATCGTACGAAACTCTTTGTACAATAATGTTGGTTTTCTTATGTTATTGCGCCATGTGAACAACAAATACTGTAAGAACACTAAATCTAACCAGTACAGAACGTACTTAAATCCATTTCATCCCACTATACATTACATTATTTGATGTGTAAGACATTTTCCTGCAGAGATCAAGTGATGGGCAAGTTAAAAGCAATCCGAAGTTTGCAGATGAGGGTTATGAGGAGGATGAAGATGAACATAGTGAAACCCTTTGTGGGAGCTGTGGTGGAAACTACAATGCAGATGAATTTTGGATTGGCTGCGACATCTGCGAGAGGTGGTTCCACGGGAAATGCGTGAAGATTACCCCTGCAAAGGCAGAGAGCATAAAGCAATATAAATGCCCATCCTGCATGAGGAGGGGGAAACCCTAGAATCACACTAGAGCCAAAATGTGAAGGAAATAATGGCGCTGACAGATTGTCCTTTTATTTAAGGAAGGTCCTGTAAGGGCTGTAGCTACATCTTTGTCTAATGGGTAATTTCTGAGGGATTATGTTTATTAATTTCGCCAGATAATGTTTAGTGTATGGTATATAATTTATAGATTAGTATACGATATATATTCTAATTTGTTAATCATTTGCTTGAATGTACAAAGTGTATGCTTACTTATTTCCCCTTCACTCTTACTCTTCTATTTCACACAAACTATTTAATTCTGGAATCAGTTGTGAGAGAGCTATTTCATTGGATAAGTTGTGATAATTTTATGAAGAGATCGAGTTTTCTCATATTGTTTTATGAAAATTGAATGTGTGAGTCTATGATGCAATTTGTTTTATGTATGTAATGTAATTTCGGTCGATAGGATTGTGACATGTGAGTAGGATGACTTGAAATGCAATGCAATTTTTCACGTGTCATAATCTTATCGGCTAAAATTGCATTGCATATATGTAACAAGTTGCATCATAGACCAACCCAAATTGAATAGTCCAGTGACTCCGGTCAGTCTTTCAAATGGAGCACAAAACAGATAATCTTGAAAAAAAAAAGTTCCATATATAATGTCCTTTAGTAATTTTTATTTTGGTTCGATATCAAAAGGTTTATTATCACATGTCCACAATTTCGATCCCATTGGGATAACTTTACTATAATAATTTTTGCAGAAAAAATTACAAATCTTCATATATACAATTTTTAAATAGAAACATTAGAAAAAAAAAATATTTTAACATAAAACTGTCCAAACTTCAATACATTATTTGGGTATAGGTTTGTAGTGTGTGTGAAAAGTCATAAAGCCCTCATCTATTTTTGGACAAATTTCCCCAACACTCACTTTATAATTTACTCAATGTTTGATTTCTTTTGGAGGATGATCATTTCAACAAGGGAAAATTACATTTTAGAGGTATGTAGATTTTAATTAGGTGTTTTGTGTTTTCATTTTTGTCAATCAAGTGTTCTGAAGTTTGTACCGCTAGCAACTTAGTGTCCCGTGGTTTAGTCTGTTAAACTTTTAACAAAAATATCCTATGTACCACGCACATGATTCATAAAAAACCCTCAAATTCTTCTCTTTCTTATATTTTTTAGATCTAAAACCTGTTTCAAATTCTCTCAAAACTAATCTAAATAGAATAAACTACTCTAACCTAATCTAAAATTTCTCTCTTATATACTATTTCATTCTTCATCAACTTGTTTAATTTACATTTCATATCCTTTTTAATTAGTAATGGCAAACGAATATAAGTCAAAATCTTTTTAATTTCCATGTCCTTAATTATAAATATCTCGCATTATGTATGATCTCTCTCCCTCTTTTTTCGTGGATTTAAGTATGGGCTTCCCTTGAGATATACATAAACTCTAATTCCTCAACACAACAATTTTCTGAAGATAGGTAATCAATTGAGAGAATAAATATGTGATTTAATTTTGAGGAGCCTACCGGAAGATGTGATTCTAAGGGATTAGGGTAGTTTTTTATTGTTCTTAATTTATTTTGATGTCTTGTTCTTGATTTTATGTTCGATGGTTGATGAGTTTGAGTTCTCATAGATTAGATTAGGTTTAATTTTGAGAGAGATTTTGTAAATTCAGACTTTATATCCAAAAAATGGAGGAGAGAGAAAAATTTGAGGATTTTTGAAGGGTCATGTGCGTAGCATATATGATATTCCGTTAAAAGTTTAACAGACTAAATCACGAGACACTAAGTTGTTAGCGGTATAAATCTTAGGACTTGATTAACAAAAATAAAATTACAGGACACCTAATTAAAATTATACCAAATCCTTTCAACAATATGTCATTTTATCAAAAGAGAAATTGCATAATTTACCCAAAAAAAAAAGAAGAAGAGAAATTGCATCAATTAATAAATATTAAAACCACGAAAACGAAAGGGAGAAAATTGAATCCTGTTACAAAGGAAGAAATTACATTTATGTTAGTATTAAATTTTGTTCTACGTATATATTTCCAGTCTCCTCGAAACATTTTAAAATCATATCAAATTATATCTGAATGCACTAGAAGAAAACAGTAATTTAGAAACGGACAAAAGTTGCTAATCCGTTGCTAAGGCTGCAACTTTTTTCTTAATTTTTGTGACAGAGAGCCCGTTAAATGGATTTAGATTCAATAAAGTGTAAGTATATGTAAAGTGCACAATCCAGATCGTCAGATGAAAATTAAGATTCGTATCTGCACTGTAATATCTTCATCCAACGACTAAAAATATGCATTTTATGCATTTTTTTGAATCTGCACTTTAGCAGATCCGTTAAATAGCCTTCTCAAACGGCGTAAGATTTTGAACAACATTTTGAGGTGAGGTGAGCTGAGGTGAGGTTTTGATATGTTTGATAGGTGGTGAGGTGAGTTGGAATGGGAAGAAACTTCCTTCATGAGAAGTGAGTAAGGTTGCTTGTGTGTGAGGAGGGAAGTTGTGGTGAGGTGATGTTTAAAGACCAAAATGCCCTTAAAAAATTGGTAGCTTTTAAAAAAGTAAGGGCAAAAAGGTATTTCATACTTGTATTGATCTATTTCCCTATCTTCTTCCCACCATACAAAACAATATTACTTTTACATTCCACTTCCATTTCTCTGTATACAAAACATATTTTTTATCACTTACTTCCACTTCCCATTAAAATACTCATCAGATATCAAACGCCATAGCGACGGACTAGCCCGTTAAACCATAATGCTTAGTAACAAATATTCCGTCGCAAAATTACAATAGAGCCTGCAGCAGATGAAATCTGTAACGGAACAATCCGCTATTGACGGAATACAATTAGCGAAATTCCACCTGTCATGTGGCATGGGAATGTTTTCTGTGGTAAAATTGCAACGAGTTTTAAAAACTGTCGCTGAAAGTTACAAACGCTTTTTTCACCACGCAACTTTCCCGTCGCTAATAAATTATGATGTATTTGTAAGCTTTTTGCAGCGGAATACGTCGTTGCAAAACCTATTGGTCATTTTTTTGTTGAAAAAAAAAAAATCATCAACAGGTTTTGCAACGACATATATGCTTTATTTTAATTTTAAATTGGTCGAGAACGAACAAGCATATAGTAGTACAAATTTATTAAGATGTACACATATTTATATTTGTGAGGAATTGAAAAGTGTGAGGCATTAGAACAAAATTGAGACGTTTTAAAACACACATAATAAACTTATAAAAATTATACTTGTGCCATCTTATTGCAATCTATTTAGATATATAAAACTACATAATCAATAAAATAACAACGTAGTAAACTATAAAGGATTGTATGAGATGTTAAATCACATTTGACAAAATAGACTTTTGGGTGGTTTTCTTTTTTGTCGAATTGAAATTTCATTAATATTAAAAAAAACATCTAGCCTAAAGCAAATACCAAAAAAACTACATGCACAAGACATAATAATATCTTAATGAAACCCACAATTCTAGAAGAATATTGATACCGAAAAAAAAAAACAAGCAATACACCCAAGTAGAATCAAAGAAAAAATCACCTAAATGAAAGTAAATATGAAGATGTTACTAATATGACTTAAATCGAAGATATTGGTCCCTCACAACGTGATGAATTTAAATTTAAATTTTCGTTGAAAAAGGTGCTGATATTTAAGTTTAACAGCTGTATCTCAAATAATATTGTAAATAACTAAATACCGAATATTCCCTCTTGACACGTGGCGTCGCGACACTCATCTTAAAAAGGTACTAATTCACATCCTCCTATCCTATAGAGAGGCACTAACCCACGTCCTCTCAGCATGTCCCCACAAAGACGACGTGGGACGCCCACATCGTCCGCCCCAGAGGCTATAAATAGCCCCTCGCTCAAGGACACACAACCCATCTCGAGTACATTCACTTTACTCAACACAAACATTCTTAAGCTCTTTGCTATCTCAACACATTATTCTGCCATTAACCCACAACAGTTCCTCGTCATCCATAGACAATCCAGCTCGCCCGCCTTCCACACACCTAGCCGAACACAACACTTACAAGTAAACCCCTCGCCTAATAGCTCCAATAGACGTCTCTTTAGCGAACTACGTAGACTTTGATCCCTATCAAGAATATGTAAGCACTTGGGTCCCTACCTAAAGACAAGTCCCCTAAGGCAAAGACTCTTTGCGGTCCTTTATTATTTCACCCTAAAATTCCACTATGTCAAAAACGAATCTTACAAATAGTATCTCTAATATGAAAATATCATTGAGAAACAAAATAATAATAATAAATATGAAAATATTGTATTTCCTAAAACAAATCCTGCAATCAAAACTCTTTCATAGATGATGAGAAGCTCTTGCAATAAAAAAGAGAAGAAAACATTTTCAAAGGAAGAAGAACACATTCATAAGAAAGAAAAATATCAAAGAAGTTTACTTAAAAGTTAAAACCATATGGAAGTGTGAAACATTTATAGCTATGGAATTAAAGGCCCACCAAGACAATACAGGGCCCATAAGATTAGGCCTCTCATTAAGTCTATAGAAAACAAACTCCGAAAAATATGGGCATTAGGCCCAAAAAAAGGTTAAGAGAATACAACTTTCCATGAACAAAGACATTTTTACTCAACAAATAAAAAAGGCAAAGGCAACTAATGTTAAAAAAAATATTCTATAATGAAATCAATTTGAATAGAGTAATATATATGTTATTTATATTATCAAAAATATCCTTAATGTAAAAGTATCAAACATACTATCTTCAAACTCATTATTTACTTTAACTTACAATTATTTATTTTTCTTTAATGTTAGACATATGTATGGTTATTTTTTATAATTTCAAAATAAATTGTAAAAAAAAACACTTTTCTATTTCCATTTTGTTCTTTCACTTCTACTAGATTGGTTTTTCCAAAAGAACAAGGTTAAAAAATTGTATTTAAAAAATTTGACTTTGAAATTAGTTTATTTTTATAACTATTTGTACTAAATTTGAAGAACAATGTAATTGTTATAAATAACATAATTTAAAAAACTTAGGTCTATCACAGTACTTAACATCCTCTTGTCTAGTAGAATGATTTAATTTCTTACAATGTTGTAAATCAAAGTTTAAACTTCTATTAGAAGGAGTGTGTACAATATCTTGAACATTATTACCCCTAATAAAATATACTTGTTAAGGGCAAATGAAAACAAATCCAAAAATACCTCAATTAAATACAAAAAATGCTATCAGAAATTAATTTCCTTCTTTTTAATTGAGTTAGAATATTGAAAATTATGAAATGTTATCTCATTTTCTACTCGCTTGAGCTATCTACCATCTGCTGTTAAAGGTTAACTTAATTCTATATATCACAGCATTTTTTTTTTATGAATTTCTATTTAAAAATACATGAAAATTGATAACCTTAACCAAGTAATAATTAATTCTATTTCTCAAAAAAAAAAAGTAATTAACTCTAAGTCATAAATTTTCTATGAAATGCTAAATTTATATTTTCAGTCTATTTGTTAAAAATATTTTCTTTCCTCCAATGAATTTGTTTAAAGGAAGAAAAATTTTATTATATCAAAATCTTTCCTGATCAGAAATGCTATTTATTTTTCAAATTCCCAACTATTATTAATTTTTTTTGTTACATAAAAACAAAAACATTATTTTTTAACTTAAAAAACCACTAATTCCTATGTTGATCCATAAAGTACTATATATATATATATATATATATATATATATATATATACTTTTGTTTTATTTATCACAAATCCTCCTATTATAAGAGGTCATGATTAAATATTGCGGACTCCTTTTTCAAATAGGAATTTAAACGTTAACTCACCATGTTATAAGATACTAAACTTAGTCTTTTGCTGGAAAAAGGAAATGGAAATAGAAATAGAAGTAAATGATAAAAAGTGTATCTGATATGCAGAAAAAGAAAGTACAAGTAAAAAAGTAGAATTGTTTAGTTTGGTAGGAAGAAAATAGAAAAATATAAGTTAAAAGTGTAAAAAGATATTTTTGTCCTCGTTACTTTAATGAATGTTTAGTATGTTAAGGGTATAATAGTATATTTACACCAACTTCCATGAAACAATATGGATGTTCCTTCCCTTGAATGCTGGCACCAAACTTTCCTCGTATCATGGGACCAAACTCACCATAGTAGACGACTCAATTCCTACCAAACAAAGATGAAGTAGTGACTAAACTCACTTTTCCACCCCTTCCTTCATACTAAACGAACTCTCAAGAGATTCAATCTCTATAATATGTATAGATATGACTCCGGAATAATCAATTGTAATATATAATTCAATTATATTAAAAAAATAAGCATAATCGTATAAATTAAATATATAAATATGACTCCGGAGTCAACCTTTTTAGATAGTTAGTTGAAATAGTAGGTACTTTATTTCTCTTAAGAAAAGCTTCGAATTCAAGATTTGCATATGAAAAATTTTTTGTTGGAAGAGTTATACCCTTGTTATAGGATCTCAGCTAACTCAAACAGAATTACCTCCAATAGAAAGATACCTGTAAAAACAAAAAAAATAAGCATAATCGTATAATTTAAATAAACAATCAACACCCACCAAAAATATATATATATATACACAATCAAAAGTAATATCCATAATAAAACTTTAATCCCCACAAACACAATGACATTGTGGGATATAACAGTAAATAATCTAGATTATTGTAATGGAAGCTAACACTAAAGATGAGGTTAGAGGGAAGGTGAGTAGGAAGTGTGTTTAGTATGATTTTGGAAGTTCATTCTTCCTTGCTAGGTAGGAAGCTCGCTTCCATGTAAATTGGAGGGAAGTGGAAGGAAGTGGAGGAAATGTGAGGTGGAGAGAAGGATAAGCTTTGTGAAAGGACTACTTTACCCTTCTCTCCACATATATTCTAGGGTAAAGGGTAAGGGTAAGGGTACAATAGTATTTTGTATATTTTAACTTTTACTTCCCTCCCTCATTCCTATCATACCAAACAATCTTAATTTTTATTTTTATTTCCCTTTCCCTACATACCAAACACACATAAAAAAACTTCCACTTCCCACTAAATACTTACCGACTACCAAACGGACCTAATTGTTGAAATTACAATGGTGAAGAAGAATAATTAAATTTGAAATTGGATAGATTGCACTCTAATTTCTTAGAGAATTTCCTTCTATTTTAAGAAATGGTACTCCTTCTCTGAAATTAAAACAAAATGTTTTACGCTCAGTGTTTATTTTACAACAAATGATAAGTTATTATTTTACATAGTTTAATTAAAATACTTTTACATTTATTATATATAATATAAATTTGACATATATAAATAATCACTCTTAAATTTTTTTTAAATAAATTATATATTTAATTTTGAACACTAAATAAACGGTACTAAAATAAAAATTTAAAATACATTATTAATAAAATAAATATTACATGCATATATATGTTTTTTTAGCAACTTGAAACTCTATGTATATTTTAAAATAAAAAAAAATTATGAATTTTTGTTTTTTTTCTAGGTCAGGGTATCCACTATCGAACACAGTGATTAATCGCCTCGCTGAATTGTAGGCACCTCGAAAGGTTGGACAACTGGCCCAAGAATTTAAAGCTGTTCCATACCCAAGGCAGGAATCGAACCCCTGACATTTGGTTAAAAATAGATGAGTCACTTCCACTCAATCACAATTGAATTGAATTTTTGTTTTTTTTATGGGAAGAAAGATCAATAAAACATTTTTAAGATAAGAATGAAAGGTAATATAGTCATGTGTGTAATGTGTTTACTTATTAATTTTGTTTTTGTTTTTTTTTGGGTTCGTTTATTGACTAATTTAGAGAAGAATAATTCCTCAAGAAAGGTTACATTTTTGGAAGTTCTATGTGGATAGGATAGCCGACATCAATATGACTGTGAAAGTGTAAATGGTAATGGGCCCAAAAATTATAGCTATTTCTAATTAAAAAAAATACTTGTGAAAAACAAAATAAAAAATCTCATTTGTATGGCTTATTTTATTGGTATTTTTTTGCATGATAAAAAAAACTAAACTAAAAGTATTACTAATTAAAATTGTGAACATTTTAAATTTTCTCTGAAAAAAATTGATTTTCCTCGTCTAATTTGTTTTAGGGCTTGTCTGACTAAGCTTATGAAAATTACTTGTTTTTCAATGACTTCTTTTTAAATGGAGTTTGAGAAAAAGTGCTGTGAGTGAGAAAAAATTTGTGTTTGGCAAACTGAGTTGAAAACTACTTTTAAAAAATAATTTGTGTTTGGCAAATTTGTATTAAAAAGTGTTTTTGACGGTAAAATTACCAAAAAGGGTATATAAATTTAAGTGATATATTTTTTTTGATAGGAAGTGATATGAATATTATTAAATAGATAAGTCATATAAAAATTTATAATTGTTAAATTTTATTACCCAAATACATATAAAATGACAATTAGTTTATTAATTTAACAAATTTTATTTATGATTATTACTTTTATTAAATATCTATTAATTTTATTTAAATAAAAATTAATTATAAACATTTATTATTATTTTAATAAATTATTAATTATTATTGTATTCATTAATTAAATAACTGTTTTTTAAAAAAAAAATACAAATAAGATCATAATACAATCATAATAATCTTTACAAACACTTTATTCTTTAATTTATATGTCTCAAAATAATTCATCCATAAAGATTCATTAAAAAAATGTTCATACATGAAGTTGTAAGAAATGGTAAAATGAGAATTCTAAAATACTAGTAAGGGTATTGTTGTCTTAAAATAATTAAATTTTAACTTATGCTTTTGGTTAGTAGCAGAAGCTCCAATTTCTAACTTCTGCTTAAAGTTAAAAAATTGCTTCTGCTATAACTCAGAAACACTTCTGCATAATTTGTCAAATACTCCATTTTAAAAAATAAGCGCTTTTGAGACCAAAATAAGTTTGACCAAATAGGCTCTTAGTAAGGACAAGGATGCTCTACAATATATTTTATTTTAGAGAATAAGGTTTGTAAATTAATTTTATTCATTTAAAAAAATAAATCATAGAAATTAATTATATTTCAGAATATTTTAAATTTAATTATATATAATAACTTCTCCAATTTTAAATTTCTCTCGTTTTGGTTTTTAAAAAAAAATTCTCAGTTGTGCTTTTTAATTTCTCTCGTTTTATCCTAAAATTCTCTTACTTATAGGATTGCTTGTATTTTTATTTTACTTGTTTTAGTCTAACATAATTTACAAATTATTATTCTTTTATATTATTGAGTTGAAGTTATCTAAATACTTGTAAGTATCATTTGACTTTTTTTATAATATAATTTGATTTTATGCTTTTCAGAAAAAAAAAATTCAACTAAAACTTGTTAACTAAAGACAAAACACTCATTCATGTTAAGACCCTTTAATCACTTATTTGATATAATAAATAATAATGACAGCTAATAAAACTGTTATTTATATATTGCTAAACTTGCATCTATCTAATATTTCCTATATTAAAAAAAAATCAGTTTTAATATCACTTCATCGATCTCATTTGTTAATAACAAATGTTACAATTAATTAACGTTATTTATTAATTTAGTTGTTATAATTGATTTTAAATTTTTTTGACACAATCTTTAATCATGTAAAACTATTTATTAATATTAATAAAAATTTATATTAATAACGATCCACCTTAAATGATTTAAGAACTAATTTATTAAAAAAATGTACTAATTCAATACTATTGTACCACTGAATATATATCTACTCCTCGGTCATATCATTTAGCTTTAGAATTAACGGTTGCCATTAATTGCTTTAATATCAGACATAATTAAAGTTAAAAATAATTTTTAACTAAGGCTATAAATTTTTTTTTTGGTAATTTTACATGTCCTATAATCTTTATTTCAGTGTAAAAATTAATTATTTATTTCAATTTTTAATAAATACAAAAGAAAGTGTCAACATTCCTCGTTGGGAAACATGTGTGTGGAAATGACACTATAATTGTCTGTCAGAAAGAGGAAAGAGGAAAGAGGAAACAAGTAGAATGAAAACTTTTGAGTGAAAAGACTCTATTGCCCTTAAGAATGGTGTTAAAGAGAAAGAGACATATTAAGTTTTTAATTAAGAACTAAACTAAGATAAAGTTACTTAGGTGTTTGCTATAAAGTTCACTAATATAATTAAAATATGTGGCAAAAAATTTTTGTATAACCAATCATGGTAGAGAGAGAAAATGAAAAGCAATAAATTACATAACCAATCAAATAAGAGAGAGAATATAATTAATGTTTATGATTAGTGAACTTTATAACAAGCACCTAAGCATATTTACCTTACCTTAATTTTTTCTAAAGAGTAAATAAGACCTTTCAAAAAAGATTAATATTATAATCTTTTTTATACCAAATATATATATATATATATATATATATATATTTAAATTCTATTATATTTTTCCTTCAATTATTTCTACTTTTATTTTTATTTTTTACCAAAACATTCTTTCAGCCTCCAAATTACACCTAAGTTACAAGTGAGTGGTTAGGAGTTAGGACTTAAAAGTTAAAATTAAAGATGATTGATGCTGACATGCACTTCCCCTTAATGGTGACGTGACTTAGTGACTCATAATAAGGTAGATAATCAGAGATCTTCAGTAGTATGGTAGTTTTGAACTTCAGTACATCTTTCTAATCAATTACTTTCTAAATTATTGAAAGTTGGTCCTTATTAATGTAAATTTATATTAATATTAATAAATTACTCTACATGATTGAAATGATATACCGAACTTCAATAATATAATATCACTCAACTTTTATTCCATAATAAAATTCAATATTAAAAACGTGACAATAAAAGCACCTCAACTTTTCTCTCTCTCCCTCTCTTTCCACAAATA
Organism: Senna tora; assembly: GCA_014851425.1. Lineage (NCBI taxonomy): Eukaryota > Viridiplantae > Streptophyta > Magnoliopsida > Fabales > Fabaceae > Senna > Senna tora. Next base: position 5,500,785 of record CM026265.1, on the reverse strand, counting down.
TTATCAATTTTTTTTTTCAAGAAAAGAAAATTAACCTTACTTCAAATAGGTAAGTTGTACATTTTTTTTTCAAGCAAAAAAAAAATGTAAAAAAAAAAAGTTGTACATTGTTTTTAAACGTAAAATACTGGTTAGTTCCTGAATTGTTGATCAAACTACTATTAGTCCATGAATTTATAAAAAATAATATTTAGTCCCCGAAATGTTTAACTATGTCAACTATTTAGTCCCTGAATTGACAAAATACTATTTGGTCCCCGAATTTATAACTATGTCAACTATTTAGTCCCAAAACTTGGCAAAAAATACTATTTAATCACCGAATTTGCAACTTTATCGTCTATAACGGGTAACAGTCAGGAGACTAAATAGTTGATAGTGTTGCAAATTCGATGATTAAATAGTATTTTTACCAAATTTGGGGACTAAATAGTTGACACAGTTACAAATTCATGGACTAAATAGTATTTTGTAAAATTCGAGGACTAAATAGTTGACATAGTTAAATATTTCGGGAACTAAATAGTAATTTGACCAACAATTCAGGAACTAAATAGTATTTTGTCTTTTTTTTTACAAATCTTTTTATAACTTGATTACTCAAACTTACTTATTAATTATTAAATCATATTTATGTCTCATTTTCCAATATATATGATGATAATAATAAAAATAATGGACTTAGTATGTATTGAAGTATATGTAAGTTTTTCTTAATTTTGATTTTAAATATAAGGAGGAAGCTAAGTAACTTTTAACCCGTGTTGTATAAACCAAACCGAATAAGAGAGTCTGATTGATCTAATCATTTTTTTAGTTGGACCGAATTGGATCATATTAAGAAGTTATGATTATTAAGAATTTCATGTTTGGTTTGATCAAGTTGTTTCACAGTTTGACAAATCTTGAAAATTAAAATTTGAGAAATCATGTAATCTAAAACTTCAAAATTATGTATATTGAAACCTAAAACTTGAGGGATATCTTTTTATATATTAAGAATAATTATTATTTATTATTTATTGCGTCATCCGATTCAACCGGAATCAAACCATCAATCGAACACTTGTCCGAATCTTTGTCCAGTTCAATTCTTACAACATTACTTTTAGCTTTATCATAATTTTTTTTAATAATTTTCTACTGTTATAAATTTATATTATATGATTTAATTTGAATGATTAAATAGACAAAAGAAACCCGAAACTATAAAATAGAGAATAAATATATTTAATTTCACATAACACATAATAAGCTCAACCATCTTATCTCCCACTCCCACCTCACTGTAGGGTATGTTTGGATTGGAGATTAAGAAAGAGAAGTGGAGGGAAGGAGAGACTATTAAGATGTCTTCTCCTTGTTTGGGAAGATGAAAATTGGAAGGGAAGATAATGGAAGATCAATCCTTAATTAACCCTCCATTATTATTCCCCTTCACAAATTCAAGATACTCCAAATTGGAGTATTTTGGAGGAGGTATCAATACCCAAACAAGAGGAGGACATATTGAAGCTTAACCTTCCCTTCCCCTCTAATCTCTCTCCTTCCCTTCCTCTCTTAATTTCCAAACAAAAAAGAGTGTCCTCCAAAAACTCCCAACTCAACCTTTCATATACTTTTTCAAGGTGAATCTTCATAAGCATATATACTTCTCTTCCCACCAACCTTCCTCCTCATATAATTAATCACTTCTTGAAAAATCACCACATTATCCAAACTCTGCCTCCCATGGACGAAGCTACACTGATTAGGAGCCACCACATCACCCATAATATATCTCAATCTAAATTATACTTCAATTTTAAGAAATGAAAACAAAATCTTTCATTAATAATATGTAGAGTACATAAATTACACTTTCCTTTTTTTGAAAAATTTCAAAATTATACTTCCCTTTTTTCTGTTTTAAAAATTAAACTTACAATTTAACTCAACTAAAATATCCTTGATGACATTTAATTTTTTAAATACATTTTATTTAAAAATAATAAACTTATTGTATTTTAAAATAAAAAAATTTATTATTGGTCAAATGCATATTTAATTATATAAATAATAAATACAAAATTATTTAGGTTAAAATAGATAAAGTTATAAGATTTTTTATCTCTTAAAAGAGTGGGATATAGTTTCTCAAATTAAAATAAAGAGGAGGTGAAGAGTGTAATGTACTATAATACGTAATAATTATATAAAAATATACTAATATATCATTTCAAAATTAATTAATTTTATAAAGTTTTTTACATTAAAAAATAAGTAGAAAATCATTGATACCCTTGATTGGAAGTTGGAAGAGAAAGACAACTTGCCTTGGAAAACCATATAATATGAGTTAATTAGAGCACTAAAAGGTAACCCTCCAACCCACAGAATTGAGAATACCATAAAAATTGGATAAAAAGTTCAAATATAATGTACTATTCATGGGTTTATACAAGGACTAAACTAAGGTAAAGTTTATTAGGTGTTTGCTATCAAATTTTCTAATAAAAATTACATATGTGACAAAAAATTTTGGTATAACCAATATAGAGAGAGAATATAAAATACAATAAACTACACAACCAATAAAAAAAGAGAGAGAGTAAAAATACAATTTATGATTGATAAACTTTATAACAAACACCTGATGAATTTTACCTTAATTTTTTCTTTTATACAATTCAGTGAACCCACTACTTTAAGTTGCTTTCAACTATTGAACCCAACTAGGCATTCAACTTGTGTTGGAAAAACATTTAGGCCTATATATAAATATTGAAATTAGATGTGATGTAATTTTTTTCTTTAATTTTTATGTAATTTTTTTAAAATATACATTTTTGTTTCATTTGTGAAGTAATATATAGTAGGGATTGTTATTAATAAAAATCATGAATGAATGAATTAGGGACTAAATTATTATTATTGTTGATAAATAGCATCACCAAATAGCTTTATGAAAGTATTTGTCAATATTAATGACAATTTAGTCCCTAATTCATTCAAAGTGATGCTAATTGTCAATGTTAATATATAATAATTTGGTTCCTAATCCATTCATGGTGAATCCTTATTAGTGTGAGTCTCTATTATTACTTTACAAATGCAACAAAAATGTGCATTTTGAAGAAATTACGAAAAAAAAAATGTACCGAATTCAATTTCTATATCATTTGTATTTAGTTAATAAAACTTAAATATTAATTGTATTTATGATATAAATTCTTTAATTTGGAGTAAGAAGAATTGAATAAACATTAGTAATTAATAAAATATAATATATGCTCTTAAATTCTTTTTCATTTTTAAAATTTATTAAAAAAAATAAAATATAACCAAAATAATTAAGTATGTCACTCTTGAGTAGATGTTCAGTAATACGGTAGTAATGAACTTTAGCACATTCTTTCAGTCAGTTGGTGTTGGTCCTTAATCCATTAAAGGTAGATCCTTATTAATATGAGTTTTTATTAATATTAACAAATGACACTACATAATTGAAATGTTGCATTGAAATTTAATAGTACAGTAATACTGAACTTTTATCCGCTACTCATATATAGTTATTTGATAATTTTTTACCAAATTGTTATGTCTCGGTGTTTTATTAGGTGCCACAAATTGACAATAATGACGCCTAAAGCATCACAAATTATCAATATATGTAGTATTTAATTTCAATTTTTCTAAATTGTTTACTAAATATATGTCCAATCAACACATGAGCACTATTATAAATATAAAATAATAGAATAGACATCTTTTTATGGTAGATCAGACTAGAGTCAATAAGATTACTAATCCTAATTTATCCAAATTACTTTTTAGTTTAAGGAGAGGAGATATTAATCTTCTTAAAATAGAAAATTAAAATAGTGCATAAAATCAAGTCATCATTAAAAAAAAGAATAATTTACCCAAATATAAATGTAAGAATTGGTTGTGTTTCCTCAATTGTCTTTTAGTTAGCATCCCACTTGTGGTAGCTGAAAAGGAAAGGTGCAGCCTATCACTTCACTTCACATTATTCATTTTCTTTCTTGAATTGATCCGACAATTACCAATGCCTCTGTTTTAGATAAGAAACATAAAGAAGGAGAATTTAGACATGTGATTCAAGTTTTTTTTTTACTATTTATTTATTTATTTTTAACTTCAACCATACAATAATTGTACATACCTTTTTTGAGAGTGGGTGAGAATATGAATAAAACAAGAGGCAAATTTGTTAAGAGTTACGGCTGGTTTGGTACGGAGGATATGGTGGGAATAAGAATGAAAATGAAATTATTTAGATTATGTTTAGTAGTAAGAAATAGGAATAAAATAAAAGTGAGTAAAATAATCATTTTATTTTTATATTAAAATATTTTTTAAAAAATAAAGATAAAAACGTAATTTCATTACATTGTAAAGAGTAATGCATGTTCGGTACACAGAATTTGCAATCCAACATTCCCTTGTCCATTCCACGTAACAAACACACCTTAAATTAGTTCTTCAGTTATATCAATTTAGTCACTTAGTAGTCAAGTTAATATCTATTATTACCACTGTGAGTTAACTTTTCATCCATCTTATCAATCAAAAAATTAAATTGATTAAAAATTTTATCTTTCAATGATCAAATTGAGATATTTTATTTTTTATTAATTATTAAATTGAAAAACAAAACATATATCTTTTAGGGATCAAGTGATTAATTTACTCATTAATTAAAATTATTTAGGAAGCAAATTGATATACATATATGATGATCATCAAAGTGTGTCCTTTAGCACTAATTAATGACACAATAATTTGAAACAAAAAATGAGGATGAAGAATTAGGTAGGTAGGTAGCTAGGAGGATGAAGAAGAAGTCAAAGACTCAACTTGAGCTTTCCCACAAGGCCCTTTGGTCCTAATATAAAGTCTATACTCATCAAATGTCATTGGAGTGTAGAGACTAGGCCTCTCCTCACTCACAAGCTCCTTGGCTGGTTCAATAAGCAAATCACTCCTTGGATTGTAGAAGAAAGCCAATGAGACTCTATCTTTATTTGAGTTCACTATCACCCTGTGCTCTATGCTTTTGTATATTGCATTGCTCAACACCTAATTATTTAAAAACATCCACCAAACAATTAATTAATTAATATCACAATCAACACCAATCAAATTCACACACATGTCAAATAATGATTCCCTGTAGTACCTACTGTGTACAGATGGTCCTCTGTAAGGTCATGTTTGGTTGCGAGGAAGTTGTTTTAGTGGATTTAAAAAAATTGTGTTTGGTACGTAGGAAAATAGACTTAGATTATATAAAAGGTAAAATTGAAAATGACAATTTTGCCCCTTACCCAATACTTAAAAGATCAAAGGTAACTTCCATAAACTTAGTAACAAGGACAAAATGGTCATTTTCATTCTTCGTCAAGGGCAAAACTGACATTGTATATACATACTTTCCTACCCAATAATACACAACTTCCGTCCTTTTTTCCTACAACCAAACATGCTCATAATAAAGAACCAAACTTCTCTGTTTAATATTTCCCTGTAGTACTGTGTGTACAGATGGTCCTCTGTAAGGTCATGTTTGGTTGCGAGGAAGTTGTTTTAGTGGATTTAAAAAAATTGTGTTTGGTACGTAGGGAAATAGACTTAGATTATATAAAAGGTAAAATTGAAAATGACAATTTTGCCCCTTACCCAATACTTAAAAGATCAAAGGTAACTTCTATAAACTTAATAACAAGGACAAAATGGTCATTTTCATTTTTCATCAAAGTCAAAACTGACATTATATATATATATACACTTTCCTACTTCCCTGCAATCAAACACGTTAAGATACAAGTAACAAAACTTCCCTGCCACTAATTCCTTCGAATTAATAACCAAACACGCTCGTAACAAGAAACTGACCTGAATTTGGTCACCAATGTTGATGATGAAGGCATCAGAGGCAGGTTTCACTGTGATCCAGTCATTTCCTCTGCGAACTTGAAGGCCAGAAACATGATCATCAGGGAGAAGAATGGTCATACCACCTGGATCTGAGTGAGGGGAGAGTCCAAGTGTGAGATCAGGTTGTGGGCAACTAGGGTAGAAATTAACCCTAAGGCAAGCACCAAGTTCTTCTTCTCCACCAAAAGCTTTTAGCAAAAACTCATCTTCTAACCCTAAATTTCTTGACATTATCTTTAGTACCCTCCCTCCTAGCTTCACCACTTCTGCACCATATTCATCTATCACTTCCCTGCATTCATATTCACACACCCAATTTAAAAAAATAATAATAATAAAATATTATCTAAGCAAATTATTATTGACTTAATTCTTCTCTTTAAAATTGTATACTATCAATTTTGAAGGAATCTTGGAGAAGTAATGATACGTTCTTTATGCAGAAACAGAAAGGGAAAAGGAAAATATTTGTTGTGTTTGTTAGTAAAAGTTGAGAATGGAAATGGAATGAAAATATATTAAAATTACCACAATACCCCTTATATTAAAATAATAAAAAAAAGTTATGATTATGTAAAATCAAAAGATATAATAAATATTTTATGTTTTTTTAATTATACATACTTTTCATATGAAAATAAAAAAATGAGTAATATATGAGGTCTATATATATTTTTTTTCATCATTATTTCTCATCTTTTTTCCATCATAAAATACATAACCTAACATCTTTAAGGATAGACACAATGAAATGACATTTAAATGTAGGGAGCCGATAGAGTAGGGAATAGACCTTTAAAACTATTCAGAGAAAAAAATTAATTATATTCCAATTAAGTTAAGTATGATGTAAATTTTGACCGTAATGAAAAAAAAAAGGAAAGTGGAGACAAACATGTACATAAAGTAGCTTTATATGAGTTAGTATTGCATATATTTAGTACAACACATGGACCCATATATAATAATTTGAACTACAAAAAAAGTACAAATTAAAGAATTTCTAATGGAAAAAATTGTAGCTATATATAGCTATACTAGCCAGGTTCAAGACTTCAAGTAAATGAAATGATCACTTTCTCAATATATTTGGAAAAGATATTTATATAATTAAATTCCACTATTTGGTATTTTAGCATTATTGATTTTTTTATAAATAAATTATATTTTTGTCCTTTAAGATGTCAAAATCTATACTCTTCTCCTTTAATAAAGATTAAAAAAATAACTTTAATTAATATATAGTAAAATTAATTTTTAAAAAAAAATTATAATATATCTTAATCAAATATATATTTTTATTAATATATATATATATAAAGGCATTTTGGTAAAAAACACTAAAGTATAGATTTTTTATAAAAATAAATAGTTGGGGGAGGGGGTGTACATTTTTTAAGTATGAGAAATTGTTTTTATTTATTATTATTATTATCAAATTGTTAATAAAATAATACCTTATATTTTAAAATAATACTATGATAAATATAAAATAATTTATGTAACAATACAAAAAGAAAAATTTCTACTCCACCCAGAAATTAAAGGAGGGATAAAATTATAATTTTAGTATCTATTATTATTTTTACTTCTAATAAAAGAGACTCCTCTAATTTGTTGAACCTTTCATGTGGTGTGGGTACCACATATTAGTCAAGAATAAAGATACCATGTGAAACAGGTCATTGTAATTAATTACTACAGAATAAATATAGAAAATTTTATCTTAAATTGTTCTACAGACTCAAATGTCTTTTTTCTTTTGTACAGATAAATTTATAAAGATCATTTAATTTGTACCAAAAGAAGTTGAACAAGTTATTATAAGTAAGAACCAAACAATTAACCACAAAGGGAAAGAGTGACTATCAAAATTTAATTTTAAGTTCATTAATACTCCTTCTTAATTAATTAAATGGACTCTTATTTAAACTTTTAAATATATATATATATGAGAGAAATAATGAAAAACACAAAAGTAATCCAAAAAGAATGGATCACATATTAATTTCTCTTTTATTTTTTTCGCACAATAAAATATTAACACTTTTCATATTGGTATATATATCCCTCGTTTTACACGTGGGATGTACGGAAGCTTCGTGGAAGAATCGTTTAACCTTAATTATCAATTATTAATTATCATTAGGTTTAACTTTTTTTTTGGCCAAAATCATTAGGTTTAACTTTAAACCTTCCAAATATAAGATTTTTTTTTAAAAAAAAAAGCCAGAAAAAGTTATTTGTACCTACTATATGTGTTTTTTTTTATAAAATTATATATTATATAGTCCAAAACTTTCTTTTTGCCTAAAATATGTTGGTATTTTAACTTCGTTTTCTTAATATTATTTAAAAAGACTCCTTCAATATTCTAGAAGAAACTAAAAAATTAAAGTCACATGGGGAATTTGCAATAAATTAGTAATTAGTCTAAATAAAAATTCAATTTGTAAACTATTACCTTTTTCCCACCCCCCACTAAATCCTATATATAGCCAAATATATAGGTGGGTCATTGTTGGTCAATTTTTAATAATAAAGGATTTCTGTAGTCTAAAAATAATAAAGGATTTCTTTATTGTTAGAAAAAGTATATAATATGAAAAAAAAAAAAAGGTCAAGCAAACGTTACAGTCTACACGTAAGCACAATAAACTTGGTTCTCATTAAAGAACCCATCTAACTTAATTATAAGACTCTAAAATTAAATTAAACTTCAGTCTACACTAAAAAAAATTCAATTTTAATATTAATTAATTAACATAATTTATTAAAAACATTATTTGTCAATTTAATTGTCACTAAGATCATATATTTTAGTATTAAAATATATATTCATTTATAAGCGGAGTATATATCCATTGAAGCGGGCTTAATGACGAGAATAGATCCTATGTTGTAAAGCATAGAAAAGTAAGGTATGACCCATTATGTGTCACTCTCTCTTTTTACTTATAGGATTCATTTTCTTTGATGACACTCCATTCTCATCCTTTTAAGAATGAAACCAAAAAAGCGATAATTCAAAAAATACAAACTCCTTATCGTCTGTCTATTACTGAGGGAAAGAATTACCTCAGGGAAGAAGGAAGGGAAGGCCACTTGGAAGTGTCCTTAAGACAAGAGGGTTTGTAATGAAGGAAAAAGTAATCACTCCAATCCAAAATAGCCCCTTTCTTCACTCCCAAACGGCTTCCATACCCTTCATACGTTGTGGGAGAATTCGCATACTCTTCCTTCACTCCCAACGGCTGCTCGAAGAATTCCCTCCAAACTTCTCGAGCCTTCCTCATCAACTCCGGTCTAACCCCGTGGTTCACCACCTGGAAGAACCCCCACTCCCGGCACGCCTCCGCCACCCGCTCCACCGCCCCGCTCCCCGCCCCCAAGTCGATCACCGGAATGTTAATATCACCATTAATGCCGCCGCCGCCGACGCTGCCCCTCGTCGTGGGCCGGTGAGACTCGGGCTTGATGAACCGATCCGGGATTCTGGTCAAACCGCTCTCGGCTAGAGCTTGGACTCGAATCACCGGCTCAGGCCATGATTGGCACTCCATCATATATATGTATATCAAAATCTCACGAAATTAAATAAAATTTGTTTGTGTCTATATGTTTATTTGTGAGGCGTGTGAGATTGATATTTATAGAGAGAAAAATGCATACATGTGTGTATATATGGAAACATATATATATATATATAAATACAGGACACATATATATACAAGTGGAGATCGTATAAATATATATATGAGAAGAGATTATTAAGATTTCGGCGCCGTGAGGAACTTGATTTGCTCGTGGGAGCACTACTAAATGTTAGTTCCATATTCTTCAAATCAAACCCAAAATAATAACAACATTAATTGGCAATAACATATAGGATTAAGAATTATTGTATATATTTTTATTAGTTAAAAGTTAAAACATATTTTCAGATGATTTGGTCATGTGTAAAGATTGTGCGAGATTTTTGTATGTAGGATTGATCAGATGAGATTACGAAAGGTACTACAGTAATTAAAGGTGGACTAGTAATAACTTAAAAAATGTTCAGTGGTATGTTAATACTGAACTTAATTGAAAAAGAAAAGATGTTTAATAGTATGTTAGTACTGAAACTTCAGTACACCTCTGCAATTACTTAATCCCTAATCTTTTTAAGGTGAGTCTATTAGTGTAGATATTCATTAATATTAAAAAGCGACACTAAATAATTAAAGGACTATTAAAGTTTCAGTAATATTGAACTTTTATGTAATAACTTAATTACAAAAATGAATAAAAATAAAATATGTTCGGGTCCTAATTGGTAATAATTAAATGACGAAAGATGATCATAAATATATACTTAACTTGGAATATTGAGATTTATTGCAAACCTTAATTATATCATATAAGTGGCCAAATGATTATTAAATAAAATAATAATAATTTTCCTATTTTTCATATCTAGATTTAATCATTAATATTAATTTTGGGGAGGTGTAGTGTCTGCTTTTTTTTTTTTAATTCGTACCTTCTTATTGAATGCAATCATATTCAAATTAGTTAAGGTCTCCTAAAAAAATTAATACACAAATTTCAAATTCGATACTTTATTTAAAGAAAATACAATAAGTGTGTGATTTAGGAGTAGATGTTCAGTGGTACGGTAGTACTGAACTTCAGTACATCCCTCCAATCAGTTGGTCCCTAAACCATTCAAGGTGGGCCCTAATTAATGTGAGTTTTTATTAATATTAACATATAGCACTACATGATTGGAGGAATGCACTGAAATTCAGTGGTACGGTACCATTAAACTTTTATTCGTGATTTAGACACAAGGAGGTGTGAGACAGACAAAACAGAGGAAGGAAGGTCCCACTTCCTCGTGTTTCTATTGTGTGCTTTTTGGTGTTCTAATTAACTTCAACTGTACTCTTTTATAGTATACATTTCAATTTTCATACTATCTCAGGCAACAAAAAAGAAAAAGTATACACTTCATACTTGCCAATAAAATAGTTCTTACACAGTACAACTCATTAATTAAGGAATTATTACTATTAAGTTTCGCATATATTAAATTGACTATATATGTTAATATTTTATTTTGAAAAAAATTATTTTTATGTCCCTAAACTTTATATCAAGATTTAATTTAATCTCTAAATTCTGTTTGCGATTAATTTTGTCCTTAGAATTTTGAATTATAATTGATTTCGTCCTCAGAGTTTCGAATTTTAATTCGTCCTAAGTCATAGAATCGTCTAAATTACTAGCAAAAAATAATAGCGTGACATCATATATTATAATATTAATGCTAACCCATCACTTCAATTATTTTTTTTAAAAAAACTCATCACTTAAATAGACGTTATTTCTTCGTATTCTTCATGTGAAAAAAGTGATAAGTTAGCATTAATATAATAAAATAGAGTCTACTTAAGTGATGAGTTGGCATTAATGTTATGTGTATGATGTCATGTTATTATTTTCTGTTGGCAATTTGGATAATTTTAGGTTTTAGGATGGAATTAGGAAATTTGGGGTCAATTGTAATTCAAAATTTTGGAGATAAAATTGACCGCAAACAATGTTTCAGAACGGTTCAGCAACCCTCTTTTCAAAGTTTTTATTTTTAAATTACTTTTTTTAAAATGGAATTTGAGAAAAAGTACTGTGTGAGAGAACCAGCTTGTATTTGACAAATTGAGTTGAAAAGTACTTTTATTAATAACTAAAAAAATTTGAATTTGACAAATTTGTATAAAAAAATACTTTTAACTTTAAAATTACCAAGAATATCATGTATAAATTTAGAGTGTTATTAATATAAATGAATATACATTTTTTTAAGTTAACTTTTAAACAATAAATATAAAAATTTAATTATTTTATTAGTTAAAAAAATTCTAATTAAAAAAATTATTAATTTTAATTACTGAGATTTTGTCATTTATGATTATTATTTTTATTAATTAAATATTTATTAATTTTACTTGAAAGCATAAAATGTGTGAAACAAAGAGAAGATAAGGATGAAGGATAAAATGATAAATATAAAATTTTAATAAAGGTAATTTTATCTTAAAATATTTAAACTTTAACTTTTATTTTTAGCTACAAATAGAAACTTCAATTTTTAATTTCAACTTAAAGTTAAAAAATTATTTTTACTGTAACTCAAAAGTCTTGATTTTTAGTAGCCAAACACCATTTTTAAAAATGAGCGGTTTTCAACCAAAAATATCTGCAATAAGACTAGGCTTTATAAACTCCCTTCTTACATAAAAAAGATAAAGGCAAAATACCTTTGATACCTCTAATATTTTAAGTCACTGTTATTTATGTCCTAATATTTTATTTTTTTTATTAGTTTTGTTCTTTTCACTAACGCCGTTAAAGTAGTTAACGATTTTTGCTTACATGGCAACACTTGTGGCAAATTAAGTTGACTGGGCTTAATATTTGTCAAGTCATATTTCTCTCTGTCCTAGTTAAGTAATATTACATCATTTCAATTTAGTCCATGATAAATGGACATGATAAATTTAGCGCCTAAAAAATTTAATTTATTTCAATTTAGTCCCTAGTAAATGAAAATGAAAAATTTAGTCATTAAAAAAAAAATAGAGTTGGTCTCAATTTAGTCTTTGATAGTGATATTTGAAAATAACAAATTTAGTCTTTAAAATTTATAATTGGTATCAATTTAGTCTCCTATAGATGGAAATGACAAATTTAACCCCAAAAAAATTGTTTGTCTCAACTTAGTCTATGATAGATAAAAATTATAATCTGTCTCAATTGTATTTTTTTTAGGACTAAATTTTTCATTTCTATCTATTAGAAACTAAATTGAGATAAATTTAAACTTTTAGGAGCTAAATTTATCATGTCCATTAATTATGGACTAAATTGAAATGACGTTAATGTATTATTTGTCTAGAATTGATAGAAATATGACTAGGCAAATATTAAGCTTAGTTAACCTACTTTGTCATCAGTGATGTTATTTAAACAAAAATAATTAATTATTTAATAGCGTTACTAAAAAAAGTAACATGGACAAAAAATGTTAAAAGTACAATTGATAAAAAATGGTCAAATTATTCTTTTAGTCTTCAATGTTTGTACGCAGTTTAATATTGGTCCTCAACGTTTCAAAAAGTTATTTTAGGTCCTCAAAGTTTTTTTTTTTTGTCAAAATTGGTCCTCTAGTGTAACATCCGTCTGGTTTTGTCATTAAATGCTGTTGTGGAAGGCTTATGTTGTACACTCTCTCTCCTACGTGTCATATTTATATGACTTGACACCCTCTCTCACTCAAACTTAGCAAAACGACGCCGTTTTGATTCAAAATAGAACATTTAAATAAATCAAAACGGCGTCATTTTGCTGAATTTGAATGAGAGAGGGTGTTATATCATTTAAATATGACATGTAGCAGATAGGGTGTGCCACATAAGCCTTCCACATAAGCATTTAATGACAAAACCAGATATATGTTACGTTAGAGGACCAATTTTAACAAAAAAACGTTAAGGACCTAAAATAACTTTTTGAAAATTGATGACCAATATTAGACTTCATGCAAACGTTAAGGACTAAAAGAATAATTTAACCAAAAAAATAATATTTAGCAAAAAGTGACGTCAAACGTTATAGCATGAAAGTACCAATGGTACTTTTGCCAAAGATAAACTATACCGATCGACCATATCATCATATATATTAATCTGGGGCAAATTAAAATTAGATTTTTTTTATTTGATAGAGAATATATTATTTAATTATCAGTATTTATTTGAAGAAAACAAAATCTTTTAATAAATTAATATAGCTAGCACTTTTGAGATCTTATATATATATATATACATATATATAAATCTATACAAACACACAATATAGCCTCAAAAGTGTAGAAGCTTCTTCAAACGTGATTGTGATGAGATTTTTAGTATATACAAATTAAATTGATCGATAATATTTTCTGCTTAAATAATGGCATCTTATTAAAAGCGTACAATATATAATATATATTCATGGATACTTTATATTATAGATTTTAAGATTTTATATGCTCTGGATGGACCTCAATGATTGCAACTTATTCCTCCATGAATTATTAATTAATTTATCCCTTTTGTTTAATTTCTTGTATGGAATATCGAATATCTAAATATTAAAGTACATGCACATTACCAAAAACTTTTGACTCTTTTATGCTTTGTTTTTATAAGATAAGGTTTCTTTTAAGAATAATGTTACCTTTTATATGTGCTATATTTCTCTTTTCAAAAAATAAAAATAGAAATGGAACCATTACATATATCTATATTAATATGACTCTTGTCTATTTTTGTATCATACTTTTTTATATCACAAAACAATTATTATATAATTAAAAAATACAAAATAAATTATATAATGGAAGAATATGAGAGAGAGACAAGAGGTGGAAAGTTAATAGAATGATGTGAGCGAAAAATAAGATAATGAGTGGGAAGTTACCAAAATAATTAATAATTAAAATAATTAAATATATAATTTATTATTATTTTAAAATATAATTTTTATAATTATTTTATGTTATATTTTTAAAAAATTTAAAAGTAAATTATATATACCAATGTTAAGTTTCTTTTATATATATATATATATATATATATATATATATATATATATATATATATATATATATATATTAATATGATTGTTGTCTTTTTTGGTGTCACAAAACAATTATGATATAATTAAAAAATATAAAATAAATTATATAATGGAAGAATGAGGAAGAGAAACAAAAAAGATAATGGGTGAGAAGTTAGTGGAATGATGTGAGAAAAAAACAAAATAATGGGTAGAAAGTTATTAGAGTAGTTAAATATTAAAAAATAATTAAATATTTAATTTATTATTATTTTAAAATAAAAGTTTTATAATTATTTTATATTATACGTTTTAAAAATGTAAAAATAAACTGCTATATGCATTTAAAACCTCTCAATATATTCCCACAAAAAAAACCTCTCATATATATATATATATATATATATATATATATATATGACTTAATTTTATTTTTATCTATAATAAATGATAGCTGTTTTTTTTTCCTGAATGATAGCTGTTATATTTAAACATTTTGTTGTAGATTACTGAAATATAAAATTTTAATTTGTTAGGTTTGATAAAATTAACAAATATATGTTCTGAATTTTGTGTCGTTCATAATTATAATGAGTTCTTTTTATAAAATTATTAATTAATTTTATAAAACTTTATGAGTATATAAAATTATAATTATGAAAAATAATTTCTTTAATTGAAGTAGAGAAATAATAAATTATGGTAGCGTCTAGTATAATATAATTAAGTAGATAATTATTTTGTGACGTTTACTCTGTTGATACCTTCACATGTATACTATTTCACATGCATGTACCTTACTTTTTTTAATTTTAAAAAATATAATGGATAAAAGTTGAACGGTAATATTAATAAAATAATAGATAAAATTCAGTATTATGGTACTATTAATTTTTTATACATCTCTCTAATCATATAGTGACATTTGTTAATACTAATAAAAACTCACATTAATAAGGACCTACCAATTGAATGGATTAGAGACCAATTGATTGGAGGAATGTACTGAAGTTTAATACTACCGTACTACTGAATATTGTTACGAGCATAAGTCCTAGAGAAAATTACACCCAAAACTAGTTGTTGAAGTTGGAGAGCCCAAGACCTTATAGGGTTCTTCTTTGAAGTCATGAACCTCCCGATGTGGCACTTGTATCATTAGTCATTACCACCCATTTCGAAAGTCGGCGTCTCAATGACTGTACACTGCGACACTACACTCGGTGACGCTTCACTCGATCACAGTCAGCCCCTCCACTAGTTAATTAGAACCTTCCGCATGTAGCATTTTTCGATCAACCAGCTCTCAACGAAAGCACCAATTAATACGATCACATAAATTTTTAAAAAGCCCAACGCTTTATATGACTCTTTAAAGTCAACCTCCCTTATGTGACTCCTATCAAACATTTTCTTGAATAAATTAAATTGGTTGAAAATTTATATATGGTAATGAAAATTTAGGAAAAGCACACCATATCCATATGCTAAAAAACAACATTAATTTTAATTGTCTTTCGCCAAAGTTGACAAGTAATGCTAAATTCACATCACTCCACCTTTATTTGCCAAGTTCAACATTTGGGTGCACACAGAGCTTTTGGTGCTTGAATTTTTTTTTTCTTCTATTTTTGCAAACCTTGTGCTTTTGTAATTTATAAATAGTTTTTGCCATTCATATATATGGATATGATCAATAGATAGATAAGACTTTAGATTGGAAAAATAACAAAATATCATTGTCATTGAGAGAAGTCTCATTCACATAATAAAAATCATGAGTTTATGATATATTCTCATTTTATGTTCATCTATATGTTCTCACATTATACATCGTTATATTATTTTCTTATATGAAAGAATTTTGATGCAATAATATATGTACACACACAATATATAGGTCATTTTTGTTGGTTTAACAATTGAACTAGAAGTAATTTCCATATAGATTTTGCAAAATAAAATTTACAAAACTAAAAAAATATTAACCATGTAATCAAATAGTTTAAATTCTTTCTATAATTTGAAGTTTTATCTAAATTTTAATTTTGCAACATGTTGGTATAGTTAGTTAGATACAAAACAATAATGTTGTATTGATCTTAAATTTTGATAGTTATAAGAAAATTAATCATTTTTAATTATAAAAAATTATTTTGGAGAGAAAATAAAACGTGGAAGTAAAGAAAATTTAATATATTCTTATTTAGATTTTATTACAATTTTATTTTTCTTTCCTTCTCAATATTTATTAAATCTAAATATATTAGAAAAAAATGTGATATTTTAGTTTATTCAAAATTTAGAAAAGAAATTATCAAAAGAAAAGTTTGTTTTTTCTTTTCCTTCTCTCAATTAAGCATTTAATTTTTCAACAGGTTTAACTTTTTAGTATTAAATTATTTCAAATTGTGTATATATAATAATAATAGTAATAATAAAATATAGAAATTGACTTTTTTTTGGTGTGGAAGCGAAATGGCTAGGGATTGAAAATAGATATTGAAATCTAATACCTCAAAATCATTTTACATAAATAATTTGGAAAAATTGAAAAACAAGAAGTTGATGGCGTTCTTGCCACATATAATATTATTTTGTCTGGTTGCCAAGTGGGGCCAATTTCGTAATTCATTATTTTAGAGATGAAGAAGAAATGCTTAATTTGAGAAGGTGTTCCTCCACTTTACGTAACTTAATTTCCTTATTACGCAAAAATTATTCAACTATATCATTGCATTTAATTATTCTTTTTTTTTTTCTCTTCACCATCAACAAATTACACACGTGAGGATAAAAAAAAGAAAGAATATTGACAAGAAATATTCTCAAATAAAAAAAGAAGATATATATATATATATATATATACAAAATGCAGGAAAACGTGCCATATATAGTATTCTTAATTAGCATTTCTATATTTTTCTCCCTGAATTTTATTCTAATAAAGGGAAAAGTTGACAAATCACTTGCAACCAACATTCACATAAAGTAAATTTTAAAAAAAGAACAATATTTTTTTTTAAAAAAAATGGTAGTAAGAAAAGGCACTCACAAGTACTATCGGACAGGGCACCAGTAGCATGTTGGGGAGACTAACAGAAGCCCAACCCAAAGGATTACTGCACAAGCCTAAACCGTAAGTAATTTTACCTAGTCGCAGCTACTCAACTAGCCCTTAGGTGTCAGAGGATCTCTCTGAAGAGGGATACCCACTAAAACAGAATTTCTTATGACTTCAGATGAATTCGAATCCTCGCCCATAGGTGAGACGGGAACTTTACATTATAAAAAGTAAAATGTATTTAATTGAAATGCTGTAAAAAGACTATATCTACTATTACGTTGACAAAACTGCCAACTAAATGTGTTCCTTAATTAAAAAAAAAAAGTTAAGAAAAATTACACGGTTTTGGATTTAAGAGTAAACTAGATCATGATTCATAAAAGTTGAGCAAGATTGCTAAAAATTGAATTTAAGATTGAAAATAAAAGTCCGAACTTGGTAAGTCTATTTCTGAAAAAGCCCAGAAAGAGTCGGGCTTGGGTTATATATATATATATATAAAATATAATTTTATTTTATATAGATACATTATATAAATAGTTTATTTAGTCATAAAATATTTAAAATATAAACTATAGAATAACTGATCTAAAATAAATTTTAGTCTAAAACATTAAAAACAATAATTGGTTATCTATATAGTAGTGCATAGAGCATAGTTGCTACTACTCTCAAAACTGGCTGCGGCGACTCGTTTATTTGGCGGTCTGCGAGTCATTTTTTTTTTAAATATATTTTTTTAAAAATTAATTATAAAATTATATATTTATTTAAAAATTAGTATTTTATATTTTAAATTAATATTTTATTAATTTTAATTATATTTATACACATTATTAGAATAAAAATATTATTTAACACATTAAATTATCTAATATATATATATATATATATATATATATATTAAACAAATATATATTAGTTTTTAATTTTTTTTAAAAGTTTTTAGGGCCCAATAGGCTTAATCGGCTAACCCATTTAGATCCATTTTTAAACGGACCTATTTTTAATGTCCAAGTCCGCCCATTTAAATTAATCAAAACGATATCGTTTTGTTGAGTTTGAATGAGAGAGAGTGTAATGTCATTTAAATATGACGCCGTATGAGAGAGGATGTGTCATATAAGCATTCCATATCAACATTTAATGGTAAAACCAGACAAATGTTAGACTAGAAGACCAATTTTGACCCCAATAAACAACGTTGAGGACCTAAAAAAACTTTTTAAAACGTTTAATATAATATTAAACAAAAAATAAAATATGTGTCAGGTGCAACGTACAAGTCCATGGAGAAACAGTACCAAATTAGAAAAAATAATATAATAATGTATATTAATATTTAATTAGTATATGCATAAGATTAAAAAAAACATATTTATATTATTTAAGTAATTAAATAGAGTAGGCTTAGGGGTAAAGAAATCTAGTTTTTGCCGACATCAGATTTCCAACAGTTTCCGTAAGTTCTTAGGGCACGTTTTTTACGCAGAAATGGAAATGTAAATAAAAACGGAAATGGAAACAGAATGCGTTTCTTGTGTTTAGTAGTAAAAGTTTGGTAATGAAAATGAAAAGGGAATGTATTAAAATGACCATTTTACCCCTTATATTAAAATAATAAAAAGAAAAGAAGGTTATAATTGTATCAAATCATGTTAAATCAAAGGGGTATAATAGATATTTTGTATTATTTTTTTCTTTTTTTTTTTAAAATTGATGAAAATGAAAAAGTGAAAAAGTAAGTGAAGCCCGATGGGTCCCACTATTTTCATTTCCATTTCCATTTCCTTTGGCATTTCTTATAAAAGAACATGCCCTTATTGTCACGTGGGAAACATTAGTCTAGCTCTGCCCATTTAAAAGTAACGTCACTACAAGACAAGCAATTAAATGAAGCGCCACAAAATGAAATAAAAGTTTGTGAGACTTGTCATTTTCTAGCATCCTAAAATGATGAACTAAAATTTAGTAATTTTTTATAATTAATTTTTTAAAATTTTTAATTAAAAAAATCCTCACATTTATATCTAATAATATCTTAAAAAGAATTATCTCTAATAAAAAATATTTATAAAAATAAAAAAGATAACATATATAATATATAATCATATATAAACTAATAAATTTTATATAGAATTATCAAAATAGACTAATACCATTCAAAGGTGACCCGTCAAATAATTCTTCTTTTAAATGAAAGGGTTAGGTTGGATTTGACCATTAATTCATTAAGGGTACGGGAGTGCTTGTCCATAGGTCTTTATATTTTTTTTAAATGTAATTTTTTATAAAAAAATAGTTTATTTGATTCAAAGTAATAAATATTGCAAATTGTTATAAATAATTTAAAAATTATTCGATATATTTTATTTTATTAACCAATGTATGATGAATGAAAATTATAAATGGGCTTACAAAAATGTAATCTATTTCAAATATTAATATACTAGGAATGTTTCATAAAAAAGCATACTAGGAATAAATATTGCATATAAAATATAAACACATGTTATAATATTTTATATCACATAATATATTTTTAAATATTTAAAAGAAATAAAAAATTATCTCTAAGAATGGTGTTAAAGTTGTACTAGAGGTAGACAAACATTATTTTCGGTAAGAATTGTGTATTTATTGAACAATGTTACTCTATGTTATGACATGTTTAAGTTATGTAGCAATGAAGTTAATAATTTTGCATTTACCAAAAAAAAGTTAATAATTTTGCTTATATGACTAGGTCATCTTTTAATTAATCATGTGCTAGACTGTCACACGTGAATTATGCTCAAATTAAATTTATGTTTTAACCATAATGTAATTCCCTGTTTGGATAAAGTTTTAAAAATATACGTGAAATATGTATTCAAGCTAAAATATTAAGAAACCATTTCCTAAAAATGAAAGAAAAAACAAATTTGCTTGAACTTATGCACTATAATACTGGTGAAATAGATTATCATTTAACTAAGGGAGGCAATAGATATTTTATAACTTTTTATAGATGATCATTCTAAGTTTACATATGTCTACTTAATGAAAACAAAAAATCAAACATTGGATATTTATTAAAAATAAATTGAAAAATAAAATTAAAATTCTAACGTAGTGATATAGTGGCGGAGAATACTTTTTCAATTAATTTTTTATATTTTTTTTTTGAAGAAAATAGTTTGATTCACCAAGCAAGTGTACCATATATACCCCATAATAGAATGGTTTTGTTGAAAGAAAAAATATAACATTAGTTGATATGATAAATATTATGCTTATGTATGCTAAATTACCCATTACTCTATGGGGAAAGGCCTTATTGAGAGCTTATTTTGTGCACAATAGAATACCTTCAAAAAAATTAAAGATTTCTCCATGAGTTATGAAAAGGAAGAAACCAAACTTAAATTTCTTAAGAATTTAATTAAGGATATGTTTAACTTATTACATAATTGCATTATCCTAAAAGGTAAAATTAATTAGGTCAAGGGACTAAAAACATCTTCGTGGGATATAATAAGAGCTCCTAAAGCTTATCAATTACTCGAATCTAATGTTATTACGAAATCAAAAGATGTTATATTATTTTTCGAAACAAAATTTAGTGGTGATTCACATAATAATTCACGAAATAATACGAAAAATCCTTATGGCATAGTAACTAAAAAAACAATGATCCAATGAGATAATATAATAACTCCTCACTCTAGTTCATCGAATAAAAGAAAATTAGTCAAATCTCCTATTGAACCTAGAAGAAATAAAAAAACTAGGAAAGGAAAGAACTTTTAGATTCTAATTTTATTTCTTCTCAAGCATTAGTCTTTTTTAGTAGAAGGAAGTAGAGATCATGTATTAAATAAAACACCGATTATTTTGAATATAAAAGATGATCCTAAGACAGTTAGTGAAGCAATGACTTCAAGACACTCTGTTTTCTCGAAAAATATAATAAATGATGAAATATATTCAAAACATTAGATTTAAATGGGTATTTAGAAGAAAATATAAAACTAATAGATCTCTACCGACTTTCAAAGCTATATATTAGTTGCTAAAGGCTTTAGGCAAAAGGAGGTGTAAATTATTTTTGACATTTATGCTCCCATGGATAATAGAATCACTTGCTTAAGAGTGTTTCTAATAGCTTTAGCATTAATTTATGATTTATACATCCACCAAATGGATGTGAAAAAACATTCATAAATGGTAATTTAGATGATGAAGTATATATGGGACAATGTGAGGGATTTATACTTCTTGAAAATGAGAAGAGAGTGTGTGTAAATTAATCAAATTCTTATATGAACTAAAGCAAGCTCCAAAATAATGGCATGAAAAAAAAAATTTGGTTACTCACCCAGTGTCCGGGGCACTGCCTCAATTAATCTGGATTTAACCCGTGTTAAGCACTTGGCTATGATGGAAGAGTTTTCAACAGGGATAGCTGTATTCACAAAGTCTCGAACTCGGGACTTTGCTTAAACAATACCAAGTCGATTACCACTTAGAACTAATAAATGTATTTACTCTAAACTTCACAAAAGATTATGGAATGATAGTATGTCTATTTGTTGATGACATGCTAATTAATCATAGGTAGGAACAAATATGCAAAGCATTAAGAATACTAAAAAGTATTTAACTTTTCAATTTAAAATGAAGGATTTGGGAGAAATTGATAGTAGTGTATCTATCGTAGGTATATATTAAAATTTAAAAATAAATATAATGATCAATTTGAAAATCTCATTATATTGACAAACTTTTTTCAAATTTAATAAGTAATATAATACTCTATATGATGTATTTAACAAATTAGTTAAAAATTTGTGAAGAGATCAGTTAAATTAGATTATGCTAATACAATTGATAGTTTAATATACGTTGATATGAACATAGCATGCTTTAAATTATCATCGATTGTGATTACACTACCAAAGCCAATAACAATTAAATAATGTGAGCTTAGTTTTCTTGTGGATAATAATTACACTATATATAAAACCCATCAACTCCCATCAATGTTCCTCTTTTTCTAACAAAGGTGGGATAAAAGTTCAATACTATTGTACTACTAAAGTTCGGTATATCACTACAATCATGTAAAGACATTTGTTAATATTAATAGAAATTCACATTAATAAAGACTCACATTGAATGGTTTAGGGACCAACTGATTGGAAAGATGTACTGAATTTCAATACTAATATACCATTGAACATCTAGGCAAAATTGGTCCTTGTAATTTGTAACAAGGATTTTTGAACCATTAAATGCAAATAAGCAAAATTATATTTTTGGTTCAGGCTTTATATGAATTTGGTCCCTAAACTTTTTTGTTGTTAATTATATCCTTAAATTTTTAATTTTAAAATAAATTTGCTATTTATTTATGTGCAATATTCAAACCAAAGCATTGTTCAGGCTAAGTATCCAATTAAAGTCCATTGATCGGTGAATGAACGAAGATAGTAACTTAGAAAATTTTGATTTTTTTTCTCCAAATTAGGCTAATAAAATTCTACTCATATATAACACAAGGCATGACCAACTTAACTCAGTTAACTATTACACTTTCTCAACTTTATAAACAATAACAATAACTAAAACCTTTTTGTATTAGGTGAGGTCGGCTATATATAGATCAAACGATGTTAACATGTTCTGTCTTTACACATTTAATTTCTATAGTTAAGTTATTTATAGCTAAGTCCCTTCTAATTGTTTCTCCTATTGTTTTCTTTGGTATTCCCCTACCTTTAATTATTAGATTATCTTCCATTTGATCAACTATATGTATATGACCAAACCATCTAAGACGTGTTTAAACTAATTTTCCTACAATAGGTGCTACCCAAACTTTTCCTCTAATGCAGGCATTCTTAATCATATACATTCTAGTGTGACCACTCATCCAATGCAACATTCTCATTTCTGTCACATTGAATTTTTGCTCATGCTTGCTTTTTACCGCCCAACATTCAGTATCATACAGTAAAGCAGGTCTTAAAGCTGTGCGATAAACTTTTTCCTAAAACTTAAGCAGTACTTTTCTATCACAAATAACACCTGAATCCTTCCTCCATTTCATCCATCTTGCTTGGATCCTATGGTTTACGTCTTCCTCTATTCTTCCATTATTTTGTATTATGGTTCTCAAATATTTAAAACTAGTGACTTATGTATGGAATGATTTTCAAGTTTCACCTCATTCTTAGAATCAATGTCCCTACCACTAAATTTACATTCCATATACTTCGTTTTTCTCTGCTTTTACAAAATCCATATATATGCCTCCAAAGCTGGTCTCTACTTCTCTAATTTTTCGTTTTCTTTTTCTTTGGAATCTCCAACATATATATATATATATCATTAGCAAAAAACATACACTTTCGTATTGCCTCTTGTATATGTTTAGTGAGCACATCCAATACCAAATTAAAGAGGTAAGGGCTCAAAGTTGAACCTTGATGTAATCCTATGGTTATAGGGAAATTCTTCGTAATACCACCTTGTGTTCTAACACAAGCTGTGACTCCATCATACATGTCTTTGATTGTATGGATATAGGCCACACATGCTCCTTTCTTTCTCAAAGCCTTCCATAATATTTCTCTCGGTACTCTATTATAGGCCTTTTTCAAATCAATAAAAATCATATATAGATCCTTATGAGATCTCTGATATCTCTCCATCAATCTTTTTAATAAATATATTGCCTATATGGTTGATCTCCCTGACATGAACCAAAACTAATTCTCTGTAATTCGTGTTTCCAACCTCAACCTCTGCTCTATAACCTTCTCCCATAACTTCATACTCCTGTATTTTCTGATAGAAACTATAATTGAGATCCTCCTCATTGATACTTAGCCTATCAATATGACAACCAGACATTTATCCTTTATTTAAAAGTTTGGAAGGATCATTTAATTTGTTTGTTCATACATATTGGGTTAAATTAAACTTGCAGTTATTTAATCAATTGGTAGCACTGCACCAAGAATCAGAGTTCCAATTAATTTTGATAATACTACTTTAGCAACGATAATCGTAACTATCATTGGTGCATTTGGTCTTGAAATATTCTAAATATAGATCGCATGAAGATTGTCAATTAGTGTCTCTAAATTAAAAAAACTTTACCAACTAATATTTTTACAACACTAGTTAACTAAACCAATATAACATTGAAGAGAATAAGTAGTAATGTGCACATTTTAGAAATGAATGATAACAATATTGTCAAGCCTCACGATAAGATTTAATTTCCAGAAAATTTTGTATATAATTTAGTAATTTATTACTATATATATATCCTAGAGTGTTCTATTATAATTAATAATTTTGTTCTGGCTTCTTATCGTCCGTTGCTTAATTAGGGTTCATTATTCCAACCAAAAACTATTATATATATATGTATCGGCAGTTAAAGTTGAATTTGCTATTTCTAGGACCTTTAATTTCTTAGTAGCAAAATCTGAGTTTAGTCTTGAAATGTTTCACTTTAATTTAATTTGGCAAAGTTTTAAGAGACAAATTAAAAATAAACAAATTAAAGGAAAAATAAATAAATAGTGTTCATACCTTTGCCATTGAAGATAGTAATATAGATTCAAAAATTTCTGAATCAGTAAACTTTGAGTTGTTCCTTTCTATTGCTCTGGTTGATTGACTTGAATTCAACATGAATGATTGTAGATCGAGGCTCCCATATATACCACAAAAGAAAGCTAAACAATTATGAAAACGATCCAATATGATGACTAGTGAAGTGAAGAAATTTATGTAAAACCCATATATACTTTTTTTAATAGAAAAGGAGATGAATTTTTAGGTTTATGATACTTTATATTGTAATATTTAATCTTCTATCTAATTATTATTGAACAATTAAGAAGAGTATTAGGATTTATGTAAACAAATGATCATAATTAATGATATATTTTTATAATAAAAATTGTTTTGCTTAATTAAAAATACATGAAATAATATATAAAAGATCAATCTAATAAGTTTGGTTTTATTAAGTTAATATTATACTCAACATTCAAAAGTAAAATGATTAGGTCATTCTATCCTATTATAATAGGAATTTCTATTATACAATTATACTGTTTAATAGCATTCATACAATCAAATAGTATATGGTTCAAGCGCTGCCACATATTCCATGTAAGATTCTCCTATTTACATTCATGGTCCCTTAAAGTTTTGGAATTTTTATTTTTGGTATATTTAAATTTTTTTTATTTGAGCCTCCACATTTACAATAATTATATTTTTAACACCAAATTTTTTTTTTAATGTTTTTGTCCCTAGTCTGAGTTTACCCACATATTTCATGATAAGACTAGGGACAAATTTGTGGGTAAAAAATCACCCACAGAATTTAGAGTTTGTGAAAAATCCGTGGGAAAATAGCCACGGGACTACATTATATTTTTGAAAAATAGTTCATAGAGGATTTGGAGAGAGGACACATCATGTATTCTAATATTTAGAATTACCACTATGTCATTTATCACTTATTGTTTTATTAATATAAAATATTTTATATATATACATCTAAAATTTAAATGATAAACACTTATCCAAGGATTGTAAATTCGTGGCTAATTTACTACTTAGTACTACTTACCCACAGATTAGCCACGGATTTAATTATAATCCGTGGCTAATTTTGAAGAATTTTTTTTTTCATAAATTATATTCTGTGGGTAAATCCAAGTTTTATTGTAATAAGTGATGAGTGCAAATAAAAAAATCTTACTTGAAACATGTGGTAGTGCCTGAATCACATGTGTGATTGTATACTCTCAATAATTTAATTGATATAATACCAAATAAAAATAATAATAAGATTGCAATTAATTAACTTACATTGAACATTCCACAAGCCGTTACTTAACAAATATGTAGGAAGTATAAAAGTAATAAAATTGTTAATGGCATAAAAAATAGTAAAGTTGTTCATCTTAAATTTATCTTACAAATAGGATTATCATATGAACTTTTTTTTTTCTCTAGTTCAATAGTATTTACAATTTATTTTTGAGTATTATTAAAATGGAGTTGTAAGATATTACAAATGCCATTAAACTTATTTTGTAATTTGGAGAAACATGATTTTCTTAAAGAAAAAAGAAAGTTGAAAGGTACATAATATATATGTGTGTGTGTGAGAGAGATTATCTAAGTCATGTACTTTCACTATAGACATAATATGCTTGAAGAGGAAGATGGATTTTTTTTTTGGTTGTCCATAGTTGTGTTGTTTGGATTAGTCACGGTTATAATCGTGGCTAACTGATCAATTACTGTAGCTAAAAATTTGATTACGATTTTCTGATTGATTAATACAATTATAATCGTAATTAACCAGACAATATAATCGAACAAAAATAAGAGGTCCAGAGTCGTAGAAGAGTTATACAAAATTTATTCCAAATGAATAAAAAAAAATAACTTCACGTAAAATTACGTTATCTGATTCATCTGAACCGTTGACCGGCTGCATTACAATTTGATTAAAGCTGATCAATGATCTAGATCAACAAGATGAAGTTTGACGACAACACCTCAACCCACCATGTGCATGTTTCACACAATTAAGTTGGTTTGAAATAATGAGTGATTGGTTTATGGCTAGAGAAACCCTAGGTTCTCTTGCTGCCACACACACGAACGACATATCATCATCGTTTCCCACTTAGCTTCTTCCATTATGTTTTATTGCTTTTTCTTTAATTTGTAATTGGTCCCCTTATAATTAATAATCTCAATTGCAGCACATGAGACATGAGTTCTTGTGGGATTCACGTGCTCTTTCTGTTCTATTATTTATTAGAGATATTAGTACGTGAATACTTGCAATATGGATGTCATTATATTATATTATATTATATTGGTTATTATTTATATCGTGGAAGATAATATTATTGTTTTTTTTTTCAATAATTTATTTGAACAGATAAACTTTTATTGTTAAAAAAATATTTATTTTAAGAACATTTAAATGAATTAAAATGGCGTAGTTTTGCTGAGTTTGAGTGAGAGAGGGTGTCATGTCATTTAAATATTACACGTAGGAGAAAGAGTGTGCCACATAAGCCTTTCATGTCAGCATTTAATGGCAAAACCATATAGATGTTATACTAGAGGACAAATTTTGACCCAAAAATAAACGTTGAGACCTAAAATAAGTTTTTGAAATGTTGAGGACCAATATTAAACTCCGTGCAAATGTTGAAGACCAAAAGAGTAATTTGGCCATTATTATTTTAAGAGTATATTTGCTTTTTTTTTTTCTTAAAAAAAAGCCTTTGTACATTTAAGATTAGGTATAAGATATGGTGAGGTCAACCTCTTTACCTACTCTTCATTGAAACTAGTCAAATTCGATTCACT
The DNA here is from genome assembly GCA_014851425.1 of Senna tora. Classification (NCBI taxonomy): domain Eukaryota; kingdom Viridiplantae; phylum Streptophyta; class Magnoliopsida; order Fabales; family Fabaceae; genus Senna; species Senna tora. Next base: position 5,472,716 of record CM026265.1, on the reverse strand, counting down.
AATAAAAGATATTATTTTTATCTGACTACTAAATTAATTCTTTTCCCTATTGGTTTAGAATGTAATCAAGGTTTAAATGGTAAATTATATATATATATATATATATGATGAAAATTGAAATGATAAAGTTTTTTATTCTATATAACTTTACATGTACTATCAAATAAAATATCAAGTCAAAAGTAATTATAAAAACAAGTTAAATAGTTTCATGTTTTCTCATATCACAAGTTCACACTTTGTCATATACTCATGATATAACTTATAAGTCATAACACAATTTATTATTCAAGTTATCTAATAAAAACAATATATATGTAGTAAATTTTTTTAAAAAGACTTACTCATAGAGTAATGTTAGATTGCTAAAAAAATTCATTTGTCATTATTAGAGAATTTAACAATAAAAATATAAATATTGCAAATAATATCCATTTGTACACTATTAAATAAAAAAAAAATCAAGTTACTCATAGGTAAATTCCCTTTCAATAATTTCACTTATTTCTCTTCAATTGTGCAGTTTGATATTCAAAAATGAAGAGTCAAAACAACTCAATGATGACCCAATGGCGGATCAATAAATCAACTAAGTAAAAAACTATGTCAATTTTAACTTCTAATTCGTTACTTCTTCATTAGTTCAATATATAATTACCGGGTCACTATTTCGACTAATTAATTGAATCAATATGGGTCCAAATAAAATAATGAATAATATAATACAATAATTGGTTTAAAGAAGGGAGATAAAAAAAGAAAATGAAGTGGGTAGGCAAATGCCAAATGCTTTAGGCAATGTTTGGGAGTTCTTTAAAAGATGATGAAATGGAGTAGTTATTAATAGAATGATATGAAAAATATAATGGAACTAAGTAAAATGACTTTAGTAGATATGTTATTTAATAGTTTTAATGAAAAAATGAGCTACTCTCAGGCCCTGTTTTGTATGAAGAATATTAGAAGGAATGTGAATGAGAATGGAAATGTTGGAGGGATTGAGAATGTGAAGTGAATGGAATAAAAGTGCGTAAAATCTCTTATATTAAAAGTGAAAATTGAATAAAAGTGAGTAAAAAAGTAAGGACAAAAATATAATTTCATCACATTGTAAAAAGTAAATTATGTTTGGTAAAAAGAATATTGTATTATACCAAAGATTATAGCCTCATTTCATTTAACCAAACCAAGAGTAATTTTTTGTTTCAAAGTTGTAATAAAATAAATAAAATGAAATGATTAATTTTTTTTTTCTCATATCACCCCTCATTAATTGGAATGGAATGAGTTATTAAATAATTGTTTGAAAGTTAGAAGGATCGGATATAATTATATTTTACAATATTGAATCATTCTAATCTATATTTTTGAGCTCCCAATTTGGGAGGACAAAAAAAATTTGAATTTTGAATAGCTAATTAAGGAGGGCTTTAGAAACCCTCATCTACCATTTTATTCTACCCTCATAAAACTAATTAAACCAATTTACTCCTTAGCTTGCCACTTTGCTTCCTCCCTAATTCTTTATCCAAACAAAGCCTTTAACCTTTAATTTCTCCACATGGCCAAAAAAAAAACCTTTAATTTCTCCACACCATACATGCCAACATATTATATTGATATACAAGTCATCTTTATTTTTTGTCCACAAGTTTTTGGCCTCACCAATAATAGTAACCTCACTTGGACATAACAAATACACATATAATTTATAGTGTGACATCCACTTGGAAACACATTATATGATGTGACAAATAAGCATCATGGACATAATGTGTTTTCCTCTCTTTGCTTTTTTTTTTTGTGGAGGGATCATACTTTATTGTCTTGTCGCTTATCTCGAATTTACTTAGTTTACCTTAAGATTTAATTTTTTTTTTCAAACAAGTAACTTATAGTTGATGTCGTTAACATTTTAATGCCATGTGCTTGACTTCCGTTAAGAAATTAATAGGCACATGATTGTGATTGGCTATGCAAAAACTTTTTGCTATGTGTCTTCTTTGTATTGGAGAATCTTATAACAAAAATATAAATTACTTTACTTAAATTTAATCCTTATATATTATATATATCAAGATATATAGGTTTGGCGCATCACTATTGAACACGTAATTAAATAAGAGGTAAATTAAAATAGAAATTGTTAATTAAAGCAAATATGAAAATAGATTATTTGTGTAATTTAATTATATCCTCGTAGAGAATGTCTAAACCAAACTTTACAAATGATTATGATGTGCTATTATCTGCATAATTATTCATGCATGTGTTTTAATCCTCAATTATATAGAAAACATGCATGCATGTGCTTTTGCTCAAATAATCTTTTTTGTCCATAAGAACTATATATACATGCAAACCCTAAATATACAATTTAGGACGTAATTATCAAAACATATGTGCATTTTGATGACACACCAAGTCATACCACAAAAGTTTGTCGTTAAAGTAGTGAAAAATTAAAGCTAGCATGTAAATTATTAATAATTAGAACTTGAAAAAGGTTTTGTGCTAAAGTGGTGTACAACCATTACAAGTAACTTTTGCATTTGCATATATATATTCCAGCAGTACGTACTATAATCATAATTAAGCTTTTGACCATAAAATTATATCCTTGCAAAAGAAAAGAAACATATAAGGAAGAAATGAAAAGTAAGATGAGATTTGTGAAAAGAGAGATAGTCAATGAGATGTATAGTACGACATTACATTGAAATCACTTTTCGTACTTATTACTTATATATATAATATAAAATTTTAAATAATATAAAAAAAATAAATTAAATTAAATTTATGGTTGCAAAACAAAATAAATAAAATTATATTGGAATGAAAGTTTGACAATGCAATTTTAATAATTATTTTTTTAATAAAAGAAATTAATAGAATTAATTATCCTCAATGACAAGATTTTTAATAATTTTTTTGTTTTAATTCAAGAACATTTGTGTATATTTTTAAAATAGATAAAAGTATATACAGTGTACGTAATTATTTTTTTATGAGTTTAGTTAGAATCTAATAAATTTTTAAATACTGGTTATTTCCATTAATTAAAAAGAATACAATTTTTCTTTTTTCTTTTAATTAATATATCTATAAAATCATACCATACACATATAAAAAAAAAACCAATTGTATTCATGACAACTAATTAATTACAAATCATAAATAATTAACTATCATGTGTGAGTTTTAAAATAATATTTTATTTATAAAAAATAATATTTTAAATTTAACTGTTTAATTTAATATAATAGTGATCACTATATATAAGATATATAAGATTATATTCTCTCACAATGATGAAGAATTAAGAAAGAGGCAATACATTGTGGTGGGCAGAGCATGATATAACATAGGGTTGAATTAAGCACATTGGACACATTCTACCATTCTAGTCCTTTCCTTTCCTTTCTTTCATCCAAATTGGTAGTGGGACAAGTTTTGACAATGATATTTGACACAAACAATATAATAATAGAGCAAAATAATTTATATGTCAGATTTTTAAAACATGTTGAATTACATGTGAGCCATGTGCTTATATATAAAATGCACCGTATGAGTGTACTTCATCCGCGGAGGATTAGTCCTTGGCCTGTCGGGCTGGGGGATACCTTGGGAAACCAAAAAAAATCTAACTCCATTATGTCTATGCCATTCAATTTAAAGTGGTTTCCAAGTAAACATGACACATATGTGTGTGTGTTAAATTCATTTTTGATCTAAGGAATTTATTGAATAATAAAGGAGTAAAGGACCACATGCATGTGGTCTTAATCTTGAGGGGTTTGCTCTTAAGCGAGGAAATAAGGTGTTTACGTATCCTATAAAAAAAATTAAAATTTACATAATTTGATTATAATACAAGAGATCGTGATGGTCGAGGGATTACCGTGTAAGAGACAGGCCATAGGCCAAGGAGGTGATGTGGTGAGCAAGTCACCGGAGAGGGAGCCGGGCAGTCGAGGGGCTACCCTTGATGGAGGAATCACTTAGTGGCGTGGACTATGATCTTGGAGGTAGGTAGTTGAGTGATGAAATATGGGAGAGAATATGTGTGTAGGGCAAAAGTTCGCATTTACGTCAACCCTGAGAATAGGTCAAGAATATAAGAGATGTGTGTAGGGTTTCGTGTAGAGACAATATTTACAGCATGATAATTGGTTCTATTGAGAGTCTTTTTGTGACGTAAATGCAACATGTGCATATCACTTGTTGGAACCAAATATATGATAATAACAATATATATATATATATATATATATATATATATATATATATATATAATATCTCAGTTATCAATATAAAAAAAACAAATTTAACGTCGATTAATTAACATTATTTGTATTTAATAACGGACGTTATAATCAATAATCAATATATAATATTATTGATTAATAACATTATTAAATAATTTGGTTGTCGAAATTGGCGGTTAAATGTTCACAACAATCTTGAACGTTGGTTGTGAAATTGATATTAATCACTTTAGTGTTAGTTATAATATTGACATTAAAGATAATTTATAACTATATGTAAAATTAATTATCAACTATATGGAACTAATTATAAATCAAACATAAATAAAGAAAAGTATTAATTATAATATTTTTATGTTACCGGTAGATTAATATTTGATTACCTTTAATATATTTCATGCATTTTTTTCAAAGGTAATAATAGTTTCTAAACATATAGCAAGCTTAAGCAATCCTTTTTTTTCTTTGCCCAATATATTTATATTATTGTAACTACGGAATATTCCACTTTGAGACACGTGGCACGGACTTTCTAGAAGTCCTACCTTAGCACCCGCTAGAGACACGTGGCACCACTCATCTGCTAATTACATGGTCTTTACCCACGTCACCTCACGGAGCGTCCCCTTAACCGGACGTGGGAACTCCACAAGCTTCGTGGTATGACCCACGTTCCACGACGTCGTGGGTCGAGCACGACCTCCCCACACTAAGTATAAATAAACCCTCACCCGGGGGACTAGATATACACGACCTGAAGGATTACAACACCTAATCTGCAATCTCTCATACTCTCGGTATCCCGAGCACCCTCAGCTATCTTACGCAAATCCATTACGCCCCCTGAGCTCCGCCACAGGCTACCTCCGGCAAACTCACCTCCATCTCGGAGCACACTACTCACAGGGCTTCCAGTAACCCCCAGAGACCCGAACTCTCTCTCTCACTAAGGCAATCTTCCAAGAACGGCTCGCCAGGCCGGAGTACCTTAGGCACGTCTTAGCCGTACACGGCCTGATACAGGTAAACTATCTTGCCTAATGGCTCCTATATATAGACGTCACCATGACGAACTACATGGACTTTGATCTCTTCAAAAGGGTACGTAGGCACCTAGGTGCATCACCTAAGGACAAGTCCCCCAAGGTTAAGACCCCTTGCGGTCCTAATTACAAATTACAATTGTCTGAGCCAAAAATGATAATTACAATTATTATTCCAATAAAATGTGTCGACTATACATATACTAATTAAGGATATGTTTATTTAGTAGAATATTGAATTACCTCTAACATTATCTCATACATTTCATTTTGGCCTAAGTATAGCTTTCATAATTATAAGTTAACAAACTCAAATAGAAGAGGAAATTAATTGTGCCCATTCTCCATTAGCTAGAATCTAACATATCACAAACATGTCAACACCAATAACTAATTATTATTCTTGTGCCTATCAAAAAATATATATATTATTCTTGTGAAAATATATATATCATTATTCTGCACTTCTGAATTTTTTTTTTCAAAAGACTACTCCACCTGGAAGATTCAAAAGTCAAGAAAGATCACTTGAAAAATTCGTGTATATTGGATTCTAATTTCTAGGTAAAAAATGAGATGATTTGTTGAGAAAAAGAGACTCCAAATCTGGGATGTTAAGTATATATATCGCTCATTTTATTCTTATAAAAAGTGTATGAATTGTTCTTCATTATTTCATTTCATTTTATTTTTATTTTTATTTAAAAATGTGTAAATGAAAGAAAATTACATTAGCAATAAGAATTAATACAAGTATAGATTGACTAACTTAGACATGATATTAATTAAAATTGCCCTATTATTATTTTAATTATATTCCTTAAAAATTAAATTACTAGGGTTACTATTTTTAATAAATAAATTAGGTTAAATTAATCCAATGGTTCCTTTAATTTACTCCAATTTTCAATCAAGACTCCGTATAGGTTCATTTTTGTAATTGCGTCCCTATATTTATATATCATTAGTAATTAAATTATCAATGTTAAGCTCATTTCCATTAAATTAATGTTTATACTTTGCTTAAATAAATTCAACCCAACATTACAATTAGTATCCTTCATTCTTCCACTACAAACAAATCTTTTATTGGATGAGTGAACTTGATCAATTTATCAGAAAAGTAAAGAATGATAAAAAAATTAGAGTTCTATTATTTTTTTTCCCTTCAATAACAATTTGAAAAAATTTTCAATGTCTTGTATATATAATGTGTGTGATTATGATGCTAATATATGGTAGAGCCTAATCATGAGTCTTGAGGTATATAAACATAAATTTCATGACAATTAACTCCAAATTATAACAATAGAGACTTAATTACAAATTTGATTTCTTTTAGAGTGTCAAATAATTGTCATGACATATTTATCAGGAACCATATATATGGACCTGATTAGAAATTGGATTAATGTATAGGAATTAATTAATGCATATTAATTATTATTGAACCATAAAATAAAATATGAAAATTCTCATGACAGGCTAGTTGATGGAGATTGGGTTGGATCGGACATAAAGTGAAGAAGCAAAATACCTGCACTACACAACTTGTGAGATATATGGACTCCAATGTAATGCAAAACTGCTTTAATTGCCGACAAACCTTGAATGAAGGTCACAATCCATAAATTGCTTTTGTCATGCAAACTTGAATAATACTATAACAATTATGACCTTCACAATTTTATATATATATTATCTATCAGAGTATACATCAAAGCAAATATGATGATTAATCTCTCGGGTAATCGAACCAGGAGGTGATAGTTAAAGGAACATAAATTTTTTACTATCTATGCCACACCATATTGGAATATATAGAGAGAGAGAATTAGAATGCAATTTATACTAAGTAATCTGACTAAATTAACTCCAATTATATTAATTCAAAATATTAAGATAGTATTTAATTAATTAGTATTTCAAAAAAATTAAACAAAATTTAAAAGTAAAGAATAAATTAAAAATTTTCTTAAATTGTGTTACAAATGTTTAAATTATGGAAATTCAATTAAGAATTAAATGAAATTATAACAACCACAGAAATCATTGAACCTAGTAATATCTTTGCAATCTTATAAAAAAAATAATATCTTTGCAATATGTGGATGCTACATAAAGTGAACATTGAAATGACCTTGAGATGCCATTGACAAGTGCCAATCAACTGCCAACTAGAGAGATTTAATTTGCAATTCTCATATCTCATTAATTTGAGTCAATTTAAACAAAGTCAAATAAACTTTTAAATATTGATCATTTCCATTAAAAACAAAATCTGTGCAATGAGCTAGGTGTTGGTAACGGATAAAAGTTCAGTGGTACCGTATCATTGAAGTTCAGTATATCTCTCCAATTATATTGAGTCATTTGTTAATATTAATATAAATTCACATTAATAAGGACCCACCTTGAATGGTTTATGAACCAAATAATTGGAGGGATGTATTGAAGATCAGTACTACCGTACCACTGAACATCTACTCGTTGGTAACAAGGAGTGGAGACTCTTCAACCTATTTTGAATGTCATTTTTTTATTTTTTAAAATTGTTTTCATAAACTAAATTTTGAGAATTCATGTTAAAATTAAAGGTCAAATTATTCTTTTGGTCCCTAATATTTGCATGAAGTTTAATATTGGTCCTCAACGTTTCAAAAAGTTATTTTAGGTTCTCAACGTTTTTTTTTTTGAAATTGGTCCTCCAACGTAACTCCGTTAGTTTGTGCCGTTAAATGCTGACGTGGATGGCTTATGTGGCGCACCCTCTCTCCTATGTGTCTTATTTTAATAACGTGGCACGCCACGTCACTCCACATCGCCACATCATCGTCTTCTTCTCTTCATCGTCATCATCTTCATCCCCTCTCTTTTTACTTCATCATTTTTATCTTCCCCACCACCACCGCAATCGGCGCCGGCGCCGGTGCCACCGCTCCCATTTCCATCATCTTCCTCATTCACACACCATCTTCTTCCTCCTCTTCTCTCTCTATGCCTCTGTTTTCACATACACAAAGACCAGAAATAAAAAATCCAGTTAATATTAATAATGATAAGCCTCCAAACTCCAAGACAATGACTTACGGAAGCCATGCCCCCGACGCCGGGCAAGAAGCTCAAGATCCGAATCCTTCACAATCATACGCCGAAAATGGAGCGACTTCAAGCAATCGAGTGGATTCCGTAATTGAACTCAAAGAAAAAATTTCAAAGATCTCAACTCCACGATGAAGATTGGTTCAGAACCATCAAATTTTGACTTGAACAAGTCAAAATTTTAGGCAGAGAGAGAGAGAGAGAGAGGAGAAGGAAGAAGATGGTGTGTGAAAGGAAATGGGAGCAGTGGCGCCGGCAATGGTGGTGGTGCCGGCTGCAGTGGTGGTGGGAAAGATCAAGATGATGATATAAAAAGAAAGTGGATGAAGATGATGATGTGGCAATACTTCATTAAAATAACACGTAAGAAAGATGGTGTGTCACATAAGCCATTTACGTCAGCTTTTAACGGCACAAACTAGCGGAGTTATGTTGGAGGACCAATTTCGACAAAAAAAAATACGTTGAAGACCTAAAATAACTTTTTAAAATGTTGAGGACCAGTATTAAATTCCGTGCAAACATTGAGAATAATTTGGCCTAAAATTAAATGTAAGTTAATAATTGAAAATTATATTTTATTTTTAAGATATTGGAGTTCAAAATATCTTCTATTTTTATGCTCAAAACAATTCTTTTTTTTTTTAGTCAAAAACAGTAATTCAAACAATTTTTTAAAAAAAGAATAGAAAAATTAGAAACTGTTCAAACAAACCCTTTGCTCTAAAAATTGTCACTTTCTAAAAGGAAACATGTTGTGCAATATAAAAAAATCAATAATGTTAGAAAAAGGAAGTATTGTACTATATATTCATCACCCTTGATTATTTGTATGAATGCTCAAGTAAACACACTACCATACAAATACAATGCGATTATTGTAGAATGTTTCTTAAATAAGAACAGAGTCCAGAAGTTACAAACTCAATTTTTAATAATCAAAATTGAATAATTTGCCCATACCAACGTCATGGATTTTTTTGGAGCTATTCCTTCTTTTTTCTTTTTTGACAGATTTTGGAGCAAATCTAGATGTCAGATTCATACCCTTCAATAGGCCCATTTGCAGCTCTCATAACAATGGGCCAGCGGCCAGCCCAGGCAAGCTCAGCATATATATATGACACTTCAATTTTTTTAGATAAACTCAAATTTATGTAAAAAAGTAAATAAATAAATTTTATTATAAATATCATTAAGTTCTATGAGAAAAAAACTTATTTCATAAAATTCAACCATATGAATTATGATAGATAGTGTTGAAACTCAAATAACTTGGACAACTCTTCCCCCAAAAGCTAATTATTAAAGAGAAAGAACCGAGTTACTTAAATACTCTACTAAACATCTTATCTTATCACATGTAAGACTTTGTATTTCTAATACTCCTCCTCTAGTCAAACTGGTCTTGGCCAGTTGTAACTTGTAACTAATTTTTTTTTTCATTATCCTAAACTTGTATTCTTTTTAGTCTTACATGCTTCTTTTTTTTTTTTTAATTTCAAAGGTCATAGGACCTTTTTCTTTAATATCTCTATTAGGTTTTTTTCTGCACTTCTTGGACTTTAAATCGTCATGGTTCATAAGACTATTCTTTTCTAATACCATATTAAAACTCAAGTAACATGAATTACCCTCTCTTAAAAGCATATTAAGGAGAAAGAACTAAGTTATTTAAATACTCCATTGACCATCTCATCTTATTTTGTATCTCCAATAAATGGAAATTCTAATAATTATTCATGTGTCACGTGACTAGATAACAATATCCACGTAATAACATTCACATTAATTTAACCTTAAGAATCTCTTCCTTGTGTGAAATGATCAGCTATCAGATACCGTGGAAGAATAAACTATTTTCTTAGAAATGAATAATCAAAATAGAGTGAAGAATACAAGCAACAAAGCATTCTCATTTCTTTGGTAAAACATATTCTGACTGCACTAAGATTCAACACTGTTAAACCACAACAAGGTTAAAAATAGACAAAAGATACAAGAAGGCGATCGTAAAGGGGTTAAAAAGACAGGAATCATACATGTCACACCAATGGCTCCAAGGCACCATATTTTATAGAAGTAACAAGGGCGTGTGCGTGAGTGCAATCCTTCCTGACTCGCACAGCACCTGGTAAATAGGCACCATCTAACCAGGAACCAAATAATAATCACAAAGTGATTAAGTCCAGAATGTAGGGGGAATATTACACTATTTGTGAAGGTAAGATTGGAAAAAGGGGCCACACCCACACTAGAATAGACCACTACTCGGTCCCTAAGTTTACAGAACCATCTTTCATCAACTTTAAGCTCAAGCTGTTGAATCTCCCTCGTGAATAATGCCTAGAAGCTTTTCTCCAATCGGTTCCGGTTTTCATCATGGCCACGAATTCGTCGTAGCTGATCCGCCCATCCTGTAAAATGTGAATTGCATAATCGCGTCAGACGGTAAGATTTCATGTTCAAGATTAAATAAAGGAAAAACTATCTATATCAAGTATCATCCATGTACCTTGTCCGTGTCTACTTCCTGGAAAATGTCATTTGCTACATCTGTACAATCATCTGCACCATCTTCTGTCAAGGCGTTCCGCAGCTCATCAGGTTCAATATAGCCATTCCCATCCTTGTCAAAATAGGAGAAAGCTTTGCGAAGATGCTCATCGTTAGCCATCCGTTTTAAGTGCAGGTATACAGCAATAAATTCTCCGTAGTCAAGTGTTCCCTTCCCATTAGTATTTACCTGTTGTCAACAAACATGCAGTTCAAACACTAGAAAAGAATAGTTTCCAGAAATAACTGATTAAAGACCATGCTGAAGCAAACTGATAAATAGAAATTTCCAGGTTGTGAAAATCACAACATATTGGATCTCATACATTTAAACTCTTATTTGAAAGTTGATGTGTGGTGGGCTATCAATTATGGTTCTCAAGTTGATGATATATATTTATATATATGAAATGTGGTAAGTTGTAGCTTTAGATATCATAAACTGATGCAAGAGAGTATAGTAAATAAGAAAGTTGGCCATACAGTTTCAATAAGCATCTGAACTTCAGACTCAGCAAGTTGAGATCCAAAATTTTGAAATCCAGCCTTTAGATCTTCAACGGAAACAATACCATCATTATCACTGTCCATCTTCTTGAACATTTCTTTGATGTCCTCAACTTCTTCAGTGGATAAGAAATCAGCAATGACCTATTTCAAATGTACAGATTTAGCTCTCTCTTGCAGGGAATAGACAATAAACTCGAAGACTAAAATATCGACAGATGCAACCAACCCTCAGGGCTTTTCTTTTGAATCTGTTCATCATTGAAAACTGCTTAAGCCTAGACTTGACTACATCGCCAAGAGGGACATTAGGAGCCTTCTTAGCATTTAGGAGCCAAGGATGTTCTGCAAGCAGATAAAAATAATACATAATGATTATCACGCATATATGATACAAGAACTTAACATGGATATACTAATCTAAACATCTAACAAGGGAAGCAACCCATGCATAAATTGCAACTTCACACTGCACAATTTATGCTGCATCGGCATACTATAATTATGCTATGAATACGAGAATACCAGTTTCAATAACAACTTATATTTGACCGATGGAGATAAATGAATTGGAAATATTGCACCACAAATAAGGGAAAGCATGAATTGAATCAAAGAAACCATCATAAAGCAAGCATTAGTGGGCAGCAGTTAGCACCTCATAAGTATGAAATTGTGTGTAAAACAAAAATAATGATATCAGCTCTACCCTCAGACTAATAAATTCAACATAAAAAGAATAGAACATACCAAGCACTTGCTTGGCCGTTAGTCGAAGCTTAGGATCTGGTTCTAACATTTGTCTAACAAGACTTTTAGCACTTTCTGAAATACTGGGCCAAGGTTCCCTTTTGAAATCTATGAGTCCTCGAAGAATAGCCTGTGCAACCCCTTGTTCAGATTCTGCATTAGAATTAATCTCGTGATAAAATAAAATGCTTTCCCATGAGCTGATCAATACAGGACAGAAGTTCAGAAGCAAACAACCTAAAATAAATCAAATATGATATAAATAGAACACATATGGACCAAATAAAAACACAATGCTCACCGGATGCAGCCGTTGTTTACGTATTTTAGCTTATGCCAACCTCTCACATTCCCCAAAAAGAAAAATCAAGTACTATAATATAACTTTGATATATATGTATATATATATGGAGTGTATGACTATCACCATTGATATAGAAAACAGGGGCATACAGGAGTGTCCATATTTCATGCATAGCAACTCACACATAACAGCATACAGAGAGCATCAATTTAAAGAAATGCAATTACCTGCCCAAAATGGGGGAACGCCACACAACAAGATATATAGAATTACTCCTGCACTCCATATATCTATTTCCGGCCCATAGTTTCGCTTGAGTACCTCTGGGGCCATATAATATGGACTTCCAACAATTTCTGAGAATCTCTCACCTGAAAATTCAAATAGCACTCATAAGATAATATATTAGTAACATGCCTGGAATCCTGGACACTGTAGTCTGTAAGCAATGACAAGAGACTGAAAATCTACAGCTATGTGTAATCAGATTGCAAAGCATAAAAAAGGATGGATTGTATGTGGGTGTGTATATCCTAAAGATCCATGTCAATGACTCTGGAGTAAGTAGATAAGCTGTCTCTTACCTCAAAATAATCAAGCATCAAGTGCAATGGACTAATGCAAAAACTAGTACCTTGTTCAAAACATTTACATACAAAAAATGGAATAAAAATATTTGGTTACATATTTGTGTATTTCTGAGTCATCGAAACAAAAACAAAAAGACAAGTGCTTTTAATTGTTTGAGAATCTCCAAGCCTTGCTGCAGGACAAAAAGGTAATCACATCATCACCATAGCTCTTTTCAGAGATATCAATATAACTATCCACAGTCCCTCTCCTAAAATCTTGAGTATTAGAATTTCATGTTTTTTGACATGATACCAAATCATTTTTTACCAGGTGATCAGGACTTCGGCCTCACTGCCCCACTGCCCCAAGTTAAATCTCAATACCAGGTGGTGTTGGGCCTAGGGCTTTTGACCATACTTCATGGCCCTTCTCCAAAGGATAACTGATCACTTGACAGTTCTTATTGCTGATCGAAACATACATGGTAACCCAGATCCAAAGGATAACAATGACCACACTGCTGACACTAAGTCACCAATGACTCAGATCTAAGGTGGACTCCAAAATCCACTTCTAATTCGGTTTTATAAAAAACACATAAGGACTCCATTGGCACATTTTCTTCCAAAATATCCATTAAAGGAGATCAGAAGTTGAGGCAGTGCTGTTCTTGTTAGCTAATTAAGAGTATGACAAAGTAACCAGCCCAGAGCCTAGCTAGACCTCTGACATAGGCAGTAAATATTTGATAAGTCGGAATCAGACCATTCAGTCTGTCCACTAAGGACATGAATTAGAAAGACTCCAGAAGAGTTTCGCCTTATTTCACATGTCTTGCACATCACATGGATACTAGCTAGGTTTTTCTTGATATTTTAAACTTTTTTTTGGCCTTTCTTGATTATTTTAAACTTGCACTCCCCCCTTTCCATAACTACCAACTATATATGACATTATTAATTGTTCTTACAAATTACATTAGTGGATCATGACTTTATTTACACTTCTCCCATTGATTAATTTCAAAATCTAGAGTAACAAGAATTAAACTTGACAGAAACTTTGACAGACATCAAAAGCGTGCCCTTCCATTACTGGTTTGCTGTTCAAGTAATTTTACTGTCACAATTTCTGCTGTTCCTTTAAAAAGTAAAATAGCATATTAATTTTGTTGATGCTGTCAGCACTCTTTCAGCTATGAATAGAAGTATAGAACCACTGGAGCAAGTTTGAAACATATATTTCACAGGCACATTTGCAAAATCTCATTTGTAGAATAATTTCTTTAATGTCTTAAAATGATTCTTACTGGATTAGAAAAAGGACAGACTAACGTAGGCATTTTCAAGAAGAAACCACAATAATATTTTGCAATCACTTTCTATCAAAAAAATATTTTGCAATCACTCATCATACCAATAGATGTTAAAGGTATTATGAATTTAAAATCATAAAAATACATATAGCACCTACCACTGGCCAAAAGAAAGACCTGCACATACCCAAAAAAAAAACGTGTGATTCTTCTGCAACTAACCCTACTGCCTTCAGCAACCAAAGTTAGGTTACATATAAAGGCCTCATTATTGTAGGCAGATAGCTTAAGAAGAGTAGCTTGTCTATTCTGGTTCAACATTCTAGTTTTGACAAGTGTCATCCACTTAATTTTACTTTTCTGCATCACACATGGGATGAAAATATAAAGAATAATTGTATCTAGAAGCTAGATAGAGATCATAAGCATGCCAAGGAGTTGCAGCACACTAACAGAATAGTCTAAAAATTAAAATTACACAAGATTTATATAGCAAAGGTTGGTCATACCATGAGGAACTGTATTGGCAAAACAGTTCCAGCTCAACAATTAATCAATTATCAAAAGGAAAAGAGATGATTAACAATAAGTAATCCTCCCAACTGCTCACTCCCCCGCCAAAAAAAAGCAGAGCAAATTAAACATTTCTTATTTAACTAAATTCAAAAAATGAGCAGTAATTAACAACAATTAGTCTCATGTTATGTCTGAATTATTTACAATTAACAATCCCCAGCTTCCTAAACCTGAGATTAATGTTTCCACAAGGTACAACAAGTATCCACATTCCGTTGTTGAAATTGTTACCTGGCTTGAAGAATATAGAGAGGCCAAAATCGATAGCCTTCAAAGGCGAATTCTCTTTCTTATTGGCAAACAAAAAGTTCTCCGGTTTCAAGTCCCTGTGAATAACCCCATGTTTGTGACAAAGTTGTACAACTTCGACAATCGTCCTCGTAACCGCAGCAGCAGCTCGCTCCGTATAATGGCCACGTGCCACAATCCGATCAAACAGCTCACCACCCTCACACAACTCCATGACTAAATGCACAGCATTGTCATCCTCACACGCTTCCTTCAAGCTCACAATGCTGGAGCTCTTAGGCAGGTGCTTCATTATAGCAACCTCACGCCTCACATCCTCAATATCCACCGCAGTCCTAAGCTTCCGCTTGGAAATACTCTTGCAAGCTAGAAGCTCCCTGGTTTCGCGCTCAATACACAGATAAGTCACCCCGAACTCCCCTCGACCAAGCTCCCGATCCACCAAGTACTTCTCCTCAATATTCTCCTTAGCCACGTCCGCAAGCACCGTGATCGGAGCCTTCTTCTTGGCAGCGTTGGAGTCCCTCTTGCCGTGATCGTGGCCGGAGAAGTTCGATTTGACGTCCTCCCTGGCGACGGCAGCCGGAGATCTGCAACAATTCCCCATCCCCCAACCACCCACCACCACCACCACCACAACCAACAAGAGCTTGATCTTGCAGCACTGATCTCGCAAAACCCTAAGAAATTGCAGGCTCTGGGGTTTCACATGATAATGCAGAAACCCTAACCCTAACCCTATGAAAGAGAAGGGAACTGTGAAATCGAAGCTAGAGAGAGAGAGAGAAAGGAAGAAGAAGGGGGGAAGTGTGACAGTGAAATCAGTGAGGGTGTACGGTAACGGCTGTGATGCTTTTTTAGCAATGAGCTCGTCTTTTGGGTAAATTATTTATATATATATATATATATATATATATATATTTATTTATTTATTTTAATAATTATTTTTATATAATAACTTTTAAAATCTTCTTCTTTCTTTCTTTTAGGTCTGTGACTGTGAGACTTGTCGGCTAAACGAAAGGTGTTGAACGGTCGGAACGGGACGGAGAGAAAGAGAGTGTGTGAACGAACACAGAGAGGAGATTAGGAGAAGGAGTTTTTTTTTTTTTTAATTTAAAAAAAAGTTAATTAATAAATTTATTTTTGTTACTATTTATGCGAAGTTGCATTATATAGGAAATAACGAATCACTGGCATTGATGTACTTCTGTTTTAATTTTTGGCTTAAATATATTTATGGTTCTTTTAGGAGGTGTAAGTGGAGGGTAAGTTTGGTATGAAGTGGAAGTGAAAAAGGATGTAAGTTATAAAAAATGGAATTGGATGTTTAAAATGTGTGTTTAGAATATAAGAAAATAAATTATATTGTAAAATAATATTGTTTAGTATAATAGAAAGAAGATGGAGAAATAAAATATAAAAGTATAAAATATTATATTTATCCATATTTTTTATATGTATTACATGGCCCTTACTTTTTATCAAAAAAAAAAACTATTAGATGACCCTTATTTTTTATAATGTTAATGTAAAGGATTTATTTAACAAGTGCGTTAGGATCCTTGTTAAGGTTTTTTGTGATTGAATGAGAGGAAATTTATTTATTTGAAGTTAGTAAAAAGTCAACAAAAACACAACTTTTTTAGTCCTCTCATTAGTTGAAGGGAATTCTCAAACAATGCCCTTAAACATTAGTTAGCAAAACCCTAATGTAAATAAGGGCATTTTAGTTCACAAAAGTTTGTTTTCCTCTCCCTCTCCAAATTTCTTAGGTCACGTTTGGTATGCCATAACACGGGATGGCGAATTAAAGAGAAGTGGAACAAATATGATCTACGCTCCTGATTGGTTTATGGTTTTAAGGATGTAATATGTAATGTAATTCAATATTCTTTCTACCAAACATGCCTTACTTTTTTTAATGTGATAAAATTATATTTTTGCCTTTATGTTTTTACTCACTTTTATTTCATTTTCACTTTTAATATAAGGCTAAAATGCCAATTTTATCCATTTTAATTTTATTCCATTCACACCACATTCTCATTCACTCTAACATTCTTGTTCCCTCAAACATTCCAGTAACCAAACGAGCCTACATGTTTGGTATGGCACAAGGAAAGGGAAGAGGATTGAGGTGGCGTTTAGTAGAAGATAAGTGTTTTGGTGGAAAAAGAAAATGGAAGAGGAAGTGGAAGTAAGTGATAAAAATTGTATTTGGTATGCAGGGAAATTGAAATAGAAATAAAAAGTAAAGTTATTTGATATGATAGGAAGAAGACATAAAAGTGAAAGATAAAATTATAAAAAGACATTTTTACCGCTACATGATGAAAAATTGTAGAATTAATCAAGGGTAAAATAGTAATTTCACAATCACTTTCCTATCCCACCATTAACTCCCCTCTCTTCTTGTGACAACCTTCATTCCCTATTTGACCAGAACCATCTTTCCCTCTTTAATAACATACCAAACATGCCATGAAGGTTCCTTAGCTTATCTAGAGGAAACAAAGGTTCCTTGTGAGATGAGAAGGAAGTGGAGCTGAAAAATACCATTTTATCCTTGGATAGGAAGGAAGTGGGGGTCATGTGACTCTCACATTGAGGCAAAAAAAAGGACAAAAATGTCTTTTTACAATTATATCTTTCACTTTCTTATCTTCTTCACATCATACTAAATAACTTTATTTTTTAATTCATCGTATATAAATACATACAAATTGAACTACTTACTGCTATCTATCGAAAATATCGTTTAATTGTCATGAAGATTAGAATTGTCAAATTAGATATGATTTTATAGGTCGACCCATTAAATCCTGAAATATTAACTATATAATCAAGTTGGCAAAATTCTACTTCAATTTTAAAATGGGTCTCAATTCAATTCTGTGTTTTTTTTTTTAATATGGTCAAATAGAGTTAGGATCCACTCATTTCCAAATAGTGGGGAGAAGAATGGGATTAAAATAGCTCTCAAGGTTATCAAATTAATTTTAGATAATGATAATTTTCATATAGATTTTTCTAATGCTATGCTTTGCTTTAAAATGCTTACAAAGTCTTGTAGTTTTCCTAAGAATGCTTATATAGTAAGATAGGTTATTAGAACACTCCATTATTGTCTATTAATATTATAGTAAGATTAAATTCATAATTATTTAACATTCAATTAATGTCTATTAATATTAGCAAAAAATTAAGGTAAAATTGCTTAGATCATTGCTATGAAGTTCATCAATTATAAACATTATTTATATTATCTCTTTTATTTGATTGGTTATGTAATTTATTACTTTTCATTTTCTCTTTATAACAAGTACCTAAGTAAATTTACCTTAGTTTAGTCCTTAATATTATTGCTTTCTATCAATTCTATTAATTAAATGACCAAACTAATTAATAATTGATCTTCCAATAATTAATTTGAAATATTTTATGTTTCAATAAAATAATATATATATATATATATATATATATATATATATATGTGTGTGTGTGTGTGTGTGTGTGTGTGTGTGTGTATAATTTTAAAAGAATGAATCATTAATTTACATAATCTTTAATTACCAAATGCTTAAAGGTCATATAACACAATTAAAGTGGACAGATAGGAGTAAGTGCAAAAATGCCAAACTATAAGGAAAAAGAAAGAGTGTAAGAAGTGAAGAAGATGACATGTGCTTTCTATTTAATAATTAACAGACGAATGAGATCATTTTGTTTTGTTTATATATATATATATATATATATATATATATATATATATATGACTTTTGGATGAAATTTAGAATTTTTGAAAAATTTATAAATCTTACTTTAGAAGCTGAACTAAACATAATTATGATTAATTAAGATTTAAGGCATAGAGATCATAGTCACATCTTGAAGAATGGGGGAGCCAAAAATTATTAGTCAAACTTTACTCACTTCTTTTTTTGAAAACCAGTCAAACTTCACTTTTTGAACACCAAGTTTGTAATTATTAATGATCTCATAATTAATTGGGGAACAAGAGTTGGTTATGTTTTTTTTTTAATTCATTTTCTTGTCTTGAGAAGGAACAAATATAAAGACAAATTTTTTTTTAGGGAAATAAAGACAAATTTTTTGTTTTTGGATTTGTTTCCCTATTGCATTTGTCATTTTTTAGTTGTATATAAACATTCCATTTTTGTTGTATTTGTATTAGTGATCAACATTCTTATATATTCCTTGTCAAAAAATAAAAACATTCTTATATATTCTAATCAACTTAAATGCAACTTTATTATAAGGGTTATGTTGGGAAAAATGCACAGAGGGCCAAGAGTGATTTAATGGGTAATAACAAAATCTAAATTAAGTGTAAGAGATGATAAATAATAAACAAAATATTTAATGTGGTTCGACTTTTACCTTACGTCCACGTCCACGTACACGGGAAAAATGCACAGAGGACAAGGAAAGGAACTCTTTTTGCTTATATAGAGGGAAATTTTATTGCTCGTTTATACGAAGAAAAGTGAGATTGGAATAGGAAAAGTGTATGAAAAGATTGTTTTATCCTTGTCCAATTTTAAAAATTCCTTGTATGCCCCGTTGTCCACCCTTTTGACAAGACATAATAAGGATAAAATTATCATTTTTAACTTTACCGTTTATATAATTTAATTCAATTTCCTTTTATACCAAACATACTTTTTAAAAATCATATTCCACTTCCACTTCTATCAAAATAACTTACCAGCAACCAAATGTCACCTTATATAGACAATGCTCATAGTGTGAATGCATTAAATGTTGTAGGAAAGAAAAAGTCAACAAAGATGACCACAATATATAGGCTATGTTTGGTAACAATAGTTGATGATAGAAAAAGGGAGGTTCTCCCTCCTCTTTTCTTCCTACTAAACAAATTCACTTTTTGTAATGTGATGAAATTATATTTTTTCCTTATTTTTTTACCTACTTTTTTCTCACTTTTAATGTAAAGGTAAAATTACTCACTTTTATTTCATTCATATCACATCACATCATATTGACATGACATTTACATTCCCTCTTCTTTTATTCTCGTTCCCATTCCCTTCTCTTTTATCCTTATCAAACACATCAATATATTGCATAGCAAGTGGAAGTAGAGAAGTGCAACACAAATTCTCCATCATAAATACTTGTCACTTCACATTTAATGAAGCATAGAATTAAATAAACATTCTTGGCTAAATTTGTAGCCACTTGCAACATGTTTTCTTAGATCTTAATTATCGTTTCTCAAATTTGATTTATAAAAGAATAAATATGAAGTGTTATTCAATGAGAGAGATTTAAGATTTTATCACCGAGTTAGTTCTAAGCCTCTAATATATACCTTAAGTCAAGACAAAAAAAATTAATAATCAAAGGAATAAATAAATTATTGATTGGGAATTAGTGGGGAAAGCAATTAGAAGTATTAATATAACATAATATATAGTATAGTGAGGATGGATGGATGGATGGATCTTGAGACTTGAGAAGACCAAGGAAAAACCTTCATGATAATTTTTCTATCTAGCTAGCGATTTAATATTTCATGATCAATTTTGATCATAATTAGAACATAATAATAATTTACTTCAATATAAATTATATATATATATATATATATATATATATATATATATATCAGCTAATCATGCACATGTGTTGGAGAGTGCATAATATTGGAACAATCCAAATATTAAATCTTTTTGCATGTGTGAAACATTCTTCAAAGATTCCACGTGTTCACGAATCTTCATTAAGATTTCTTTTCCTTAAGAAATGGGGAAATTAAAGAAACAACAAATCTAAGCAATTTCTTAATTAACAAAACAGGGCATTCATTTTTAACAAGGGAAATTATGATTACATTAGTTAATTTTATTGGACTCTCATACCATATTAGAATTTGACTTAAACTTTGATCTATTAGATCCATCTCGTAAAAAGCTTTTATAATTAACTAAATTTCAAAATTCTAACCATATAATAAAGTTACAAAAATCTGTAATTAAGTGCCATTTATCATTATTCTTTTTGTTACGAGGTCAATGCTATGTATAAATATTCATATACATAATACATATTTGAGAAAGTAGTGTTTTGACTACTTCAATTATTATATCATATAATCTCATTAAAATCAAACCAAATAAGAACTCAAAAAACTTTTGAAATGTACATTTTAAAGTTTGAGGGAAAAATATGTTTTTTTTTATGATATTACAATTTACATTAAGAATAATTTCTACTCTCTAACCAACATTTAAAGGTGTAATACATTCTCACATATATTTTTTTAACATGTATTCTCTTATTGAAGGTAATCTTGTTCGAGCTAGCTGAAGTCTCACATATGTTTCATTTAAATTCAACTTTTATATATTTTTTTCATCAAGTTCTTTAATTATTCTTTATTCTATATAGTGATTTTTTTTAAGAGAATGTAATTATGTAAATTCTAGTATCCATTTTTCATATTAGAATGTAATAAAGGCCCATTTGCTATATGACGATATAATTTTGTACGTTTGTATTACCCAACAAAAATGGCCCATACAGACCAAAACAAAAAAAAAACAAAAATGGCCCATAAGAAGAGGGGTGGTGTGGAAGTAAGTTTTGGTAGACCATTTGAAAGGGCCCAATGATATATATGCTCCACAAAAACAATCCAATCTATTTGAACTTTTGATTACGCATCATGTAATGTAATTTCAGCCAATAGGATTGTGACACTTGTTTTTGTTGCATCATGTAATGCAATTGGATCACATCAATGGCTACAATTGTGCCACATAACCCATTGCATGATGCAACAAGTTGCATCATAGACTCACCCTATATATATACAGCGTCAAATGTCCATTTTGGTTATCTATGTTTCACCCAAGTTTCAAATTAGTCATTTATGTTTCAAAAGTTTTAAATTGGTCCTTTATGTTCTCCAGAAGTTTCAAATTGGTCCTTCCGTCCAAGTCCGTCCATTTCTTTCGTTAAGTGCTGACGTAATGTGCTAAAGTAGACATATCATCTCTCCTACGTGTCCATTTAAGCTGACGTGTCATGCCATGTCATCGCCACATAAGCTTCTATTAATCTTATGTGATGATGTGGCAATGACATGGCATGACACGTTAGCTTAAATGGACACGTCAGCACGTCACATCAACCATTAACTTAAGAAATTGACAGAAGTGGACGAAAGGACCAATTTGAAACTTTTGTGCAACATAAAGGATTAATTTAAAACTTTTGAAACATAAATGACTAATTTAGAACTTGAGTGAAACATATAGAGTATTAAAATGATTTTTTTATGAAAAAAAAAGAATCTTTGACCTTTATATATATATATATATATATATATATATATATTATTTAAAAGAGTGCATCATTTAAGTAAATGAAATTTATTACTTTAGTGATCTTACTCATTAATATTTTTTGTTTGTTTTCTATAATATTGTGTATGGTAAATTTTTCTTGTTGAGGAAATGGCAATGGGGCAGGTGGTATTGGAAATTGGATCCAGTGTAATTCTTTTTCGTGTAATTTTGGTGCAATTTCTTTAAAATGTATATTTTTACTTTATTTTTGAAGCACGAACTTACTCAAACAATAACCCCTTATGAATGGATTAGGGACGAAATTATTATCAATTTTGACAAATATCATCACTAAATAGCCTTGTGAGACTATTTTTCAATATCAATAACAATTTGGTCCCTAATTCATTTAAGGTGATGATATTTGCCAATATTGATAATAATTTGGTCTCTAATCTATTCATGGTGGATTATTGTTAGTATAAGCCCATATTAGTACTTCAAAAATGAAGTAAAAATGTGCATTTTAAAGGAATTGCACCGAAATTACACGGAAGAAAACTGCACCGGATCCAACGGAAATCCTATTTGCAGTCTTTAAGGTAGTCTCAATCTCTCCTTCAAAGAAGGTATTAGGGCCTCGTTTGGCATGAGGGATTTTAAATGAGTTTCAAGGATGCATGTGTTTGGTACATGTTTTTTGCATTCTAGATTTTACTTGATTCCTTAGTTTATGGGAGCTAATTGAGATGGGAGAAGAAAAATAAAAAATGTGATTTTTTTTATTTTAATAATTTTTTAATATAAGAATAAATTAGTCAATTTATTCCACTTTTATTCTCATTTTTTACTCATCAAACATAATTTTAAACATTATCATTTTCAATTAATTATTTCTGACTATCAAACGAGATCCAAAAATTTTTAAGAGAAAATAGAATGAGAAATGCCATTTTTGTTCCTAATCCCCTCCTCACTCCAACCCCCATCATTCCCATCCCTACCACTATCACCGGTGCCACCACCTCCCGGTGCCACCACCACTATTATAGTCACTACCAAATTTAATTATAGGAATAAATTATCCTATTCCTAACCATAATTTTATTTTGTTTTTATGTTATACCAAACATAACTATATCATTTTTTTTAAATTTTTGTTCTTATTTTCACTTTCCCCATCAAAATCAATCCATTAACCAAATGGTTTAATTTAATTTCTACTTACAGGTTAACTCAATAACGAGCTAACATATAAAAAAAGTGATTTATTTTTATTCATACTTATAAATTAACTAAATAGCATATTAATATGTAAAATAAAATATTCTTTTGCACACTTTACATTTTACAAGGTGCCACTTAAGAATTTGGTTCCCTTTCTTTCTTTTTCTTTCTTTTTCCTTTTTATGTTTTCTTTATAATTTTCCTTTGCAAGAGTAGTTTGTATTGTTTGACCCAATTTGTAATAAAGTCATATTACACTATGATGGCATTTGACTTTTAAAGTTTAAAATCCTCTTATTTAATTTGATAATGACTTCAAACAATTTCTCTGTAATTATAATCACAACGTCAAAGCTAGGGAAAGTTCAAAAAAATTTAATGCAATTATGTATTAATTATTCCACTTTTAGTGTAAAGTAAGGAGAAGATGTTCAGTGGTACGGTAGTACTGAACTTCAGTACATCCCTCTAATTAATTGGTCCCTGAATCATTCAAGGTGGGCCCTAATTAATGTGAGTTATTATTAATATTAAAAAATGGCACTACACGATTAGAGGGATACACTGAAGTTCAGTAGTACGATACTATTGAACTTTTATTCTAAAGTAAGATTGACAAGGTATAAAAATTATTTTACTATCTCTCTGTAATGATCATATTGTCAAATTAAAGCTAGTAAATGTGGGGGGTTGTTATTTTTTAACACAACCATCTATACTTTCAGTGATTAGATTATAACATAACAAATTTATTATTTCTGCATATATAATACTTAATTTCATTATATATATACCCTTAGCTTAGAGTAGGAGTAATGATTGAAAATGTGTAATTTCTGATTAGTTTTTCACTATATATATATATAGAGAGAGAGAGAGGAAACTACTAAAATCATGCAAAGTTGTGTAAATTCCAATTATTTCTCCAAGTCTTTTTTTATGTATCTTTCTATTAGAAATAATTTTGTTCAAGTTAACCGAGGTTCTATAATTGAGGTATAGCTCTTTCAACAGAGATTTTTTCTTACACGAGTCTCGAACCTAAAATTTGCTTAAAAAAAATAGAATATTTACCACTCCAACAAACCAGCAATTAGGCTATTTAATTTCTATGATTGAGGAAGTGAAATATATATATTAAGTAGAGTTTAATATGAAGCTCAAAAGCATTTGATTATTCTTTATCTTTTAATTGGATCGGATCAGCTTAATTGACAACAAATAACTTTTTAAATATTATATTTTAAAAAATATCCATTAATTTCACGGGATTAATCTGTATATAAATATATTCATTGTTCTTCAGGCATGAGATGCACGAGATAATATATATATATATATATATATATCATGTTTTCCAGATATTCTCTAAATCTATATATTGGGTTTATTGTTTTGGATTTGTTCATATATATGTCACTCGTGTCTATATATATCATTTCTTAGATAGATACGAGTGACATATATATGAACAAATCCAAAAATTGCAAAATCTTTTTATAAAAAAATAAATGATCGAAAATAATAAATCTAATATATAGATCTAGAGAATATCTGGAAAACATGATATATATATATATATGTAGAATCTAAGTTGGTCAAGTTTGACTTGGGAATTCGGATCGGATATATTGGTGTCGTGTTTACACAAACATTTTTTTTTTTCGTGTGAATAACTTATTCCTGAAGTGTGCAATGCATGCTTTATATATTCTTATTAATGTTTTATGCGCTGTATATGATATATATATCTCGATCCGGAATCATATTCATACATATTGACTAGCTTGTAGGGTTGTACACGGGCTGGGTTTTGGCCAGATTCGAGCCGAGTCGGGTCCGACCGAGTTCGTCGGGTTTTTTTTTTTTTTTGAAGTTTGAATTTGAGTCATGAGAAATAGAGAGTAGGCATAGAAAATGAGGAGTAATTAATACATGTTGACATTTTGAATAGATTTTTTAAATTTTAAATTGATTTATTACCTAGTTTTTAGGAATAGATTAATAAAATATTAAATAATAAATATGATATCTTATTTTCAACTATTAATTTTAATCTTTTTTACATATAAAAATACTTAAAATAACAAAAATTAAAAAAAAAAGAAATGGGCCTACCCCGGGTCAGGCCGGATTTTGGAGAGCCCGACCTGGCTGACCTGTCCAACCCGGCCCGATGGACTCGAATGGACCCGGGCCGGTCGGGTCCATGTACACCCCTACTAGCTTGTTCGTTCTTTTTTTTCCTTAATAAGAATATTTATGGTAACTAATATCTTTTTTAGGAGACATTTGATCTAATTAAAAATTTAAAATTGTGTTATACTCAAGACTATAAATCCAACTCTTAATACTTAGTTAATAATAAATAAATATCTTACACTCAACTACAAGTTGTTTGTTCCTTTGATTTAAATAGTTTTGGCTTAAATATTCTATTTGACTTATATAGTTAAAAATTGTAATTTAACCCTTTTCGTGTTAATCATTTTTGTTTTAATATTAAATCTTTTAAGTAATTAATTAAACTTTATTCTCTTAGATTTTTTTATAAAAAAAATTGTAAATAAATCTGAAAAAAAAATGATTATATAAACTTTAAGATTTAAAATATTCATGTTTCTTAAATTTTTTTAATAGCATACAGGTTAAGTGAATTTTTTGGCAAAAATTTTTAGAAATTTTAATCATTCAAAGCTTATAAATCAAATGTATTATTAAATTTATTTTAAAATATTAAGATTTATAATCAAATTTTTATTATTTATATTTTAATATTTAAGAGAAAATATTAGAAAGGAGACTGTGCGAGTAATATGTAACTTCTAACAAATATAATAATTAATAACATATATAAATCTTCTTTAAAAATGTTTATATTAAGCAAAATATCTCAACTAATTAAGCAGATTATAAATTTCATTTATGTGTCTTTATCCTTTTTTTTTTGTGGAGTTTAAGTGTCTATCTAATCATTCTTTACTCTTTAGTTTGCATGAAAACGGTGTCACTTTATATGAAAGGATGTGCACTAAGGATAAAAGTTTAGTTGTATTTAGTAAAGAGAAAATATGAGAGAAGCAGAAAGAAGGAATAAAAATGTCATGTCAATGTGATGTTATGTGAATGGAATAAAAGTGAGTAAAATGACCAATTTACCCTTACATTAAAAGTGGGAATGGAATAAAAGTGAATAAAAAATAAGGACAAAAATATAATTTCATCATATTACAAAAAGTAAAGTTTGTTTGGTATGAAGAAAAGAGAAGGGAGAAGGCTTCTCTTTTCCTTTTTCTGTCATCAATTATTGCTACCAAACATAGCCAATGATATTACTAAATACATCTCTCTAATCATATAATGTCAGTTGTTAATATTATATGGTCTTTTTGTATTAAGCTTTATTCCCTCTAAATAGTATATTGAGTTTAAGCTTTGTGTATGAATTTTTTTTTCCCGAATATCTCTACTTTTATACGTACCTTTAAATATAAGGAAAAAACTTATGTCCATTTCCTTATGTCCATTTCATCCAATTCCCCAATATAATTATGACACGTGGCAAAAAGTGTTTAAATGACCAATCACAGTAGAGAGAGAATATAGAAGACCACCTTTTATATGACCAATCATAAAAGAAAGAGAGTGTAAATACAATATATGATTGATGGAATTGGAGGAAATGGACATAAGTTTTTTCCTAAATATAATGGGATAACAACTAGTTTGAATTAAATTAGTTAGAATTTAATACACTTCTCAATGTTGTAGCTTTTGGCAAAAAGAACAATTAAGGAGAAGATATATTATTTAAATTTTATATCTTAAGTAAACTAATAAATTATTCTTTAAAAAGTGTATATTATCTTAATTTAATTTTTAAAAGATAAAATATTTTAATCTGATCATTGAAATATTAATTTCTTATCAATTTTGTCATTTAATTAATAAAATAAATATATAATTAATTGAAATTAATACTTAATGGACAAAAAAATACTGATTGTTAAATGATGAACTAAAATTCTATTAAAAAATGTAAAATAATGCATTTTGACATTGTATCATTTGTAAAGTAAGAAAAACACATCAAATACTACAAAAAAATGGTTTATTGATGGAATTTTATTATTAATAATTTAATTTCGTCACTATTTTATAATTTCAATTTTTTTCTAGTACTGAAATTTACAAACTATGCATAAAAAATTAGAAAAAGTGTATATTTTGACAATATTTAATTTTTAAATATGATATGTTTTATTTATTGTTAAGTAGGATGCAATTAATCATTTAACTGTGAAATTAACATTAATTCTCAATGTAACTTTTCATCAATTCCACTCATTAATTAAATGATTAAATTGATTGTCTGTATTATTAATTTTTCAAAGATCAAATTGACATTATATTATACATTTTTCAATCCCCAACTTTTTTTCCCTTTTAATTTCTTCCATATGTATACACATGTGTTAAAAAAAACAATAATGAGAAGTTAGGTGATATATATACATATATAACTCCAGAATCTGACAACGAAATAATCAATTATTGGTAGTTTAGTAATGAAATGCTTATCCATGTGTTCTTGTTAATATCTTTTGAGTTGTCTTATAGTACTATTTGTAAATATTCAATTATTGTTCACATGATATATAGTGGTTTTGATTTTTGAAGACCATTTAATTAAGATTAAATAGTAATCAAGTATGTATATAGTGGTTGAACATAAATTTATGAGTAAATTAATAATTTGGTTATCCAAAGATATCTTTTGTATCAATTTGGTCATTAAGATATACAACTGTCAAATTTAATTTTTGAAAGATGCACCTCAATCAATTTAGTCTCTCAGTCAATTGATTGGATAAAAAAAATGACTCCGTTAATAATTTGACATTTTTTACACTTAATTGCTGATTAGGATATTATATCAGCATCTAATCAACTTTTATTATTTTTTTAAAAAAAAATCGAACATACATTTTAAAAAGGCAACATGGGACGGATCCTTAATTAAGTTCCATTATCCTCTCAACATCTATTAGGGCGCATTGACAATTGTTTTGTTCAGTTGAATTTTTACATATTTCAATTCATTAAATACTTCATTAATCAATCAAGAGAAATCTTAACAGGTTAAATCATTTAATTAATTAATAATTCAGTATGTATAGTGATTTTAACATAAGTTTTTTCTTAACATTTTTTTAATGACCCCAATTCCATAATGAAATTCAAAGGCTTTTGGGGCTTCACTACACTAATTATTATTATTTTTTTGAAATGTCTTTGTTACTTATAGTTCTGTTTAAAGAGCAATATGGTCCCAACTCCCAAACAAGCAAAGAGAATGTCAATGGAAACAACACAAAAGTTTTGGTCAGTGGTTTAAAAGATGTATATATTATTCAGTTTAGCAAATAAAAAAGAAAAATTCTAATAAGCTCTTAATATATATATATATATATATATATATATATATATATATATATATATATATATATATATAATTAATATAATCAGAAAATATAGAAATATAAAAAATATGTATGTTATTTTTTTTTGATAAAATAATATCAATATATATAGTAGTAAGAGTAGAGTACCATGTAATATTTTCAATGAAAAATGATTTGTCATCCCTATCTTTCACATCTGGTTTCAGAATTCTCGCAACAAAATTTATAGTTAAAGGGTTACTTTTGATATTTTGGGTCAGAATCAACGTCAAACATGTTGGCGAAGATGGTCTAGCAAGTTTTGTCAAATGACAAGTACATGAAGTATACGATTCAGATTGTTAGATAAATATTAATATTTTTATTTATACTGCAATATACTTACATCTAACAATTTAATCACTCAAATCAAACACTTTATGCACTTTAACAAAACTTAATTTAATACTTAAAGGTTTCACTTGGTATTAAGTTTGGAAGAAAGAATGGATATAGGAATGGGTTCTCGTATGTTTGGCACGAGTATTAAAGATTTCGAGTTTGTGTCAAACTCTTATATAAGAGGTGGTACAAATTCTAAAAAATAAGGGATTGTAACAATTGAATGAGAATAATTTGTAGGTTAAATTACTCTTTTGGTTATTAACGTTTGCACGAAGTTTAATATTGTTTATTAACGTTTCAAAAGGTTATTTTAGGTCATCAACGTTTTTTTGTGTGTCAAAATTGGCCATCTAACGTAACATCCGTCTAGTTTTGCCATTAAATGTTGACATGGGAGGCTTATATGGTACACCCTCTCTCCTACGTGTCATATTTAAATGATATGGCACCCTCTATCACTCCAACTCAGCAAAACGAACCCGTTTTGATTCAAACAGAACATTTAAATGAATCAAAACGGCGTCGTTTTGCTAAGTTTGAGTGAGAGAGGGTGCCATGTCATTTAAATATGACACTTAAGAGAGAGTGTGTGCCACATAAGTCTTTTACGTCAGCATTTAATGGCAAGACTAGACAGGTGTTACGCTAGATCGAGGACCAATTTCGACACACAAAAAAACAACGTTGATGACCTAAAATAACTTTTTGAAACATTAAGGACCAATATTAAACTTCGTGCAAACGTTGAGGACCAAAAGAATAATTTGGCCGAATTTTGTATGAATAGTCTATTTTGTCCTTACATTTATTTATTATTATTATTTTAATATAAAATTAAAATAATTATTTTATCAAACTTTTATTGCACTGTATACAAAGCTTACTAAATGTAGCCTTAAACTTTCAACTAAGGGTTTATAAATTCAAACCACTCTATACCATCATACACCTTTCTCAAACTATCCTCCCGACCAATCTTTTAATGTGTCTTGTTTTCTTAAAAAAATGCGAAAAATTTTACCTTATTTAACCTATGCTCAAAATTTAAATACTATAAAATCTCCTCCTTAAATCATCCTACCTTCTCTTCAAATTATTCTACCTACATCTTACAAACATGTCAATTGAAATTATAATATATTTCATCCAAGAAAAACTCGCACTTGGATACGTTTGGTATAAATGTACGGATGTAAAGTATTATAAAGAAAGTACTGTAGAGTAAAGTACTGTAGAATAAAAGAAAGTACTGTAGAGAAAAGTGATGAGAGAGATAGAGAGAAAAATTAAGAGAGAGAAAAAGTATGATAAAAATGTATTTAGTATGTATAAAATATGATGTAAATTTTTTTTTAGAATCGTAAAACACCACGATTTTACTGTTTAAATTTTACACCAAACATACTCTTGGCTCGTAGCCTCACCCAATTTTTTTAGGACAAAACCTATGTGCTGTTACTTACATACTTTTGGTAAGATTACCCAATTAAAAAGAGACATGTGTCAGTTTTGAGAAGAAAATTGACACATGTCACATTTTAATTAGATAAACTTACTAAAAGCATGTAAGTAACAACACATAAGTTTTTTTTTTTTTTACTACCAAATGAGTTTGAAGAGGTTGGCTGGCATGAACACGTGGGTCCCATTGTTCATTCTCGTGGACCTTTCCTGCCACGTGGAACCAAACTGTTGATACACATGTGGGACATGACAGAATACCGCGTATGTGGGCCCAACCCTGCAATGATCAATTAACAATTATTAATTTCTTACCACAAATTTTTTTAAACGCTTTATATTTATTTCACTCCCTCCCCAATTTTAGAAATAATTATACGAAAAGACCGATCTTACCAAAAGATGATTAGTTGAATTAATAAGTATTTTATTTCTTTAAAGTAATATTTTGAATTCATCGCATAGAAAAAAATTCTGATAAAAAAGTTATATTTTTATTATAAAATTTTAATTAGTTCGAACAAAATTATCTTTAATTAAAATATACTGTAAAAAAAAGTCTAATTCTCTCTCTTAAGAATCCAAATCCAAGTTTGACATTTAACAAATATTTGGGTTCTTCATTTCATTGTCACCTAATACGCGGCAGAATATTTAGAGAAAGGCAGTACAATACTATCATTAATAAGAGTACAAATTACAGCTAATTAAGATTATGTTTTTCATTTTAAGAATTTATGTTTATCTACTTCAAAAAAACTATACTTTCATTAAATTCATTACAATATTTTTTGTTTTTGACTTTTGTTTTGTTCAACTTTGATTACAAAATTTTAATAGTAATTGATAGTAATATTAATTTGTTAAGATATATATATTATATTTTATATTGATCAAATATTTATTTAACTATAAAACAAAATATTGTACGTTTTACTCCTAAGAAATATATCGGTCTCAATTTAATTCTTATTAAATAATAAAAAAAAAATCGATTAACTACAGGGATACCTACTATAGTTATATGGGTGTTTCCATTGTATGTGTTAGCTATTTGCTATTTTGGATTGCTGTAATATATATTTTTTTTTATGGAATTGGATTGGTGTAATATTGTTTACATTTACTTTTTTTTTGGTAAAATTGTTTACATATATAATCACTAATACAAGAAAAATGAGTGTCGTTAAAAAATTTTATTTATTTCGACAACTACTAATATTTGTTGAAAAAATATATTGTTTTTAACAATTAAATTTCGACAATTTACCTTTATCAACGACGATCGTCTAAAAAAATACTATTGGTTAAAAAAATATTGACCATTAATAATCGTTAAAAATATTATTATTATATTTTTTAAACAACTTATTTCGACGGTCAAAATTTATTTATCGAAAAAAATATATTTTTTCAATTATTAAGTAGTCGTCAAAATATAGACTGTTAAAAATATTTATTATTCTTGTAATGAATGCTCAAAAGAGCATTCATGTAACTAACAGGAAGGACTAAATTATTAAAAAAAATATTTTTTAAAGTATAAAATAGAAAATTTTGATCTTTTAAAATTGATTTGAAAAGTATAATTTATTAAAACACTCATTCACTCTCAATAGTTAAAATTATAATTTTTTTTATCTTTTATTGAATAAGAGTGTAAAATTCGAAAATAATTAATTAAAGGAGATGAAAGTAAAATTTTAATTCCTCTAAAAATTGTTTTGTTTATCGTTATCAACATGAATACCAAAATCCATCAATAAAAGTTGTCATTTTCCATAGTGACCTAACATTTTTTGTATTACATATAAATATAGTAAAACAAATTAAAAACGAAAAAGAAAAAGAAAGAAAGGCTTGGAATCCAAGCTAAAGAGTGAGGCACAAAGAATAAATGAGTGAGGGTTTGGGGAAGGAAGTAGGAGATTTGAATTTGTTAAAGTATATATCTGATAAAATGTATAAATTGAGGAATTGCACAGTCTAAATTATTAGATGAGAGCAATATAAACAAAAATTTTAATGTTTATTTAATAAATCGTTTCATTTATGCATTTACATTTTATTTAATTCAAATTTAGAGCACTTTTATTAGGCAGAAATAGAAATGAAAACAGAAAAAAAAACGGAAACGGAATGCATTTGATGTGCTTAGTACTAAAAGTTTGGTAATAGAAATGGAATGAAAGTATATTAAAATGTTCATTTTACTCTTATATTAAAATAATAAAAAGCAAAGAATGTTTTGGTGGGCATCTCTCCCCAAGGAGATCCCCTGGCACCCAAGGACTAATTGAGTAGCTGCGATTGGGTAAAACTGCTTGCGATTTAGGCCTATGCAGTAATCCTTTGGATTGGGCCTCTGTTGGTCTCCCCAACATGCCACTGGCGTCCTGCCCGGTAGTACTTGGGAGTGCCTTCTCTTACTACCATTCTTTTCTAAAAAAAATGATATAATAAATATTTTATATTTTATTTAAGCTGATGAAAATAAAAAAGTAAAAAAGTAAAAAAGTAAGTGGTGTTCAGTCATTTCTATAGAATGCATTTTTAGCAGGGGGGAACAAATGTTAAAGAAGCGATAAGAGAAGTGTCGTCATGATGACGTCACGTGAACGCAATGGGAACGCAACCAAAAAGTTGAACAGAAGCTCACAAACAAAACAATAGAAAGTTTGCGCGTAGACAGATGAGATTGCGATGGGACTCTCTCTTTCTCTTTCTCTCTCATCATTCAAATAAAACACAATAATTCATTCATTCATTCAGATTTCTTATTTTAAAACGCACTCATCTTATTATTTTAATTTTTAAGTGAATAAATTAATAATTTAATTTGATATATATAGTTCAGAAAATATAAAATATTTTAGTTTGAGGATTTTGCTAAACAAAGCATTGTTTAGGATTTCATGTGATCTTATTAATTGGTTGATAAATTTTTTGGTATTAAATTAAAATTAATAAATTTTGCTGTCTTTTAACAAAATTTGTAATTATTATATACTTTATCAACTAATCATTTAATTAAAAAAATAATTAGTAAAACTCTTATTTTTCATATGTAATTTATAATTTTTATGTATTTTAAAATTATATATCATCAAAATAAATTATTTATATTTTTTTATTGAATTTGATTCAATAATTCATCATTCAACATTTTGCATTAATATTTACTTGGTTAATTTTGTATTAATCAAATTATAAAATGAAATAAAAATATTTGATCTTGATTCCAAAAATGGATTTAAGAAAAGAAGTCTTTAAAGGACTACATTTACTAATTTTGTCAAATAAAAAATATCCTTTATTATAAGATCACACTTTATATATATATATATATATATGAGATATATATAGTTGAAGTAATAAAATTTCATAGTCTTTGACACCTAAGCAGACGAAAATGTATACTCATTATTTTTTATTTTGTTTCCTTCTTAATTACACAATTTATTCGGACCTTCGTGTTCACATTTCTCACCACCTTCTTCTTCTTCTTCATTTATCTTTCTCTCTCTCTCTCTCTCTCTCTCTCTCTAATTCTCCTTTCCAGAAATTAATTGAAATCAATCCGATCTTCAATTATATATATATATTCCTTCTAAATTCTAATTATCATTGAATCAGATTTATTTTTTTAGATTTGGAGTTAGTCATCACACACACATATATATATATATATATATATATATATATATATATATATATATATATATATATATATATATATTAATTAAGAAAAATCAATATATGGATCATCATCATCATCATCAGATTCATCATCATCATCCTCCTCTGCAACATCTTAATAATCTTCAGAGTATGATGAATATGGATGTGAGTAGTAGCACTAGCAGCGAGAGCAGGTTGGGTCAATGGAGCATGGAGGAGACGAAGGAGTTGGTAGGGATAAGAGCAGAGTTGGATCAGAGTTTCATGGAGACCAAGAGGAATAAGCAGTTATGGCAACTCATCTCTAACTCCATGAGACTCAAAGGCTACCTTCGAAGTCCTGAACAGTGCAAGTGCAAGTGGAAAAACCTCGTCACTAGGTACAAGGTAATATATCCATCTGTTTCTATTAGAGATATAAAGTTAAGTCCCACATCTGATATGATGAGAATTTGATTTTTCTCCTTATGAGCTTTCTTTAAGGTCGAATTATTTAAGTTACTTGAGTTTCGACAGGGCTCCTGCAAATAAATTAAAGGTTTTAAGACTGACGGATATATGTGTCTTTAATCCAAACTCGAGTGGTTTCAGTGTATTTTAACTATTTATATATGACCGTTATTATATATATATATATATTAATTAGTAGAGACATCCTTATATATGTTTGTGTTTGTGTGCTTTTGATTCCGAGTAGCTAGATAAATTACCAAACATGCACGATGGTGTTAGAAAATGAAATACCTGTTTTTAACAAGTTCTATATAGCCAGTTTTACAAATTACTTATACTTGCATGAAACATATATATATATATATATATATATATATATACACACACACACAGTGATCACCTCTAAGAAGCAGAACATCATGTTAAAAATGGGTGTTTATTAATATGAAGCACAATTTTAAAGTGCATTATATTATTTCACATTTTGTATAGTAAATAATCTGTATTATATATATATATATATATTTATACCATCATGATGAAGTGACATATATAGTATAGATTTTGTTTTTTTCTTAATTATTGTCTCACAATTATTATATTCTTAAAAGGATGAGAATGAAGCATTGATTAGGAGGGTCGTCCCACTAATGGGCCCTGTAATAATTGAATGATTAGTCACCAAATTAAAATCACTTCGATGGTCTTAAGAGGCCTAACTCACCACAAAAGAACTTTTAAGGGAAAATGATTACCTTAGCTTATATATATATAACTTATTAGCCATTTAACTAAACAATGTGTGACTTCAACACACGTGGGCTTATGATGATGTATGACACATTGACACTGTTAACAAATCATCCATGGTATTGGAAATAATGCTGCTTCTTGTGTTTCATGGTTTTCATAATATATATATATATACACATGAGTAGTGTAAGTTTTTTGGTGTGACACATTAGCTCATGATGTTTTTGGTGTCATAAAATAGTAATTTTATAATTAGAAAAGATAAAATATGTGATATGATGAAATACCTTTGCCACAGTGCCACTACAATAATAAGAATTTAATATTATATATTTTTAAATATCTTATATACATATGTAATTAAATATTAAAGTGGATGTTATATATATATATATATATATATATATTGTTTGTGATGTGAAACTGATCAGGGATGTGAAACGGGGGAGTCAGAAAGTACAAAGCAACAATTCCCATTCTACAACGAACTACAAACCATTTTCACATCAAGAATGCAGAGAATGGTAATGGCAGAAGCAGAAGGATCGGGAGGAGGATCAAGGAAGAACAAAGCAGTAGTAGTATCATCAGAAGAGGAGGAGGAAGATCAAGACATGCAGCAGCTGGAGGATGAAGATAACATGAGCATAGAAAGAGACCATCATCATCATCGTAGAACAAAGAAGATGAAAAAGAGCAAGAATAATGATAGTAGTAATAATCATGATGGGGGGTTGAAGGAGATAGTGGAGGAGTTGATGAGGCAGCACATGAGAATGGAGTCAGAATGGATGGAAGCAGTTGAGGCGAGAGAGAAGGAGAGGAAGGAGAGGGAGAGGGAGTGGAAGGAGACAATGGAGGCTCTGGAGAAAGAGAGGATGATGATGGATCAGAGATGGAGGGAGAGGGAGGAGCAAAGGAGGGTTAGGGAAGAAGCTAGGGCTCAGAGAAGAGATGCTCTCATTACTGCCCTTCTTAATAAGCTCACTAGACAAGACAATATGACGATGGCCATGAGACAATAGTTTACTACAGAGTCGACTCAAAATCATCTGTCATCAGAAAGATATATAGATACTGAGAGTGGGACTCGATCACATGTTGTGTGGGGTCCACCCTGATCTATTTCGTCCTCTCTCTAGTGTCAGAGAAAGAACAATGACAAATGATCTATTTTGATAGTTTGGAGAGTAAATTAAATCCTCACTATTATTCATTCTGTGAACAAATTTATCAATCAATTAATCATGTTTGTTCGTTTTTAGGAAATCTTACTTCTTAAGTCCGGAAAGGAAAGGAATTGTGTATTGCCAGTTTTAACATGATGAATTTTGTATATATATATATATATATATATATATATATATATAACCCTTTACGGTTAATTTGAATTATGGAAGAAATTTCACACTGTCGTCATATTGATCAATATAATAATTGTTTATTTTGCAAATAGCTGTTTGTATCAAGCTAATCAAGACAATATGATGATGACCATGAAGCAATAGTTTATGACAGGAGTCGAGATCATCTCTGTCAACAGAAAGATATATATAGATACAGAGAGTGGGACTCGATCACATGTTGTGTGGGGTCCACCCTAATCTATTTCGTCCTCTCTCTATTATCAGAGAAAGAACAATGATAGATGATCTATTTTGATAATTTGGAGAATGAATCCTCACTATTATCCATGTAAACAAATTTATCAATCAATTAATCTTGTTTGTTCGTTTCTAGGAAATCTTACTTCTTAAGTCTTGAAAGGAAAGGAATTGTGTTTAGATTACATTGCCAGTTTTAACATGATGAATTGTGTGTGTGTGTATATATATATAGCCCTTTATGGTTAATTTGAATTATGGAAGAAATTTCACTTTGTGATCTTATTTGTATATTGATCAATATAATAATTATTTATTTTGCAAATACCTATTTGTATGAAGCTAATCAAGGGTGATGCATCTCTATATGTGGGATGGCCTTTTGACATATTTTAAAAAGAAATAATTATGGCCCAAGACCATTTGACAATAATTACTTTGTAATTTGTAAGTATCCCTCAAACAAATTCTTTATATATAAAGAATAAAAAAGATAGTATATGTGGGAATTTAATTTTTTGGGAATGATCTTTTTGGAGGTTTTAAAAACATTACTATGGGCTAATGTGCAAATGTTATGATCAAATACATGGACCTATTTTTTAAAAAAAATTTGTGCTTTATATGGGCATTATTTGCCTTTTTTCCATATGTATTGAGGTTGTATATACTATATATTAAAAGTTGAATGGTACCGTACCACTGAACTTCAGTGCATCCCTCCAATTATGTAGTGACATTTGTTAATATTAATAAATACTCACATTAATTAGGGCCCACCTTGAATGGTTTAGGGACCAACTGATTGGAGGGATGTACTGAAGTTCAGTACTACCGTACCACTGAACATCTACTCGTGTGTGTGTTTTTAGAAATTACAATATTGATTATTGGAATAGAAAAAAATAATAATATAATTAGAACATTTTCATCTATTTTTAAATTTGCATTTTTTTTACTATGTTTGTATAAAAATAAAAACTTCTCGTTTTTTATTTTATAATACATAAAAAAATAGTTTTGAAAGATCTAAATTCTGGAAAACATTTTGGTCAATTGTATCATTTAATTAGTTGATAATGATGTAGTCGAAAAAGGAAAATCTGAGTTAATTATGATATCCCTTTTGTGTTGTGGCCACTAGCTATAGGCTATAGCAATTGGTTTTTTCTTAATTCTTGTTTGGTATCAATATCATCATCAGTTCGCAATTATGGCTTTTAACCAATGTTTCAAAGAGATGGTTGTGGGTACGGCGAACTAGTATAAAGAAATATGAACTTTTAATAATTACTTTGTAATTTGTACGTATCCCTCAAACAAATTCTTTAGGCTAAAGGGGTATTTTGGTCCTCAATGTTTGTATGAAGTTTAATATTAGTCCTTAATGTTTCAAAAGTTTAATGTTGGTCCTTAAAGTTTTTATTTTTGTCGATTTTGGTCCTTAAGCGTAATACCGTTAACTTTTTGCCATTAAATGATTATGTGACATGCTTATGTGGCACACCTTCTCTCCTACGTGTCATATTTTAATATAATGACGTGGCATGACACATCACTGCCACGTCACCCCAGATGATGATGCTAATGATGATGATGAAGGAGAGAAGATGATGATGTGGTAATATGGGATGACGTCACAGTGATGTGTCATGCCACGTCATTAAAATATGACACGTAGGAGAGATGATGTGCCACATAAGCATGCCACGTCATCATTTAACGGAAAAAAGTGTACGGTGTTACGCTCGAGGACAAAAATCGACAAAAAATTTTGAGGACCAACATTAAACTTTTGAAACATTGAGGACTAACATTAAACTTTATGCAAATATTGATGACTAAAATAGTACTTTAGCCGAGAAAAAATTTATATCAAATACTTTATATCTTTGTTATAAAGTTCCTCTAATTATAAATTTTATTTACACTATCTCTTTTATGATTGATCAAGTAAAAGTTATTTTTTATATTCTCTTTATCGTGATTGATCATAAAAACACTTTTTATATCATGTGTCTTATATATTAGAAAACTTTATAATAAAGATATAAAAAAACTTACATAAATTTAATATATATATATATATATATATATATATATATATATATATACCTTCAGTTTTGTTTTGCCCACTATAAGGCAATTTCTTAATTTATAGTAAAAGCAGAGAAAAATGCTTCATTTTTTATCTCAGTTTTTAGAATTCTTGTTTGGTACTATATAAATATATCAGTTCGCAATTATTGATTTTATATACATCGATGTTCCAACTTACAATTTACATTTTTACCTAACAATAATCTTTATGAGATATCATGCTTATCAACACAAATACATAATAAATTAATAATGTCTCTTCCACTGAGAAACACCAAAATGGATATTTTCATTTAAAAGGAAATACATTTGGTATATTTAGAGAGATGTACAAATAGAAATAAGTTTCATTACCAAAAAATAAAAATAAGTTTCACGTTAGTAAAATTCATCTCATATATATCTTTAAATGCACTTAATTATATATATCTATATACACACACACAATAATATATATTAACATTTTGGAGAAGCAAAAGTATAGTTTTTATTTGACAAGTATTCTTTATTTGATATTAAAGAATAATTTCAAATAGGTCAAATGTCCATTTTGGTCTTCTATGTTTCACACAAGTTTTAAATTGGTCCTTTATCTTTCAAAAGTTTTATATTAGTCCTTTATGTTTCCCAAAAGTTTTATATTTGTCCTTCAGGTTTCATTGAAGTTCTATATTGGTCCTTTATGTTTCATTGAAGTTCTATATTGATCCTTTATGTTTCATTGAAGTTCTATATTGGTCCTTTATGTTTCATTTTTGGCTTAAACGACGTCGTTTGAGTGTTTTTAGTGTATCTAATGCCACGTCAGCTATCTGATACACGTGGGAGAGATTATGTGTCCACCTCGGCACTCCACATCAGCAGTTAACTTAAAAAATTGACGGAAGTGGACAGAAGGACCAATTTGGAACTTCTTGCAAACACAAATGACCAATTTAAACTTTTTAAAATATAAAGGACCAATATGAAACATTGTACAAACATAAGAGACTAATTTGGAGTTTTACCATTCAAATATAAATACTTCTCCCAAATCTACTTAAGCATTGTTTTGTGATATTTTAAGAGACTAACTTCTTTTACTAGATATAACTATCCTAAATGAAAAGTATGACTTTATTTTTTGGCCTGAGAAAAGTATGACTTTAATTTAAATTAATCAATTCAGTAATATATTTGCATATTTTTCACCATAATCAAATATATCCATGTTTGTGCTTGGAGGTTCTGGTGAAGAGTTTTAAATCTTAAAGAAGTAAATAAAACTTTTAACCATATTTATGCAAGGATTTTGGCATTTTTATTTTAATTTTTAATAACTACTATTTAATTAATTAGCATTGACAATAATATATCGAAATGAATTAATAAGATAAAAAAAATGTAGATAGTCTCAATCAGGAAAATAACTAGGCATATACATGGGCCTGCCTATATATACTTTTGAGGTAAATTATTTTTTGGTCTTTTAATTATTAGTTAAATTATTATTTAAAGATTAAATAATTTATTTTTAAAAATAAAAAATTAAATAGTAATTTGACTAATAATTTAAAAATAAAAAAGTAATTTAGCTTTATATATATACAATAATCAAAACTTTTTATCATTAGATAAGTTTAATTAGCTACTTAATTAGCTATATATATATATGAAGCCAACAGGATATATATGTCATATTTTAAAGTGAAAGTGAGATAATATGACCAATGTTGTTAATTGTGAATCATACAGTAGAATGAGTGGATTGGAACTAAAAGATTAAATTTTCAATTGGATCGGATTGGATCGAATTTAATCGGGGTTCAACTGTTAAACTGGATTTAATCACTCTCTTTAATTAAAAAAAATTGATGAAAAATTAAAAATTGAAAATGCTAAAAATCGAAATCGTTCATCTTCATCATTTTCTCAACTCTATTGTGATGGTCAAAATAAAAAATTTATGTATTACTTGTTGAAGATTGATGTCTATGATGTTTTACTTTGTATCACATAGACATAATAAATATATTATTATTTATTATATCATCCGATTCAACTGACGATTCGATAGATTCAACCGATTAGACCGCGAAACAAGCACTTGTCTGACAACATTATATTGAATATGACATGATCACACTGACGTGTGTTTTGTAAAGAAATCACTGCTTTTAGCCTTTTAGTAAATTTGATCCCTCAAATTTAGCAAAATTTTCAATTTAGTCCCTTACTTTTGCTTGTTTTCAATATGGTCCCATGTTTAAAACCGTTATTAATTTAGTCCTTTCATGTATAAATTGTGAAAAATATTTAACGAAAATGTTGAGTTGAAAGGTTAAATATTGATATACCATTAGCATTAAAAGCCATAAAAATTGGACAAATTTTCTATTTTGATCCCTCAAATCTGATCTCCCACTTTTAAAATTATTATCAATTCAGTTCTTGTACGTATTATTGTTAAGATACTAACAAAAACACTGATCATGAGTTGGAAGGTTAAATACCGAACAAATTAAATACATTTTTTTATGGAGAACAAATTAAATAATAAATACATTAAAAAGCGATCAAATTTTAAATTTTATTTTCTCATTCCTTTCCATGTGGCTAATGATGTGCACTTCAATTTTTCTTTAATTTTAAGTATTTCAAATTGTGCTTTTTAAAGTTTGAAGGGGTTTTAGATTAATTTTTATTAATTCAAATCTAAAGATTTAGAGATTAAAAACTGAGTTTTGTTAATGAGTGTTGTTATTGTGAACATTGTAGCTAGAAAAAAGA
Organism: Senna tora; assembly: GCA_014851425.1. NCBI lineage: Eukaryota > Viridiplantae > Streptophyta > Magnoliopsida > Fabales > Fabaceae > Senna > Senna tora. Next base: position 5,430,233 of record CM026265.1, on the reverse strand, counting down.
TGATAATGATACCTATACGTATAGGGGTGTTTGATGGGTGATTTATTAGATAATATTATTTAAAAAATATCTGTTAATTTGAATTTACAGCGTTAAACCAAATCAAATCATAAACGATTAATTTTAAATTGTTTAATTTGACGATTTAAAGCTTTTATATCGGCATATAATTCTATTAAACACAAATTAAATAATAAAAAATATAGTGACATTTTATTTACTAACAATATAAAATTAAATTAGTTTTAAAATTAAAGTTTTAAATAAATTAATTTTAGTCTATTGTTCTAAAAATAAGTTTTAAACCTTACTATTTGGATATATATATAAAGAGGGAAGAATCAAGCTACTCAAATACTTAATTGAGTATAGCATCTTATCATATATATGTAAAACTTCGTATCTTCAATAATACTCCCTTTTAAGTCCAACTAATTTTAGTCGGTCGTGACTTATCTTTTTTTTTCCACTATAGTAGACTTGTGTTCTTTTAAGTTTTAGATATTTTTTTTCTTTTTCTCTGGACTTGCATTTCTTTGAATCTCATATGCTACATGTTTTGTTTCTAACAAACTTTTTTTTTTTTTTTTTACATATTGGACTTTGGATCTTTATGAATCATAAGGTTATTGTGCTCTAATATATGATAAAACTAAAGTGACTTGTGAATCGCCTCTGAAAAACCAACTATTAATTAAAAAAAATTAATCTGCATAAATACTCCATTAAACATCATATCTTATCAAATATGAGACTTTATATTTTTAATATATTTAATTTAATTTAATTTTATAACATACTAAACCAAATAATATTGATTAATTTTAAGCTATTTAATATTTATACTCAATTTAATTTAATTTAATTTAATTAAGACACAGATTTTGTTCGATTTTAAAATCAGGACACTTGCATACTTTATTTATGAAATAGGATCCTCTAAAGTAATTCTCTACATTTTTTGATAGAGTTATGAGAGAGATAGAGATAAAGAAAATATTTTCTTTCTTGATTTTTTTCTCTCCCAATTTTTCTTCTCTCTATCTCTCTCATAGCTCTATCAAAAAATGTAGAAAATTACTTTAGAAGATCTACTCTCCTTTATCTATATCACCGACAATAAAACACAGCAAAACTGCAAGCTGCAGCCAGCGACGTTGGACCAAATACGACAGCTTTTGGCTCTCCAAAGTCAAACAAAAAGACATATATAGCTGCCCAAGTAGTGGAATTGTGACACGCGTTTCTGACTCAACCTCCATTACTTGGAGTAGATGTTTAGTGCTACGGTAGTACTGAACTTCAGTACATTCCTCCAATCAGTTGGTCCCTAATTTGTCATTGTATTAATTTTTTGTCAAAACTCCAAATTGGTCCCATATGTTTGCACGGAGTTTTATATTGGTCCTTTATGTTTCAAAAAGTTTAAATTGGTCCTTTATATTTGTAAGAAGTTCCAAATTGGTCTTTCTGTCCACTTTCGTCAACTTCTTAAGTTAAATGCTGACGTTTTCATCTAAGCTGACGTGTTATGCCATGTCTCATCGCCACATCAACGCCACGTCATCATCCACTATCATATGTGATAACGTGGTGATGTCATGGCATGACACGTCAGCTTAAATGGATACGTATGAGAGATGATATGTCTACGTCAACACTTAATGGAAGAAATAAACGGACTTGAACGAAAGGACCAATTTGAAACTTCTTGCAAACATAAAGGACTAATTTAAAATTTTTGAGACATACAGAACCAATATGAAACTTCGTGCAAACATAAGGGACCAATTTGAAGTTTTTGACCTACATTTTTATATTAAATTATACTTCATATTTTTATTTTTGAAATTATACTTTAATTTATTTTAATTGGCCTTTTAGTGATTGAATTTAATTTCACACATAATACATAATTTCAATTTTAACGTAAAAAAATTATCATTAAATTTAAATATAAAATTATGACTAAATTAACAATTTGGTCTCTAAATAGTACAATCCGTCTCAATTTAGTCCCTAAAAAAATCATGTCAAATTTAATTTTTAAATGACGCAATTTGTCTTAATTTAATTTCTATATGAAAATGTGAAATTTAATTCATAAAATTCAATGAGTATTTCAATTAGTCAATTAAATAAAAATATTTTTAAGGACTAAATTGATACAAATTATATCTTTAGTTTCAGAAATTAAATTTGAGGAATTAAATTGAGACGGCTTATATCTTTCAATAACTAAATTTAACTTTTATATTTTTAGGAACTAAATTAAAATAGATTATATCTCTTAGAGATCAAATTATTAATTTACTCTAAAATTATCAAGGTAGGTAATAGTCTGAATAATTAAGCAATTTTAAGAAAATATATCATGCAAACGGTAACTTTATTTCAAAAATCAATTAAATTGTTTAATAATATTGTATCAATTTTTTTCTCAACAGAAATTTTTTTTTATCAAATTTTTAAATGAGTTAGATTATTTTTTTTCAAAATAAAAATATCAAATATAATTTATGATAGCCGCCTTTATAAATTAAATATTTCCCCCTTCTTATAATTCGGCATTGAACGAGTCAATCTTAAACAGAATGATCATTTATTTTATTTTTAAAATCGTAAAATTATAAGAGAGCTTGACATGGAACTCATGACTAAAATTGACCCACCTTTTGAGCTTATTTTTTGGTTGTATATATATCTATATATTTATTGAATAACTTATGAGACTTTTAGTTGAAAAGTTTTATTTTCTGGCATCTGGGATGAGATATTAAATTCTCTAGTTGTGTCTTGGTTTTAAATGATATCAAAACAAAAGCTAAAAGTAGCACACATAAAAGTTTAGTATAATAGTACAAATAAACTTCAGTATATTCTTTTAATTTTATAGTAATATTTATTAATATTAATAAAAACTTACATTAATTAAAACCCACTTTAAATAAATTAAGGACCAATTAATTAAAGAGATGCACTAAAGTACAATACTACCGTACCAAACATCTGCACAATATCTCTACTGCCTCAATTCAATTTCATGAATTTTTGAGATTCTTCTGGACCATTTTGCAATACATATGACCTCTCTCTCGGCCCATTTTCCAGTATATAAATAAGTTGGATTTAGTGTAAAAGGACCAATTATTTACGAAAGAAGATCTTTACTTGTACTCTTGTCAGAGTAGATAATAGGTGGCCACTTACTTTGAGAATGGATCCTCTATATTATAAGTTGAAGTGCTCTCTAAAGTGAGGAGAGAGATAGAAAGAAAAAATTACGGGCCTTATATTATCACAATTTCTGTCTCTTAGTTGTTCTCTCTATTTCTCTCCTCACTTTAGAGAGCACTTCACCTCACAATGTATTACATTTTATTTTTATCATTTTAAAAAATAAATTAGAGAGACGATAGTTAAAAAAATATAAATTTTTTGTCATTTGTGTCACATTGCGTTGGTGGCACAATTCTATTTGATTAGCTACTTTATGAGATGTTTATTATTATTATTATTATTATTAAATAATACTATATGATTGGAATAATTTATTAAAATTTAATAATATTATAATACTGAACTTTTATGCTAGATAAGTTTACCGTTTTATAAGATTCTTTTCATGGCAGCCTAGAGCCCCCATATTTATTATCGAATTTGGTGTCTCTTTTAAAGGTGTGAACATGATCTTTCTCATGGCGATTTTGTTGAAAGCTAGCCTTTGTGGGAATTATCACATTTATTATTTAGTAAACAAAAACTAGAACTCTTCACTTATAATATGCAATTGTTTTATTTAATTGCAAATTATACTGCTATTCTTATTTGAAATTCTAAAATTATACTCTCTTCTCCTCACACATAATAATGATTTACATTTCAGTCCAAAGTACACTTTTGATTGACTTTTTCATTCAAATGTATTAATTTTATGTGCAAATTATCAATTGAACTTATATTTTTTTACCATTCTGCCCTCACTTTATGATTAAAATATTATGTTTACTCAGATGTGAATAATCAAAATGAGAAAAGTGATAAATGTTAGTGATGGAAATAAAATTTTTGTAATTTACAGTTGAGAGTAGTAGTGAGAGCATGCAAAAGAAACGTTAGTGTTAAAATTGTACAAGTTCATGGACGACTTCACCTAGCAATAGATCGAAAATTCTACGTTCAAACACTAGACTTATTTCCTTATAAATCTCACTCTCAATCTCAAACATACTCTTCTTTCCTCTCCAATCTGACTCTCTGACTTCATCTTCTGTTAATTTCATAACCTTTTCCATTAACTCTAACCAATACTCTGTTTCTGTGTACTTCCCTTCGTTATTGCTCCTTCCTCTTTCTTCTTCCACACCTGACATATCAATTCATCATTTTTTTTTCTGAATTAATTTAAGGGACACTGAAATTCATCCATGTAAATCAATTATAAACAAAAGAAGAAACTTATTTTTTATTCTTGAATTATTGGTTAAATTACTATTTAGTCATTGAATAATTGAAATGAACTATTTGGCTCTGAATTTTCATTATTATCGATTATTTAGTCCTTTGAACATTAACCGTTATCTAATTAGGTGATGTGATCGTTAAATATTGACATGTTATCGTTAATTTGTCAACTGCTATGTCACATTGCCATGTCATTTTAAAGAAAAAAAGTTATAAATTAAACAAAAATGTTATTTTTAAATCAGGTTAAACGCAAATTTTCCTCCTCAAAATGGCAACGTGACATAACGGTTGATAAATTAATGATATTTAATAACCACGTTACTAATTAAATAACATCGGCTAAAATGCACATACACCCCTGAGTTTTGGGTCAGGGGGATATACACCCACTAAGTTTTAAAACGTTGCACATAAACCCCTGAGTTTTTACTTTGAGTCAGAGACACCATTTCTGTCAGGGTTCCATGAAAACTAGACGTTAAGTGCCACGTCAGTAAGCATGTGTGATGGGTGTCTCTACTCCAAAGTGAAAACTCAGGGGTTTGAAAATACTAAATTACCTTCACACATATTTGCTTACGTGGCATTTAACGCCTAATTTTCACGGAACTCTAACAGAAAGGATATCTCTGCGCCCTAAAGTGAAAACTCGGGGATTTATGTGAACGTTTTAAAACTCAATAGGTGTGTGTGCTTTGACTCAAAACTCAGGAGGTGTATGTGTATTTTAACCAATAACATCTAAAAACAAAATTTAAGGATTAAATAATAAATTTACCCAGAAAAAAAAATTGCTCTAAATACGCACCTGAGAAAGGGGTTTGGTTTGGGAATGTGAAGTCTCCGTCGTCACCACCAACACTAACATCTAAAACAGAGACTGGACTGAGATTTTCATAGCAACATTCACTACTCTGCTTCTTCTTCTTCTTCTTCGTCGTCAACGATTTCTTCTCTCTCACGCTTTTTCTGAATCTGGGTTCCACAAAAGCTTCCTCCTTTCCCATTCTTCTTCTCCTCAACGCACAAGAAGAACCATTACTACTACTATTCCTATTTCCACACCCATTTTTGTAATTCTCCTTTCGTGCACGCGGTGGTGAAACGCACTCTCTTCTCGGCTCATCCTTCAGCTTCGAAATCTTCTTCTTTTTCTTCATCTGCTCCTCTTCCTTCTCCTTCTTCTTCCTCTGTTTCCTACAATTCTCGTCGTCCAACAGTAAAACGACAATCTCGTGGTCGTTCTGCTGGTGGAACGACAATGAGGGAAACGTCGTTGTCGGGGCCTCTCGGAACGACGACGTTCTGGCCCTTCGGTGGCTCGCGGGTTCCTCGTGAACCAAGTAATCGATGAAGTTCACCGACCTGCTCCGCGGGACCGATTCCGGGGCGACCCGGTTGGAGACCCGGGAGGTGTTTGGGAGCGAGTCTAACCCCATCAGCCTAGCAACCAGTCCAGGGGCAGGAATAGTGGATTCCGAGTTAGCGTTTGGTTTGTTTGGGTGGAAGAAGCAGGAGGGTGTTTGGGAATGGGAATGGGAATAGTGGGACGACAAGTGATGATCATCAGAGGGGTGGATTAGTGGAGGAGCATGATTGGATTGAGATGCACAGAGGAGGAGGCGTAGGAAGCTAGAGAAACAACCGGAGGGTTTAGCAGGATCTTGATGAGGGATAGCCATATCCAAGCTTCCAAACACCCTTCAGAAGTAAAGCTAGTATAGAAGAATTAGACTCATATGAATTGTGAGGGATGGGTTTAAACTTTAAAAGCATTCGTATATATTTCTTTTTAATTTTTAATTTTATTGGATTTGTGTCACGGGGATGTTAATTAATTTATAATTTGGTCAAAAACATAATATTCACACTTGCATTATACTACGTGTGTGTGTGTGTATATATATATTAATAATTGTTTGGTGGGAGTAAGACGAGAATAGTGTAGTATAGGTGAGAAAATGGAGGTTGGGTTCACACCAGAAAATGGAAATGGAAGGTAAGAGCGTACGGAAAGAGAGGAGAAACGGAGAAGAAAAAGAGTGTGTTGACTTTGACCATTCTGGTCGGCTTAACATAAAATAAAGAGTAAAATACTATTTAGTTCCTGAATTGTTGGTCAAATTATTATTTAGTCCTCAATATCAAAAATACTATTTAATCCCCGAAATGTTTAACAATGTCAATTATTTAGTCCCCAAATTTGTAACTATGTCAACTATTTAATCCCCAAACTTAGCAAAAATACTATTTAATCACCGAATTTAGAACTCTGTCAACTATAACGGATAACAGTCAGGAGACTAAATAGTTGACAGATTTGCAAATTCGATGATTAAATAGTATTTTTGCCAAGTTTGGGGACTAAATAGTTGATATAGTTACAAATTCGGGGACTAAATAATACATTTGTCAAATTCGGGGACTAAATAGTTGACATAGTTAAACATTTCGGGAACTAAATAGCATTTTTGATAAATTCGGGGACTAAATAGTAGTTTGATCAACAATTCAGGGACTAAATAGTATTTTGCCTCTAAAATAAATGATGCAACCTTTAGCTTATTATACCTTGTTGAATGAAAATGGTGAAGCAATTATAATAAGAATCACCCTAGTTCGGATCACTAATTTTATCTTATTGATCTAGATTGCTGATCGATAAATTGTAATACAATTTTGTTACTAACTGATTAATGGTCTGAATTGATTGAAGGGCGTAATTTTATGTTAAATCATCAGTTCATTCAAAAATTAAATTGATCTCAATTTAGTCATTGACATTTGAGAATTAATATAATTCGTAAAGTATTTTTAAAAATTAGATCGAGAAAAATTACACATTTCAAGAAATTAAATTAAGATATATTACATCTTTCAAGAATATAAGTGTCTATTTATTGGATATTTTACAAATAAATTTCCTTTTATAATATGTAATAAGATGACATTGGAGAGAAGTGCATTGAGTCTCTTTACAATTAAATTATCTCAAATATTATAGGTGGAGTAATAAAAAGGAAAATACATAGATAAGTTCCTTATATCCTTGCCATCAAATTCTCCAATACAAATATGAAGCATGACAAAAAGTGTGTAAATGATCAATTACAGTAGAAAGGAAATGTAGAATACCACCTGTTATATAACCAATCATAGAGAAAAAAAAAATGTAAATGGAACTTTATGAAATAGGATCCTCTAAAGTAATTCTTTATATTTATTGGTAGAGTATTAGTTATGAGAGAGATAGAGATAAGGAAAATATTTTTTTTCTTGATTTTTTTTCTCTCCCAATTTTTCTTCTCTCTATCTCTCTCATAACTCCAAAAAAAAATACAGAAAATTATTTGAGAGGATCCTCTCGAAGAATACAAACTTTTTCCTAATAAAAATGGATGTTAAAATAAGAAGATAACCCTTTGTTTCTTTGTTTGTACTAAACAAAGGGGGAAGGAGGAAGATGTTATGTATAGACAAATGTAATAAAAGGAAAGGGGGGAAAAAGGTGTAAAACATGTAGTGCCATTTTAGAAGAAAGAGATGCCGAACTTTCTGACTTTAGGCACATGAATATTCGGATTCAACACCACATAATTTATAATTATCTCTATTTTGTGGTCCTCACTTCTAACTTCTCACCCATATTGCATTATTCTCCACCGACTTTCTTGACTTTTTTATTTTGGGCTTTCACTGTTTGCTGGCGGCCCAATTTTATTAACTCGAGTTGCTCCACAATTATAGGAAAAAGGAAGTATTTATCGGATAAAAGTTCAATGGTACCGTACCATTGAACTTCGGTACATTCTTTCAATTATGTAGTGCCATTTGTTAATATTAATAAAAATTCACATTAATTAGGGCCCACCTTGAATGGTTTAAGGACCAACTAATTGGAGGGATGTCGATGTACTGAAGTTCAGTACTACCGTACCACTGAACATCTACTCGTATTTATCAATGTGACGTGTCGTTTCTTGAATTCGTTCTCTAAAAGAATGAGAATGAAACATTGTTTATTGGGAGTATTGCTCCTAGTGATGAGCTCAACTGTACTTGAAAAATTATTTACTTAGTATATGTTTTTTTTTTGTTTTACACAAGTATTTTTTTTATTGAAAATAATTTGTTCGAGATATAATTGGGTACTAAATACGGACACCTCTTTTTACGGAGATGCAAACCTTGATTCTCTATATTGAGAGGAACTACTCTCTTTCATTAGATCTAGTCCTCGCCGGTAAGTATTTGCAAGTATGTTAGGATGAATCTCAAAACATTTTTGATTATTTTGAAAATTATTTTTTGGTGTATATTTTATTAAAAGAAAATTTTATTTGAGGCATTATTAATAGGAAAAAACTTAGGTCCATTTTCTTATGTCCATTACATCCAATTCCACCAATCATATATTGTATTTACACTCTCTCTCTTATATTATTGGTTATATAAAAGGTGATCTTCTATATTCTCTCTCTATTGTGATTGGTCATTTAAACACTTTTTGCCACGTGTCATATTTATATTGGGGAACTGGATGTAATGGACATAAGGAAATGGACCTAAGTTTTTTCCTGGTCAAAACCCCAAATTGGTCCTCTATGTTTCACTCAAGTTTTATATTGGTCCTTTATGTTTCAAAAAGTCTAAATTAGTCCTTTATGTTTGCAAGAAGTTCTAAATTGGTCCTTCCATCCAATTCCGTCTATTTTTCTGTTAAGTGATGACGTGGCCTGCTGAGGTGTCACACTCTCTCTCCTACGTGTATTGTTTGGCTGACGTGGCTTAGGTTATCCTAAAATCAGGGACTAAAATGAAACAAAGTAATTTTTTACAAATAAAAAATATAATTTCCCCTTTTCCATCTTCTTCTTCCTCAAACCCTAAAATCTTCAAATCAAATGCCGAAAACACTCCACCTGCAGATCCAAACATCTAGCTCCACCATGACCAGTCGTCGTTGCTTATTACTACCGCCATGAAGCAATTGCAGTCCATAACCCTTTCTTTCCAGATCCAGGTTGTTGAATCGAAGGCCCCTCAAGACTCAACAGTAAAGGTAAGTAGAGGATTTGGCTTCTTTTTTTTTTTGTCCAGCTTAGTGTTGAACATTGAATCTATAGTCTGTAAACGTAGCGACGAGCATGTGGATTGTGAAATTATCTTTTATTTACTCAAATATAGTTTTGTAACAGGTTGTAGTTCGACCTGTTGAAATCGGAGGGGGAGCTGTGAGGAAGAAGAAGATGGGAAAGGGAAAATTATATTTTTTATTTGTAAAAAATTACTTTGTTTCATTTTAGTCCCTGGTTTTAGGATAATTTAAGCCACGTCAGCCAAGCAGTACATGTAGGAGAGAGAGTGTGACACTTCAGAAGGGCCACGTCATCACTTAATAGAAAAATAGATGGAATTGGACGGAAGGACCAATTTGGAACTTCTTGCAAACATAAAGGACCAATTTAGACTTTTAGAAACATAAAGGATCAATATGAAACTTGGGTGAAACATAGAGGACCAATTTGGGGTTTTGACCTTTTTTCCTTATTAATATATATATACACACACACACACGTGAGCTACAAAATATTTTACTATGCAATTCATAGATTTTTTTTTTCAAGAATAATATAGTTAAATATGGGCCAGGCTGAGCTTGGGGTCATGGTTTGACAAATATTTATTTCTTAAGCCCAAATTTATTTAAATCCAACATTGACAACAGAATGGCCCAAGTTCCATTAATACAATCTGGAATAAAATATTAAAACATTGGTGAAAAATATACTTTATTCCCTTAAAAATACCTAAATAATATATTACTAGTTTACCACTTGAATTTTTATTTGTAACAAATTATACCCTTAAAGTATAAATAATTATGAAATTATGAAATTATTAATTTTAGTAGATATGAACACTTACAATTTTTGAGGCAAAAAAAAAATAAATAAAAAATAAAAGACACTTACAATTTCATATGAGATTAGGGGTTTGTTTGGGAATTAAGAGGGGAAGGGAAGGGGAGAGATTAGAGGAGAAGGGAAGGGAGGGAAAGGGAAAGTTAAGCATCCATATGTCCTTTCCTTGTTTGGGTGTTGATACTTCCTCCAAAATACTCCAATTTGGAGTATCTTGAATTTGTAAAGGGAAAGGACAATGGATGGTTAAGGATAGATCTTTCATTGTCTTCCCCTCCAATTTTCATCTTCCCAAACAAAGAGAAGATATTTTAATAGTCTCCTCTTCCCTCCCCTTCTCTTCCTTAATCTCCAATCCAAACATACCGTAGGAAAAGGAAGCTAATGATTTTCCTTACAATTAATCATAACAATTTAATAATTTATATACTTTGAGGGATAATTTGTTACAAATAAATGTTTAGGTAGGTAATATGTAATTTTTTAAAAATATTTTAAAACAAAAATATCAAGGGAAAGATATGGTACAAATTAAAAGTCAAGCAAATAAACTAAAATTAATTAATTAATTAATCATAAGTAACCAAATAATTTAATCCATGAGATAGTTACAGAGGAAAAAAACTTTGCGATCTCTTTTGTTTTTTTGGTAATAAAAATTGGTAGTGAAATAAGACACTTCCAAATATTATTGAGCAAGACGTCAGTGATATGTTGGAGAGATCAAAAGAGATTCAACCCAAAAGATTACTACTTAACAATTTCTTGGGTACCAAGGGATCTTCTTAGAGAGAGATATCCACAAAGTGAGATTTTGAATAGTTTCAAGGAGATTCGAATTCTTGCCCATGGGTAGAGCGATGACTTTTATGGTTTAGGGTCTAAACCCTAAATCTTAAACTTTTATCCGGATCTTTAACCAGTTATATCAACCCACATTGGTCTTATGAGTTTGATGTTCTGAAGTGATAGAATTGAAGCGTCGCCGTTAGGAGGGTTGTTCCAAATAATTAGTCCAACAATATCCGAAAGATTAGTCATTAGACCCTGCTGATTAATACTTTAGTGATTAGTCGGTACTAAAAAAATCACCTAATTAATTAACGACTGCCAGTTGTTGAGTTTATTTATGTGATCAAATGTTGGTCAATCGTCGCATACTCGTTTACAAGATTAGAAAATTTCTCGTGCTTCAAGTTGTTAATTATTAATTAATTTCTAAACTATCCTTTAAAAGAACATAGCTTTTAATCTGAGATTAATAATTCTACAATCAAAACAAAGACTACCAAAGTCACCGTCATATTCTATACTAATCTAAATTAAAATCAGACCAAACTAGACTGACCAGAAAAAAAAAAAAATTAAATTTTTTTCTTAGAAGCATTCTATTCAACTATTTTATTTTGGCTGCTTCAATTCTCAATATTTATTATTTCATGTCCCTTTTTCTTCATAGGTATATATAGGTGATTAGGTCAAAATTTTCTGATTGATTAGGGCAAGATCCTACTTTACGAAAAGTTGTTAAATAGGATCTTTTAGTGACGGCTTTTTTTTGTTTGTGACACAATCATATATAAAAGAAATTAGTTAGTTTAAATAATTATTTTAATTTCCATGAAAAGAATATGACATGAGACAATATTGACTCAAAGAGAGATGAAGTTCAAATATTCAAGTGCTTTGCTTGTTTTTATAAATTAATTTTTAGTATTATAAAAGATTGAAACTAGCTTCATGTAATTATTTTGTTAGAAATTTATATACTACATAATATGTTTGAGAATACTATTGAGAGCAATTTGTTTTATGATAATGAGCATGTTTAACCAACGAGGGATTTGGTCCAAATGGTAAGTTGTTTGGTATATTTTAACTTTTAAATAAGATTTCGAATAGAGCAAGAATGACATGAATTAGCTATAGCTAGTATATCTTTTAAACACTAAAAAACAATAATCAAACTAGCATGCTTTTAATGCAGTTTTATAACAAATTATCTATTTAATTAAAAATTTGTTACTCAAATTATAATTTTCTTCTTTTATGTAAAGTGATATGCACACATCAACAAATATTTGGTGCAGTGGAAACGAGCTGCACCCTAGGTTGAGGGACCTAAGTTCGAGTTCTAGAGTTGAAATTGTTGGGAGGACTTTAATTGTTCGCTCCCGACTCGAATGGAATTAATCTTCATCTAGACCGTTAAAACGAATAAATGAAAAACATCCATGGTTATTAAAAAAAAAAGTGATATGCAGAACAAATTTGCGTTTGTTAAGATTTCAATCTGGTGGCAATATTAAAAAAAATTCCAAAGTTTTTTGGTGTATTATGAAGAGTTCTATTTTTAAAATCTCCTCTAGACAAAATCTCTTTAAAGAAAGTGGTTTATCATAACCTTAAAACCAAGAAATATTCTTATGTTTAATTTTTTTTTCCTAACAAACCCTCTATAAAGAAATTCCCTCACACTCAAAACATATGTAATAATTAATTGATCATAAAAGCAACGCATATATGTAGTTGGGTTTACAGACCTGAGTCGGTGATAAGTTGGGTTGTTTAACCCACACACTTATTTATAAAGAGGATCAAAATAATTCGGCTCATTTAATCTGTGAGTTAGATAAATTGACTTGTTCATTAATTTCTTTTTTATAAAAAATGATAAGCCTAACTGATATTTTTTAACTTACAAAAATTTTCAAAATATATCACTACAACAAAATATAGAAATGAGTTTACCCACACCCACGAACATAGTCCGTGGCTAAAATTGGCGTGGGTAAAAAATTACCCACGAAATTTTGAGTGAGTGAGAAATCCGTGGAAAAAATTTTATAGATCCGATCGGCCGCCGGCGAACTTCACCGGTCGCCGGCGAACTTCACCGGTCGCCGGCGAACTTCACCGGTCGCCGTCCATGCATAGTAATATTTAGAATTGTCATTAGGCCATCTATCACTTGTTTTATTGACATAAAACATTATATATATATACATCTAAAATTTAAATAATAAACACTTACCCACGGATTAGCTACGGATATTACCCACGGATTGTAAATCCCTGGTTAATTTCAAGAAATTGCTCACGAAAATTAAACCGTGGCTAATTAACAAATTACCCATTGATTGGCCACAGAAATTAGCCACGGAATTACAATCGGTGGCTAATTTTATGAAATTACCCACAAAATCCAATCCGTAACTAATTTTTTTTAAAAAAATTTTATTTTATTTTTTCGTTTTTTCATGGATTAGCCACGGATTTCGTAGGTAAAATTTTGTGAATAAATTTATATTTTGTTGTAGTGTATAAACTAATAAATTAACGCATTTAACCCATAACTCATGATGAGTAAGCTACGCGAGGCTCATCAACACCTATGGTACGAGATAATGTGATGTGAGATAGGTAATAGGGTATGATATGAATGGTCCAAATCCAAAAGCACAAGACAAGTAGTGAGTGTAGTGTGGTGAATAGTGGTTGTGGTCCATCATATCCCATTTTATGCCAATTCACAATACATTGTGTAATGCACATACATATATGCCTTGTGTCTCTCATCAATTCTCAACCATAAAACTCTCTTCTTTTCAGCTTCCTAATTGGTCACTACCACTCACAACCACTTCAAACACAAATAGACCTTTCATTCTCACTCTGCAAATTGCAATCCCAATCCCATAACACATTTTCATCATTTAATCTTGTACATATATGTATATACTATAAACATCATGAATTATATATGCATATACACATTTTCTTCATGATTATTATAAAAAATTGTGATTTTGTTTCTAATATAACTATAAATGTATTTAAATTTTGGGTAAAGTATTCTGGCCGCCCCCAAACTTTGTTGCAATGTTCATTCCTATCCCCAACTTTTATTTGGTTCATGCCTACCATTTTTATTAACACGATGAATGTGTATTTTTTTTATCACGTTATTGTCCACCTTATTTATTAAAAAAAGTTAATTCATGATGTTTATAGTATATACATACATGTACTATAAATATCATGAATTATATATGTATATACACATTTTCTTCATGATTATTATAAAAAAATTGTGATTTTGTTTCTAATATAACTATAAATGTATTCAAATTTTTGTATTTTTTTTACTGTGAGATAATTAATATGATAATTATAATGGCGATTAAATAATTTTTTACAATTATCTTTTTTATTGAAAGCAATTCCAATGAATATTTGAATCTTGATTGATTCGACATATTGTGAGAGATTTAGTTGACAAAAATAATATATATAAGCTTAACATTAGTTAAAAATTATCTTTAGTGTTGTTTCTATTTTAGTTACACAATCATAGTTTAAATATTTAAAATAACTTTTTAAAATTATTATTTAGTTCACCAGTCTACGGTCGTTAGATCTGTCTTGAGATGTGTGCTAAAATATAATTTTGTTTAAATATTTAAAATAACACAGATAACAAGACATATCCAACAATTATGTACTAGTAATCTATATCTATCTATAACTTGATAGCATTTCTCTTAGATTAATCTAATAATGATATTGAAAAGTCAATAATTATTTATCCAGTGAACAAGATTTTTTTCAGAAAGAATTGAATGAGTCTACTTTTGTGAGGTTGATTCATTTTGATAGTTGTGAGACATGTTTAACATGACCCATTTTCTATCTTTTAGAGAAGAGTGCGCAAGGTACCTCTATAAACTCCTATAATATAATGGCTTAGGGATGTTTTAATCAATGACGATTTTATAATAAAAACGTATACAAAATAATATAATAAAAAACATAAAAAAATAAATACGATGGATAGTTATTAAAAAAATAAAAATATATATAACTTCTCATTATTTAGTTTAATATTTTAAAATATAATAATAATTATTTTATATCATTTTTTTTCTTTTAGAAATGGCATGCACAAGAGCCTCTACTAATTTTGATGGGTATATTGGGTATTTGGAAATCAAATATATTTTGATAGAAATGTGGAAAATGGCTGTTCATAGAAAATGGAAATGTAATGCCAATAATAGTAACGTCTAACTCGAAAGCAATACGCCTAAAAGGCAAAAGTGGAAGCAAGTGTGATCTTTTACTTTTCAACCCCTCAATTATCCATTAACATCATACAACTATTGGAAAGAGAAATGATGGCACTAATGATAATAACACACTAAATAAAGTCACATCAATTAGGCTTCCCAAATAAATTTTTTTTTATAGAAGAAAGTTTAAATAGAGATAAGTTTAAAATCAGGGAATACCTCTCAACTTCTTTAAAGATTTATAAAAAGATTTACATATCACTCATCAATAAAATCCTCACATCGATCATAAGATTCGAATCCTCCTCTTTATAAAGTAAGAACCTAAACCTGAATCAATTGTGTTACTCCTCCTTGATCAATTGTACAAATTACAATTACTATAAAATACAAATATGGGCCATTTTTGTCAAGGAATCTCAACTCCCACATGATCTCCTGAACAGAAAAAGAATAATAAAAAAAGAGCAAAATGACAGAAGACATTATCACATTAATAATGGATGGATTCATCTTCAACTATTTTTCTCCCTTCAATTATGATGTTTGAGTTTGAGCAAATACATCAATAATTTGATGAAGATTTTACTTCCTCCATCATGAATAATAACAATAATAATATAAGGACAAACCCAGTTTGAGTACTCTGAAAATGATGTGATTATCTATTCAATACTTTTCTTTGCATTACTTTAATACTCAGAGCCAAATTTAAACCAACATGAATCAATACAAACTTCATAAATCATCACACTCTCGAGTATTAAAGTAATATTAAAAAATACAAAGTAAAAATCCATGGAGTATTGGCTAGATAATAACACCAATTTTTGGCTACTGAAATAGGGTTTTTAAAAAAATCAATGTACAAAGACTCCTTCTTCCTCTTCAAGAAGATATCTCTTGCTTTAATAGCAGGCATTTACAGTTCAAATTTCTGGGCACCTAAACATGTGCATCAATATCTTCAGGCCCAAGAAACTGTGTCATGGCAGAAAATTCTATTATGGGTTGTGTGTTGAAGCAGAAAAGTTTTGAGCTTTACTTTGATTTAGAAGAGCCACTTAGCTTAGGGTCTGTTTGGTAGTAAACAACATCCCCATTGTCACTAACAAAATGATCCTTCTTCATGCTTCTGATCAATTCTCCAATGAGGTGAAAGGGAAGAGGCAAAGATTTCTTTGGCTCTCTGTAGTATTTTCCAAGGACTGGCTTAGCTGCCTCAGTCTACAAAATAGAACATAACTTCAATACCGGTTTTAGATATTTGCTATCAGATTCTCCAATAAGAATTAGGACGTGTTTTGGTTCGTTTAAAGAACGAGAGAAAGGTACTCACTGCTTCAATTAGGTGATAGTGTGGAATCTGAGGAAAGAGATGGTGGATGACATGGGTTCCAATGTCATGGTGGATGTTGTTAATCCATCCGTAGTCGCGATCGAGTGTTGTAAGACCACCTCTGAGGTAGCTCCATTCCTGTTTATAACGTGTTAGAAATATGTGTCGGTGTTCGTGTTATGTCATGTGTCATAATCATTGTTATGCTTCCTAGTAGCGTGAGATGACTGGATTTTTGAAAAATCTCAAACTGAAATCAAGTATTCCATTTTCTGAAATAAAGTAGATGCAAAGTCCAAATAGAACACCATTTTTTCCAGGAAAAGAGACAAGGAAAAAGTGGGTAAGTTCGGTACCTTTCCACGATACCACGGTAATTTGTCTTCATGGCCATGGTGATGCAAATAAGTAACGAAATCCAACCACATGACGAAGATCTTCAATTCCAAGCAGAGTCAAATCAGGAATTTGTTTTCATTCAGAAAACCATAAAGGAAAATAATCCATGATTAGGTACAACAAAGTGAGATTACCCAGTATGGAATGCCATAAAGCTTAAGCAATTGAATCGGTCCCATTACAAAGCTTAATCCGACGAGCAAAGCAGCCATTGCCGTCCAACAAACTGTGGAAGTTATAACATCTTTTCGTTCATTGGGGACGAACAAGTCACTGTTTGGGTGAAAGTGAGAACCAGTCTTTCCAGGACTCCTACTCCACTGAATTCAAACATTAAAAACCCAGGTCAATTTCTCTGCTATACAAGAAAAAAAGTGGCAATAAGAGTACCAAATTCTGAATACAAAAGCTTTTAAGTGACAAAAACTTACAAGGTAGAAAGGGTACGCAAGCATTGGAAATGGCACTGTAAATCTCAAAGTCCTAGTGATAGTGTCCAAATTCTTGAAAATTTTCTCAGACAGCTGCAGAATTCACAGTTAAAATTTGAATCAGAAAACTGTGGCCAAAATGGAAGAAAAAGGTCAGAACAAGGAAAATTAGCTCACTGGGTGCCAAGATTCATCATTTTCAACATGGCCATGGTTTTGATGATGAGTCCTATGACTGATTCTCCTGTGTGTATATATATATGAGAAAAAGATCAGTTTCAAAGTAAATAAAAAGAAAAAGAGAAGAAAAAGAAGAAGAAAGGCTATTCCTTCAGCAGCATAGCATTACCATCCATGATAGGGTACTAGAATTGAAGAATGCAAAAGATGCCCAACCACACTATTCAGCTTATGATTGTTGGAAAAGCTTCCATGACCACTAAAACATCAGAAAAAGACAAATACACTTGAATTAACCAACCAACTAGCAGTTTCAGAACCAAATGAAAAACTAATAAAAAAACAAAAGAAGATAAGCAAAAATTACCAATCATGACCAAGAACAAAAAGAGCCCAGAACATAGTTCCCTGAGCAGCCCAATACAGAGGCCAAACGAACCAATTGTTGATATAAGCAGCAGCAGCAGCTAACCCAAAAACAACCACAACATCCCTCACCACATAGCTCATTGACCTCCATGGGTCCTTCACCCAACAATGCTTAGGAATGGCTTCTCTAATATCAGCTAATTTAAACGGAGGTGGAGCACCAGCATCAAATTCATCATCACCCTCATTCACTACTCCCACATCATCATCTTCTTCTTCAATGGGGAAAACTCTTAAAGGAGCACTCACCCTCAATTCACACCCTCTCTGCTTAATACTACAACTAGAAGGGGAAATTTTCAGATCTACAACCCCACCTCTGGATTTGTTTGTGTTGAGAAACCTAACCTTTGAGGGATTGTACGAAACAAGAGCTCCAATTCTGGGTCGAGCGAATATTGGAGGTAGAGGCTTTAACCCACATTCTGACAAAACCCAACCTGCCATTGGAGACCCAGATGGAGCTCTGGGAAGGAAGAAGATAGCAAGAAATATATAATGCTAAAATAATGGAAATTGGGGATAAGGTTTATCCCTCCAAAGGATTCTGAGACTGAGAATCTGTGAGTTTTGGTCTGAAGAAGAAGAAGAGAACAGAAGAGAAGCTTTCTGTTTTGTCTGAGTGTGTGCTTGCAAGTGGCGAAGGAGGGATTGGAGAGAAAGGAAGGAGGGGTCTCTTTCGCTTTCTCTCTAGCTCTATCTCTGTGGTTATGGAGATGGGTTAGTATGTATGATATGAAAGATGGAGTTTTTATATATAATATAAGGCTGCGCTTGCGCTTGCACTTGCAGGCGCAATTGGGTCAAGTTTGTTTCCTTTTTGGCTTGGTTTGCCGTGTTTTTGACCTATGGTTGAAGAGGAACCTCTTTGCATTTTTATTCTTAGCCCACATTTGGTATATTTATCAAACTAGTACATATAATCTTACGATTTTTAAAAAATTTTGTACTATATTTTATACATATTAAACATATTTTTTCTCTCTCTTAATTTTCTCTCTCTATCTCTCTCCTCACTTCTCTCTACGGTACTTTCATTTATTCTACAGTACTTTACTCTACAATATTTTTTTTACAGTATTTTACATATATGTATTTATACCAAGCGTGCCCTTAATTTTTATGAAATATATTAATATTTTGGTTTATTAAGTTTCCTTTTATAAAAAACTTTACTTTTGCTACAATCTAATTTTTTTAATGCTTGAAAATTTATGTTGGTCTAATTCATAATTTGACTTCTAATTTAATTGTCACATTAAATTCTTATATAATTGGCATGTTGTTATTAATGGCAATTTCTAACACAGATTATATAAAAATATAAACGTCTCTTATTTGAGAGCGTGTTTGTAGTACGATAATATTGAATTTCAATACATTTCTTCAATCAAATAGTATTATTTATTAATATTAGTAGAAATTCAGATTAATAAATATTTGATAAGCGCAAAAGAAATTATGGAATTTTAATTTTAGTGATACGCGAAGTAAAATTGAAGGATTATAAATCAAGCTTGATAGTTAAAGAAAATTTATGCACAAAGTCTAAAGTTAAGTAGATTTCTTGCATTTTTAACCTCAATTTTTTTGTTTAATTTTTTTTTGTATGTATCATTATTTTGTTGGAATTTTAAATAGAAAACTTGACGAATGAAATTTTTAGCACCATGAGTATTATGAAGTTTCCAAATATTCTATGAATTTTGAAAAAAAACATACTTATCTTAGAATGTAGAAATCAAATAACTTTTCAACTATAGAAATTCAATAAGTAATTTGCAAAATGAACAAAACCTTTAAAATATAATGTATTTTCCCTTCATAATATGCATTATTAACTATGGAGTAATTGGTTTAAAGGGACGATAATACAATATATTATGCATGTTCATTTATAACATATATAGATAAAATTAACTTCTTAGAAAAAAAAAGTTTATAGACGTCAAATAACAATAACAACATTAATGTTTTTTTTATTAGGTGAAGTCGGTTATATGAATCAAGCGACACTAATATATTTTATCTTTATTTATTTTTATAATTAAATTTATCCTATTAATTTCTATTATTATTTTTTTAATTTTTCTTTATCTTTAGTTATAGATGGTAAATTAAAAGAAATTAAAAATCATAAATTTTTTCTTCTTTATAACAGAAAGAGTAAAAGCTTATCGTCATTGGTTACTATTGTGTACATTTTCTTGTCAATTGATAGGACATAGGAGGACGGTGGTCACAGACATCCATGAGCCTCACATGATGCAATATTTTAATTATGGTTAAATTAACACATTGGCCTCCATAGTTTATTCAATTTTTAATTAGGTCCTATAATTTTAAGGTTTTTGTAATGAAAATATCACTTTTGTTTTTCTTATTATTAAAATGAACACTTTTTAAATCTTAATTTTTAATCTATGTCAAACGCACGGTTCACGCTTCAATTCGCCGTTAACAATGGCAAGTTGAAATTTTTTTTTCTCTAACGGCAAGTTGGTGGTCAATACAATCTGCTCCAATTCGCTGTTAGCAACGACAAGTTAGATTGTTTGAAATGTGATGTGATGTGAATAGAATAGAATAAAATAAAAGTAGATAAAATGCTCCACTTTTAATAGTTTATTCAATGTGATGTGAGGTGAATAGAATAAAAGTATATAAATGATCATTTTATCTTTATATTAGAAGTGGAAATAGAATAAAAGTGAGTAAAAAAAATAAGGACGAAAATGTAATTCATCATATTGCAAAAGGTAAAGTTTGTTTGGTAAAAAAAATGTTAGAAGAAATATTAGATTACCTCCAAAATTACTTAATTAATTCTTATTACTTTTCGGAATTAGCAAAAATAGCCTTCCACATATACAACAAAATATTTTAACTAACAATTATTTATATATCCAATCAAAATATTTTAAATAATTAAGTACTTTAATATAACTAAATATACTCAACAAAATCTTCTGAATAACAATTATCTAAATGAAAAAAAATTAAAAATCAAAGCTTATTAATAATTTATGTTAAAATAAAATATAATATGGATAAGATTTTTAACTTTCTTTTTTTAAATAAAAATTGTCACTCAACTCTGTCATCTTGATCAACAATATTTTTAATACTAGGTAAGGACACAATATTATCTCATATGTCATTATATTATAAGATAATACTATAATAAATACTACCATCCAAATATTATCTTGAACGTCAATATGATATCATAGGCCATTGCAAATGCTTCTAGATTTTTTTATCATAATAAATAGCATGAATTAAATGTGAGGGAAAGGGCAATATTGAGATGTTATTGTCCATCACTATGTTTGTGTACACTAATCAGTAATCACTATCACTTCTATGTGTTTGTGTATTATTATCAGCAGGAGAGAGCCAGAAATTTTATGGTAGAGGTTTAGATTGTAGTTTAAAGTATATAATATTTTTTTAAAAAAGTATTAATTAATTTATAAATATATATTAAATTAAAATTAAAAAATTAATAGTGCGATTTGGCGCGCGTTACTATCTTTATTTATGTAATGTTATATTTATTTTTATATATAAAATAAACGAATATTTATTATTAGTATTATTCTATATTGTACATTTTATCATCATTTATATATATATATATATATATATATATATATATATATATATATATATATATATATATATATATATATGTTTTTTTTAATATATATGGGGTCCCACAGGGAGGGTAGAGAACGGGGACGGAAGAGAAACTCTCTTCGTGATAGGAATCGAAGACGAGAATCGGGAGAGTTTAAGGGTGGCGGAGCTGGAACAGAGAGAGAATTTCCCGCCCATGCACTCTCACCCCTGTACTGTGCAGGTGTCATTTCTAATCCTAGCATTCATATTGACTTTAGAAAAACCGGTTGAACCGGCCGGTCCGATTCGGTTTTAATAACTATGATTTTGGTAATATATATATATGTCTTATCACATCATTGCTAACTTTTAGTCACGTCTATTAAAGAGAAAGCCTCCCCTCAATAAAAATTTTTGGGTTAATTGATGTTTTTAAGGGATTTTGTTAATAAGAGCATATTATTTAAAGATTTATTATAATTAACGAGAGAGTTTAACTTTTTACGGAGAGAAAAATTTTAATAAGTGCTCTAAAACATTTTTAAAATACTTTTTTTAAATTATATCTGTTTTAGTATTTAATAATAAAATTTTTTTTTTGTACAAAACAATAACAGTAATTTAAAAGTATTTATTAAATGATTTTGCCTGAGTATTAATTGTTTCTTTTTTTTGGATATAAAAAGAAATTGTATTAAAAAAAATTAAAAATACGAGGATACACAGTCCTCAAAAAAAGAAATAAAAAAAAAGACAAATAAAAAAAAATAAAACATTATATTAACTGTTTCTTTTTTACTTTAGAACTATTATTTAAACCTCATCAAAGAATAATTTTTATATATGCATATATTGCATAGTTTATGTACTTATTTTTATTAAATATTTTTCTATGTTATGATCTTTTATGTTTTAATAAAATAATTAGTAACTTACAATAACAGTTTTCTTAATTCTGTTATAAACACTATTAGATATTATATGTTGAATTTTCACTCATAATTATAATTGTGTTGTGAGAAACTAGTCCCTTCCAAAATCCAACCTCGTCGGTTCTTTCAAACATTTCAAGTCTGTAAAAACACTAAGCACTTGTTCGTTTTGCCAATTCCATCTCAGAAGATTACGTGCTACTTTTCTTAATCTTTCCTTTCATCATTCCAACACTGAAATATGAAAATAAACAGAAGAAACAAAGATGGCTTATAACAACAATTACATAATGTACAAGACAACCAATATATGCATTTCTTTTGTGAAACAAACAATCTCAGTTCATATTTGCCACCATTTTCGCCTTTCCATTGTCTTCACAAGCTCATCTGCCAATGATGCAAAGTTCTCAGCTCCATTTTGCAGCTCTGCAGTTCGTTGGCTGATTCTCTGAATTAAACAGAATAGTAGCATGAGCTTAGTTGATTTTTTTAGGGAAAAAAAATATTATAAACCATGGTAATACTACTTTGGCATAATACAATTAGGATATCTCAAGAGTGCACAAAAACTTCTATGTCAGTGAAACAGTGAGATACCAGCGACGTTATAAACAAAAACATCTTCCACTAGAGCAACACAAAAGAATCTCATCAAAAAATTTTTTTTGGGAGGTGAATAAATTGGGTTTAGGGCAGAAGGACACTGAAAAATGTTAAACCTCATTTTGCCTTGTAGTTCCTCAGTTTATCCAATAAAACAGTTTAATCCCTCTAGTTTCAATTAAAGCCCAATGCACGGCGCTCCCACCATATAGATGGGTTTGGGAAAGGGTTAGATGTACACAGTCTTATCCTTACAAGCTGAGAGGTTGTTTCTAGTTTACCATTACCATTGTTCCAACGTTCACACTTTTTCTAGTTTCAATTAAAGATACTAAAAAAATAATAATTAGATAATCATTATGTGTTTGTTTTGAGGAAGGAAATACTCAAACATAATTTTTTATGAAAGCCGTACAAGTCAACATGATAGATAAGACAATTTTCTACCTCCAATTTTTCTTGCCTCTCCATAAGCTTGTTTCTTGCTTGGGCAGCAGCTGAAGAAGCATCCTGAAATGAGTGATCAAAGTCAAATATATTTTACTAGCTGAAATCAATTAAGCTTGAAAAAGAGAGAAAAGTAAGAGAGCATATCATTACCCCAGTTTTTCTGTAAGTAGCTATAATTTCTTCTGGTGTTCTAAGTCTTGGCTTTACATCATCATTAGTCCCACCTTGAAATAATTTCTCCCTATCCGTTAACTTATCTGAAGGCAAAAAGGCTAAACTATTTACTGATCTCATAGAAATTCGTAAAATAAATAAATGAATAAATGGAAGTGATATACCTTTCTGTGTATTTCTAACATCAACTGGTGCAACAGGACCCTCAGCCGGGGGGTCATCTATTTCAATGTCATCTGTGCACCAAAACAAATGATGTTGTGAGAAATCACTTTTTTTTTTAACATTATAAAACAAAGAATTATTATAAAAAACAAATAAAAGTAAAATGTAACATGTATAGGCAATTTTGCAGGAAACCTATATTAAGCTCCACTTCATTATCTGTGACAGTTGTAAGTGAATCTGTAGATGGGGGCTTCAAAAACATGCCCTCCAAATGTGCAAAATTGTGGGTCGGAATTGCAGTAGTATCAGTTTTAGAGGTTTTTCCTCCTTTAAATCCTTTGACAATACCGCCTAGAATTCCTGGTGTAGTGCTCTGTGCCAACATAAATAAGCTACTTAAGCAATCAATTTTGTAACAATGTCAGCTTTAGGAAAAAGGTAAATATTTCCCAAAAAAAGAAAAAAGAGAGACAAATTAGGACTACTCAAACCTGCTTTTTCTTCTGATTTGAAGAGAATTTAAAGGCAGCATCTGCTGCAGCTGCAAGAACTTTATCATGGAGACAAGGTAAATGCTCCAGATTCCTACAAAACAAGAGTAATTCTCATTCAATTTTTTCTTCCTTACTTCTAATTTTTAATCAGAGGTCTAGGTTGTCATCTCTACAGCACAGAATAACAAATATACCAGAATTCATTTTCACCAGCTAGTAATGAGATGAAGGCCAACTCAGAACCATTTGTCTGTAAGTTATCAACATAAAATAGCTGAGTTACTAGAAAAATCAAATGGTCGGTATTCTCTAAAAAAGAATAAAAAGGAATCATTGACAATCTAAAAGTTCTACAAAAATACTATACCAATACGATATTTCCATTTTCATCAGAACCCATGGTTTTCTCCATATTCACTTTATAATTCCACCTTAAAAATGATAATATCGAGCTTTCTTGTATCAGTTCCAGGTTTGGGAAAGACCTGTCCAAGTACAAGCATAAACAAGATCAATTTTATAATGGTTTAAAAGTTGTTCTTTCTTCTTTTTTTTTTCCTTTAAGAAAAATGGTGCCTCCACCTGATTTCAAACTTTCCAGTCTGGAGCAATAATAGCAGCCCACAAATTTTGTCATCTTTCTTTAAAGTTGTAGTCCAACAACAAGGCTCAGAAAGTTTCACTTTTTGGACTGGTTTCTTGTTTCCCTGTAAGAATTATCATAATATCAAATAAGCTTGCTTAAAGAATTACAAATTAACTATAAGTAAGTGTTTGAATAATGGACACAGGACCTGCATCACTGATTTTGCAAAGAACAACCGCAATGAATTCTCACAGCAAAGCAGAACAAACGGATCCAACAATACATCTCCAGAGTATGTGGTTTCTGAAGGAGAAAGTTCACCCTCCTCTGACTTTACCCTGGTTGAATTACTATCTAGCAAAGGCTCATTGGTGTTAGCGGTATCCTTCAAGGACTCCTCCAGCTGCTTGTCATTTGACACTTCAGGGGATGAAAGGCTATCATCTGGAGTAAAGAAATCTCTTAGACTATCCTATTATATGCTAAGTGCCAAAAAACTGAATATATAGCTGTGTTCTTGATGAAATTTGTACTTGCCTAAGACATACATTGAAATTGCAGTTGATTCCTTCAAGTGCAATGGCCGACTAGAGATCATTTTACCAGTACCACTGTCAATTACATTAACCTTTCCATCCTGGGATAAGACAAATATTATTTCTTCCAGAGAGTTGCTAGTAGCTGTTTTTGATTGCTTTGGACTATTCACAGCACTATTAATGAATGCATGATCTTTCCAAGCTATTGAAGTAATCGGAGAAGTAGAGCAAGGGACGCCATCAATTAAGAATAAAACTGACAGTGACTTCATATCACAGACAGCAACCTGGAAAGAGGCAAATGATCCAGGATTAATCAATTGATATATCTGACAATTCTAATTACTACCAACCAAGTAGCAAAAAAGGAGATGAGAATCTTCAAATTGTCAGATGATGATACCCACTTGACCAGTGAAAAATCCAACAGCAAGCTTGGTTCCAGAGTTTGAAAATGATAAGGCCTGTACTGGGGAGCCAAGAAGACTAAAAACAGCCCTAACTTGAAGCTCTTTCCCTTGGGGTAAGTCATGGACTGTGAAACAAGTTCAACAATATAAGTCCAGTACCAATATGTCAGGTCAAGCAAAGGCCAGTATCTATTGCTTAGCTAATTCACACTTCTAAGGAAACTGAAATGATGATAGACATCTATATAGATCACCTTCACTTTTTGTTTCTGTGACAAAATGGAAATTGGTCCCATCAGAGTGCCCTTTGAGGTTGTAAACACGAACCTATACAAATCACCAAAGCAAATGAATTAAGTACAGAACAATATCACAGAGCCCCAAATTGTGTATTCAGTATAGAAAGATTTCTAACAAGACCACATTCATTGCCAACAGCCAAATGTGAAGAAACAGAGCAGAAGTCCAATTTTGTCACTGGCGCACTTGAACCAGCCACTTTTATTCCTTCCACCTAGACATAGGAGATTTGTGAAGACAATCAAACATAGATCATTTTGAATTGAAAATCAACATAAGGATGTTTGGAAACTTTTTTTCTTTTTCCATATAAAGTTTTTGTTTAATTCTTACCTCTCCCCGTATATAACAAATATATGATAAGATTGGATGTGTGGCATCACACACCCAGACAGATCCGTCAGAATAACCAGCTAAATAAACTCTCTGAACCCCTGAATTTTTTGTCGTTGACAACTGGCTGGGAACACCCCCAGTCAAGGGCCACTTTGAAGAAGTAGATGAATCAAATTTTGAGCCAGTTCTCATAATTGCAGCTACCTAAGATAAATTATACGAGTACAAAGAAAAGAACAGAATTAAACACAGATCAGCTGCCAGTCATGAGACACTAATAAAATACTAGCACATAGAAACAAAATACCTCTGACAGAAGTTTTGATGAATTTGACCCACTAGGCAACCTGATAAACTTTGCAACAGTTATAGGTGGATCAACTGTAGGTATTACCACTGGAAACTCCATAGCAGATACAGATGGTGTTTTCTTCTGCTGAGATGTTAAAGCAGAGAGGCTATCATTATCATAAAAATGTAGTTGCCCAGGGTTTGTCAGCACAAAAAGATCATCTTTACTGTTAAGCCCCATTCCACCCGAACTTGGCAGTAAAATCATGTCTGCAAAAGAGCCATTAAGTGTAAGATCTGCACGACCAATGCATTTTACAGTCTCCATCCCAGACGGCCATTCAAGAGTTAAAACCTGTAGTGAAGAGATGCTTCAGAGTTTAGAGCACCATTACAAACAATTTAACTAGTTGAAGTGCCTCCGCTCAATGCCTATGACAAGGGACAAATAATTCCTACAACAAGTAAACTTGAAATGGGATGGGAAAGGAAATCAAGGAACATTTCTCAAAAACACACAATCATCTTATTCAAGTTCAATGATAAAGTCAGGTTCCCAAGATAATATGTTTTTAATAGGAGACTCAAACAACCTTAATTCAACTAGGACAAGCAACCCAAAATCAAGACTCAAGAAATCCTAATTCAAAGTAGGAAATAAAATAACAATCGTACTAATAATAAAATATCCAATGACCCAAACTCCAAAAAACTAAATCCTAAATTCTCAAAATATAAATAAAGTATCCCTGTCAAAGCAAGCAATGCAAACAAAGTTATTAACAGCTACTGCCAATAAAAGCAATAAAAGCTAATTTAAAACAGAATGCTTAACAGCCAGAAACAGATAACTCACAGTCAAAACTTCTTCAGATCCAATTTCATCACCACCATAGACAAAAAGCTGCCCAGCACAAGCACTATGGGATTTATGGCTGTTGGACCATTTTAAGACAATGACAGGGAGTCGTCTTTCTGCTGATGACAATTGTAACTTAACAACATTTTTAGAGGATGTCTGTTGGCCTTTAGGAGAGGCTGCACATGACAAGTTCCAGAAAAGGATATCACCATCTAAGTATCCCACAGCAAGAATGGAGCCACTGGAAGATGCCCAGCAGAGAGCACTTATCTCTTTATCCCCCATTTGTTCAGTAGTATCGGCTGGAAGATTGGCATCCATATCAGTAGAAGAATTACTGCCTTCATCTTTCAGTTGGAGATCCTTACCACCACCAACAAACAGGATTCGAGCTTCTGAAATATCCCAAAGAATAAGCAGCCCATCCTGGAATGCAATTAACAATCTGCAGAAAATCAAAATACAGAATTTATAATTCATTGAATTGAATATGTGTACACTTCATGTCTCTCAATTTTTCCAGATCAGGTAAATGTATCCATCATTCTATTACAATAGTGGATTTAAAAACATGATATTGTAGAAGCAGGAAGATTTCTTTGCAGGACCTAAAGCAGGCTTCACCTACTCATAGAGAGACATGACATAAGCAATTTGGCAGACTCAGCACTAGGGCCAAAGTCATACATATTACTTTATGAATAATATCTCAAGCTGTCATTTGTTGTTCTACAATACATAGGGAAAAGAAAAAGAAAAAGAAGTTCTTAAAAGTAAAATAATTTTTAACAATAATCCCTTTATGTTATATAGTTGCCATGCTACTACCAAATATTTTTTAAGTCCTTCTGACTATGAAAAGTCAGTTTTGTACTAGTGTTTTAGCACAATTGCATAAACACAATCACTAGCAGTTTCTGACAAGAAAGTATGGGCATGAGAATAGTATGCAGTCACTATTTTGAATGGAGGCCCCACAATTTCATCTAAATGTTCCTCTAGTCATTTTGAAAACCTAATATAGAAATCAAAACATATAACTATGAGAAAAAATAGCAAATATGAATAGGTTAGACTAGTGACTCAATTGATTACCTGATTTACAAAATATTATTTTTGAATTGCATTAAGTTGGTAATCAATGAATCGCCAGCTACCCAATATATCTAATATTCCAATTTTCGAGTTCGTAAGCTGAGAATTAATGCTAAGCAGCTATAAAAATTACTTGTATCTTGCCTGTTCCCTGAAGAAGAAGGTTGGGAAAGAACTCCAACAATAGGTTGGTCATTGGGATATGATGATCCAGTGGTTTCTGTCAAAAGGAAGAAAACATTGGAATGAGAAAGTCTTGAAGCAAATGAAAATAATTATATTCACTATTCAGTATTCACAAGCTGGATAACTGAGGTAAAGATCATCCAAAAGTAGATATTTGGACACAATGTTATAGTGGATATGTTTACATAAAATATCAGAAGTTAGAAAGCATAAATTTTCTAAGGTCACCATTATCCACTGTAGTTTCAACTAATAATGTTGAAATATGAATAGATGACCAATAATTGCATCAACAAAGGAGAGCAATATAAGCACTCTGACTTGCAGCAGTAAAGTGAGGCCACAAAGAAGTTGAGAGGCGACAATGAGGAAACGTGTAATCACATGAAAGTCAGACACAGAAAGAGATTCTGAGTCCTAAACTTGATTTGCCCCCCTTTTAGGATGGGGTCGGGATAAGAAGAATGCCCAACTTTGTTTACACTAATAATGATGTTAATGTTACACGCACTTCCTTCTTTTGATAAGTTACAACAACAACAAACAAACAAACAAACAAACAAAAAACTTGGGGTTGGCTACATGGATCAAGCGACACTGTGCTCTATCTTTGCTCATTTCTAAGCTTAGGTTATTAATAGTTAAATTCATCCTAATAACTTCTATTACTCTTTTCTTTGGTCTCTCTACCTCTAGTTATTAGACTATTTTTCATTTGGTTAATTCTATGTACAAGAGCTGCTAATGGTCTCCTCTATTCATGACTAAACTACCTAAGGCACGTTTCTACCAACTTTTCTATGATAGGTGCTATCTTCCTAATCTTATTCTTTTTAGTGTGACCACTCATTCAACACAACATAATCATTTTTTGCAACGTTGAATTTTTGCTCATGTTGACTTTTTATCGCTACATATTCAATACCACACAACAATGTAAGTCTTATAGCGCTGTGCGATAAATCTTTCCTTTAAGTTTGAGTGGAATTTTTCTATCACAAATAACATACAAGCTTAAAAGTAACAAATGCAATTTGAAAAGTAATATTGTCACATTGCATGTATGACACTGGGAATTGCGACATTCGATTGGTTATCAATCATCTAAACAAGAGACAACAAGAAATTACCCCTTAAAGATTTTGCAGAAACATGATACGGCGATTTTAAAAGTTTTCCTTCCTCAGCTTCAAACTTTATCACAGAGACCAAACCATGCTCATCACCGACATAACTGGACAGTGTAGTATGTCATAAATCAAGGGCCATGTAATCACAAATATTTCCTGCTAGCTTCTAGCTACCAAAAGGGTGAAAAAATGCCATGTTTAATTTTATTTTTCTACAACGTACATAAAATGGGAGCCACTGATAACAGAGAAAGCAGTAATATTGGACTCCCATTGTAACGAGCAAACAAGGTTCCTGCTCTCAAGACTCCAAACCTGCCACAATTGAAGGAAACTAATTAGATGAACTTCATAAGTAATTATGTGATAATCACCATTCAGAATATTAATTAAGCATGGATTAAGGAGTCATGTTTCTAGCACAGGGTAAGGACTGGCTGTTGTCCTTGTACTCCACTTAGCAAACATTCTAAACCATAAAATTTGTGACGAGGAAGGAAATCCTAGTTGATCACCTAGATGATATCAAGCATAACCAAATATACTAAATTCTTATTTCATAAACACTCATCATGCATACTCATTCTTTCAACAATTCATCATTAATAAATAATAATAATAATGCTAGAAAATCCTTCAAAAAGTGTAAATGGCTCAAGAAAAGCTCAATAATATGTAGAACCTTTGTGAGAATGTTGTACTAACATGAACAGATAGTCAAAGAAACTTGACCTGGATCTCATTATCATTTGAGACGCTGATTAAAAATCCTTGGTTTTGTAGAAACTGCAGGTGCCAAAGAAAATCCATGCATCAATCAATTCATCAATTGGTAATATAGGGAGCAATTATCGAAAGATAAGATAGATAACAGCATCATATGATACCCAGAATTATATTTTCTAGTAGCCATGCTGTATTTAAAAACATATAACTAAATTGAGTAATTCAACCCAAAAATCAAGGTCACTCAAAGTGGTAAAAGATCTCCATCTAAGATTAATAGAACTTATAGAAGGGAATTTTCAAAAGTAGAGAAAAACCTGGACCACAAGATCCAACTATTCCTGCAGGAGTTGGAGAGTACTCTATTTGCAATACACTGAGGGGCAAAAAAATGCAGATCTAGAAGGTTCAGAAGAGTAAACGAGGGTGCACTATGTTTGTGTTTTTAAGAACAATTAATTGTTGGAACACCATCAACCATTATTGGACGGGAAAAATTAATGAAATAGAGAAGACAGTTCGCTTGGTCTTGGGCTTTTGAAAACAAGGAATGAATCTCATTGATAATACAATTGCACTACTGTTAATTATAGTTTCTAAAATCCCCACTTTTCTAAAAGGCAATCATGTAAGTAATATGGACATTTTTCTTGAATAAATTTCTTGGTAGATTTTAAGCCAATAACACCTTCTTGCATAGGGTTTAATTAAACCCAAAGCCAATCAAATCTGCCGCTTCCCTTTCAGAAAAGGGGTATATGGCCCCCATCAAAGCCTTGCATTTACCAGATCTGGTCAAGTTTTGGATTGCCACATCTTGAACTAAGAAACCACATTAATTCAAACTGTATATCAATTTGAGAAGTCCAGACACCTACCTCCAAGTGTTTGTAAGGCAATTGCTTAGGAGATACCAGAAGTCCTTCAATATTATCACCCCCAATTATCTTAAATCTTCCATCCCTGTCATCATGCTAAGCAAAATAAATGCCCAATGTTGGAGAAAGACCTCAAATAGTTATTTTGCAATGGATATTTGAGTTCAATAACTCATAACATAATAGACGTCTTGCATTTGCATCCAGTCGTGACCAGAAATGAAGCATCATGCATTGGACTTCCATAAAAGTTGGGCATCAAACACTTAACAAACAGGCTAAAGATTTATAAAAATTTAGCACATGCCTTCAGCCATGCACAAGGATTATGGTCAAGCAGACTTGTTTTTGGCAAATATAGTAATAAACTATACAAGAACTAGATGTTTCCTCATAATCATCAAATGACCATTTCTTAACCAAAATCACATGAATGACTGTGTTACTTGCCAATCCATTAGGCGCTATCCAGGGCCGAACAACTCGCCCCCCACCCTTGAACTGTCAAACACTACAAATTACCTGAATAACTTCATTTTTTTACGCAATGATTAATACTATCAATTCAAATTCCAGCTCACTTACTAAAAATCAGCAAATGCATCCCCACTACTGTACAATATTCTTCTGTCTTAACAGCTTTACCAAACTTACTAACAAGAAACAGCCAATAAACTCACAATGTCCCAATACCCAGAAGTCGCTGAACAGGGTCAAAAGCCAGAACCGAAGCCGTGGATGGAATTCCATAGTGGATAGCAACTGTGGGATCCAAGTCACTAGACTTCAAACTTCCATTCTGCAAGTTATGCTAAACAACCAGAAATCAAAATGGGAACTGAATCATTCACAATCGTCAGCTAAAAACAATAAGTAAGCACACTACAGCACATATCCATCCAATCAGAATCAACATAATTCACTTCAACCTCCAGCCCTAGCTGATTTGAAAAAAAAAAAAAAGTTGGGGTTGAAGCAAAAGGAAAACTTTGGGAAGATATTAGAATTCATACATGAGAATGATGCACAGCCTTGTGCAATAAACGCTTGGCGAACATGAGGGCTAAGATAGAGAGGTTTGAAATGGCTTTTGATGGATTGAGTTTGAGAGATTACTATGTGGAAGTGTGATTATTCCAAAGCGTTTGATTGCTTCTTCATCAACAATTTTATTGAATTTTTCTTTTCTTTTTGGCTGCGTGTAGACTAAAATACAGTGAATGGAATACGCATTTGAAAGTAGAGAATCTGCGATGACTTGTGTGAGGTTGGCTCGCTGGCTGCGATCGTCTGCCTTCAAGTTTATTTTTTGTGTTCGTTGAATTGGTCGTACTCTTTTTATTATTTAAATTACATATATAATTCTAAAATTCTAAGGGCTCGTTTGGTAAAGTTAGCGCACAGTCCATGTAATCTCACGATTTTTAAAAAAATTTTATATCATATTTTATATATATCAAACACATTTTTTATCATACTTTTTCTCTTTCCTAATTTTCTCTCTATCTCTCTCCTCATTTTCTTCTACAGTACTTTCCTTTATTCTACAATACTTTACTCTACAGTGCTTTATTTACAATACTTTACATCTGTGCATTTATAACAAGCGTACCCTAAATGAGCACATTTTAATTGAGAAGTGACACAAAAATTTAGTGCGTGTTTGTTTGGTACATTGTTTATCCAACATTATTCTTATCAAGCATACCTTACTTTTTGTAATGTGATAAAATTATATTTTTGTCCTTATTTTTTTACCCACTTTTATTCCATTCTCACTTTTAATGTAAGAGTAAAATGGTGATTTTACCCACTTTTATTCCATTCAAATCACATCACATTATATTGACATGACATTTTCATTACATCCAACATTCTCATCCACATTTCCATTCTCATTACCATCAAACACATCTTTAGAATTGAGTGGTTGTTTATCAATGAAAATTGGGAAAATATTTGGAATTATTAGGATTTATGATTTACAATTTTCTTCTTTAAAAATAAAATTTTTATTGTTGAAAAAAAATTAGGTGAAAATATATAGTTTCTCATTCTAAGATATAAGATAGACTATCATCAAGCTTAGAGAGTATTAATAAGAGTTTTTATAAATAACTCACTAAATAAAAAAATTACTTAAAATTTAACTTAAGCCATGTAATTATCATTTATAAGGTGATCAGATTAACTAACTTTCTTGGCTTTTATAGTTTTATTGTTTAATCTACTAAAATTTACTCTCATCTCAATTTCATCTTTTAAAAAATAAAGTCTTTTAATGTAGTAGCACAAATATTTTTTACAATTGAAGAAATCATTTTGGTTAAGCAACAATAGAATTTTATGTGAACATTAACTAATTAAGAAGATAGAGTTATGTAAGTACTTTTAATCCTAAAAAATTTACAAGAAGAAGAATACGTCTTTCAATATACTAAAATATATTTGTTGAAAGAGTTTTATTAAAATTGAAAAGATGCTACTTTTTTTTATAGATTAATGCAACTAAAATACTTTTAGATTAACAGAAGTTGATGAACCATCGGAGTTTATGAATTAGAATAAATAAATGTGAAAAAAAAAACATTTTCTATTTTATTTTTATACTTTGATATGGTTTTGACCACTTCCTAATTATGAAGAGGATCTGAACTAAGATTATGCCAATTCTTGGTTGAACCATATACGTTCAAGCCAGAGGATAATAATTTTTGACAATAGTACATAGTATGCGTCAAACTATCTATTTTATTAAATTTATTTTTTAAATGAGTACAATTAAAAGTATAGTAATTTTGTCAAAAGGGGTGAAGGATAAACTATTTCTTTTATAGGGTAGACAAATAAGGATGATATTCATATTTCAATAGGGTTAGTTTGTCCTTATTAAGATTGTGCCATCACCAACAAACTTGAAATTAGACCTTTTATCCATATCTTT
The DNA here is from genome assembly GCA_014851425.1 of Senna tora. NCBI lineage: Eukaryota > Viridiplantae > Streptophyta > Magnoliopsida > Fabales > Fabaceae > Senna > Senna tora. The sequence goes on along the minus strand of CM026265.1, from coordinate 5,395,261 downwards.
TTCTATTGCTATTTGTACATTAAAAACTTGAAAGAATACTATCTCAATTCTCGCCTTAAAATTTGAGCTTGATTTTTCCAAAAGCATTAAATAAAAAGGATATTATATATATATATATATATATATATATATATATATATATATATATATATATTGTCTTTTACAAATATTTTTCTACTACAAATATTGTTAGACACTAAATGCTGAACACTTCTTTAACAAAAATTTGAACCAAAGTTAATATAAGATAATCAACTTTTAATTAAATACTAAATGTCAATAAAATATTTCACACATCATTTTTTTAGAAAAGACACTCAATTATTTATAGTTGCAAATAATTGAAAAGAATAAAAATTATTATAAAAATTTACAAAGAACCATCTTTATTTTTTTACAATTAATGAGTATTATATATACATTTAGCTCATAAGATAAGAAAAAGAAACAAAATACATTAATTATTATTAAATAAGGACAAAGAGAAACAAATAAGGAAGCAAATGAGAAGCAATATGTTGGTTTCAATAATTTGTCTCTTTTCTCATCCATCCTTAACCAAGTGTCAGGGGTTCGATCATTGCTTTGGGTATGGAGCAGCTTTAAATCATTGGGTCAGTTGTTTCACCCTTTGAGGTGCCTACAATTCAGCGAGGGGATTAGTCACTGTGCTCGACGGTGAATACCCTAGTCTAGACAAATAATAATAATAATTTGTCTCTTTCTTATCTTATACAAGAATGAAGAAGAACAATAGAACATTAAATATATGCCAAAATACTCTTTTGGTCCTCAGCGTTTGCACGAAGTTTAATATTGGTCCTCAACGTTTCAAAAAGTTATTTTAGGTCCTCAACGTTTTTTTTGTCAAAATTGGTCCTCCAGCGTAACTCCGTCTGATTTTTTTGTTAAATGCTGACGTAGAAGGCTTATGTGGCACACTCTCTCTCCTACATATCATATTTAGATGATATAACACCTTCTCTCACTCCAATTTTTGTCATATTTGTTGGTTTCAATAATTTGTCTCTTTCTTATCTTATACAAGAATGAAGAAGAACAATAGAACATTAAATATATGTTGCTTTGTCCATGTTCTTCTTTTTTGTTTATCTTTTTATTCTTCTCCTTCTACTTTTACTTCATCACCATCACCATTATCTTCTTCTTCATCTTCATCTTATTTTATAGTTGTAGATGAGTAAAGATAATGAAAGTTATTAAGAATATTCTCATAATATTTTATATATATTATTTTCAAAATCTAGATGAGATTAGGAAAAGGATGTATGAAAACTTTCAATTTTTAAGAGTTGGTTCACAAAAAAAAAAAAAATGATTGGGTTAATTTTTAATTTGAAATTGTTTTACTTTAATTTAGAAAATCAATTTTAATGATAATTTTTTTTAGAAATATTTTTATTTATTAAATTAGGTAGAAAAAATTTAGAGTTTCATTTGTCAAATATTTTTTAAAATTATGATGCACCATTTGTCAAATTAATAGGACATTGTTTTTTTAATCTTTAGAGTGCCATTTGTCATATTTTTAAGATATCACTTGTGAAAATTTTAGATAAGTGGAAACGTTTATATATATATATATATATATATATATATATATATATATATATATATATATATATATATATATATATATATATATCATTCTTATGTTATTTTCATTTTTTTAATATTTACTTCTTTTTAAATTTTAAAAGATTTTTTCTATTTTTTAATTATTTAATATTTTTAACTTGTTCTTCTTTTTTTCTTTAAAAATTTTAAATTTTTTCAATTGCATCTTAAAAGCCATCCTCTTGATAATTTAAGATGACGTGACCGATGCACTCTATAAATTTCACATGAAACAACAATTTTGTTCTATCACTGGGATTGTGAAGTAGAATGGATTTAAGAGAATTCATTGTTCAATCATAACACACACCAAAAAAATACTTGTGCAACGTGAATGAGTTATATTGGAAAAATAGCTATATAAAAATTAGGGGTGGTAAAATGGATGAGTTGAGTAGATTTGAATTGAGTCAAACTGATTTTTACATATGATGGTATAAAATAAGGTCAAAACTCAAAATTGGTCTTTTATGTTTACACCAAGTTTCATATTGGTCCTTTATGTTTCAAAAAGTTTAAATTGGTCCTTTATGTTTGCAAGAAGTTCCAAATTGGTCCTTCCGTCCAACTTGGTTAACTTTTTCTGTTAAGTGATGATGTGACCTGTTGAGTTGGATCCTACGTGTACAAAAAAGGTGACGTGGCACTCCACATCACTTGCCACGTCACTCTCCCACACTCTCTCTCCGCCATGTCAGCATCTTCTTCAACCTTGGGCAGACATGGCAGAGTCATCCTAAGGTTTTCTTCTTCTCCTTCTTCTACTTCCTGATGTTGTGACTTGTGAGAACTCCGAGCACTGCTCTGTCTCCATCTCCAACGACTTGGTGGATGAATATGCGGTGTGATGGACTATCCGAATCAAACACATCACTCTTCAACGGCCGTACGGACAACTCCGTAAAGAACCATTGGAACTCGACGTTGAAGCGCAAGCACTTGATCGGCGGCGGCGGCGACGACGACGCAGATGATCTATCACTCTATCTGCCGGCGAAGAAGGCGGCCTGCGCCGATCGTTCTCCGGCGATTCCGTTGATCTCAGCGAGTAGCTAATCTGGCTCAGATTTGAGCGATTCAGGTGTTCTTCCTCAGGTAGTCTCATCGTCTTGAACCAAAAGTATAGAGAAAGAGAGAGAGGAAGAAAGGAAAATTAAGAAGATGATGATGATGATGATGAAGGTAATTGTTGGAATAATGATATTGTTGGTGATATCCTCACAGATGGAGAGCGTTAAGCCTGACGCTTCCGACTGCTTAGATGCTTGCACCACTGGTTGTGTGCAAAGAGACGGTTAGTACTCTCATTTCATTTTCTCTCTCTTTCATTCTATTTCTTTAACCTCTTCCATCTTCACATATTTTTATATATATGCATAATTATTTTTATTATTGAGCCTCTCAAATTAAATTTATTCAAAGTTAAATTCATTTCTCATTTAGGAATTTTAATGAATAAGAATTTTAGCTTTTTATTATAGTAATAGTGTTTGATACGATTAAAAATGATGGTTATAGGAGAAGAAGTAGCAGTAGCGTAGAATCATGTGTGCTTTGTTGATGACATTAATGTATCCAAACCAATTAGAGCGATCTTCATGAAGGAGCCGTCCACAGAACTCACTCTGTCTCTTCCTGGAGCAGAGTGGAGCGATAGCATTACAGAGCATGAGAAACCACTGTCTGCATCAGCAGTATTATGATGGTGATGATGATGATGAAGAAGAAGAAGAAGAAGATGGAGATGGAGAAGCGGAAGGGAAGAAGAAGAGGAAGGAGGATATGCTGACGTGGCGGAGAGAGAGAGTGGGAGAGTGACATGGCAAGTGATGTGGAGTGCCACGTCACCTTTTTGTACACGTAGGATCCAACTTAGCAGGCCACATCATCACTTAACAGAAAAAGTTAACCAAGTTGGACGGAAGGACCAATTTGAAACTTCTTACAAATATAAAGGATCAATTTAAACGTTTTCAAATATAAAGGACCACTATGAAACTTGGTGCAAATATAAAGGACAAATTTAAGGTTTTGACCTATAAAATAATTATGTGCTGGGACTAAACTAAAAGATAAATATAATTTTTATTATAAAATATTTTTATTATAGACTGAAATGAAACAGAAATGTTAACCATAATGCACAAATATGATTTTCACCTTAAAATTCTTCATTTCTTACCGGCAAACACATTAGGCGCTCAAAAGTTGAAGAAGCAAAGTATGATAAAAGCATAATATACAAAACTGTCGCAGTTTCTTTTCAACAACAAGACAGCACATATAGATCGACAGCATGGATCCATTCTCTCGCTTATACGTACTGTGGCTGTCCACGGTATATTTTTTGTAAAGAAATAATGTATTTGAATTTTAAGAATTGTATAAGAAATCAAATATTGTTATTTTTTAATACGTATTTGAAACTAATTTTATTTCTTATGAAATAAAGGAATTTACATATTTAAATTATATCTTGCTTACTAATATAATTTTTTTAATAAAAAACAAGATTTTTCTCCCTTTCTTGTCCGTGTCCTTACTCCCACATTCTTCCCATCTCCGTTGCCGATATTTATTATTATTGACTTTTTTCAACAATTTATTATGACGACCAAATTTTAATTGTTAAAAATGTATTTATTTCAATAGCCAAAATTTAATTTTTAAAAGAAGTACCTTTTCAACAATTAATAATGGTTGTTGAACCCCCTGAAGCCATCCAAAATCCTACTTTGATGGGCATCCCTCTCCAGGGAGATCCCTGGCACCCAAGGGCTAGTTGAGTAGCTGCGACTGGGTAAAACTGCTTGCGGTTTAGGCCTGTGCAATAATCCTTTGGGTTGGGCCTCTGTTGGTATCCCCAACATGCCACTGGCGCCCTGCCCGATAGTACTTGGGAGTGCCTTCCCTTACTACCATTCTTATGTACCAAAAAAAAAAAATAATGGCTATTGAAATATAAATTTTTGAAAATATTAATTTACTATAGTGAAAACTTTTTGTTGCCCCCATCCCCGCAAGGAAAAAAGCCCCACATGATCACATCGGGGCCTCTTTCTAGAAATTTGGCATTCTTATAAAGGAGTACCGTAAAAAGTAGATAAGAAGGTAATATAATTTAAACATCTCATAAATTATCATATTTGCTACATATTCTATAATAAAAAATGAAATATATATTATTTGAATTTGTTTGTTAATTCACAATTAAGAATTTCATCAAGCAACACATTTCTTTATGAAGTCTTTTATAAGTATTCCGTTATTAGTGAATATTATTTTATTTGTTTAGAAGATTATGTTTTAACGACTGATGTATTTAACTTTATCTGCATCGAGCTTTAATTAATTTGGCTATGCTTATTTGATAATAGACGGTTAGTGATGTAATTCTGTCTTTTAATCCTTAGCACTCTTTGATTCTATATGTTCAACATTGATTTTATGTTTGTTCCATTTTAATGTTGTGGATATTAATTTTTACTTGTACGGATTAAAAAGAATAAAAAGAAGAAATTTGTAAATCCAATCAATTAATTTATTCATAAACATAAACACTATTAGAATCCATCTTTAATATATTAATCTAATTCACAAAATTTTCATTAACTTAAGCATTTTTCAACAACACATGCATCATATTTACGGATAAAAGTCTAGTATTACAAAAGTACCAAATTATTCAGTACTCCTTTCATTCATTCAATGTCATTTGTCAATATTAACAAAGATCCACCCTAAATGGATTAAGGACCAAATTTTTTAATAATATTGACAAATAACAAGTATCGAAGGGAGTACTGAATTTCTAATACTCCCATAACACCTAACATTCTCTCCATATTTACAAGCTCTAGGATGAGACAGAGTATATCACAGGAGACCACACAAACGAGGCCTTGAACAGAACTGTCTTCCATTGGCTTTGACAATGGCCATAACACCTGCTGTTACTCCAGCACACACTATAGAAGACCAATACTGCTGCGCATTTCGGCTAGCTAGAGAACAAACAATAAATTTTGATACCTTAGTTTATATTATAACATAAGACATTTAGAAAGGAAAATAAAATAAACTTGTGAGTTACTACAGTATATCTTCTTGTAGCTTCATCCAAAATCAATTTGTCTTCGTAGTGTTTCATATGATCTCATCATAATTTGTGTGGTCATTATTTAGCCATTTCATGATAATTTTTTTTTTCACTCATACTCAAACCATCACTAAAACACTAGGATTAAGATGAGATTTGAAACTAGAAATTGTCAATTTAATCCTAGAAATTAACCTCAAAACACAATGGAACTATTCCAGAACAAGTGATACAAAATTTTGGAATAAAGTTGTTCATCAATTGGCTTTCACTTAGTTGTTCTTGTTAAAAATTGGATGAGAATACCGCAAAGTGAGTCAAACCACGTGATATTAAATTGTAAGACATCCAAAATCCCAAGAAAACCATTCATCAAATGAGGGGGGGGAAAGGCAAAGGAACATATACCTTGTTGAAGTGTGAAGGTTGTTATTGTCAAACCTCCTATCAACAAAGCTGACGCCACTGGGAGATACTGCATAGAACATGTCAACCCCACTGAAAATTTGTTCTACAAGAAATCATATAATATGGAGTCTAATAGTTATCTATATCCACGTCCAAAACCAACTAATCATACGTCTTGTGAAAGGAAAAGGCTCAAGTGTAGTTTTTTGATATTTGTTGAGGTTCTTCAAGAGATTTATAACATGTAAGTTCATTGATCATTGAAAGAGGTTGCTTCCATCAATTAAGCTTTGAAAGCTTATTGCCATCAATTTGAGATCTTAATGTTTAAAAATGTACACATTATAATCCTAGCCTCATCTCAATCAGAAATAAACTGATAGCAATGAAATCTTTCAGGGACTACATTGATGATAAAAAGTTTCTGAGTCGGGACTAAATTGATGAAAGTAAAATTTTTTGGGGCCCAATACCATATATTACTTGTGTTTTTATTTTTCAGTCCAATGGTCGATAAATCTGCCAACAAGGCAGAGTACCGGGGACTTGAGGCACCATAGAATTCTCCCCTAGACTAGGCCATGGTGTTACTTACAGAGATAGATTCAAAGCCATTCAACTGGAAGGGTGAAGGATTGTTTCTACTGACAGTATAGCGACCACTTATTAGATCAAGAGCATCCTGCAAAAGATATGAAACATAATTGATAGATTAAGTGGCCTTCATTCAAATAAGAAAAACACATCAACAACATTGATAAACTTGCCTGCCGAATCCCATCGTGAAAATTATTCAGGTAATATCGTGAAAGTGCACTCATCCCATCTTTGATAATTCCGGTTACTGTTTGTTTTCCATACCTACACCAGCATTCCAGGATTTATCAGTATTATAGAAGGTAACATTTGGGCACAGGATTTCAAAACCATACATTTCTTATTACCTAACTAAGTCCCCTTTAAGGGCATGAGTCCCAGCATACTCGAGGCTTATCTCATCGCCTTGCTCTGCCCAGACTAAATAGAAAGAACACACAGTTCAAATAAGAAGGGCAATCATTTAAAAAGAATAATCAAAGAAATAGTCTACAAATTTCATACCTGTTCTAAATTTTACATATTCTTCTTCAAACATAGAAATGCACTCAGAGGGAGCAAGTATTCCAATGCTTTGCAACTGTTGATTTAATGACTTTTGGCCCAGATAACTCTGAAGACAGAATCAAGTTAATAAAAAAGAGTAATAAATACTACAGAGTGCTCACACTGCATATGTTTCGGACAGGAGGATGGGAAATTCTTAGGTATAATATGGTACAGTGCATTCAATGGATAGGCTTCATCTTGCGGATGTGAGACTCACATGTCAGATTGTTGAAATTGAATTCTGGCCATTGCATGTACAAACACTGTATTGTATTGTACCTAAGAATTTCTTCAGGAGGACAAATAATAAAAACAGAATTAGTCTTAGCAACGACTAATCATTTATAAGCAAACCTGGGTAACATTTGTTCGGTCGAGGCAATCAATGCAATTAGCTCTGATAATTCCTTTCTGTTCCTCTAAGACATTCCCTTTTTCATCTATCAAGAAGTATCTGCTCAGCTGAAATAGCAATGATTAAAAATCTGAATTATAGATATCCAGCATATCTGGATTTTGGCAACTAGTAATATTTGATGAGTTTAGTATTACCTTTGCTTTTCAAAATCCTCTGAGATTTGATCATAGAGAACTTTTAGATTATCAAAGCTTGAACTTCCACAGTGATGATGGAAATCAAAAGAAACATATCTGCCATAATCCGTGAACCATAAAAATAAGTCAAATAAAAATATACATAAGATATAAATGACATTTATACAGTTAAAGATAAAGTAAGACAAAAGCAAACTCCATATACACAAGGTCTCTTTGGCATAAGATGATATAAAGGTGATTGAGAGAAGAAAAATAAAGTCTGAATTTGCTACCTCACGTGTTGCAGATTTTGCATTTGAGCGGCATATGCTGCACTCAGTTGACCTTCTTCACCATGCTACAGAAGTAAAATTAACAAGAATTTTCTCAAAACATGCACCCAAACCCCAAGCAACATGTACGAGGGAGAGAGGCAAGGTAGTAGAGGAGAAGAAGTATTTAGATATGATATGATGCATAGTCCATAAAGCAGCCAGCTGACTTTGCATTAACTGATGAGCTGAATGAAAAACAACCATAAAATAACATATTTTCACTCAATCATGCCAATCCTTGGCTTTCAAGCACTGACAAGATCTTTCAAATTTCTGAATTTGCAAAGAACTCTAAGAAAGAAATTTATGAAAGATTCATGGCTTAGAGTAGTAAGAGAAAGGAAGAAGCCATACTTTATCAGTTAGATCAACTGCTACAGTCTCTCCATATCTTTGTAATAGATCACGAAAATGGTGCTCCACAATATTTGGCTGAAGCAGGAGAGAAGGCATATAAGTGAGAAATTTGCTTCTTGGTACGCATATTACATATAATTGTTGAAAGATTAAAGTGATAACAAATTGAGGGCTACCGTTTCTTCATGACTAATTATCCTAAGGTGCGGTTTATAGCTTAGATCAACAATCTGCTCCCAGAGAAGGGGAATTGAACCTCGAACCTGCAAACCCATTATATGATGTACTAATCATGGACAGTGAAAAAAGGGAAATTAAAAATTTTGCTATTTACAGGTAAATGGTGTTCTATGGCTACATTAGATATCAAGTGTTCATAACCTTTATTTAATTCTTTACCTCAATTTGCATGCATATAAAACCATGGTTAACTTTGAGTTAACAAAGTTAATGATATTAAATTCCACTAGCTAACAAATGCTATAAAAATGAGGAAAAAATATCTAAACTGATACTAAGTTAGAAATATCTGCAAACACAAGAAGCATAATATTGCATGTCAAATTTTTGAAAAAAAATTCCTAACATATATTTCTTGTCCTCTGCTTTACACCAGCCTTCATCCTTAAGATTAATTGGTTAATTTCATCCTTTAACTCTCCAAATTTCATCAATGTTTTCCTATCCTCTCTCACTCCATTAGAAACCCTAACAGCATTCCCCTTGTTGAAGAGACAATGCTTTATAAATCGTAACATGCCAACTACCAAGTGAAACTATTGGAAAACTGTAATTGTTTTAAAATGCAAGTTGATACTCAGTAGCTGAACGATACCTGCAATAATGAAGACCTGAACCCTTCAGTCTCAAGCAATTGTTCAGTTTCAATGAAATTGGCTGTGTCACCTTCAAGGTTAGCTCCTCTTCTCCACATTCTTGTTCCTATGTCACCAAATTGCAGTATTAAAATCAGTTCTAATAGATTTTTTTTGTTATGTTATTACTTATTATTATAAGAATGAAGCATCTATAGGACATTCTACCTAGACGCCTTGTACACCTCCGTGAAATTAATGTCATTGTAGCAAGAGAGTCCTTCAGCTTTAGCTCTGCTACTTGGAAGCTTAAAACCCAGTTAAGGGAAAACATATTTGGTATCTTAAAGTGAAAGTTACTTCATTGTCACCATTTTCTTGTATTGAAATTATATAGACAGCCTACGCACACACACAAGGGGGTGGGAGAGAGAAGAACTTTAAATGTCAGGATATTCCCTTGTACTAGTGGGATAATGAATCTGTCAAGCTGCCAACATGAAGATAGGTGTTAAAAGAAAAACCTCAAGATCATTCTAAAAGTGACGATATGAAATTCATTTAAGACTTTGCAAAAAACTCCTTCGCTCAATAAAAATCAAAACATTTTCACATGAGAAAACAGGAAGGACTTCCAAATTATCTAACCTTACACTCAATAAGCTCCTCCAGAAGATTTTTGTTCCAGACAAATCGTGGGTCAGCCTGAAAAGAAAAAAAAAAGATGGAAAGGCCAAGCTTTTACTCTCATAAGCAGAGAAAGATCTCCAAGCTAACCAATTTTTCATCATGTTCTTATCATTTTCAGCAACATATAAGTGTTTTTCGTTTCTCCTTTGTCATTGGTAAGTACAACTACAAACAACATTAGGTATATGGAAATAGCCTCCCATAGAACTGTGGTTGGATAAAATAAAAGTTTTAAAGTGACATTAATCAGTATATATTGTCAAAGAATTGCTTGATCTAAAAGATTGAGCTATTAAGCAAGCCTCGCAGCACATGCTTAAACTATCATAACAACACAGCTCAATTATATATCACCAAGAATGCTTCAATTTCAATGGAGACATCAAGAAATATATTTCAGTTCAGATAATTCATTAGTTCAAAATCCTGGTTCCAGATATTAAGTTTTATGCCAACTAACCTGCTTCCAGATTGGCTTACTCATCCAACCTTCCACTAACTTGCATCTTCTCTGCAAACTGGTAACATAATGAATAACATATTAGGAACATCAACCTTGGAATAATACCAATCTAAAGACCACAACTCATACTTTAATGTAATATCTGTATCATAAGAATAGTACAGTCCTGGCATTGACTCCACTATTTTCAACAGAGTCCTGAAGTAAGCCTCATCTTTTTTCTGCAGTAAGATAGTAAACAGAAAAGGTATTTAAAATGAACTAATATCTACCATTGAAAGATGCCACAATAGCTTCAAATTATGTGAAAACTTACTTCTTGAGCAGTTGAAAACTTCAAAGCCTCATTGCAGGCTAGTAGTCTCATAGACATCAGGCGATATACTGGAAAACCAAGAAAGCTTCCAACTTCTTTCCGAGAAGTTATAACAAGGACATAAGTTCCTAGACCAAGAAACACATCATTGAATGCTAATGAGAATAAGGTAGAGACAGTGCCAGAATAGTTGTTACCTCTTAAAAGAAAGAAAGAAAGAAAGAAAGAAAGAAAGAAGAAAAAAATTTGTTCATCTCAGGATTTTAGCTAGCTCAGCTTTGTTGTGCTAGCTTTTGTCTGCTGTTTCAGCAATGAATTAAGCCAATGTAAGATTTTCACAAAATTGCAGATGAATGAGTAAGTAAGAACAGAAGTGCCTAGAAAATTATACATCCAAAAAACCCCAAGACAAAAGCATGTAAGCATCTACCTACAAGCAATCTTATTGTTCCCACCAGACCATAAATAGTATAAGTCCTTGATGAAGCTTCAAAGCTTGTGTCATCTGCAAGATTTATATTTAAAAAAAAAATTACGATGGTAACTAGAACAATAAAATTATTGAATTTTAAATGGGTTTCTAGTATTGCCAATCATACATACATGGGACTAAAATTACACAACTCATCAAAGCTCAATAAATCTCCTCTTGGTCCCAAATTAAAATAACCAACACCCACCCTGAGTAAATAGCATAATACTCAAACAAAACCACGTCTTAGAAAACTCCTTTGACCCACTTCAAAAGTATCAATTGTTTATTCTCAAAGCTCAACTATAAGTATAACTCATGGCGCATTTGCAGAAAGAGAGGAATTAAAAAATAGAACCGTCCATCATAAATATTAAACAACCCACTTCAGAATTAAATTAACGAAATTAACAGAATAGGTCCTGCATTTTCTCGAGAATCAATCAATTACATGAAGCAACCGAAATGATATTACCATCAATTAAATTGATTTCCCCATCGTGGCGGCTAATCCAGAATCCTTGACCGGGAGATTCAGGAGATCTGATCACAAACTTATCCTGAAATTCTAGCAATTCCAATTCGTCATAGAGCTTGAATCTTTCGCGCGAACGAGAGAATTCTTCTTCAATCTCCATTTTGTTCACAGAATCGAAACAAGAAAGAATTCGGAAAAATTACAGGAAAAGCATTGAAATCCAGATTTTGATGATTTCGTTGTTGGTGGTTAATGATTTGAAGAAGGTGCGAGAAAGTCATGAAACTACCAACAGGTCATCGATACCCCGAATTATTGAAAACCAGATCATCGAGTAATTTGGGAATTTTATTATTTAAGACGCATTGAATTGTCTGAAAATAATAAATAAATGATAAAGAAAGATCTAACGTTTTAGTAACTCTTGTGCAAAATGAGAAGATAGTGAAAATTAAAGAGGGAAATTGTTTGCTAACCGTAATCAACTATATTTTAATTTTAGTAAATAAAATATACAAAATATTTATTGATGATATGTGTTTGGTTAAAGTATAAGATGATACTAATTTTAACAAAATAATTTGGTTGACAAAAAAGAGGAAGGAAACTGTAATTGAAATATTTTCCAGGATCAAATAAGATTTTATCTTTAAAATTCCAAACGGTTCTGAATTTAAGACGATTTATATTTTATATTAGTACGTTTATCATTTACTTGCCTTCATATTTGTACAAACAAATATGTATGTATTTTTTTTAAGCTTCCCTTTATACATTTACACTTAAAGGAAAAAAAAGAGACTCATATTGATTCTTGTATGTCTTTATCTTAAAATTCCTAAGTACTTCCATATAGAAATTTTATAGTAAATTCTGATAGATCTTTAAATTTATTTAAGAAAGTGGTTTAGACACTGAAAGTACCAATGATGTGGGGAAAGTTCAATACATGACAGAGTAGAAGTTTGATATCACTTCTTCTTTTTGTTATTTGTCATTTATTTAATATTAAATAAAACTTTGACCTTTGTTCAAAATAAATTTTTATTAGTAGAAGTATTTATTAACATTAACAAATAATAAATAATAAATAGAAGGAGTACTAGACTTTTATTCCATATATTGAGCTCTACAGCCTAGTAAATATATTAAAAATTATCAAAATTGAAAAATGGAGCTATACATATTTTACTTTTGTAAATTGTGTAATTTACACTCATTAGTACAATGAAAATACAAAGCATATGCCAATGAATGTTTTTTCCCCCCTCATTTCCACCATTTTTACCATATATCAACGAACAGTCAAAGGTCAAAGCCCTCTTCATTTTCACTTGCACCTTATTCTTCCCTCTACTTTTAACCTTTCCTGCCAAGAACACCTGCAATCAATAATATTCACAGTGAAGTATCTGACTGATGTAAACTCAACATTGGGTTCTAACGAGTATTTTAGAGGTTGTAAATAGGAACAAACACGTTCATGTACACCCACAGAATACAGCAAGAGAGTACACAATTTTCGCTAGCAATTCCCAAAATATACATGAATAATTTTTCTTTCCTAATATCTAGCAGCGTAGAACAATTAAGCATGAGACTTTTCCCTCCTCTTGGCTCTCCATACATGACCTTCTTGTTCTCCCATGCCTCTCCAGGGGACCAGGATGACCCATTTTAAAAGAATGCCTAAATGCGGAGAAACTTGCACAGCTACTTCTTGAATGAACTAGCCACTTCACCCTTCTCATACATGGAGGTCAGTATATCACAACCTCCAACCAGTTCGCCATCCAGAAAGATCTGTGGGAATGTGGGCCAATTGCTGTATTTCTTAAGTGTCTCCCTTAATCCATAGTTGTGCTCTTCATCCAGCACATCAACACTCTCATAATCCACCCCTTCACTTTCAAGAATGCCAATAACCCTCTGTGAGAATCCACATTGCGGCGCGCTTCTCGAACCCTTGATGAATGCAACTACCTTGTTGTCCTTTACCAACTTGTCAATGAGGTCCTCAAGTGGGACAGTTAATTGCATATGACGACCGGGAGTAAGTCGAAGATCGGGCTTCTTCTTAGGAGGCTGTCTGGTCCAAGTGGCATTCCCAGATTCATTACCAGGAGGAACTTTACCATTGACTTTTATGTATTCTTCCATCCATGATTTCCATGCTTGGGTTAGTGTTTCTCTGTCAGGTTGATCTACTACCCCAACCTACAGCAGACGATTTCATAACAAATTCATTGTAAGTAAGTCAATACTATTGGAGAATGGGGCGACCTTTCCCAGTGAAGAACAGTACATTACAGATAATCTTAAAAAAAGAAAAGCAGAAATCTTTCATCAATCCTCTCACTTATATTACAGTATGTGTTCATCTTGCTTTTATTCTATTTCATTATCTGAAGCCTTTCAAGGATTGTCTAACTTCTGATGTAAAGGGTAATGATGAAATTGAAGGGGTGAAGCAAGGAAAAACATACTAAAAATGAAACAAAGGAATTAAAATGTGTTGTACACAATAATCATTTTAGCCTTGTATGATAAACAAGCAAAACACAAAAGTAGAGCAACAATTTCTGTTTTTTCCTTTTCCTGAATTACTTAAGCACTTTATGATACATTTCTACTCCATTGCCTCAGTTCCATTACGAACCACGTTACTCGCCTTCCCTCAATTTCACCTCATCGTATTCTTGATAATCTAAAACCAGCTCAATTTGCAAAATCAAGGTGATGTTTGGTTTTTCAAATTCTTCATATTACAACCTTATTTATAAGATGTTTGATAATAATCGTAATAATAATAATAATTATTATGAAAGAATTTTTAATTTATGTGTTGTTTATACGATATTGATTTTTTCATGAGTTTATCTATCCCTAATTCAATACCTCGAGAAAGTAGCGATAAACCAAGATAACCTTACCTTGACGGAGCCACAGAGCTCCGGCACCGATTTCCGGTGAGCAACAACGCTTGCCGCTATGTTACGCGATAAACCAATGAACTGAAGCTCATCATTCTTATCATAAATGGCGTATACGCCGGTACCCGACGGCAGGTCTGCGGCGGCGCCCTCACTTTCCGGCGGCACAACTATCGGATCCGTCTCTCCGAGGTTCTTGACGGCTAACGCTACAAATCGCGCACGAGGCTTATCTGTATTGTAGGGTTTAAGAGAAATGGAGGACAAAGTTACGGAAGGTTTGGCTTTGATCTGTGAATAGAGTGATAGAGGAGGGGTATTTTGGGGAAACGAAGAGAATAAACGAAGATAAGAGAAGCTGTGCGTAGAAGAGAGGTTGAAGGTTGCCATTGATGAGTGATGATAACTTGCAGAGTCGGAGAATTGAGAAACAGTGCTTTCTAGTCCAAGCCAGACGTATAGAGTATAGAGTATAGACTATAGAGACGTGAGGAATAGTATTATTTTATTGTTTTAATTACTCGTAAAATATTTTTTATTATTCAATATATTACTTATTCTTTAAATTTGTAATTCTGTTAACTATTTAATTTTTTGAGTCTAGTCGTTGAATAATCAAGTGACGTGGCCAATAATTTAAAGGCACCAGGCAACCCAGCACCCAAGAAAACAAAAAGCTAACTCCTACCGAAGCCTTTGCCCGACAGGTCAGCAAGTGAGATGCAAGAGGGACTCCTATACCCTAAACAAAAGCTGATTGTGAAACCCTAACCTAGCCAAGCCGTCAGCGCATTGATTAGTCTCACATGAGATTTGCTTAAAAGTAATGGCATCAAAGTGTCTTATCATCATCCTAATATCTTGAATTAAAATCCCAAGGTGGTGAGTGGCAACATCCCCATCCAAGATAATCTTGATCGTTTCTAAACAGTCAGCATAAACTTCCAGCTTAAGAAGGCCTTTATCAATCGCGATAAACAACCCTCTTTTGATGGCCTCTAACTTAGCAAACATGTTGGTGTGGATACTAATAAAGTCCGAAAACCCAGCAAGCCACCTCCCATCCTCGTCTCTGAAAATACCCCCAATGCCTGCGTGACCAGGATTACCAATGGAACTGCCGTCCGTGTTCAGCTTGATCCAACCAGCCCTAGGTTTAAATCTAGTTGACTTTGATGTTCCTATTGGCAATTGCTTTAGAGGGACAATCAAATTACAGGTTGAATTCTACAACTTTGTAGAAATTCAAGGAATTAGGAGCTTTATCCCCCCAACACACACTCATTTCTATACTTCCAAATATCATATATGATACTAAGAAAATTAATGTCCTAAATACCCACAATAGCCTCCTTCAAGTCAGCAAACTTGTAGAATCGGTCCAAGAGATCCAATTTAAAGAAGCTAGGAAGGGTACGAAACCAAAATGAAACCAAGTTGATCTAACCGTGGGGCAATCCCTCAAGCAGTGAGTGATAAACTCTTCAAAGATATTACATCTTTGACCGATATTAGAGATGCTCAAGTCTCTGCGAGCTCTTAAAGTGTTTGTGGGCAAGGCATTATGGCAAATGAGCCAAGAAAATAGTTTAATACTCTCCGAACATCTTAATTTTCACAAGTTATTCCAAGGGAAGTCGATGGTCTGGCTAGTATTAAACCTGATGAGGGAAGTATATCCATGGCTAGCACTATACCTGCCACTTAGGGTGAGCCTCCAAGCAAGGGCGTCTTTGATGGAAGCATGTATGGGGAAAGGGATCCCAATTATTTTGACAGCAACTTTAGGGGGCGAAGGGTATGAATGTTATCAAGTTGTCATCTCCCATTAGCAATGATGCTGTTAACCGTATCTTCTGAATTAATAAGATGAACATCATCCTCATCAATTAGCTCCATTAAAGGCTTGTACCAACCCAGATGTCCATCCAGAGTTGGTGTCAACACCATCCCAATTCTCATACAAAAATCGTTTCATTTCATAGCCTATTCTTAGCTTTGATAATGCCTTTCCATACATAAGAATCCGAAGGCTTGTAGTTCCAGTTGAGCATGTTACCGTTCACTCGAGAGATTTCACACAGCTTTGCCTAAGAGGGTTGTGTTAGTATTCCTGTCTTCATCGCTCTAAGCCCTCCGAAGGCTCTAGGTAATGCCGTAATGTGATTCTCCCCCAATTAACGAGGTGAAGGGCAGGCCACGTGGCCAATAATTTGCAACTATAGTCTATAGTATTTTTTAAAAATTTAAACACTAAATAATAGTTTGACCAATAATTCAAAGACTAAAAATAAAAAGTAATTTACTTAGGAAAAATTGGACACCTAAATAAGGATTATTTTGTCATTAAGATAAATGTCTGTGAATTACCAAAATACCCATCCCTACTCCTTCTTGCTTTCTTCATCTTTCAGGCTTCAGCCGCCGCAAGCCCGCGACACACATACGAACGTTTATAGAGGCAATTCGGAGAAGACGAAACCATCGCAGAAGACGAAACCGACGGAGAAGTCGAACAAGGCGAAGCTCATTACTGGCGACTTCAAACTGCGGCCGCCTTCGTTTGCGAGAAATCTATTTCCGTTGGCCGCATTGTTGAGGTGAGTTTTCTCTGCCATTAAAGTTGCTGAGGAACTAGAAAGAATGGATTCATGGTTGGTTGTTTTGGAGTTTAGGTGTTGATTTCTTCAATTCCTAGATAGAACGCTGCTGGTAGTTTTGTAATGATGCTTGTAATTATTTTGGAGTATTAGCCAGTTTCATGATGCGACTTGCTTATTGGTGGCTAGTTTTATATTTGTTTTGGTTGTTTTGGAGTTTAGGTGAGAGTTTATTGGGATTTGCTAATTGTGTTGTCTCATCATTGATTAGCTTGTGTTTATGATAGTAAAAACAAAAATCACCGGGGAATGAAGCTTAGATGAAGAAGATTGAAGATCACTACTGTGTTGTGGCTGAGAAGGCCACTGGAGTTTGAGACATGGCTGAGAGAGGAAAGGAGGTGTGGGGATACTGGGTATTTTGGTAATTTAGGTGTTTATTAAATGACAAAATTATGTTTGCTGTTGTGTTCTAGTGGTTTCGAGAAGCATTGAGTTTCACTGTTTGCGGCTGCCATTTCTAGACACTTTGTTTAGCCTCTTCCCCCTTTTCTCAGAACCTTAGATTTTGCGAATTGCGATCATGTTACAGATTCTTAGTTGAGTGCTTTTGATGGTTAGCTCTCCGTTTCTGTTTAACCCATTGTAAATGCAGTAATTATCGTCTTTATATTTGCTTTTGATTTTGTTCTCAGAAAATGCGGGAATAAGAAATAAATAGGTTTTTGGGGCTGGGGATGTATCTGTTAGCAAAATTTGTATCTTTTGGAATTTCTGTTTCAGGGTTTTGTTTTATGATCATTTTCTTATTTTCCGATTTTGATGCAGCTGTAGTTTGAAGCAGTTTTTCCATAGTTTCCCTTGAGCTTCCAAAATCGGAAAATATCAACCTCATTGGAGGTTTGATAATGGAGGATACACCACTTATTGCTCATAAACCATCTACTTCTACCTCACTTAATCCTCCTTCTCGGATTATCTGTCACGTGTATGTTCATCTCCTTGTTTTTTTTCCCCCAAATTTCAAGAATCATGATGAGCAAAATTTAGATATGGTTGTCAACTGTAGGAAGTAAAAATAAAACTGAGTTATGCTTATGCAGCATGTCATATCATGTGCTCAAGGCTCTTTACAATCAAAGTTTTCACTTATTTTTAGTAGGTTGATTGATTAAACCTCTTTCTATCCCTCCTCTCTTTCAATACAGATGTCAGAAGCAGTTTTCCCAATATACATGCCCTCGATGCAATTCACGATACTGCTCCCTCCATTGCTACAAAGTAAGCGGAGTTACTTAGATGTTGATTTAGTTCGTTGAACATAATATATAATTTGCATGTCAACTGTGTATATGTTCCCAATTTGCTTGAAAAGTTTTACTGGACAAGTAAGAAGTGTATGTTTAACTAGTTTATATGTTTGGGTATTCAACTAGTATATGATAAGTTATAGCATCACCAAGGAAATTATAAAATGAATTCCAATGTTCTGGTTTATCATTCTATTTTTCTTCTTGTATTGCATCAACCACATCTAACAAAGTTTGAAGATGGCATCAGTTCCATTCTGAAATTGCATATGGTTTCTCAAAGCTGTAAGATGCCTATCAAGCTAGAGAGTTATTCTGGCAGTGTTACTGATTGAATATGTGCATGTGTATCTATGCCTTTTCCTCTTCTTACATTAGTAAATGAGTCCAGATCCTCTGAGAAAGTTTTTGCTTTGGAAGTTGGTTATGCATTTACTCGATGCTTATGATGATTTTTCAAAGGATTAGACTTAGGTAGAGTTCCTTATAATAAAAATAACTATTTTAAATGTTGATCCTTGCTTTTTTGTAATTTGGACAGTCTCACAGTCTTCGTTGTACTGAATCCTTCATGCAAGAAAATGTAGTTCAGGAGCTTCAGCAAATGCAACCTGATGATGAATCCAAACATAAAATGTTAGACATACTGAAAAGATTTCATTCAGAAGAGGTGTCAGATAGCATGGATGAGGATTGTAAGTTATCCATATTTTACTTTTCTCTTGGTCCTCTTGGGATTGTTTTATTTCTAGTCTTTCTTGTCTAATTTTGCCCAGGTTGTATTCAATAAAGGTCTATTCTGATTAGATGTTTTGCTAATTGTCTTTGCATGCAAACTATCAAGCTCTGTATGATGCTTCATGCTTGCAATAAAGGTTTTTTTTTTTTTTTTTTTCCTTTGAAACATGTTTTTCAATGTTCTATACCTTATTGATATTCAGAAATCAGAATTTGTGCTTTTAGTATGAGTGGTATATTCAATTAGTGTCGTAATGTAAGAATCTGATAAATTATCATTGCAAGACTCTTATGCTGTATGTTGATTTTTTAAAGAGTAGTTCTAACTGCTATTTTTGGTTCTTTTCAGCTATCCAAAGTGCTAAATATCCTATCTAATTGTTTTCTTAGGTTTGGAAGATCAAACGCTATCTGAGGAGATTATAGAAAAGGTTTTGTCTGGTACGATCCTCTATCTTCTTTATAATTATTGATGTTTCTATACGCTTATTTTTTGTTGCTTGTGTGTCCTCTCACTGCTAGTAATACATTTTATGCAAATTCTAGTACTAGAAACATCTAAAATTTGTACTCTTCACAAATAATTTTTCTGGTGCATCCCGCTGTTGGTTAAGGCTGTTATTTTTGTTGCTTGTGTGTCCTCTCACTGCTAGTAATACATTTTATGCAAATTCTAGTACTAGAAGCATCTAAACTTTGTACTCTTCACAAATAATTTTTCTGGTGCATCCCACTGTCGGTTAAGGCTGTTATGGGTTCATTTGTCTTCCATATATACAGGAGTAGAAGTCAATTTTGATGATTTATCCATGGAAGAGAAAAAGCGATTTCAAAGAGCTATTGCTTCAGGGGAATTGAGCAAGATGTTTAAGCCATGGGATCCGTGGTGGTTAAAGCCTTCTGCCAGAAACATCTCTCTGAGCAAGGAAGGAACTCAACTTGTTCAACCCCTTTCAAATGAGGAAGTGCAAGACGATATTGAAAATGACGAGTCCGATGAAATCCCTCGCGGTCCTGAAACTCCACTTCCTCCAGTCAGCACTCTTAGCTCAAGAGAGCCGTCGCCCCTTCTAACAGTTCACCTAGTCGATATTTTGTACAGCTACTGCTTCACTCTTCGCCTGTACAATGGAGATTGGAGATCAGATGCCTTAGGGTCATCCATGGTTGCTTTGAGTGTTTCCTCAGTTTTAGGTCAAGGTGAGCAGCCTGAGACTGTACTTGAAGCCCTCTCTCATTGCTTGGAGCAGGTATGCTCTCCAGCTTACCGACACATGGGCGGGCTGCAATTTGGTTTGAATCTCATCGACGACGTGATTAGTTTACTTTCGTTAGGAAGTTCTGCTTTGGTATGTGCACTTTCCGATATGCAACGGTTGGTTCAAGCAGGGGAAAAAGAGCTCAAATTAAGTAAACCCAGAAAGCTGAGGAGGGATGAGATTAGAAGTAATCTTAAAATGGCTGAGAGGAAGATTTATTTCATTATGTGTTGGGTCCATGAGCAGCAAGAAGAAGCTTGGCCTTCCTTAGCTGCCATAGTAAGAGCAGAAAAGACATCAGTGATGGAGTTTGATTGGAGTAATAGGGCTGAGAAAATGAACAGTAAAGTCAAAACCAAAGGCAAATGTTTGATTGAAGAGATAAAATGAGTTATTTTTGCTGATTACCGCCTAATTACCTTTTTTTCACTTTCCCCACTTTCCAAATTTTAGAGGGTGCAATGCAAAAGGCTTAAACTGGTTGTTATACACTCAGCTGTTGTAAATATATACATTTACATATTGGAATTTTTATTGTTGGCTAGTACTGTTTGAGTGTTGAGATTGAGAAAGACATATGATTAGTAGTGAATTTGGAATTCCTGCTTTTCAAGAAAATTGAGCAGTTGAATTGTGATTTTATGTTTGGATGAGAGAAAGTAGAGGGAAAACAGAGAAGGAAATGTTTCAGTAAAACATTTTCACCGTTTTAAGAGTCATTAATAAAAAAAAAGTAGGGAGAGAAGAGAGATAATGAAGAATTGTTAATTAATTATTTAAAAAATTATGAAAAAGCATTTTTGGTACTTCTAATGTTATTAATTATGTCTCTAAAATTTGTTTGAAGTTAATTGTACTTTTAATTTTTTTCTCCATATTGTTCTTTTCACCGATACCTTCAAAATAATTAATAATACGTGTTTATATGGTGTCACATGTAAAAAAAAATTGAGTTTAGTTTATGTCAACTCACTATCAACCATTAAAGTTTTTGTCAAACTAAAATTTGTTTCACTGTCAAATTAGCCTATAAGGTTTCTGTTATATTGTCAAATTAATTATTACTGTTTCAATTTATATTGTCACTATCTTTTTTGTAGAGTTTACTTCTAATACTGAAAGAGTCCTTAGAATAGACACTAACAGTTGGCATAAATTAAATCCAGTCAACTTTTTTTGCCACGTATGATGCTACATAAACACTCACCATTAACTTTGTTAACGGTATTAGTGGAAAGGATAATATTCATAGAAAATTGAAAAATTGAAAAATTGAAAGTACAATTAACAATAAACAAACTTTGAAAGCATAATTGACTCTCACCTCAAACCTCAAATGTTAGGGCCTTAGGGATACCTAAAGTACTCTTGTTAAAAATTATTTGTAATGAAATATTATATCTTTATAATATCATTATCTCCCTTGTCTTTCAGATATTTTTTTCAACACTACAAAAATTTTATTTTCAATTCTTTTGGTATAAAAAGTTGGTTTACACCTATTTGCACCCCTAATTAGAACAAGAGTGAAAACAAAGGAAATAAATGTCCACTACAAATAAAAAAATGATGCAACGGAATTAGGTGAAACCCACTTTTCAAGCAACAGAATAATTACTGCGGCATGCAAGTTTTGAACTTTTTAATTTTCTTCTTCTTTTTTCCCTAAACCCAATATTTACTTTAATTAGTTGATATGGACACAAGATTACCTTACCTAGGAGCTTATTATTTCCTTAATCATTATTTAGGATCACTGTGTTCCTATCTTTTCAACTACAAATGTTTTATTGTCACTCAATGAGGATCATTTTGCTGATTAAGGATCTTATTGAAATCATTTTATTTGGACTATTTTGGTTTTTTTTACGCCCGTCCGACTTTTGAGGCACTATCTCGACTAATCTAGACTCGACATGTGTCGCGTATTTGACTATGATAAAAGAATTTTTCATCAGAGATAGAAGAATTTTTCATCAGAGATAGTTGCATTCACAAGGTTTCAAACCCGAAACATTATTTAAGCGATACCAAACTATTTACCACTTATACCAACCCTCCATTGGTTACTATTTTGGTTTCTTGTTTTATTTGAGGATGTCAATTTTTAGTTGTACTGTGTGGCTGATTAATGCTACAAGCCAACAACTATAGTTAATGGTTTTTTTTTTATAAGTTGTAATGTCTAAATCCAAGTTGCAATTTTTTTCAAAGCCAAGATCTTGGGTGGCTTTCAAATTAGAGATACAATTATTGTTCCTGTTAGAACATAAATGAGTTTGAAAAAAAAAAGATTAAATGCAATTTTTAAGTATTTATATTATATTTTTAAATTAAAATTATAATAAGTGAATATTTTACAAAAAAATTGTGTTATTTTTTTTATGAAAAAAATTAATAACAATAATAAACTACTTGAAAAAAATTTACATTTAGTCCAAATTAGTTAAGATTAGTGCATATTTGAATGATGGTCTCTCCATTTGGCTTTCACTATCTTCCCCACTAGCAGCTCACCCTTCTTCTTCATCACTTTAAAAATAAAAATAAAAAAATTAATGATTTTATAATTTGCATGTGAAGATGGGTATATTGGGATATAGACTTGAATTGAGAATGATAGCACTCATAAATAGTATGGCATTTGAAGCCAATCATAGTTTTCTTGCAAATAACTTCTCTCACCAATGAGATCAGCCTAAGAAAAAACAAAGATGAAGTAAAATTTAGGTAAAACTTATTTATAATTTTTTTTTGTAAAAAATATATATAAGAAAGTTAGACTCTAAATCACCTGTTAATTAATATATAATAAAAGATGAATTTTATTGAAAATTAATTTTTGTGCTTATAACTTTATAGAAAAAATGTAAATATACCATTTGAATTTCAGAAAAAAAAAATTATTAACAACTTTTTTTAATTCTCAAATTAAAAATTACCCTCAATTTTTTAAAACTTTTTCAACATTCGAAAACTTTTTTTTTTTTATGAACAACATTTGAAAACTTAACTATCACAATTCACAAATAAAAAAAAATACCAATTCTTTTCTCATGATAGAGACCTTATGATTCCATCATTTTATCCACTCACCTATTCAGTTTCTTATATAGACCACCTTCTTACTTTTTTTTTTGCCTAAACTTTTGTTGTTATTTTTATATGGAAAAAAAAATTCAGGTAACAATAAGCACCGATATCTCATTAGAATTAAAGAAAACCTCCCAATCTCTTTGAAAGTTTCACCCACTAATAAAACTCTCACATCAGTCATAGGTTTGAATCCGTGCCTTTATGGGATAAGTGTTCAAACTTTTTTTTTTCCCTTAACTTGTTATTTTAGTTACTCCTTGTTTCTCACATTTTTGCTCTCCCTTATGGATGATTAAAATACTCATACTCAATGGGTACCCTAAAATTTTATTCTGTGGATCTTGGTATGGGATTCGGGTACAAAGTCAACGGGTCCGGGTCCGGGTAAGGAGGTACCCTACCCGCAATAGTAATTATTTATTTTTATATATAAAAAATAATATTTTTAAACTTTTTTGTGTTGAGAAAATATACAATTCGAAGAAAAATGTTAAATATTTTATAAATATTAAAGAAATTTAATAGTACATTTATATTTATGATTTAATTTTTTTAGTTTTTGTGATTATAGATGAAAAAATTGATAAAAATAAATTCTATATTAATAAAATAATAATTTATTTAAAATTTTATGGGTTTAGATTCGGGTATGGGGATTTGAATATTCGTAAGGTCCAAGGATGGAGATTGTTTTTTTATACCCGCTCAAGTTCGGGTCCAAATCTAAAAAATATAATAACCTATCCAAACCTTACCTATAATCATCGCTCATCTCCCCATCCTCTAGTTTCTGTTTTCTACCTCATGACAGGGAAATGGGGAAAAAGAAAATGGGAAAAAGTACATTTATGATAAATGCCAAGTATTTTGTGAATAATAATTTTTGCATATAATAAATTTGTAATTTTATTTTAATATAATAATTAATAAATACAATCTAAATTCAATATGAAAATAAAAATATACCATATAAAAATTTAATCTCAAAGATAATAAAAAAAAAAATTCAGAGTGTCATAGTGCCACCTAAAAACCTACTTAATTATTATTATTATATGGACAAAAAGCATAATGTAGCAGGTATGATATGAATAGATCTATTTGCATCATACTCAAACAAACAAAAAAAGTCATAAAACACTAAAACAGAAACATAATAAAATTAAATAGAAAACCTTTCAAGTTGCATATTTTCCACCTGCTAAAAGCTTTGCAGTTACAAGTCCTACACATATTATATAAAGCATGATAGGTAGACCCTTTTTTTTAATATATTACAAAGAACTTTCCTTAAATATATACTGTGTAGAAAAATAATTTGGTTAATAAAAAAATTAGAATGAGATTTTTGTGTGATATATATCAAACAAAGTGATATAAAAATAATTTAATTAAACTTCAAACACTATAATTTATCAACTATATTTGTAAACTTCTCTTATAAATTAGTAAGAGTTATTAATCAATTAAAAAACTAATTTTATTATGATAAATTTCTCTAAATTATATATGGAAAAGGATGATTGATGAGTTTACATTACATGTGCTCAAAACATATATAGAAAGTCAAAAGGTGTTAGCCTTTCAACCTCTAGCTAGCATATATATATATATATATATATATATATATATATATATATATATATATATATATATACTTTATCATTAGATAATTAACAAATTAAAAATGACATTATGCTTTAACTTCACTCCTACTCAATAAATTAAAACCTCCCTCATGCACCTCCTTAATTAATTGGCTTAAACCCTCTTTATAATGTACTCATCATTCTGTTGTAATACTTGAATTCCCTCTAATAAATTTCTTTCATTTTGGTCCCAATGATCCCTTCTTCAGCTATCATGAAATCTCCAAGAACAAAACTGTCTTTGCCCATCACTGTTGCCACAGTATGTGCTCTTGTCTTGGTAGCCATCTTGTACACAGAAAGGTTCAGCTTCTTCTTCAACCTCAAGACCTGTCCTACAAGGAATAACTTCCAACCAAAATCTAGTAAGTTTCAGAACTATCTATTTAGTCCTTTTCTTTCTCTGCTCTGCTTCACTTCTGAATTCATTAATATTTGAGTAAATTAACAATTTGGTCCTGAAAGATGCAATATGTCTCAATTTAGTCCATGAAAATGAAATATGAAAATGTCAAGTTTAGTCTCTGGAAGATGCAATTTATTTCAATTTAGTTCTTAAAAGATGGAAATATCAAATTTAGTTTATGAAATATGCAATTTGTCTCGATTTTGTCCTTGAAAATCTCTGTTAATATAACTGACAGGAAATATTATAGGGACTAAATTGAGACAAATTACATCTTTTAAGAAAAAATTGATATTTCCATTTTTCAGAGACTAAATTGAGACAAATTGCATCTTTTAGGGACAAAATTTGACATTTTAATATTTTAAGGACTAAATTGAAACAAATTGCATCTTCCTCTTCATAATTTTTTCTTCAAATTAAACACATGATCATATAAAGAAATTTTAGGGGATATTTTGCACAAAGATAAAATTTTGATGGGTATTTCACTATTTTGCACAAAATGAAAAGTTTGATAGTTTTTTTTTTGTCAATTATTATTTTTAAGTTAAAGAGGATAAATTGTAAAATTTGAATAACAAAATTTTGACAGTGAGAATGAGGCATTTTATACAAAATTAAGAACTTTAAAATATTTTTTGCTGTCAAATTTTAAAATTAAAAGGATAAAATGGCACAAACCCTCTAAGTAAACAGAAATTCATTTTATGATCCTAGTAGTAATTAAAAATTTGTGTTCAGATGATAAGAAATTAGCAGAAGAGGAAATAGTGTATGGGTCAGTGATTGATGATAGGGTTGAGTTTGAAGCAGAAGCAGAAGAAGAAGAATGCAATGTTTGGGATGGAAAATGGGTTTTCAATGCTTCAAAAAAGCCTTTGTATACAGACAGAAGCTGCCCTTATGTAGATAGACAGTTTTCTTGTCTTCACAATGGAAGGAATGACTCTCACTATCTTCATTGGGAGTGGCACCCACAAGATTGTACTTTGCCCAGGTCAGTCTAAAATGTTATATCAACACCATCGAGTTTATTGAATTCTGATTAATTTTATTCGAGCTAGCTGAGATTTTATAATGGGGATAAAGCTATCTTTCAACACAAATTTTTTCATATTCTTATCTTTAAGACTCATTGTACGCAACATTATCTTCAAGAGTTGATTTTGAATATTAATTGTGGTATAAAAAAATTAATACTTATTAATAAATGTTTTTAAGAATTTGAACTGACATTATATTCTTATATCTAATCAAGTAATATTATTTTATTTTTATGTATTTTAGATGGCACACTAAAATTAATAAAGCTATAAAGTCACTAAACCATGAGCTTTTTGTAAATTCTTTAGACATTTAAGTATATATAGCCATGCATATCATCACATAATATTCAAATAATAATAACACCTTATCATGTTTGATTAGAAGCTAAGGTAACTTAAACTTATGTTAATTACACACATGAAAGATTTAAATTAGTCAGGGAATTAAAAACATTATAAAATCAAATCAAATCAAAATGAGATCAGTTTCAGTAAAATGTAGGGATGATCAAAATATCCATACCCAATGGGTACCCTGAAAATTTACCCTGTGGGTCTGGGTATGGGTCCGAGTACAAAGTCAACGGGTCTGGGTCCGGGTAAGGAGGTACCCTACCCGTACCCTACCCGCAATAGTAATTATTTATTTTTTTATATATAAAGTATTATTTTTAAATTTTTTTGTGTTGAGAAAATATATAATTCTAAGAAAAAATGTTAAATATCTTATAGATATTAAAGTAATTTAATTGCACATTTATATTTATGATTTAATTTTTTTATTTTTTGTGATTATAGATGAAAAAAATTGATAAAAATAAATTTTATATTAATAAAATAATAATTTATTTCAATTTTTTATGGGTCTGGGTCCGGGTATGGAGATTTAACTACCCGTAGGGTCCGGGAATGGGAATTAATTTTGATACCCGTTCAAGTCCGAGTTCGGGTCTAGGGATTATAGTACCCTATCCATACCCTACCCATGATCATCCCTAATAAAATGGGATACTAAAGATCTGTTAACATAATAACATGTGCATTATGGTATGATTAAAGAATGAATTATTTCTCTACTTTTTGGATAAATTTATAATTATTTCTGACTAATTAACTTGGTTTGGAAGATTCAATCCAGAGGTAGCCCTGAAGAAACTTCGAGGAAAGAGGCTATTATTTGTAGGGGATTCATTGCAGAGAAATCAATGGGAATCTTTTGTTTGTATGGTGGAATGGATCATACCTTACAACTACAAATCTATGAAAATAGACCCTATTCATCCTATCTTCACAGCCAAGGTATCAATCTTTTCTTTCTACTTCAAGCATACATTAATTAATGGTCAAAACCTCAAATTAGTCCCTTATCTTTGCACGAAATTTTATATTGGTCATTTATGTTTCAAAAAGTTTAAAATTGGTCCTTTAGGTTTGCAAGAAGTTCCAAATTGGTCATTCCGTCCACTTCCGTCAATTTCTTAAGTTAAGTGCTTACGTGTCCATCTAAGCTGACATGTCATGCCACATTAGCGCCACATCATCACATATGATAGTTGATGATGACATGGTGATGATGTGGCATGGCACGTCAGCTTAAACGGACACGTAGGAGAGATGATATTTTCACCTCAGCATGCCACGTAAGCACTTAACGGAAGAAATAAACGGACTTGAACAGAAGGACCAATTTGAAACTTCTTGCAAATATAAATGATCAATTTAAATTTTTTGAAACATAAAGGACCAATATAAAACTTCGTGCAAACATAAGAAACTAATTTGGGGTTTTGACCTTAATTAATTAATTAAGATGTAATAAATGAATAATATGATCTTTCCTTTGTGTTTGTCTATATAGGAATATAATGCGAGTATAGAGTTCTATTGGGCACCATATATTGTGGAATCCAACACTGATATCAATATAATAGTAGATCAAAAGAAGAGGATTATAAAAGTAGATTCCATCACAGAGAGAGCCAAAAATTGGACTGGTGTTGATATCCTTGTTTTCAATACCTACGTTTGGTGGATGACTGGCCAACGAATCAAGTCTCTGTGAGTTTTCCTTCCTTTCTTACGGTGTGACATAGATGATAAGAAATCTGTGTTATTTTAATCATCAGCAGAAAGGAAAGGTTGCTTCCATCAATGGGCCCCAAAACTTGAGGGATTAGTCATCAAGTTCGCTTTGATAGATATACTGATCCAAAGACCAAGACAAAAATCCTGCTTTGGTCCCTAACGTTTAGTATTTTTTTTTAATTTAGTCCCTAACATTTGTTCATTCTCAATTTGGTCCCTTACGTTTGCGATTAGTATGGATTTGGTCCCTCACATTTCCTTCTTTACCCCTCAATTTTGTTAAGTAGTTTTAATACTTGGATAATGGAAGGACCAAATTAATATCAATTACAAACGTGACTACGTGAGGGACCAAATTGAGACTAAGCAAATATTAAAGACCAAATTGATAAATGTGCTAAATGTTAGGGACCAAAATGAAGTTTTTGTCTATAATATTCTCACTTTCTCCAGCATGTTGTATACTACATATAATTTTGAACAATTAACGTGATTTGATGTTGGTTGTAATTAGATGGGGTTCATTTGAAAATGGAGAAGAAGGGTATGAAGAATTGGATGCAGCAGATGCATACAAGTTCGCTTTGAAGACTTGGGCTAACTGGGTGGACTCAACTGTAAATCCAGACAAAACCAGAGTCTTTTTCACAACTATGTCCCCTACACACACAAGGTTCATTAATTTTCTCTTCAAACTTATGTTCTTTCCTAAAGAGCTAAAAACCCCTATTTTGTTTCCTCAAAGATGCTCATTTTTTTCAATTGGGTCCCTCACAAATTCGTGTTATCAATTCGGTCCCTTACAAAACTAAGTGTTATCAATTTGGTCCTTCTGTTTGTTAGTCGTTTAAATAATTAACGAATTTGATGAGGTAAACTATTTGGTGCTGATTGAGCAACATTTAAAGTCCGCTAATTTTTATTCCAAAATCTATGTTTTTTTTTTGTTGAAGATGCAACCTCACTAGTGACTAGACACAACGTTTTGTTGAATTTTAATGCACCGTCTTGCTCATCTAGAATAAAAATAGGGGAAAAAATCATTTTAGGGCCAAATTACTCTTTTGGTCCTCAACGTTTGCACGAAGTTTAATATTGGTCCTCAACGTTTCAAAAAGTTATTTTAGGTCCCCAACATTTTTTTTGGTTCAAATTGGTCCTCTAGCGTAACATCCGTCTGGTTTTGCCATTAAATGTTGACGTGGAAGGCTTATGTGACACATTCAAACTCAGCAAAAGACGCCGTTTTGATTCAATTTTCCATTGCCACATAAGCCTTCCACGTCAGCATTTAATGGCAAAACCAGACGGATGTTACGCTAGAGGATCAATTTTGACCCAAAAAAACGTTGAGGACCTAAAATAACTTTTTTAAACGTTGAGTACCAATATTAAACTTCGTGCAAACGTTGAGGACCAAAAGAATAATTTGACCATCATTTTAGTAGACTTCAAATTTTGCCCAGTAAGCACCAAACAGTCCACCTCATCCAATACATTAATTATTTAAACATCACCCAAACAAAGGGACCGTATTAAAACAATTGGCATATGTAAGGGACCAAATTGAAAATACAAATCTATAAGGGACTAAATTGAGAAAACAGACATTTGTGAGGGACCAAAATGAAGTTATAGTTTATTTCCTAAAGTGCAATGATATTGACACAAAAATGTCTGTCTGTCTGTCTGTGTATATATATATGTTGTGCAGAAGTTTAGACTGGGGGAACAAAGATGGGGTGAAATGCTTCAATGAAACAGAGCCAGTGATGAAAAAGGATCACTGGGGAACTGGTTCTGATAAGAGAATAATGAATGTGGTGACCAAAGTGGTGAAGAAGATGAAAGTTCCAGTACAAATCATAAATATCACACAGATCTCAGAGTACAGAATTGATGCCCATTCTTCAGTTTACACAGAAACTGGAGGCAAATTATTGACTGAGGAGGAAAGAGCTGATCCCTATAATGCAGATTGCATCCATTGGTGTCTCCCTGGAGTTCCAGATACTTGGAATCAAATATTTCTGGCAATGTTATAGCAAAACACATTTGGACAAAGATTTTTTTTTTTTTTAATTTTTCTTCTTTTTGTAAAAGAAGATTCAACTAATTTATGTGTGTCAATGTCAATATTCAACTTTTGATTGGTTTTTGTGAATTGTGATATAGATATATACACATTTGCCACCATATATATATACCTGTATGAAGATTGGTGTATTTTTTCAACAAAAGCTTGGAATTACCAAATATATTATTTCTTTCTTTCTTTCTTTCTTTTTTGGTCTAAATCTCTAGATCCAAAAGCCTACAGAGATTTTTTCCATATCACTTTTATTCAATTAGTTGTTAACATTTCTGGCAAAAAAAAAAAAAATAGTTGTTAACATGTAATGTGTTTATATAAAATTTGACAGACTCAAATTCGTGAGAACATTTTTTAATTTAAAATGCTAAAAAATTGAGTAATTGACAACATTAAACTCAATCATAGACACCAACGCGATATGACACAGATTTATATTATCTTAACCATAGCTTCTTGGATTCAATCTTTTTAGATGGATGTGAATAAAACGCCACTCGTTAGAAGGGTGGCTTTCAACAATGAGTTTATCAGTACTCAAAAAATTATTTATCAAGTTTGTTCTCATAAATACTTTGATAAAAAAAAACTCAATTAGAGACTACGAAGTAAAAAAAACAAATAGTAAATAAATAAAGAAAATATACATGCTTAACAAATGTCAAATCCCTTTGAGAATTAAATTTTCTAAAAGAGAAACTTAAATGTTGAAATAAATGCTTAACCTCGTAAAAGAAATATTTGAATGAAAATCAGTAAATCACCGTTGTTTATTGTTGTAGATATGATTAGTTAAGATTGAACAAGATTATAAACATTTCACATAATTCAACTAGGACTTAATCCAAGTGGTAAGACACTTGGTACCGCTGAAGTAAGGTTCTGAGTTCGAAATTTTATTTATGAATGCAGTTATCCATTGAGAGACTCTTTTTTCGTAGCCAAGCGCGCGATGTATATCAAGTCTTGATTAGTTGAGACACTGCACTCGGCTTAAAAAAACTACAAAGGAAAGGAGACCTATAGAAAAAAGCAAGGCGAAAACATACTTTGGGCCTACATTAAACCCATTAACCCATGTTAATTTGGGCCTAACTGGATCTCATCGAATCCGTACTTGTACGTGGTTGTTTCGAGAAGCTTCGAGTCTAACTGTCTGAGACCGCCATTTTTAGACAGTTGGTTCAGCGTCTTCCATCATTTCTATGCCCAATCGGTCTTGCGTCCCGTGTTAGAGATTCTGATCTAAGTATTTTGATTCCTAACCCTTTTAAATTCAATTATAACCATCTTTTTTTTTTCTGCTTGCGATTTGTTCATAGAATATCTATCCACAGAAAATTTTGTATATTTCGGAATTTGCGTTCTGGGGTTTGCTTGTTGTGGGGTGGTTTTCTTATTATTCTGATTTTGTTTCTGCTGTAAATTGAAGCGAGACGGACATGGCCGGTGGTGGGAATTTTATGCACAGGGTCGTCTCTTACGTCGTAAACGAATTGGTGGTGAACGGTCTTGCTAACAGGTAACTAGTATAGCCGATTTTCAATTCCTATACGTATAAATATAATAATGGAGTTTGATAGGTTCAGCTGCACGAGACGGATAAGAGATTTTACTATTTTATTTACCTTGGGATTATTGGTTTTTCGTAGGACGATGATAATTGGTTCTTTGTGTCCTCCTGTATCATAAGGGTGATATAAGCATGTCTATGCTGAATTGATATTTGCTAATTGCCAGAAAGTTGAGAAGATGGATTTAACTCGCCTTGTTATTATTGAATTTATGGTAGTAATGTTGATTGGAGTAAATGTCTCTATCGTATGGTTTTTATGTTAT
This sequence comes from Senna tora, assembly GCA_014851425.1. Classification (NCBI taxonomy): domain Eukaryota; kingdom Viridiplantae; phylum Streptophyta; class Magnoliopsida; order Fabales; family Fabaceae; genus Senna; species Senna tora. The sequence goes on along the minus strand of CM026265.1, from coordinate 5,362,451 downwards.
TTCCTTTAGTAATTTTATGTTTTAAATTGTTAGCTCTCCAATTTTAGGCATTAGGCTGGGACTGAACTGAAAGTATCTCAATTTCCATATTTCGGTATCCACACACACACACACACACATATATATATATATATGCATTTTTATAAACATTTTATCAAGTCTGCCAGTTCTAGTACATGGCTGTTTTGTTTTGCACGTTTTATAGGCTACCACAAGGCATACTTACAGAAGCTTTTTTGTTTTTTTTTTTTTTTTTTCCTTTTATCATAAGTTAGTTGACTGAAGCTTCACTTTTAGGCCATCAGGTCATAACTGTACCTGATAAATTTGCTCCCTGAAGCGTAAAAGAATCTCAACTTCTATTTTTTTCATCTGCAGTGTAATGCTTGATTCACTGCAGTAAATGAAGTTTGAGAATATTTCTCCTTGATGGTGAGCATTTAAGACCTGAAATTAGTATGTTTTTCCAAGTATTTGAGAAAGCTAAACCTTGAAGCCAAACTTAGAAATAGGTTTGATGTATGTTTGTGATTTCTTTTGAAAATGTAGTGGTCACTCAATCAGTAGATTATGGTGTAAATATATTATTTACCTGAGGGTATTGATACATATCACTCAAAGTACATGCCTGTTTCTGTACTGTAGTTTCTGCCAATGAAAAGTCTCGGAGGGCTGTATTGATTGCATAGATGACTGCAAGAATTAGCATACAAAAGGCTGACTATATAATTGTTGAAAATGATAATAAGAAATATCAGGCATAATGTCCATGAATTTAGCAGTTGAGGCTTTATTCATTATGTTGATTATTTGATTTTGATGAATTATGTCATTATCTGTTGAGCTACGGAGGTTGGATACTATGTAAAATGAGCCATATGTGTGTTTGAGTTAGTGTTTGACTCGTGTCAGCCATTTTACAAGACTCAACACAGTACTTCAAATAGCACTAGGCTGTTTTAGGTTTTGTTGTGTCAACCTCCTTGTTCGTTCCTGCATTTATATCCGCATCCCCGACTGCATCTGCATCCATGCTTCTTAAATGGATTTGAATATTCTCATGTGAAGAAATAATGTGACACTCTCATGTGACAAGAAATATAAAGCTTTATGGTCACTTCCATTGTACTCTCCTTCTTCATCAATAATATTTCTTTTTCTATAAAAAAAAAAAAAAAAAAGCTTTATGGTCTGCTATTCAAGTGATATTCACCACTCAAGTGGATTTCATATATTTGATGTCTATTTATCTCTTTATATGGTAGTGCCACTGCCACCTTACTCTGTGAACATTCTTATTCTTTCATATGAGATAATCTTAACCCCTTCTTAGATTGAGTGATTTTGGTGCTTAGTAATGTTATTATAGAGGCATGTGAGTACAACTATCAATATGTATGTCACCATTGCACTCAGGATTTTAAGTTTTTTTTTTTTTTTTTTGGCCTGGAGGATTTTAAGTTTTACGACATCACTTTCTAATATCGAAGTTTACTTGTGGATTCTTAGCCCTACCTTTCAGAGGTTTGCAGTGAGGACATCGAAGAGTATAGAGGATATTTCACAAAAAGGTAGAATTAGCAAATTGATGATTTTTTTGGTTGTTTTGGTCAATGTTAATTGGTAACAAAATGGTTTGACTCAAGTGTTACTCCTTCTTATAGCTTCGCAGAAGAAGCAGGAGGTGGCTGAGCTGATAAAGGACATCTCAAAAGATATGGAGGTTTTACATTTTCATCATATATTTAATCTTAATTAAATTCACAATTTGGTCTCCAAAATTTACCGAGTATATAAGTTAGTATTTGAAAATAATAAACTTGTTGCTGGTTTTTTAGTCATGTTTTTTGTTTTTGGAATGCTAGAAATTTTGCAATTTATGGGGATTAAAGTTAAATAGGTTTCAACAACTAGTAGTTTAATTTTAAATCTTTTTATTATGAGATGGTCTTCTTTTAACTATTTTCCCCAATTTTTGTTTGTTTTTTGTACTTGCAGTCTTTTAAGAGACAGTAATTGCTGAAGATAATATTTTAAGGTCTTCTATCTGCCACGAATGCTACTGATGGAGACAAGCTTGGCTTTGTGAACATTTTTTTTAGTGTATCAGAGATATTGAATCGAATCTTATAATCGCAAACTCAGCAGGAAGGAATGCCTGCTGGTTTCTTTGGTGAAAAGAAAAGGGTTTAAGTTTAACTGCCCTTTTATTAAAAAAAAAAATAAATAGTAGAATAAATGTTGTACAAATACCTGATTATGATATTGGAAGGTGTTTCATTTTCTGGAGGATTTTTGTTTGATCGGGGGCAATCTTGCACAAAGCAAACAACTAGGATCTCTTTAGATATACAATTTGTGGATATATATTTGTATGTTATGAGATTTTTTTAATTGTTAATCTGTAAAATTATATGTTGTATTAAATATACAAAGAAAAATATAATTTTAAAAAATATATAATATAATTATAAAGAGAGTGGAACAAAATGGCAAGTTAAAATAAATTATCAATGTTTAAAAGTTAGAATAATTGAACATTTGAAGGTTTAAAAACTTTTTTGGATTATTTAAAATTTTGTTTAAACGATATTAAGTAACTTATTATTTAAATTAATCCTTCATTGATTTGTTGGGCTTTTCTTTAAGAAAAACAAAAGGTAAAATTTATTTTTAACTATATCAGTAATTCAGTATACATAAAACCATAAAAATAAATTGGCATCTTAAAATTAACAAAAATAAATGTCCAAGTTACATAAATCTAAGTTATACAATATTCAATTAGTTGATGCAATATCTTATGCTAATAAATTCTTAGTTAAATTCATAAATTTTTGGAATATATACTTCTTTCTTTGGAAAAATTAAGTTACAGTTTTATATTTTTGTTATTAAATTTTTTAATTACAATAATATATTTCTATATATATATATATATATACATATATAATTTATTAATTTAGCACTATGGGAATGAATTTCTTAGATGATTTTGGACTACTAACCATAACCAACATTATTTGATGAACAAATCAAGTACTAAGCTACGCCGTTATATGAATGTTGGATGTAATGAGAATGAAAATAAAAATATAAAAATTTTGTTTAAACGATATTAAGTAACTTATTATTTAAATTAATCCTTCATTGATTTGTTGGGCTTTTCTTTAAGAAAAACAAAAGGTAAAATTTATTTTTAACTATATCAGTAATTCAGTATACATAAAACCATAAAAATAAATTGGCATCTTAAAATTAACAAAAATAAATGTCCAAGTTACATAAATCTAAGTTATACAATATTCAATTAGTTGATGCAATATCTTATGCTAATAAATTCTTAGTTAAATTCATAAATTTTTGGAATATATACTTCTTTCTTTGGAAAAATTAAGTTACAGTTTTATATTTTTGTTATTAAATTTTTTAATTACAATAATATATTTCTATATATATATATATACATATATAATTTATTAATTTAGCACTATGGGAATGAATTTCTTAGATGATTTTGGACTACTAACCATAACCAACATTATTTGATGAACAAATCAAGTACTAAGCTACGCCGTTATATGAATGTTGGATGTAATGAGAATGAGAATAAAAATATAAAAATGATGTGATATAAATAAAATAAAAGTGGATAAAATGACTATTTTACCCTTATATTAAAAGTGAAAATGAAATAAAAATGGGTAAAAAAAAGAACAAAAACATAATTTCATCATATTATAAAAGTAAAATATGTTTGGTAGGAAGAATGTTGAATTACATCACACATTACATCCTCAACCCTATTAATTATAGAGTCCCTAATAGATTTTTCTATTTTATATTTTTTATAAATTGATAAAAAAATCAAATTTAAAGAAGCTAAGAAAAATACCATTTAAATGTGTTAAACCCTTGTGGCCTTGTACTGTACCTCGTCGTCTTCGGGAGGTTTAACAATTAACATCAAGTTCCACAAAGCGCAGAGTTGAACTAATGGCGTCCCTCATATCCACCAAGTCCAACCAATTTCGCTACGCAAGTCGCATTCTTTGCTCACACATTCTTCGCTCTGGCAGATCAATTCCTCTTTCGCCCCCATTTTCCAATCATCTTCACCATTCAACTCTCCCACTTCATCAGGTTCGGTTCTCTATTCTTATCGAGTGCTTTGCTTTGATTCTAGTTCTTTTATCTCCTTTGATTTATGTTATTCAGTCCTATTTCTTTCTAATTATATATCTCTTGTTATCTTAAAATCCTAGGTTGAACTGCAAGGTTATGGTAATGGGCCTTTGTCTCTGTGTCAGAGATTTCTGTCTAGTACTGCAGCGGGTAATGTCAATCAAGAAAAGCCAGCATCGGATAGCTCTGCCAAAGATAATTCTGGCCAAGAAAAAGAGTCTGGGCAATCCAATCAGAAGAGTGATGAAGGGAAACCCGTTCGTGGAGGGGTGAGTATCTGTCCTTCTTCTAGCTCTTCTTCTGTTGTGACCCAATTGGAAAGTATGGGATTAGAGTCCCGAATTGGAAGTATGAGATTGTAAAGTGGGGCTTATTTGGGCCTCGGTCTTTCCAATTTCATAGCTTTTGAGTATGGTTTCCAATGGTATTAGACGTGAGGGAGCATGGGCTATTGAGCTTGATGGATGCTATGAACCAATTGTGAGGTAGTTCCATATTGGAACTTATGAATCTTGGTGAAACCTTGGTCTGTCTAGCACCATTGTTCTCCTAAAGATTCATATCATCTTTCCTTGGCAACTTTAGTTGGTTATATTTATTTGGGTGATTGTATTATATTTGAGATAATAATAAAATCCATTTGTGTCTTACAGCCTGTTTCATGGTTGAGTTTTCTTTTACTGGTTGTCACTGGAGCTGGGGTGATTTTCTACTATGACAGGGAAAAGAAACGACATATTGAAGGTAGATTACTATGGTGAGTTGTGTATTTTGTAGTTGTGGCTGTGGCTGTGGAAGTGATTTCAAGAGTTGCATCTCCGTTAATTGCTTTTCTTGGCAATCCTAAAAGTCTTGACTGAATTAGTCATGGAATTTTAAAATTTAAAGACAAGTAAATTATTTTGATGCGACTCCATATGAATTTCAGAAAACCTCAATAGGGCAATAATGGATAGCTTGAATTTCTTCTCCTTTCTTTTAAGGTCTTTATATTTTGTGGGCTCTGGAAACTTGAGAGGTTTGCATTTTTATTGGACAGAGAAAGTTTAGAATGCCTGTCTATTCAATGCATTTATTTCCACTACCATGCTTCTCTGTTTAGCTACTGAATCAAATAATCTTATAATGTTTTAAGTGGATAGAACGATCCCAAATCACATCAAATCAAATAGCTCCATTTTCTTTGTAGCATGTTAAATCTGATTCTCAAAAATGGATATACCCTAAGAGATTAAATGAGATATCCTGTTTAGTTCTAGAACAGAAAACCTTTCTCTCCTAACATTTTGTCTCTGTTTCCACTTTTTCTGCATCTACCAAACCACTGGAAACTCAATTTTTTGCAAGAGTGGAACCTAACAACATTGGAGTCGTTATTCCCTATATCCTGTAATGATTCCCATGATGGTAATTATATTTCTGTATTTTGTTAGGTACAGTATCACATTTGAACATAATATTTTTTTTCCTATCAGAACACAATTTTAGATATTTTTCAGATTCCATATTTATTTTGGCTTGATTGCTTGAACTGTTTCTTAACATCTGAGGTTCTGATACAACCGTGGACTTAATGGACATTAGCCCAAAAAAGTTGGAAAAAAACAGAATAAAGGGATATGCATTAACTTGATAAGATCCAAGACAGGGCTCATGCATAGCAAGCAACCAGCAGATTCACTGCAAAAAATTTGGTAAAGATAAAATTATGCAATATGCCACTAAATGCAGATTGGGATTGAAGTTGCATTTCTAAACTTCTGTGAAGATTCAAATTAAACCTCCTTTTTTAAGTTTACAAGATTGTTGTGATGCCATACCTTTAGATGCAATAAATGTTGTGGACTTGTGGCTACAGTGACCATATGCACCTAGTTATCATAATTATTTTTCAATTCTTCCTTTTTATACTCTCTATGCAACTAAAAATGACTTTATATACATATATTTGACTTTTTGTCCTCCTCCTTCGTACTTTCTTTCTTCCTTAATAATATTTCTTTTTCTATCTAAATAAATAAATATATATATATATATATATATATGAAATAAGATCCTTGTTTCTTACAAACAGTATTGCTATTTTCTTAAAATTTCTATCTTTTAGCTGGTATCATGTTTATTATCTTGGTTTACTAAGGCTTTCATACTTAAGTAATTAAGTGTTTGAAGCATCATGTATAATTTCTTTCATTTTTCCATGTATTAATTTAACTTCCATTAATGTAGAAATAAATAATGCTTCAAAGGCAGTTAAGGAAGGACCTTCTGCGGGGAAAGCTGCCATTGGGGGTCCATTCAATCTGATCAACCATGACGGCAAGCCTGTAACCGAAAAGAACTTCTTGGGAAAATGGACATTGATATATTTTGGCTTTACTCACTGCCCAGATATCTGCCCAGATGAACTAATAAAGTTAGCAGCTGCGGTTGATAAAATAAGTAAGTTGCCAGTGTTTCCATTTGATGAGGACGTGTTAATATCTAGAATTGCTAGGTGATTTTACTGTTCCCATCTGTGAAGCAAGCTTTTTTCATACTTACAAAGGAAGTTATACTTTGGATTCTCGTTATACTATTAGTAGTCAACAAACTTCAATGCATTTAAAATACCATGTCATATCTGCAATTGACAAGAGCTACATGTTGAAGCTTTATGATGTAGAAACAGGAAGAATATTGTTCATACATTGGCTTCTCTGATGCCAGTAAGGATTACCATTTTAAAGTGAGGTTCACAATGTTCCACTGACAAAATGATTTAGACATGCTGACCTGTGGAGGTCTTGGTTTCTATAAGACTAGGTCATAGGTCATAGGTCATCTAAGCTCCTATGCCTATATGTATATTTGGAGGAGTATATGGTGAGAGCATTTGTTTAATATGACAATGAAGGAGCAAATTTTGATCAACACACACCACACAAACTCCATTCTCAAGTGTGACTTGTGGTTTTTCTAACTTACTAGTTGTTTTACACCATTGCTATATTTGTGATCCTGTGATGTCAACTTGATGATAATCATATTGTCTCTTTGTTGTTGCCTGCAGAGGAGAAAGCTGGAATTGAAATTGTACCAGTTTTTATCTCTGTTGACCCTGAGAGGGATACTGTTGAACAAGTGCGCGAATATGTCAAAGGTGATTGTGGAGTACTTATTAAAATACATCTTATGATTCTGTGTGTATAGGGAGATAAAAGATGATTAAGTAGACAAATTGATTGATTATACTGGTTTTCTAATATCTTGTGTTAATTTTTATATATGTCAGAATTTCATCCAACCTTAATTGGATTAACTGGTAGCCCGGAAGAAATACGAAATGTTGCCCGTGCTTATCGTGTTTATTACATGAAGACAACAGAGGAAGACTCTGATTATCTTGTTGATCACTCCATAGTTATGTATGTATTATTTTTAAGCTTCACATATGCCACATTATGTTTTATGTAATTAAATGCTCATGGTGCTGTATGTCAGAAGTTTTTATAACTATCATAGTTCTTATAAATGAATTTGTGAGTATCCCTCTACTTAGTTATTTATTAATTTTTAATCAAAAGGAGAATAATGATTATTGAAACTAAACAAGTATTAGTAGTTTTTGACAGTGATTAGTTTCATACACAAGCACACATAACATCACACACACACATATATATATGCTCTTTTGGAATTCTTTGTTCAACTGAGAAATTCTTAGTAACTTTGACAGAATTTTGAACTGATAGATAGTAAATTGCAATTTAAATGTAATAACCTATTATGATGGCAGATGGAGGACTGTTGCTATCTGTTTAACATGCATAACTTGATGTCTTGTTTGTCCTGGTGAAAGAGTCATTACTTTATGGTTTTTTTATTTATGCGAGTTCTCCGCAATATCATTTGCCTCTTACTAGTGTGATTTGTGTTGAAATATTTATCTTCTACAATGGTATATCTGTTCAGGTACTTGATGGGGCCTGACATGCAGTTTGTGAAATTCTTTGGGAAGAACCATGATGAAGATTCACTTGCTGATGGCATAATTAAAGAGGTAAAGCAGTATAAGAAGTAAAATCCACGTCTGTTACTGAGCTTGTGGAGGCAAGCTTCTTGAGTCTTAATATATTTCCGGCTGGCTTTGAGGTGCTACTAGAGAACTGAAAATTGAAAATGTTTATGGATGGTTATTATTGTAATTTTTGACAAACTTTCTGGGTTATAATAGTTAAATGTAGAAGAAATAATCCAGAGCTTATTACTTGTGTGGATCTGGAGATTCAATGGTATTGCAGTTGCTTTTCAACATTGCATCGGCTGTTATTCTAATGTACAATCTTGAAATGAATGAGATTTACTAGCCATTAGATGCAATACCTTTATGCAAAATCACAATTTATTGGCCAAAGATAAAAGATAACAAGTTGTACTCTTCGCTTATCATATTCAATTCTGTTTCCTTGGTTCAATTTCTATGTTAATTGTCGCTGTCTAGGTTCATTAGATCACACCAAGCTCCATTTTGAAAGGACAAAAGTAAAATTTATCTAAAAAATAATTTGCTATTTTATTTGTTTGATAAAAACATGACATTGAGATTTTATACTAATTAAACTTTTTATTTTTGCCAAAGAGTCAATTAAGAAAAGTACGAACTTTTTTATAAAATTCAAATGATTTATATTAATATGATTTTGATCTTCTAATCAATGGTTTTTTAAAATAATCATTTAAATAATTATAAAAAATAATAATAGGTGATATGAGAAGATAATAGAAAAAAGAAAGTATGGGTGATACATGATGATAGTTCATTTTTATGTTATTATCAAAAAATAAATCAATATATTTCGTGTAGGCTAAAAGGAACATATAATTAAACCAAAATTTATTTACTTCAAAACCAAAGAGTTACATTGATTGTAATAAATACAGAATCAAAATTTTTCAGAGACATTTCTTCTCTTCCTGCTAAAGGTGTGCAGCATATTACCTTAAATGCTCCTAACAGCAATAGGCATCATTTGCTCGATGCACATAATTATTATTGAATCTATTCATTTTAACTCTAGCTCAAAATAATATCTCAGCAAAGCAACACCAAGTTGTCTTGTAGCTGTAGGCCTTGCTCAAGCATGGTGTTCTTGCTAGTTCTGTGTATCTGGTTCATGTCTTTGAAGCAGTGCAGTAATTTCTAAAGCCCTAGTATGTACCAAGCTAACTGCAATATAGGGTTCTCAGAAATGTATTGTCTCTTTTGATGCTGGATGAGTGGGAGGAGTTCAATTTTCACCTATAACAACAAGAACAGATTCAATCAAGTTTGGATGTAGTTGGAAATCGCCAATATTGAAACCACACGGCGTGCACACAAGAAAAGAATACTAGACTTGCATAAAGTTTTTTAATTATTTGTTATGAAATTGTCTAATAGAAACATGATATGTGGAGGAAAGTCTTTAGTAGGTCCAATCAAGTGCAAGAGAAAATATGTATATAACCTGTTCATGACCTCTGGTTGTTCAAAGTATGAATGAAGCACATGCCCCTGGCCTGGACATTTTATTTGTCTACTTCAGAGATGATGATGTCTTTTCCCAAATAAACCTGTTTCATCTCCCCTCTCCAAATCTGCAAGCACAGCAATCACATTAAATTGCTTCCCAATTGACTCAACAGATCGCGTAATCAGGAATATGTTTTAGAAATATTAGCAACTATAATAGTGGATCTGTAATTTTGGTTGTCCTTGCTTAATGTAGAAAAAAAGGCCAAGCAGTGAAGATATTGGGAAGCAATATATAACCCCACTTTTTCTAGCATAAATTATTAAACCAAATCAAGGGAAAGATTAAAAATATAGAAAAAAAGTTACATATGGTCAACTATTTTCAAAGCCATACCGTATCACGAAATTCTAACCGGATGTGAGGAACATTTGTTTTGTGAATGTCATTTCCATTCGGCCCCCTTTTGTAATATTCCTCACCAATCCAATGTGACTGAAAGAACAAAATGATTAGTTGAGTACAAAATATAACAAAGCGTTTTGCATCTCTATAGATCTCGACAGTCATCAGCAATTCACCATTAAAATCCCTCGAGCCTCTCATTCTGCTCTTATTAATTTTGCTTTTATCAAGCAAAATAACAAAAGCTCACCTCCCAATTACATCAGTTATCAACTTCTTTCGTTCACATTTGGCTTTCTCCCCATGTAAATAAATAACAACTAGAAACTGCAGAGACTACACCTTTGTATAATCTTATATTTACTGATTATACTCTTTCAATAGCAGTAAGAAGATACAGAATTAATTATAAAAAGAAAAATTATGCATTGAAAATTGAAAGACTACACATTTAAAGATTAGCTTCAGAACCAGAAACTACCCAGAGTAATTTTCTACCAACTTTTTCAGGTTTTCTTCTGTGTTATTCAATGAGTAGAGAAATTTTGTTCACAGGAGAGTCAGGATAAAAAGGGCACCTTTAAGGCATGTGAGAAACCTGATTGATACACTGAATTACGGGCTATCTCACATAAATCACAAGAGCTCAACTTCCACACCTGTAGAGGAAGAAATGTGGTCATATTGTAAGTACTGACTTGTTCATATGCTTAGCAGGGAGAGAGAAACAGAAATCTTAGTATCTCACAGAAGCAGCTATGCTATATTCTTCAACCAGTGGTTCTTTCGTTAAGTGAATTTGGAGTGGATCGTCAGTGGAAAGTGATACATTCAGACCCCGTAAGAAGAACATTGGAAAAGGATTTCGATGGTAGTCCAAAAAAAGGGAGTTATTACTCAAAGGAGACATAGCCAGCCCAATCTGATAACAAACATGACATCAACAACCAATTAGTTACAGCCAAAGCGCAACTACCCAACTTAGTAATCAGTTTAAAATGGACCTTACCTGAGCTAGATAATACAAATATTGAAGCACAGGAGACTTCCTCAAATTGATTCCATGTGCAATGTTATGAGCAGTAAGAAAGGCTGCAGCGAGATGGTCAATATCACCAGCCTGAATACATAATGATGCATCAGGTAATGTAACCATACAGCAATGTCCAAACAAAGAAAATATACTCCAATAAATACCTCTCCACAGTGAGGGCGGAATTTGATTGTTGTCATTCCTTTTGACTCGCGAAGCTGAGAAGTAAGTGCACTAGGTTAACATGTGGTATATCAAATTCAAAACCAAGTTATGGAAATCCATATACTAGATATGAAGTCAGAGAAACATATATATTGGAATAAATATCCAAAGGAGTCTATGGTCACTTGAGGAAAGTCACCCAAAGAAAAAACTCTTTCTAGAAGTATCTCAATCGCAAATATTAATATTATATTATAGAGATATATGCAACTTAGGTTGCTAACTATAAAAAAACAACAACAAACAAAGCGGTGGGATCAGCATATGCTGTTTAACTATATATTATTAAAAATTGGGAAGAAAGCAGCCTAGTGGAAGTGAATAGCTAAGCACCCAAAGATTGATACAGAAGTTCTTGTGAAGAGAAATTTACAAACCTTGTTTAAGGTGTAAAGATTTGCATAACAGTAATACACATAGTATGAATAAGCCGGATTGAAAACATTGGTCCATTGAGCAGGTGTAGGCATGTGTTTTGTTGGCCGCCTTTCAGGCTTACTTTCATCATCAACCAAATCCAACCCAACAACCTACAAATGTAAAAAAAGAAAAAGAAAAAGTACATAGTCAGATAATTGATACTTTATTGTTCAAGAGCAAAACACAACAAATAAAACATAATAAATCAAATTTCAGGTTTCATAACTCATAAGTACAGAATTACACTACTACCCTTCATTTGGGTCTTTAAAGGATGCCAAGAGTCCTGATTAGGGTGGAGCAAAACAGTAAAAAAAAAAAAAAAAGAGTTTGACTTCCATAGTTGAAATCATTAACTCTTTAGGATGCTACATGTTAGAAGTACTAGGAAAAGCTAGCTGTGAAAGTCAACTTGTCACAACCCATAGTTGTTGGCATTACATTTTAGGATGTTTCATAAGCGTATAGATCATTCAACAGTATACTGTCAACATAACTACCAGAAACTTCTACATCATAACAAGTAATTGATATCATAGATTAATACGTCACCTGTTTCAAGAAAACATGCAACTGAGGATGGGAATCTGGGTCCACAGTAACCTCAAATAGTGGAATAAAGATATTGTCAAGAATTCTCTGGAATGATGTCACAATTCCCATTTCTTTGTAGACATTGTACAACCGTGGAAGCTGCAGAACAAAAAAATTTACAACGAAATAATATCAAAGACCAATACAATCTCTTGAACCAATTGAGACAGGAGTTTCAAAATACTAAGATGCCAAATTGATCAGTGATTTAAGAATATAACAAGAGGATACCTGAATCAACCAAACAACATTCTCACTGTACAACTCGTTATTTACTATCCAACTGGCTAGTTGGTCCCACTCACTTTGCTTCCTACCATAGATTGATATTCTATACTCAGCCATCTGTGAACAAATTAGAGACAGAGAGACATAGATTAACAAACATCTAGACCCATTTCAAAAGAGACAGCATTCAAAATCACAATCAACAACAATAAACAAAGCCTTTTCCCACTATGTGGAATCGGCTACATGGACTAAATGTGGCCAATGTGTTATATCATGGCTCATTCAAAAATCACAATCAATTGTTATGATTATTAGTAAGCATAAAATGAAACCCAAATAGTCCACTGTTTTTTCGCCAGAAAAATAATTTTTTTAAAAAAAAAAAGCTTATACAAATAAACTTTAACCACCAGGCACCAGCTACCAAAGGTTTGAAAACTTGAATACAGAATAATTTTACCCAATAATCTGATACTAACTGAAAGATAATATCAAAGCACAACTCAATTATGAATGTAAAAGCTTAGGCTTTAAAATGATTTCATCAGTGCCAATTGAAAATGAATGTTTATATAGATCTTTTTTACAAACGCCTTAGGTGGTTTGGTCATGTACAAAGGCGGCCGGAAGAGGCTTCGGTACGTAGAGTTGACCAAATGAAAGATAACCTAATAACTAGAGGTAGGGGAAGACCAAAGAAAACAATAGGAGAAACGATTAAGAGGGATCTAGACATAAATAACTTAACCATAGAAATGTGCAAAGACAGAACATGTTGGCGTCGCTTGATCCATATAGCCGACCCTATCTAGTGGGAAAAGGCTTTGATTGTTGTTGTTGTATATAGATCTTTTTTACAGAATACCCCAGAAGGGTCTTAAGAAATTAGGGCCACCAACCCAGAAAATTTTTAAAAGAGAAAAAAGAAAAGAAAAGAAAGGAGAACAATTACTTCCTTCATAAGCCTTTTATTGTAACACAAGTCAAAATCAAGAATTAAACATGCTTACAGAATGGCCAAAGACAAAATTGAGGAATTTACCTACATAATATATTAAAGTAGCAAACTTATCAATTTTTGTCAGTATATGAAATGATATTATTAACGAAGTCTACATTCTCAAAACAAAATATAAAACATATATACAATGATTCAAGAAAGCACCTGATATTTACTGGCATCAAGATCAGAAAACACTTGCTTTGTCAGCTCAGCAAGAAAACGACCTATTCAATGCAACACAACAGAAAGGTCACATAAAGTAAAAGATCCTACAATATTTAAGTAGACTATGTAAATCATAATTCTCACTAGTAATATCATTTTTTATTATTTGGTGGGGAGGGGGGAGCACTGCTTTCAGTGGCTATGGCTTTTCCTGTAAGATGCAGATTTAATTATTTATATACTATTTTTCAAGCAATCTCACCTTGCTACTATCCATATTGATCCAAGCCCCAAACTCTGCCATTTTAATTTTTAGACACCCCCTGGCACTTACTTTTTATAAAATTCAATGTCACAATTTTACAAAACACTAAAACAAGGGGCATCTACTTATGCAAAATCAATAGGTACTCCATTCTATAATTGATGACAGCAGGTTATAAAATTCCAACTTCCCTTCTCTAAAAGGATCAGATTATGCCAACTGACAGAGGATCATATAATGTGGAAAAGCCTGGAAATATACATATTTATATTTTTAGACTAGACTTCCATAAGTGTTTGTCTTTCCATTCAGGTTTCATAATGATATATCAGCTACAGAAATTAGCAGTTGCAGTTATTTAAAAAGTTAACAGAACCCAGGATGCAATGAGATATGATGATAAGTTTGAAGTAGAATCTTCAAATAAAAATCTACTACGTAAATGGACTCTGCAAAGCTATAGGGTTCTTCTGCCACTGAAGTAAGAAGCAAACACACAGGAATTCAGTTCGTTTTGATAAAGAAGTCACCTTGAATGAGGTTATCCTGCTTGAGGAATATCTCCCTGAGCCTACTTTGACCACAAGGATTATACTTAAGATTGAACTTGTCAAAGCGATGAAATGTACTCTTGTCTGCATGAACATCCAGAAGGTCCACATTGAGGTCATACCTGCTCAAGCCAATAAAAAATTAATTACATACTCCAACTTATATCTTACAAAGTTCAAATATTAAATTAATAGTATTACCCAGTTAAATCAAGGCTCTCGAAAACTTCTTTCAAGGTCAGATATGTCCCATCTCGAAATATGACAACCTGAATAAAGTTTAAATTTTATGAGACTGTAATGAGTTCCCACTGCATATCAGATTTCTATAAGAAAATTCCCATAATATCTATAATCAGAAGAGGATAACATAATGTATATAATATTTAACTTCCACATCTGATATCAATCCTTTTAGTGGAGCATGCTAACCCCCAAACAAAAGAGCACACACGCATACACACACATATATATAACAACAATAAATGAAACAATGTAATTAAGTCAGTATATTCTTAATTATATTATTTTACTCTATGCTTCTTATAATATGCCTATATTTCCATATGCATAAGGCTAACTCAAGAAATAACCATTGTTAGAACTTAAATTCCTAGTTACTCATTATATAAAACTGTTATATAATGACTTCAAAGGTATATAGTACTCATTCTCTTTTTCAAAACCATCCTATTTGCCTATTTGGTTATTTCTAAGAAATCTTCAAAGTTCAATAAGTTCATGCAAGTAGCCAAATGTTTGATTGATTTCTTCTCATTGTTAAAAGATCTACATGCACCCACCAACATGACTGTACTTAAAGGGAATAGAAACTTACAAGAAACTATTATAACATCTTAATAGGCAGAAGTCCTAGCAGCATAAAAAGCAAAAAATTTATTGCAAAAACATAAAAAGACAACAACAAAAAATCCCAATTTCCAACTATCACCTCATCAGGCTCTTTCCTCAGCTTTGACTTTATAAACCTTAAAAGATGTTTCTGATTCATGCATGCTGAGTGATGGACATGTGTATCAACTTTCCGGACATTATAAAAGTCTCGATGTGGAGCACTTTTCTGGGCAAGAAATTCCCTATCTGCATTTAGCATCACATGAAGATTGAATTTCTGAAAACATACAAAAATGTCAAAAAATAGTCAGACAATTAGCCAATTTGTTGTTAGTAGTTAAAATAAGACTATAGGCTGCTATTATTACTTATAATTAGCAATATAGAGTCTAGACATGAATTTACTTGTTCTAGAAGATTGAGCCGATGATGACATAAAGTTCTAATATTTCCTGCTGCAATAACTCGAAGTATGTGATGGAGATCGGTGAAAAAGGTAGTAGCATCAGCTACAGGGAAAAGCTCTTCTTTTGCTGCATATAGTAAGCAAATGGGCATAAGGATCCAGCTGGAGGGAGTATTCCCAAGAAAATACTAAAAGAAACAGCAAACAAATTCCTTACTTACAGTTTTTGTGTGGGTAAACATGAATGACCCCATCTTGCATTTCAAAGTAATGCTGCAGCATATCAGAATATATCCATGATAAAGGAGGATAAAAATGAAAGACCGTAGTTCTCATGGATGAAATACCATAAGGAAGAAAAGGAACTCACATCAGACTTTCCTTCAGAGGTGTAGAAGAACGGATCTGGGTTAGGCTTCGGAGTACCAGGGTCAAATATGGCTTCTTTCTCCCATGGAGCAATTTCCTCTCTAAACACATATCTTTTTCTCATTTCAAGGCATTCTTGAAGAACCACATAGACTTCAACTTCATCAGTTGAAGGAGCCTCTAAACAGAAAGCATGAAAATTATAACAATTTATGAATGACTCCCTGAAATTGCAATTACTTTCAACAAATGTGCATAAAAGAAGTCAAATTGGATTTTATGCTAGCAAATATAAAACTCATTTAAAACAACTTCTTACATTCAAGAGAATGAACCAGAGTTAATACCAATTGGAGTAATATTAAGTCGTGCAAAACTTTCATGCTCGGGTTCTTTCCTCAGAATGTCAGCAGCAATTGGATCAGGCTGAACACCATGTAGGTCACCAGAAGCACTATGAGAACGGATCATACTTGAAGCAACAACAGGCATTTGCTCTCCATTAGCATTAACGTGATCAGGTAAACTCTCATATGGGGTTTTGGCCCCTGGACTCTACAAACAGGTAAAATTCCAATTCACCCCAAAGGATCATTCAAACTCTATATATATGTATTGATTATGCTATTTGATAAGTATAAATATGGGAATATGAAATATGACTTAAAAGAATAAACAATATGCAGCTAAAGACCAAAGAGTAACAAGAGATAACTAGGTTACTTCCACGCCTAGGGAAAGGGGAAAGGAGGCAACAAGGAGAAGAAAAAGAGAGAAATAAGCTATACACACACTTAGTGCCCATAGCAGACTTACAACATTTCCATTTGTGTACAAATAAGTAGTATCTGCTTTAACATTGTCAATCACATTATCTTCATCATCTGATCCCTCCCCACTTTCAAAGGCACTAGCACTAGCAACAGGAGACCTGGGAGAACTTGACCTTAAAAGGTTTTTCTTTGCGGTAACAGCATGTGCTGATTTCCCTGTAACCGTATATATAAGCTTTAGCCTTAAGCCAGTCAAATATATTGAGATTGACCCCTTAGCACCCCAACAAGAAAGCATACACAGTAGTATTCAGTAATATATATATATGTATGTATGAATTTGTCAATCTTTCCAATATATTTTCCGCTATTATCTTTCCCAAGTTTTTTTTCTCTGTTGAACCAAATGTTCCCTTCCATTTTGAAAGAATAGTTACAAATCCAACAGTCAACCAAATTTTACAATTTTACCATCAAGACTTCTTTTCTAGTAATTTTAGATTTATCATGTTATGAAGACTCGCCTACAACATGCATATTCTTGTTGGCTTGTTGCTTCCTGTTGCTTTTCTATTTCACATAAATTATTGTCTAAATATTAAAAGAAATCATGAATTCACATCTGTGTTTCAAAATCTTTAAGCTATCATATGAACTTTCCAATATTAAATTATGAAGCAGGAAAAGAAGAGGATTGACAATAAGCAAAATATAAATATCACATCCAAATCCTCCAAGTTCGTTCAAATTTACTTCACTTTTGCCCAATTAGCACTAAAATAGAGAAAATTCTATTGCAGTTCTGATTCATACAATTACTGATCAACCATGCAAATCCTCCTATATATTCAATATTATAGCTCCAATCATTCTACTGCCTCTTTCAATAGAAACATGAAGCAAGCGCTCAAATTAGTGACTCCTAAAATTGCTTCACCTAGAACGTAGCCAGAGTCATACCTTCATCAAGCGTACGCAGACTGGGCAACCCATCCTGAATCCCATCGACGGTCATCATCGAGCCGTTCCGCTTCTCTTCCCCGTTCATCCCACCGGAGATTGCCGTGACATCCGGCAACGACCCCGAGCTCCGCCGGCAATTCCCATTTCCCTTCCTCCTCCTCGCGTGACGACTCCGTTTCTTCAAATGCCGTGGCGAAACACCGTCGGAAACATCATCTCTCTCCCTATCTTTATCCACAGCCTTAGCAAACTCAACCAGCTGAGTCAGAGTCTTCCGCTGCATATAGTAAGCCGACACAGCCACCACGGAAGCTCCAACCAGAGCCGCCACGGCCAAATGCAGCGCATACGTATCCATGATCACACTTTGCATCCGTACGAGATGCCTCCGAGTGTTGTTCAGAGACAGAAATGGCGGAAACGAGGTGAAGAAAGAGACGAGAGTGAGAAGGATAAATAAACCCTACTGAATAGTCCAAGGAGAAGGAGAGAAGAAGACGAAGAAGAGAGCTCTGTTTGGCTGAAAGGGAAACAAGCTTTGGGTATTTATATAGGAGAAGGAACCCAACCAAGAGGACGACGAGTAGTGCATTCCTGTGTGTCCGGTGTCCCTCTCTCGCTCGTCTTAGCGCTAAATAGAAAGATTATTTAATATTATTTTTAAAGAGTAAAACAATGTTTTGGTCCTCCACAGATGCTTCCTTTGTCAATTTGGTCCCCCATAGATCGGTATTATCAATTTGGTCTCCCACAGATCAAACTGTTAGCAATTTGGTCCTTCTGTTAATTAACTTGATGACATGTCAAGTTAAGTTGTGACTCAGCAATTTTTTCATCTGACTAGGCATAAATTAATTTAGAATAATTTATTTTTTATTTAAAAAACCTTTTAAATTAAAAAAAAGTAAAAAAAAAACTTTGACATACCTCTTTTTAACGCAAAGAAGCATATTTAGAATAAATTAAGGTGACAATATGATAACAAATTAATTTAATTTATGCCTAGTCAGATGAAAAAATTGCTGAGTCACAACTTAACTTGACATGTCATTAAGTTAATTAACGGAAGGACCAAATTGCTAACAGTTTGATCTGTGGGGGACCAAATTGACAAAGGAGGCATTTGTGGAGGACAAAAACAGTGTTTTACTCTATTTTTAAATATTAAGAAGATGTCATAAATTAAGGTGACAATATGATAACAAATTAATCGTATCATATCAATTAACAGTCACGTCATGTTCTAGGACTAAATAATTGATAGGAGCTAGTGTAAATTCATGGACTAAATAATCTATTTCTAAAATTTAAAAACTAAATAATAGTTTAACCAATAATTTATGGACCAAAAAGTATATTACCTTTAAATTTTTTTGTATTTTTTCATAAGGTTATATTCTCTCTCAAGAATAATAGTTGAGTAAGGTACAAATAAAATGATACGCGATTAAGAATTTTTCTAACTTAACATTGAATTTATAAAAGGACTTGTTTTCTATTTTGTCCTAAATTATTATAAAATACTTTTTGGTCCTTCAGAGATGACAATGATCAACTTATTAAACTATGAACCCTTATTTATTTTGACAAAAAAAATTATTATTTATTAACAGTTTAGATGATGTAATTGTTTAAATGATGATATAATATAGTATCGTTAAATGGTTTATTAAATATTAAATAATAAACTTGTATATGTAAAAAGATATCATTTCAGCATGATACCTCCCAAAATAAAATTTTTAATGATAGATTAACAAATTCACTTAACATTTGACATAATCAACAATCTATCCCCATTTTTTTGGCATATATTTACCTATATATAGAGAAATTAAAAGGTGGCAGAGCAGGAGGCACTTCACTAAATCTCATGGTTGTTTTGGAATATGCGCATATACTTTAAGAATCTCAAAGCATGCATGAGAATTGAAAAGATGCTTTTATTGCCGATAAGGAGTCGCATAGTTGATTAAGGTTTGAGTTTTTATTACGAAAGTTCGAACCCTATGATCTATGTGAGGGCTTTATTGGTGAGTGATATATAAATTTTTAAAGAGATTAGGAGATATTCTATGATCTTAACGAAATATCAATGCTTATACCACCTAAACTTTTCCGAAAACAGAAGATGCTTTTGTTTGCATATGCTTGTGGAACCTAGATTTGTGCTCTTTTCTTATTCTTAAATTGGAACCTTATAAGATAAAATCACTAATCTCGTAAAGCAGGCATAACAAAGAATATTTTTGAACCATAAATTAAAACTAAGAATATAACATGGGATTTCGGAAAAATGATACCTGCTTAAACCAACATATTCTTATTTTCTTTTAAATATGTTTTTGTTTTAAAGAAAATATTTGTTGCTGTTAATTGGAATAAAGTTCATAAATTAAAGCCGCGGGATTATCATTGGTTTTTTCGAACAGATACAATTAGGTATTGCCATCTCCTTTTCTTTCTTTTTTTTAACTAAAAAGATAAGAGAATGAATTTTCATAGATTTATGAATACTTCTTTTACAAATTTGGATATCGTTAATCTTTTCATCAACTTAGGTCAGAACGATTCTGGCAAGTCAGACGAGCAAATCCCTTCGCTTGTTTGGTCCATCACAGTTGTCAACATCATTCAATCATTGCCTAATAAATTATCGTTACGCATGTGGGTCAGCCCAAGCTCAAATGACATAATTACCCCCATAAGAAGTCTATAAATACCCAAGCATCCCCTCAAGTATGACTATTGAATCTCTCCTAGCTATTCCACCATACATATTCTCTGTCGTTCTGACTTGGGCATCGAAGTCCAATCCAAAACCCCTCCCCACCTTGACATTGTTGTGCAGGTCATCAAAGCCACTGTTAGAGTTTAGGAGATTCACCGTATATTTACTTTAAAGTGCTCATGCAACCCTGCAATAAATAGTTGAAAAAGGAGGATTTTGTTGCCAAATTTCAGAAGTGGTCTTGACGCCACTTTGTGAAGACCACTAATTCTATATCAAAGCTTGAGAAAGTAAGATCCCTAGCTATGGAAGTCTATAGTGGAGGATGGCTTCAATGGTAGGCAAAGAAAGAACAAAGAATAGTGTACGTGTGGAATTAGGAATCACATTCCATTTGGTATATTTGCATTGATGAGAATAATAATGAAAGGGAAGAGAAGAAAAAATAATATGATGACATTTCCCTCTTTTGAACTTTAAAATTTTGAAAGAAAAAAAAATTGTAAGTTTTTATATTAACCTTTTGTTTTTTTTTCATTAGAACTCTAAATAAGAGAAAGAAAAATTAGCACTTATATTTAATTTTCTTCCTAACTTTCATTGGCCTCTTGTTTTCCTTCCCTTCACTACTTGTCCTTTTTTTTCTAAAAATTTGACTTTGTCTCACATATTATTTTAATTTTGTCCCTTTTTTTCTTCTCATTAGATACAATTGATTATGTGGAGTTCAAGTAGAATTATTCAAAATAAAACATGGTATAACTTAAATAAAAGCCAAATCAGCACAAATTGTTTTTTTAGCATTCTACATTTCAGCATTCAAAATCCAAAAATTAAGAATATCCAACAAATTTTGAAGCTATATAAAAAGTATTAGGGGTTAAAATATGTTAAAGATTGTTTTATTATCATTTAACCCTTCTCAATTATACTCTAATAAGCATTATAAAAAAAAATTATACTCTAATAAGAATACTTTTATGTAAGTTTTATTCATGATTATGCTGTTAGTGATATATACTATGACATTTAGTTAAGGAAAAGCTGCATTAATAAGTAAAAATAAAATATCAAATTGAAGGCATATATATATATATATATATATATAAAATTAAAGTTTCATAAAAATTAAAATTAATAGGGTAAAATGTTAAAGTGCGTTTAATTTGATCGTTTTCTATTTTTAACTTCGATAATAAAAAATAAATTTAAAAATGTATGTTCCATTAAACTTTTTTTAATTTTTTTTTTAGATAATTTTTTTGAAAATAGTCTCAATTTTCAAAAGATCAAATTCATGTTCGATCCTCTCGGATTAAAAACTTTGAAAACAAAAATAAAAAATTGAAAATGTTGGCTATAAGAAAACACACTAGGCCAATCTTTTATTTACATGTCCAAAATTCGAGAAGTCATTTACTTCTTAAAGTCTGATTGATTTTAGGATTACGAGAGCTCAACTTTTTAGAAAGTTGAGTTTTTAAGTCCATTTCTCTCTTTTCTTATTTTTACTTTAATAAAAAATTAAAATAAAAGGGAGAGAAAATAAGGAAAAGACATAAAAAAAATATTGGAGAGTTGTCAAAAAGTTAAATCTAAGTGTATCATGTAATGTTGTAAGAATCGAACCGGACAAAGACTCTGACAAGTGTTCGGTTCATGGTCTGATCGGTTTAACCGGTTGAACCGTTGGTCGAACCGGATGATGCAATAAATAATAAATAATTATTATTATTACTATATAAAATGACATCACTCAAATTTTAGGTTTCAATATACATAATTTTGAAGTTTTAAATTACATGACTTCTCAAAGTTTTAATTTTCAAGACTTGTCAAACTCTGAAAGAATTTAATCAAACCAAATATGAAATTCTTGATAATCATGACTTTTAAATTTTAATTTTCAAGGCTTTTCTAATTTTAATTTTTAAAATTTCTCTAATTTCCTTTTTTATGTTATTTTTTATTTTTATTTTTCAATTTTTAAATTTTTTTTAAAAAATAAAATTGGACCGGTTGGACGGTTCAATCCGGTTGTCCGGTTGGACCCCGGTTAAATCCGATCCAACTAAAAAAAATGATTTTTTGGTCTAACCGACTCATTTATGTTCAGTTGGCGGTTGAACCGGTCGAACCGTCCGGTCCGATCCAGTTCTTACAACAATGTATCATGTGAAGTGTGAACTCCTTCTCATTTTCTAAATGAAGCATGAAGTTTGCTTTGATCTTAATAAAGTCATATATTTTTACAAATATTTAACTTGGTCCCTCTTTACATTGTACTTTTTTTTTTGGAAAAAATATAAATACTTCCTTGAACTATCACTCACTTGTAAATAGCTTTTTCAATTATGATTTGTGACATATACATATTTGTACTTTGACATGCTTTAAAAATCTCAATTTAACATTTTTCCAAACACCTTAAAATATTTCTTTAGAGGAAAATTGCATATATACTTCCTTCAACTATAAGTTAATTGCAAATACCTCAAATTATAAGATGTGGTAAATACACTTATATATTTTTATAGAATTTAATTTAACTCTAATCCTATATCTATGAATTTTACTTTTAAAAAAACAATTTTCCCTGAACCATTTTAATTTTCGAAAAACCCAAAATAAACTATAAAAATTTTCATTCACTAATTTTCTTCCAATATCCACACATACAAATGTAGCACATGAATTCATTCTAGAATACACAAAATACAATACGCTATGTGTGTATATATAATTATATATGCACGTGATTTATTTAATTTGGATATTATGTATATATTCTTCAAATTTAATTAATTCTCGGGTGCATTGTCTTCTGTATGTGTGAATATTGAAAAAAAAAAATGGAGAATAAAAAATGTATAGTTTATTTGTGCTTTTTCAAGAATTAAAATAGTTCAGAGAAAAGTATTTTTTCAAAAAAAAAATTAATAAGTCTAAATAAAGCTCATAGCTAGGTGTAGGATTTTAATTAAGAGCCTGTTTGTGCATGCTTATTTTTAGAAAAGAAGTACTTATTTTTTTAATAATCACTTCTTTTAAAAAAATGTCTTGTTTGTGCATGCTTATTTCATAAAATAAGTGATTCTTAGTTGTAGCAGAATGCACTTTTTTTAGCTTTAAGCAGAAGCTAGAAATTGGAGCTTCTTTTTCTAGCTAGTAGCAGAAGCTAAAATTTAAATTATTTTAGACAAAAATATCCTTACTAAAATTTAATATTTTTCATTATATCCTTAATTATTTTAAACCTAGCTTTAACCTATACAAACTCATACTTTACAATCAGCCCAAGTTCTTTTATTTATCTTATTCCTTCACAAAATTACATCAATTAAAATTAATAATTATTTAATTAACATTTTAATATATTAATAAATAAATTAACATTTTTTATTTATTTAATAATAATAAATTAATTAAATATTGATATCCATTTATCTATTTAACAATATTAATAATATCATAATTTATATATGTCATTCTTGGTAATTTTACAGTCAAAAGCACTTATTTATATAATTTTACCAAACACAAATTATTTTCCAGTTACTAATAAAAGTACTTCTTAACTCAATTTGCCAAATACAAACTGCTACTCATTCACAGCACTTTTAAAGAAACTCCATTTAAAAAGAAGTCATTTGAAAATCAGCAGTTTTTGTAAGCATGTATAAACAGGCCCTAAATTTAATTATGTGAAAGCTTTGTTTTTTTATGAGCCTAAGACACCCATCGTCCACCGCCAGAAAGTAATGACTAATTTTTTTGCACCATAGGCTTCCCAAAAGTATTATCTTGTCAATATTTATTGTTCTCTTACAAGTCAAAGTCCAAGAGCTTGTCACAATTTTTTATAATTAATCTAGATTTTTTATATATTTATAATAATTTTTATACTAAATTTGACTGTTAATTTAGATTAATAATAAAATAATTGTGTTGTTATTTGTTTTTTACAAAAATAAAATTGATTGATTAATAAATGTTATTTTTTTTAACAAAAAAAGAGGACAATGGGACAATGGACATATATATAAATGGGATGGTTAACAAAAAAAAAAAAGATTTTAAACCATATATATTTTTGTAATTTTTTAATTTTTTACAATATATTTTAACTTTATAAATCAAACACATTTATAAAATTATGATATTTTAATTTTGTTTCTCATCTTTATAATTAGTTGGTGTAATTTTTTTTCTTTTGCTAATTATTGCTAGTCATGTATAGAGTAGTTAATGCAAACCTATTCTAGTCAACCTATGATAAAAAGTAAAAACCTAGATGAAACCAGAAAACTGCCAAAATTTTGACAATTTTTATTCGAGTGTACTTAAAAGTTAAAACCTTTGAATTAACAATTCTCGTACAATGTTAATGACTCAAAGTTTTAGTAATTTTTTACAATTTGTTTAAAAGAAGAAAATGAAGGAAAATAAGAGAAAAGTAAGGATCCTGTTCAGTTTTGTATTTTAATTTTGTTTTATATAAAAATGAATTCGATATTTATTTCTCCTATAATATATATAAGAAAATTTAAATTTAAATAAAAAATGTCAAACAAAGATTACTTTTCTTTTTTTAAAAAAAAAAAATTGGCTTATCACTTTAGAGCTATTGAATCTTTTCTGAAATTTATACCAAATAAATTATATATCTCAAGACAAATTTAATAATTAAATCAGGGAGCCAAAACTCACAGTAACTACAAAAATATTATTTTATTTTTTTATTAGAGGCAAACTACTTTTTAATCCCTGAATTGTTGGTCAAACTATTGTTTAGTTCCTGAATTTTGAAAAATAAACTATTTAGTCCTTGAATTTGCAATTATGTTAACTATTTAGTTCCCTCAACGTTATAGAGTGACGTGGCCGTTAACTGCTGACATGGCACCGTTAATGACGAAGATGTGGGTGTCACTACCGATGTAGGAGAGAATTTTGTCGTGAAGACGAGGCATGATGCAGTCGCCATAGCTGCACATCAAACAAAGTTTAGCTCCGAAAACAAGGGGAAGGAGGTCATTGACCTTGTTTTCAACAATGCAGGAGGAGGAGGAGCGAGGATGAGTCTAGTCACGTTAGCAGTTAACGGTCCCGTCACTCAGTAATCTAATCATTAACGTCCAGAGGACTAAATAACTGACAGAGTTGCAAATTTAGAGACTAGGGCACGTTTTGTTACGTGAATGTTGGATGTAATGGGAATGAAAATATTGGAGGGAATGAGAATGTTAATACGAAAGTGATGTGATGTAATGTGAATGGAATACAAATGAATAAAATGATCATTTTACCCTTGTACTAAAATTGGGAATGGAATAAAAGTGAGTAAAAAAATAAGAACAAAAATATAATTTCATCACATTACAAAAAGTAAGGTATATTTGATAGGAAGAATATTGGAGTAAACGTTGGATTACAAAAAGTAGGCCAAATTACTCTTTTGGTCCTCAACGTTTGCACCAAGTTTAATATTGGTCCTCAACGTTTCAAAAAGTTATTTTAGGTTCTCAATGTTTTTTTTGGGTCAAAATTGGTCCTCCAGCGTAACTCCGTCTGATTTTTTTGTTAAATGCTGACGTGAAAGACTTATGTGACACACCCTCTCTCCTACGTGTCATATTTGGATGATATGACACCTTTTCTCACTCCAATTCAGCAAAATGACGCTGTTTTGCATCACTTCTCTCTCACTCCAATTCAGCAAAACGACGCCGTTTTGCATCACTTCTCTCTCATTCCAACTCAGCAAAACGACGTCGTTTTGCTGAGTTGGAGTGAGAGAGGGTATCATATCATCCAAATATGACACGTAGGAGAGAGGGTGTGCCACATAAGCCTTCCACGTCAGCATTTAACAAAAAAAACCATATGGAGTTACGCTAAAGGACCAATTTTGACAAAAAAAACGTTAAGGCCCTAAGATAACTTTTTGAAATGTTGAGGACCAAAAGAGTAATTTTGCCTAAAAAGTATTACATAAGTTTATTCAAGCAACCAAATGTCTCTTAAATAAAAGTATTTTTTAAAAATTCAAAGATTAAATAATAAATTTAGAATACATGACTTTTATTATTAATTATCACTTGTACTTTCCACCAAACTTAACTCCCTCCTGCCAAAAAGCCACGGTTCGTATTGGATGAATATCTCATTGGATTACGATATCTATATTCCGCTGCGCTAATTATCTACCATGATAATTGATAACGTCTTTCATGCCAATTGTGTCTTCTTTGTCTGTGTCGTCGTCTTGGAAGCCCCACACGCGAGTTCATATCTTCAATGGCTTCGATGCTGAATTCCGTTTCGGTTTCGCCCGGGAAATTATCGAGCACCAGAACCCCTCCTCTTCCAATTCGAACTGTTTTCGTACCAATTTCTTTCTCATTCACTAGTAGGTCGACTTAAGCTCCTTTTTGGTAGTAGCTCAGGGAGTGAACTATTGGATGCTTGAATCGCAATTTTATACTCTCTTTTTAGCATTCTCTTATCCATTGTGCTAATTGATTGTGCTTTGTATCTCAGCACTTAGAACGAACGCTACCGTAGCTTCAATTTTGTGTGCTTTTGCTCTGTGTTGTTTCATTGGCTCTGATGTTGCTAGAAACTGACGCAATGCAGGGCGGAGATTCACGATTAGAGCTGCGGAAACTGACGCAAAAGAAGGTGTTTGTCTTGAGCTTTTATGTCTCGTTTTAGAAATGGCAAATTCAGTCCCTGCAAAATGCACTTCAGCTGTCTTTGGAGGACTAAATTTAATATTTCTGAGGATTAAATTGAGATAAATTATAGCTCTTAGGAACTAAATTTGACATTTTCATTATTGAGGGATCAATTTGATACAAATTGGGATCGAAGCATTAATTTAATCCTTTTGATTTTGGTTTTTATTTGGGTGTGGTTATGAGCAGTTAAAACTCAGGCACCAGATACTGCACCGTCTAGAGATGGTTCAAGTTTCAATCAACTTCTTGGTATTAAAGGGGCTTCCCAAGAAACAGTGAGCAACCAATTTTCTTCTTCCCTCAAATTTATTTCAGATTAGTTCTTACAAAATTTGGTTTCAATTTTTATTATGAGTGCGCAAAATGACATAATCAGAGTTAGATGATAGTAGGTATGTTTGGTGTAAAATCCAAACAGTACAATCTTGGTGTTTCACAATTCCCAAAAAAACTTTACATCATATTTTATACATACCAAACATACTTTTATCATACTTTTTCTCTCTCCTAATTTTTCTCTCTATCTCTCTCCTCAATTTTCTCTACAGTACTTTCTTTTATTCTACAGTAGTACTTTCTTTACAGAACTTTACATCTGTGCATTTATACCAAGCGTACAAACTGAATGATTTGGCAGATTCTGGATTTGTATTGTAAGAGGATTTTATTTTGTTTAATCACATTCCTTTACTTATAATTTTTGAAGGAGAGGCAATAATAAATGCAATGCTTTTAATAGTTCTTGTTAATTGTTATTATAGGGTCTGAACTGTGTTTGTGTATGTTACAATAGTTCCTGAGCTAAAGACCTCAGGATTCACTATGTTTTGATGAAAAGTGATGCAATTTTGTTCGAACATTCCAAGGCTCAATATGATAGGGATGGATAGTGTAAAAGGTGCTTGAAAATACTAGGATAATAAACAGTAGCAGATATATGAATTAAAATGCAAGAATCTGAACACTTTAATTCCAAAACAAGTCCGTAGGTGGACAAATCCCAAATACAATCAATCAGAATTCAATAATCACTCTCTAAACTAACAAGTCCTAAAGTATTTATAGATGACACCCACTAAGAGAAACATAAATAGCATAAGTTAAATAAATAACTGATATGCAGTAAAATAAGGGAAATGCCTAAAATAATGGGAATGCCAAGAAATTGCAGTAGTGAGGGAAATGGGTGAGTGGGATGCTAAAAGTAGTGGGAGAATACTTACGATTGAGTAAATCTGTAAATATTACTAGAGTATATTGCAAAATACGTTTACTTAAATAATTCATTCTGTAATACATTGTGCAGGATAAATGGAAGATTCGTCTTCAACTTACAAAGCCTGTCACTTGGCCTCCATTGGTTTGGGGAGTAGTTTGTGGTGCTGCTGCTTCTGGTACTCTATTCAAGTACTGTGTCAAAACTGTGATATGCATGGTCCAAGAAAATCTTGTACCACATTTTAGTATGATAATAGTTACCTATCACAGTTCATATTGTAGTGTTGAAATTAAAAGGTAATCTGCTTATTAGTAGTTACCTTATTTAGGCTTTTCTTTATAACTGATTTTGTTGGCTCTTGGTATATTGAACCATTTGAGGAAAGAGTTCCTATACAAGGATTACTTAAAGAAGAAGAATGATTAGTTGTTGCTTATTATCTACATATATTTAGCACAAGTGCACAACGTTTTTTTGCCTTCTGTTGTTCAACATTTATCATGTCACGGTATTATAATTCCTTAATACCACTTTATGACTACCTGGAATAAGATTTTAGTTCATTGCAGGCATTCTATGGAGTTCTCTAAACTCTAATTTATGCTTTATAGATACATTCATGTATCTGATAGTACAACTTATCAGTTTCTGAAGCAAATCTGCTCACTTGGCAGGAAATTTCCATTGGAATCTTGAAGATGTTGCTAAATCAATTGTGTGCATGATGATGTCTGGCCCATTCCTGACTGGATATACACAGGTAATAATCTTGCTGACATCAAGGGTATGTTTGGATCGAGGATTAAGGAGGAGAAGAAAAGGGAAGGGAAAACTTTCAAGTTATCTCCCCCTTGTTTGGAAAGATGGAAATTGGAAGGGAAGATAAAGGAAGAACAATCCTTAATCCTCCATTATTCTTCCCCTTCACAAATTCAATATACCCCAAATTAAAGGTATTTTGGAGGAGGTATCAACACCCAAACAAGGAGAGGACATATGGAATGTTAACCTTCCCTTTCCCTTCCCTCCCTTCTCCTCTAATCACTTCCCTTCCCTTCCCCTCATAATTCCCAAACCCTAAGTTTTACCAGCTGCTGTTGGATGATGGTGTCAAAGTGACAAAACCCTTCAATCCTTTGCCTGTTTAACATTTTAGACTTTAAATGATTGGTATGACCGAGAAATTGATGCAATCAATGAACCATATCGACCAATTCCGTCAGGGGCTATATCTGAAAACGAGGTATGTTGTAAAAATGAGACCTATTTCTATTATAACATTATCCTGATATCACTTTTTCAAAACTTGCATTTTCTTTGCTCAAAATTCTGCAGGTTATCACTCAGATATGGGTGTTGCTAGTAGGAGGTCTTACCTTGGCTGGTGTATTGGACATATGGGTGGGTAATGGCTTTTGGTACTGTACAATATAGTCCAATCCCATGCTCCATCTCTTCTCTTTTGATTCTAAAATTTTCTCCTCTATAGGTTGGGCATAATTTTCCTATAATTTTTTACCTTGCTGTTGGTGGATCCTTGTTGTCGTATATATATTCTGCTCCTCCTTTAAAGGTATTTTTAGAAAAACCAGATTTCTCCTTTTCAATTCTCTATTGTTGCCACTCCCTGGCCTTTCTTTTGGTCATTTGATTAAGTTCTTTGTGATTTTGCAGCTAAAACAAAATGGATGGATTGGAAACTTTGCCCTTGGAGCTAGTTACATCAGTTTGCCATGGTGTGGTAACTTTTGCTTTAATAACTTTAGTAGATGTAGATTTTAACGGTTCTTTATGATAAAATCTATATTTAAATCTTAAAATTTTACGATTTTACACCTCCAAATATTGTTAAATCGTGTACAAAATCGTTTTAGTGGAAAATCGCGGTATAATCGGTGGAATAGATAGAATAGGGTAAAATCGCATGAAATTTCGATTTTACTCATCAATTCCACAATTTAACCACACATAACATTAGGAATTAAGTACCAAGTGTTGATAATTATGCATAGTGGTAATTGTGGTGGTAGAAATAGGTCAAATTATGGTTTTGTGAAAAAATCATTTAATTATCTTAGTTGAAAATATAGTTCAATTTCTTTGGTTTAATTATTTGTCTTTCAATTATTAAATTATTAATTATGTATTGAACTATTTGCACAACGTGGGTGGAGTACGGATTAATAATTCAATATATAATTCTTTAAAAAAGACGTTCAATTATTATAGTTGCATATTGAAAAAAAATTATTTATAGTTGCATATAACTAAATATGATTTATCGTTTAATTTGCTGCAGACACTCAATTATTTGTAGTTGCAGATAACTAAAGATAATGAGAATTATCAATAATGTTTTTATAATATTTGGTATTATTTTTTAAAATTTTGATGAGATTAGGAGAAGAATATAATATAACTTTCAATTTTTTAAGATTGGATAATTTTAATTTTGACTTCTTCTTTTTTTGATCTGATAATTTTGACTTCTTTTACTTTAATCAATATTGTTTGGACCGAACTGAACGGTCTGACCGGATATAAAGGCGAGTTAGTTGGACAAAAAAATCTATTTTTCTAGTTGGACCAGATTTAATCGAGTTGGACCGTCCAACCGGCGGTTCAATCAGTCCAATTTTTTTATTTAAAAAATAAAAATTTTGAAAAAAAAAATAACATCATAAAAGAAATTAGAAAAATCTAAAAAATTAAAATTAAAAAAGTCTTGAAAATTAAATTTAAGAAATCATGATTATCAAGAATTTCATGTTTGATTTGATCAAGTTCTTTTAGAGTTTGACAAGTCTTGAAAATTTAAATTTTGAGAAGTCATATAATTTAAAACTTCAAAATTATGTATGTTAAAATCTAAAACTTGAGTGATGTAATTTTATATATTAAGAATAATTAATATTTATTATTTATTGCGTCATTCGGTTCGACAGACGGTTCTACCAGTTAAACCGATCAGATCATGAACCGAACACTTATCCGAGTCTTTGTTCGGCTCTTAAACATTGACTTTAATTTAGAAAATCAATTTTAATGATAATATTTTTTTTAAAATTTCTATTCATTAAATTAGGTAAAAAAAAATTTTTAAGTTCCATTTGTCTTACCTTTATATTTTGAATATTATGATAAAAAATTTTAGAGCACCACTTGTCAAATTATTATGGTATTACTCTTAAAATCTCTAGAGTGCCATTTGATATATTTTTATGATGCCATTTGTTGAGATTTAAGATGGGTTAAAACACTTATATATATATATATATATATATATATATATATATATATATATATATATATCTCATTTTGTATGTTATTTTTATTTTAAAAAATAATTTATAATTTTGAACCTATAATTCTATAATAAGTAAATTTTTATGATTTTATTAAGCAAATGTTGACGACCAGAAGAAGTCATGGTTGTCAAACTCTAGATTTTAAGTAAAATCGTGAGAGATGCCTTGTCGCGGGAGCCCTTGTCAACGTACTCTTTGACGCTAGAGGCCTTCACGTTGGATAGGGAAGCTCATGGGTAGGGTATGAGTAGATTACTTGATCCCCGTCACTGGACACGTAGAAAATTATCATAACCATCCTCGGACCTATACTCGTGCGGGTATGAATATCAATCTCCATCTCCATACCCTATGAGTACACATATACTTGACTCGGACCCAAGCCTAGACCTGAAGAAATTTAAATAATTACTTTTTAAAATATATCTATATTTATATGGCTTTGCACCCTTCTGGTCATTGGGGTCACAAAATAGCTTTATACTTACAAAATACAAAGAAATTATATGATTGAAGGATGTGGGAGAGAGAAACATGTATGATGGGTAGTTAATAAAAAGGTGGAGAAGTGAATAATATAAAAAATCTATTTAAAAATTAAAAAACTATCAAATATTTAATTTTTAATGATTTTAAAATATAATAATTACATTTTAAAAAATTAAGAATAGATTGTATGCACGTGCATGCAAAGCCTTTAGTATATATATATATATATATATATAAATTTATTTACAACAATTTTATTCATTTAAAATCACAAAAAAATGTAAAATTTTATATCTTATAAACAATTTTTAATCTAAATTTTTATGTCTGGGTTTCAAAAAATTCTCATTTAAGAATTCTTCAAATAAAATATTATTAGAGTTGTATTTGTTTTACTTTATAAATTTTGCCCCTCGTACTTAATTTATTTACAACATGCAAATTACAATTCAACAATTTAACAAATTAACAAACAAGTTGCACGAAGTTTAATTTTTCTTAGTCATCTTTTTGCAATTCAAGAATTCAACAAATAATATAATACCGCAATGATGCTCTGAATCCATCATTTTAAATTTTCTTAGTCATCTTTATTGTACTTAGTGAGATACTAGTACTGCAACGGTCTACGCCATGCTGGGATGACTACATTTGAACCGTAACATTTGTCATTCTTCATTTTGAAATTTTTTATCATATAATTATAAGGCTAAATTACTCTTTTGGTCCTCAACGTTTGCACGAAGTTTAATATTAGTCCTCAACGTTTCAAAAAGTTATTTTAAGTCCTCAACGTTTTTTTTGTCAAAATTGATCCTCTAGCGTAACATCTGTCTGGTTTTGCCATTAAATGCTGACGTGGAAGGCTTATGTGCCACATTCTCTCTCATACGTGTCATATTTAAATGACATGACACCCTCTTCCACTCAAACTCAGCAAAACGACACAGTTTCCATGGACATGGCAATGGAAAATTGAATCAAAACGACGTCGTTTTTCTGAATGATATCATTTTATATATTAAAAAAATTAATATTCATTATTTATTACATCATTCGATTCAACCGATTAAACCCATCAAATTATACACAGACATTTCTCTTTGTTCTGTTCTATTCTTACAACTTTGTCCCTAACAAGGCGGAGAGTCCGTTTCCCACGTGGATTTATGGCGCCTGTGTCGGCCTTGCTTCCCACGTGGCTCCCGAGCGAAGGACTTCGATGATGCCGTTTAATGCCCCGATTGTTGTCTTGATTGTTTTTTTTTTTTTTAAAAATGCCCCTTTGGCCTCTAGAGTATTTTTCTAATTTTTGATAGAAACCGAATACTAATGTGAATCTCTTAAATGCTGAAGTTTATATTCAGCAGTTCACTTACTAGAGGAAAGAGATTAAAAATTAAATTAATGGGATAACTACTAACAAAATGTTGACAACCAGAAGAAGTCTAGAGGCCAAAGGAGGCATTTCTTAGAAGAAAATAAAAATCAAGACAACAATCTTTTAGATAATATAAAATTTGTTTCTTCTTGTTAGCATTTTCTTTAGGAATGTTATAGCAATTAACCAGGTAATCAGAGTAATATTTGGTAAACAAAGAATTACTATTATAACCTGATCTTTTTTAAAAAAAAGATGTTTTTTTTTTTTCTGAACTAGATCTTTTGAACTTATTGTTGATCAAATTATTGTTGACAGGTGGGCCGGTCAGGCTTTATTTGGGACTCTTACACCAGATATAATTGTTTTGACACTCCTATACAGCATATCTGGAGTATGTAGTATATATAAGTACATTCAACATGGCATTTTGCTACATATAATATCTCTGTCACCTAACATTTCCAGAATGATCAATAATATTCTGCTGTAACACATTGTAGTTGGGCATTGCCATTGTGAATGACTTCAAAAGTATTGAAGGTGACAGCGCTCTGGGCCTTCAGGTCTTTCCCTTTTTTCCTTTGCCTTCTGATTTCTGTAATCTAAATTTCATGTACAAAGAAAAATTAGTTGAAACACGTCTCAGGTGGTTTGGTCAGAAGGCTGTTAGAGGTTTAGGGTTTAGGCTGCTAGAGGCTTCTGTACGTAGAGTTGACCAGATGAAAGATAGCTCAATAAGCAATAACTAGAGGTAGGAGCAGACCAAAGAAAACAATAGGAGGGATCCGGCTATAAATAACCTAACCATAAAAACGTGTAAAGATAGAACACGTTAGTATCGCTTGATCCATAATCCACCTAGTGGGAAAAGGCTTGTTGTTGTTGTAAGTAATTTTAATCATGCACCCTTATAGAAGCAACTGCTGCTGACATTTCTATTTGTTTGAACAGTCTCTTCCAGTTGCTTTTGGTATGGATACTGCCAAGTGGATATGTGTTGGTGCTATTGACATCACACAAATTTATGTTGCTGGTATATTTACATTACAACCCTTAAATATGAACAAAACTAATCAATTTATATTTAACAGTGCCTTCATTCTTACTATTTACAAGGTAATATAACTAAAAAGTTGAAAAAAATGTGTCACCATTATGAATTTCACCATTGTGACCATGTTTTTTCATTTCTCTTCACTATTAACAACAAATGATTCTAAAATATAGCCAGAAAAAAGCTTTCAAATTTTTATTCTTAGAACAATATCCTTGTCTTTGTTCATTTTGTAGCTACAAATTTCATGGGAAAAAAATTTTATGTTTGAGATTATTTAACATGGTTGGGTTCTGGTAAAAACAATTGTTCTCATTAGTCACAAAGACTTATTATTGATGAATAAGAAATACAAATCTCATTATAGTTTGTGCAAATAATTTATTGACATTTATGGTTGCAGGATATCTTTTTTCGGCTGGTAAACCATTTTATGCTTTGGCTTTCCTTGCCTTGTTAGTTCCACAAATATATTTTCAGGTAAAGCACAATTAACATCTCTACAACATAATGTGAAAAATTGATTTTAGTTTGTGACCATGTGAAATAACTAGGTGCCTTCTTCCTGATAAACTAATGGTTTCTTTTCATCTTGTGCTTTTGCAGTTTCAGTACTTCCTCAAAGACCCTATGAAGTATGATGTTGACTATCAGGTATATTTCATTGAAATTCATCTTTTAGGCTTCTAAAAAAAGCATAACAAACATGGGGAGACAAAATGATAACCTCATAGTCTTGTTCTGGGGATGGGGTTTTATGAGCTTGGAGGTACAAACTACAAAGAAATATGGCTCCAAGAACTTAAGCAAGGCATGGGGACTAGGTATGGGTTAAATGGGCTGGGTTTTTTTATTACTGATTTTATATGGACTAAAAAATGAAAACCCAACCCATATAATTTGTGGGTTAAACGGATTGGCATGGTGGTTTTAACCCATTTTGATGGGTCTTACTCAAGAGAGCTTCAAACTTGAAGCCCTTGTTAGTTGTTATGGAGCTCTGAGGCTCAAAGTAGAAATTAGGGGTGTACACAGGTCTGGTCGGTCCGGGTTTGAGCCCGGCCCGACTTTGATTGTGTCACACGGGTCATGTTGGTTGAGTCTGTTGCGCATTAAAAACAAAATTATGCATATAAATAATATATATCTTACATGCAAAAACAATAAATATAACAATTTTTTTTTTTTAAAAATGAAGATACGCCAAGTCTGAGAGTGTCCAACTTGAGTCCCAACCTATCCGGCTACCCGGACCGATGGCAATAAAAGTGCTCGGGCCAGGTCGGGTAAGTCGGGTCCGGGTCCATTTGTACACCCCTAGTAGAAACTATGAAACAAGTATCAAACATCAGAACATGGCATTTTTGTTTTGTTCTTCACTTGTTTTCTAGACAGATAAATATGAGAATTGATAATAACTATAATCTCACTTTTCTTGTCCACTTTTTTTTTTCTCATCCCTCAATGTTTGGTTTGTAATCATAATCGTAATGGTTTTCCATGTTGGTTTTCAGGCAAGCGCACAGCCATTTTTTGTGCTTGGTATGTTGGTTACTGCTTTAGCAACTAGCCACTGATTTTGTGTGCAAAAATTAGTATATGATATATAATATGGATTCCTACAATAGAGATGAAAGCCAAGTGAAGTTAGTTTTGTGTTTGGTTTCTCCTTTTGTGCTTTCATTCTCCTTCCTCTCTTTCATTCACTTATTTTTCCAGAATTTGGAGTTTTAGGAGTTTAGGTTGAGAAGGGTTGTAACTTTTGAACGATAAATTACTTGTACAAAATTGTTGAATGTTGTAATATAATCTATGAATATATATATTTCCTTTCTATAAACACCATTTTTTGTCTGATTTATAATGTAAAATTCTTGAAAAAAAAAAACTCTATTACCTGGTTTTTCTACCATTTCAATTTTCAATTGCTTTTATTTTCCTAACTCCTATTTTTAATCCTATTAAAGTATTTGTTTCTGAGTTATTTTAGATTCATTGGACAAAGTTTAAGACGTGTACTCAATTACATAATTATTTATTATCAGATTTTTTATGAAGATGACAACGAAAGTACTCAATTATTTTCAAGCATTCTTACAAGAATAATGCAACCATATAAACAATTAAAAATAGTAAATCTTATTTATCTCTCTTTTCATGTGAATAATGTAATGTTATTTCTTCTATTCATTTCTCAATTGGTTGTAAGATCTAAGTAATACTAATAAGTTAAAAATATATTTATAAAACAAAATGTTAAAATTATATTAGTTAATTTTGAAGAACGAACTTTTAAATAGTAAAAAAACTACAAGAAGGAATACATAATTGCAAAATAAAATAAAAAAATAAAATGCAATTTGTCTGAAATCTGAATAGTGACATCAGAAGAAGGTCCACTCTTTCAAGTTTCATCCACGTTGGTGAGCCTCACCGTCAACGAACCGTTAATTTCCTATAAACAAAGAACAAATTACTCCTTTAGTCCTTGAAAAATTCTGATTATTTCAAGTTAATCCACAAATTATAAAAATATTAAATTTAATTCTTAAAAATTATTTTATATCACAATTTTATCCTTATTTTTTTTTTATATATTTTCGAGTTTTCTAGTATATTTTCTAAATATAGTTTCTGAAATTTGATCCTTGACCTGAAATTTAACAATCACATATACTTTTGGTAATGCCTCGTTCACAAGTATGTTACAAATTACAATGCATTACCAATCAATAACATAGACAAAAAATTCATAAACTAAATTTGGTATCTTCAAATTTTAAATTAAGATAAGTAAAATAAGATCAATGTGGTGTTGCACAGATGGTAACGAGCCTGTATTCCCTTAACTATGATTTCCTGGTTCAATCTCAAGAAGGATGGGAATGAAGCGTCATCGGTTGGGAGGGTCGTCCCCATTAATGGGTCCCTCAATACTCGAGATATTAGTCATTAGGCCCGCTCTAATGGATACTCGGTCATAGAAAAAAAAAAGTAAAATAAGATCAAATTTTGTATTTCTTAATTTAAGGACTAAAGTGAGATAAATAATTTTTTCTGAATCAAAATAGTGATTTACTCTAAAATAAATAATAAAAAATGCAAAAGCAAAGGAAAGGTGCAAGTAAAACCCTAAGCCAAAGTTTATATAAGCCATTTCTGCCTCAGTGGTTGTAACCCTAGCTGTAGTGAGCCACCTC
The DNA here is from genome assembly GCA_014851425.1 of Senna tora. NCBI lineage: Eukaryota > Viridiplantae > Streptophyta > Magnoliopsida > Fabales > Fabaceae > Senna > Senna tora. The sequence continues at coordinate 5,324,385 of CM026265.1, read as the reverse complement.
TTTGCTCCTATCTGCCTCACTTTCTCAACTCTGCCTTAAACCCTTCTTCCTCATTGATTCTCTGCGCTACAATCGCCGTTAATCGAACTCAGTAAGGTGAGTATTCCATCAATTTCAGAACAATTTCATTCGGTTTTTAGTCCTATGTTTCAGATTCTAAGTGGATAAGATTTTTCTATTCGATAGTTATAGGAATTCGACAGCTGAGCTACCATGTCGGACGATGAGAGGGAGGAGAAGGAGTTGGATCTCACTTCTCCTGAAGTCGTTACCAAATACAAGAGTGCAGCCGAGATCGCTAACAGTATGTGCAATCTATCTGTGCCTGTCTCTTCCTGTTTATATATGGACGAAAAACTTATATATAGCTGTGTTATTAAACACATAGAATACATGAAGTTTTATGGGTTCGAGTTAATGTTTGCTTTTTTATCCATTTCTCTATGCTTTCATTGCTTTACTTGGGATATTCATATTGCTGAATAACGGAAATGTTTGCAGAGGCTTTGCAATTAGTTATTTCGGAATGCAAACCAAAGGCGAAGATTGTAGACATTTGCGAGAAGGGGGATACGTATATAAGAGAGTAAGCTTATATTTTTCCCACCGAGTATTTCTGACTTTTAGAATATAATACAACATGTAGATTTAGAATATATTTGTTTTTTCATAATGACTTTAGCTTATGGGATGTGGCCGTTTTGTATGAAGGCAAACGGGCAACATGTACAAGAATGTCAAAAGGAAGATTGAGAGAGGTGTTGCCTTCCCAACATGCTTATCTGTAAACAACACAGTTTGTCATTTCTCTCCCCTTGCCAGTGATGAGACAGTCTTGGAAGAAGGTGATATGTTGAAAATGTAAGATCTTCAAAGAATGTTTCTATGAGCTATAATGAAAAAACGGGCGCTGCTGCTTTTGGCTAATACTGGGAAAGAATTGGTGATGGTTTCTTTGGTTAATTGCAGTGATTTGGGTTGTCATATAGATGGGTTTATTGCCACTGTGGCACATACTCATGTTCTTCAGGAAGGGCCAATTACAGGAAGGGCAGCTGATGTCGTTGCAGCAGCTAACACTGCTGCTGAAGTAGCCTTGAGACTTGTGAGGCCAGGAAGGAAGGTAATTATATGTATGAAATTAATCTTTTATCTGCATTTTGTACAATATGAATTGATGTACATTTTATCATATATTGCCATTTCTTGTATACCTCTAGTTTGACATCAAAGTCGGCCATTCTTGAAAGTGCTGGTTTTAAATCAGATCGAAACTATCTGTGATAAATGAAAGTTTAACAGTTGGATTTTATTTGCTATTCCAATTTTTTCTTGAGAGTATCTTTTTCGTAGGAATTAAGTGCCTTGATTGGATTGTTGCTTGTGTTGTGTTGTGTTGAATTTCTAGTTATTATGCATGACCATGGTTTTTACTGGTGTTTAATTCTGTGGCATGTCTTTTATTCACTCTTCTGGTGGTGCATGGGGGTTATTTACTCATCGATTTGTACTATTTGGTGGGATTTACTGAATTTGATCTCTAAATGATGAAATCTCTTGTGAGCTATGGGTAAACACCAATGAAGCTTCATTGTCATAGTTACACTGATAGAGATCATGTATGTTTTCTTAATTATCTTTCTTGTATTTGGGCATCATTGAATTATTCCAGGTGCTGCTTGTTAGTTTTGTTTAAGATTCTTTCTTTCTCAATGGAACTGCGGGTTTTTCAGTTTTATTCTGTTTTTCTTTCAAGTATACTTGGTGGTCAATTTAAGTCCTATTGTTGGACCCATGAGCTCCTCTCTTCCTGGGACTGGAATTGAAAGTGGACTTTATTGGAACTAATTCTTCATTATTTCCACTTCCTTTCTGAATTGTTCTTCTGGCCTTGGTCGATATTGTAATTCCTCTGGATTGATCTCTATATGATGAAAACAACTTAGGCTATGGATGAATTCCTATGAAGCCTATTTTAGTCATAGTTACACTGATGGAGAATCATTTATATATGTTACATATACCTGGCCGGATCTTCTGTAACTGACTTCCTAATTGTAAGCATGCATGACCGCATGAGCTGTTTTATTTATTCAGCTAAAAAGTGTATTAAGTCCTGTCTTGTTGAATTTTCAATAAGTTGGCTGAAATTGTTTTAACTGATCATAATCAAATGAGGCTTACATTATGTTTTGACCCTATATGATGAACTCTTATTAAAAAGCCATGGACAATTGTCCAAGTGAGGCTTATGTCATAGTTACTCTGATAGGGCATTTATCTTGCAAAATGTGATCTATTACCCCAAAAGTGTTTTTGTTTATGGTTGTCTGAATCTTGTATTTTCTTATGCTGCTCCTTCTTGAGGCACTTGTTCTAATAGCTAGATCCTTATAGAGTAACTCAATTATATCTATGCTGTGTATCAGATTTTATTAATATAGGAATTGCACAAGTTAGTTCCTACTGTGTCTATTTTGCACATAGTTGTAATATTGGCAACTTTGCCGAGGTGATTAATATCATATTGGTTTCCTCCTTTCCCTGTTGCCTAGATTAGAATGGGCTGAAGAGTGTTCAAAGTTGTGCTGGTTTATTGATTGCCAGTACACTTTTCTATTGCAGCCAACATAGTGTAATCTTTGAATATATACGTAGAGATGCATTTGGCAGCAAGGAAAATTAGTTTGCTGAAGAATGAGTGTTACTTGTGTGTTTGTGAAATCTAGTACAGATTGTGTAAAACTTATAAAATGGCAACTTTGCCGAGGTAATCGATTCCATATTGGTTTCCTCCTTTCCCTGTTGCCTAAATTGCAATTGGCTGGAGAGTCAGTGTCATGATTATGCTAATTTATATGGTCTTTACATTGGTTTGTCGCAGCCAACATGTCGAGTTTTAACTACCCATAATGTTTAGTGCATGTGATATTGCTGGGATTTGACCTCGTGTAGTGAAAAACTTCAATACAACTATTAATGATTGATCGATAACTGGAATTGAAGTTATTAATGTACCTTGGGTGTATAGATGGATTAAAATTTCAATAGTTGAATTTATTATTGGTAACTTGTAAAATTGAATTGTTGTTAATTCTTAACTTTTTTCCCTGACAGAACAAGGATGTAACTGAAGCAATTCAAAAGGTTGCCGCTGCCTATGATTGTAAAATTGTTGAAGGTGTTCTTAGCCACCAAATGAAGCAGTTTGTGATAGATGGGAATAAGGTTGTCCTGAGTGTATCTAATCCAGAAACTAGGGTTGACGATGCAGAGTTTGAGGAGAATGAAGTGTATGCAATTGATATAGTGACAAGCACAGGAGAAGGCAAGGTAGGTTAAACGCCTTATTTTGTCTTTACCAGTACGATGCAGCTTCTTATGAATCATGAAGTGAAATCTCAATCACTTGCAGCCTAAGCTGTTGGATGAGAAGCAGACAACTATTTATAAGAGAGCTGTAGACAAGAATTATCACTTAAAGATGAAAACATCTAGGTTCATTTTCAGTGAAATAAGCCAAAAATTTCCAATCATGCCATTCACTGCTAGGTAAGCTGACCACCAAATGTTATAATACAAATTTTGAATTAGTGGATATTTATTTATATTTTCTTCACCACATAATATTTTGTTTGTCTTTTTTTTTTTTTTTTTAATTCTAGGGCTTTGGAAGAGAAAAGAGCTCGTCTGGGTTTAGTGGAATGTGTGAATCATGATCTCTTGCAGCCTTACCCAGTTCTCCATGAAAAGCCTGGTAAATTGTTTTTGCCAGAGGCATATTTGTATCTCCCATTGATGATTGATTTTTTGTTCAATGCTTATGTGGTCATATTATTGGTGGTTTTGCAGGTGATCTTGTTGCACACATAAAATTCACGGTCTTGCTAATGCCGAATGGATCGGATCGGGTCACATCTCATTCTCTTCAGGAATTGCAGCCCACAAAGACAATTGATGATCCTGAAATTAAGGCATGGCTCTCCTTGGGCACAAAGACAAAGAAGAAAGGTGGTGGAAAGAAGAAGAAAGGTAAGCTGAAAGTTCACAAGTAGCATGTCATATTGTGTGTTGCATCATAGCCTCAAGGCTAAATAATGTTAATGCTTGATTGTTTGCAGGTAAGAAGGGTGACAAACCAGACGAGTCTGCTGAAGCTGAGCCCATGGACACCACAAATGGTGCAACAACCCAAGAATGAGTCTCTTGAAACCCAATTTTAGTTCTTTCTGATCCCTTTAAATTTTGGTACAATATTCCCTGAATTGTATCTCTGCTTAGATATGATTTTAGTATAGTGTTCAGACAGATTCTGACAGGAATTTCTATATGCACATTCCAATTGCACTATGTGCTATCTGCGTGAGGGCATAAAATCCAGTTGCATGTGTAGCAAAGAGCGTATTTGATTGCTGCTTTAGAAAATGTTTCCACACGTTTAATCTTTTTATTAAAATCACGTTTGAAAATGTTTTTTAGTTGTGTTTTAAAAAGAAAAGCCAAAACAGGCACTGTAAAAGCAATAAAATGTTTTTATAATACTATCTAGTTTTTACCATTGAATTATATTGTATAGGATAAAATATTTAGACACTCCGAGTTTTGAGCCATAGTCATATACACCTCTTGAAAGTTCAAGGGTCTATTTGTAAGGTTTTGAAATTCAGAAAATGTATGTGCCGCTTATGGCTCAACTCATGGGATATTGGTGCATTTTAGCCTATTGTATATCTGACATAAATATTTACTTAGTTTATTTTATTTGGAATTTACATACCATTAATAAGGAGGTTTTGTTATGGCTGATGATGAGAGCAATATCTTGGCATGAGTTGCGACAACATTCTGCGCACCATGTTATAGGCATGGGTTGTTGTAGCGATGAAGAATGTGCCAGTATGCTAATCTGAGGCCTGTGATCTTTCTTGTTGTATTCATCAAAACCACATTGTTCCACAAAATGTATTTTGTGTATATGAACAAATATATTGATCCGAAAATGGTCTACTATGACCATTTTAAGTTCAATGTTTGGATTGATAATTATAATAAATTGAAATTCCCTAATTATATTGATATAAACAAATATTTCATCAAGTATTCAAATTTTAGCAATACAAGTTCAGAATTTTTGGCTGCACATGTATATACAAAAAATATATATATATATACACAAATTCAGCTATTTTTTAAAATTATTTACAGATATATACTACTTTTACTACTTTTACTGTACACCACAAAAAGTGTCATCACTAAGGGTGTTTATTTGAAAATTTGATCAAAAAAATGTTATCAATGAGGACATTTATAAAGTCAAAAGGTCAATTCTATAAACGCCTTTAACGAGGATTTTTTTTTTCGTCAAAATTTAGCTTACATTGTATAAAACGCCTTCATTGATTATGCAAAACGTGATGTTTCTCCTTACTCTCTCCACTGACCTGTCACTCTTTGCTATTTTTTCTATTTTTACTTTTTGGGGATGTTTCTTTAACTAATAACTACATTTGGCTGAGGAGGTTGAATGAGAGAGAGAGAACGGAGTAATTTTTGGGTTTACATCAAATCAAGCATTCACTTTTTGCATCCATAAAACGTCTTCAGGGCGTTTTATACACACGTAGGTTAAATGTTTGACCTTTTTCGTAAAGAACGTCTTTGTTAAGGGTGTTTATAGGGTTGATTTTTTGACCCTATAAACGTTCTCATTGAGGGCGTTTATAGAGTCAAATTTGTGTATATATATTTTTTCTTGTATATACATGTGCAAAAGTCCAGAATTTTTTATATCTTCGTTATAATTATTCAATTATTTTCTTTTACTCTAATATTTAATTATATAAAAAGTACTTTTATATTTTTTCGATTAGTTATGTAATAGTTTCTTGCCATGTGTTTTTTTTTTCTTTTGCCTTGGGCAGTCTTGTAACAAAATTGAGTTAACTTTGCAAAAGTTTTTCTTTGCAAGTTGCACTGTGGGGTACTGTCTAATTGAGTTAAAAAAAGTCACGAGCGTGAAGCTCATATTACGATATTTTTATAATTCTGAAAGTTTTAATGACTATAACTAAGGTGGTAAGGTGGTGTTTGTTAGAGCGAATGGATGAAGAAATAAAAATTTCACTTACTTTTTTTTTTGTCAGATTATAAAAAAAATACAAAATATTTATTATATCTTTTTGATTTGATATAATCTTAATTTTTTTAAATATAAAGGATAAAATAGTAATTTTAATATATTCTTATTTCATTTTCATTCTAAATTTTTACTATCAAACACATTAAACTCATTCCCATTCCCTTTTCCTTTCTGCGTGGGGGACGGTTTTGGTGTTTTGAAGTGAAAAATCAGTGCACTTATCGTTTTAAGTTTATAGCATTAAATCAAAATAAATCATAAATAATCGATTTTGAACAATTTAATTTGGTGATTTGAAAATTTTAAGTTATCATATACATATTTAAGTTTATTAATTTATTAATAAAAAATATAATCATATTCAATATAAATAAAAAAGTATAATAACATTTCATTTACTTACAAAATATAATTAATTTAGTTTTAAAATTAAATTTTTAGGTTGACTAAATTTAATTTAACTTTCTAAAAATAAATTTTGAACATTGTTATTTAGGAATTCTAATATAGTATGTACATATATATAGCATATATATGCATAGGTTTGATTTAGTTTTTTAGTATACCAAATCAAGAGGGTGTCGGATTTGTCCTAACTGTAATGAATATAATGAGTTTTTGTAACTAATATACATTAAATTGAATTATATAGCAGGATATAAATAACACTAATACTGAATATTCATTAAAAATAAACTCACATATTATATTCCTTACAGCTATTGAAAAAAGAACATTATAATTATAGATATAGATCCCCCACGAGCAAAGGGAAACGTGAAAAAAAATCAGTAAATCAGTGTTTTCAAGTTGTCTCTAATTTTATGGAGAAAAGTGAATAAACGTACATTAGTTTTGTATTTTACTTCTATTATTAAAACTAAATTACACCACATATTGTATATGCAAATTGTTTTTATTTTATTAATTTCTGTTGAGAATAAATTATGATGGTTCTTTCTTAATGAAAAATTATGATTTTTAGAATGCCTAAACAATACGTATGACATACATTGAAATAATTCAACAAGCATCGAGTTTTAGGTGTAAAGATTAAAATAAACCTTTTACCTTCAATATGCTTTATATAGATTTTACATGCATATTGTGAATTTCATTTAAATTAAAAAATATAATACAATAAAAATTTTAAAACAGTAAATTAAAAAATAAAAAATTTATTCACATTTTCTTATGACTATCATTATTTTCATTTCAAAACAAAAATAAACTATTGTTATTCTTATTTTATTCTCTTCTATTATCTTGCGTCACATACATTTATTTTTTTAATTGTAAAATAATTATTTTAAAGACCACTAATTATAAGACTCAATAAAAAATGTATTTCACTCGGCTTAGTTTAAAAAATAATTTTTTTCCATGATAACTATTTGACACTAACTAAACAGAATTGTTTGATATAAAGAAACAAATTACATAAGAAATTATTTTCTTAACATTAATAATGTTAGAAATGATAAGTACAAAGACCTGGTAAAGAACCAGCAAATTGCTTTCAATGAGTTAACTATGACTTACATAACTATTGTTAACCGAGGACACGTCTGAGACTGTGAGTGTTGTTTTCACTAGAACGGTATCATTTAAGGACAAGATCACCCAAATTTAACTGCAGAATATTTTACTAAGGTAGGCACTATTTTGATTAGGAAAAATATCTATGAAAGATTAAATTGATAAATTTTATCCTTAGAAAACCAAATTGAGAGATATTAGCAATCTTTCATAAACTAAATCATTAATTTACTCTAACTTTTGCTGATCCACATTTCTAAACGAGGGAGATATGCAACTGTTAAAACAATATAACTTCTTTTCCATTTTATTATTAGATATCAGCAAATGAGAACTAAAAAGTCACAAGATTCTATACACAAGAAGAAAAGATTATTCGCTTTGTCAATTTGCAAATTAGTTTAAAAGTTGAGTTTTTTTTTTAAAAAAAAAAAATTGGCCTCACAAATTTTACAGCAAAGAAACAACAGAACTGGTTAACCCCCCAAACCCATCACTGATATTGGCATATGTTCAAAACACGACACTTGGGCATTTCACATTCCCTATTAACTGTTTGAAAAAGAACACTAGACTCAAAGCTGCCCCTTATGCCTCGTATATAATAAAGGAACAGCAAGCTATTTACAGAGTTTCACGCAGCCAACTGGCATAAAAAAAATGAATACGAAAGACTATCAAGGGACAAAAGAAATGACCTGGAAGCCATCTTGAAGAAAAATAGTGTGAAAGCCACCAAACCAAGTATCAAAAGCTTCAATATCACCCTGAAAAAAAACATCATTAAAATGTTATGTTCCTAGCTACCCACAATTTATCCAAAACAGTTGTTTTGTAAAAATAATAATCACAGTAATTTCATTCGACAAACTTTTCATATTAATCCATCATTGAACCTTAGGTATCATACAATTAAGGCTAGTTTAGGAGTCTTGAGGAGAGTAGGGTAGAGTAGCAGTGAGTTCCTACTCCATTGTTTAGAGGTTAAATGTATGAAGGGATGGAAACTCATTACTATTGTTTGAAAGCTATATATCATAATAAATAATCCAGCGAATTGGATGTGTAAGGCTACATTTCCAAAATCACCCACATGGATATTCTCTTTCAAGATTAAGAATAGGGGAATGAGGGGTTAAGAACTAAAGAACTCAAGCATTCCTCAATTGAGGTGCGGGAAACCCATCACAACTCTCCCCAGAACCCATCCTCTCTCCCTAACAAGTCCTAAAAAGGGTAAAATAAGTGATGTACATGTTAAGTCCCTTGCAACAAACTGATCATTTTCCAACACAATTACCATTATGAAGAGTAGGCCACCTGCATGCTTTTCATATGCTGGACTGAAGACGGAAAGGCAAAGAAGAAAGTAAAAACAAAATTATAAATTGTAGCAAAAAGGCATACCCTATATAAGTATCAATAAACGAACTAGCAGAGATCGAGAGCTTGAACATGCAACCGCCAGAAGACAAGAACTAAAAGTCTCAGCCAGCTACTGCATCTTTAATGCCTGCTTCAATTGTGCAAATGCAGATGGATGCATGCTACTCATTGCAGCATTAAACGATTCTCCATGAATAGAAGCACAAGTCTGCAGATTTTCTCTTACAGAATTCTCCAGTGATAGGTTATTTACTGGGTCTGAAATTTTGATCTAGAGATCCCAGGGAAAAGAAACCATAACTCAACAGTTATATTTCGTTATTCACTCCAACATGGAATTTTTTTAATAGTTCTCAAAGATCTCTTACCTGTCTCTTTCTGATTTCTTTACTAGGAATACCTCCCTCATGAGAAGGCATGTTTGAGCTCATGTCGCCACTGTTAATAACAACAGAAACAAATAACTATAATTTATGTAATAGATGATCTATCTATAATTCCACAAGGTGAGCCGAATAAAATGCCAAACACAAATTTGAATTGCAGTCTAACCTGGACTCTTCCTCAGTCAAGTCATCGTTTCCGCCCAAAATTACACTAGTGCAAATGCTGCACGAGACAAAATATAAAGTCATTTTATATTTATTTGATAGAAACTTAGGATATTCAAAGGTGTGGTACCAGACCCAAAAGGGTTAGCTAAGTTGGGAGAACTTTGAAGTATGTTGAATAGGATTATTATGATTATTGAATTTATTATATCATCTTCACGAAGTTTTAATTTATTAGGATTAGCTTTTTTATTGACTTTGTTTCCTAATTAGATTAGGAACCCTGTCTATAAATTCAGGGATCCATAGGTGTAGTCGAATTAATTTTGGAATAGAAGAATATTTCCTATTCAAAATTCTACAAAGCAAAATCCTGAATGCAACAAGATGATGTGGGGAAGTGCACCCTTAAAATTATTTAAGAAAGAAACTTAACTTGGGTAAAGCACAAGAATAACCTCGACCCTTGTACACAAACAGAAAAAGATGTGTTAATACCTCAATATTTGATCAAGTTTGTCAAGGACTTGAGGCAGTCTTAATGTCAGAATTATTGAAAGGGCTAAACCAAATGTCTTCTTCTGGATGGATGAAACGTTATCTACCTGAAATATATTTACATAGACTTTAAATTAAGGATGCCATCAACATCATACTCTCTTGAGTTAAGAGTTAAGACATACTACAAAAAATGAAATCAGTTATTGATTTGAATAAATAATGCAGTACCCCAAATTATATGAACAAAAGCATCTAAAAATGATAACATCGTAAGGAGCACTGATATTGACATTGATGTGGGACACAACAAAATTTCCACAACATGACATGACAAAATATGTGGTGTTTAAAAACAATTTGAAGCAAAGTGAACCTAAACTAAGCCATGAGTTAATCACAAAATTAAAAAGTGACACTTTTAAAGTGATCTTTTAAAAAATACTTTCATGGAGACTGACGCATAAAAAGTCACAAAATTACAGTTTTACAAATGGAGCATATTGAATGCATTTTTGGGTGGCTACAAGCATAGATTAGAAAATATTATGAAATGTATTCTCAACCAAACACCAAGCATCTCAAGCACACCCATATGAGATGCAAACTTTACCAACCTTGTCAAGCCATATGTCAACAAGGCAAAGAAGTATGTTTTCTGGGACCGGAACACCTGCTGTCTGGAGGAGCATTGAAGTTGATGGATCTGATGTTAATTGGGCAAGTGAATTTGTATTCATCACCAAAATCCTTGCCAATATGGCAGCAGAAGATGCTTTAACAGACGCTTTAGAAGGATCGTGGTCATCTCCTCCACTCAAACAGATGACAACTAATTTCTATTAACAATAAAGAGATACAAGATTTTAGGGAAAGTATCCTGAATACCAAATATGAGACCACAATTGAGCACATGCTCAGTTTGACATACTCTAGCTGAAAGTTAGAAGCGCAGAACTAGACTTACTTGTAAAGTACTGCTAATAAGTGACGGTACTTCCACGGGGAAACACTGTAAATAGCAAAATCAGATTAATATATGATTTTGCAGGATTTTTACAAACATAACAAAAAAGCAATATGCTATAGCTATATATACTATCATCCAACTTAAAGACCAAGGAAATTAAAGGATAGTCCTACATATAAGTTAAGACACAAAAGCGAAAATTATGAATAAAGAACAAGTATCTTTTACTCTAACAAACATATGGATATTACGTTACTTAATGACGAAGAACTTATTAAAAAAATTTAGTGGCTCCAATTTTAAGTTAAACCACATAACATATTACTCTTGTTAGGTCCATCAAAAAGCTTGATTCTAATAAAGAAAAGAATAAAGGAGAGAGGAGTGTTATGTTCTTGAACATTCTAAACAATCTTAGTTGTCCAAAAAAAAAAAACAAAGTTCAATACAAAGCTTTAGAAAACAGAAGGCATTGTAATGTAATTTCTTTCATCTTCCCCTAATCATCTAGCAACTCAGAAGTCAAACACTCTCTCCTCCATATTTACTGTCACTGGGTTATTGGATTGACACAAGCTATAACTTTTTTTTTGCTTTCTAACATTGTATACTCAAAGTTTTACATTGATTTTCTGGTTGAATCCAGTTTCAATCAAAACAAAAATATTTGACAGTTTCAAGAGATGAGACATCGGACATGGCATAACAAAAATTTGCTTTTACAACACATACCTTCAAAAGATATTTAGATCAATTAGGTTCAGTGGGTTTTTCCACATATATCATCAGTTAATAACAAATTTTCTCCAAAAAAAAGAGCATGCAGTCATCATAGTCATAAGGCAACCAATACATTAGCAATTTCTGCAAATTCTAAATAAACAAAAAATAATCCAGTAGTTTATGTTATTGCTAACGTCCATGAAGTTTCAAAATAAAATACCTGTATTAAAAGGTCAATTACAGGAAGGACTGAAAGTAGCCCTCTGTCATTAACATTCCCAACCACAGAATCAAGAATTTTGGCAATATTTGAAGCATGAACACTCAGAAATTCGTTTCCACCCAAAATAATGTAATCTTCAATTATGTTCACAGAAACCTGAAATTGAAATAAAGAAAATATAATATATAAACAGACTGAAAATATAAAAAGAGGGCAACACCCTAAAGGTTATCAAGGGCAAAGCCAAGCATAGTAAGGAAACATAGTAACTGAATGGTCTTAACTCGCAAGTCCAAATCATGCAAGTGAAAACATCCAAAGAACCAGCAGAGATGTCATTCAATTAAGCTATGATACTTATCCATCAGACCAATGCATCAAATAATACATATATCTGCATAACATGTCACCAGCTGGATAACAGTTGAATCTCTGGAATCTAGAAAAAAGATGACTGCATTGGCTTCCATATATTGCAGATAATACAAGTTCTTTTACTTTCTGATAAGTGCTCATATAGAAGTATTTTACACAATAGTGTCCTTAACCACACACACAGTTCCAAATCCAAGACTGAACTATACTATCCAACCATTTGTAATTTTTGAAATGGACCTATGATATTAAAAATAGTATAAAATGCACAGAGGAGGTAGTGGACAAAGAAAGAGAAATAGAAGTTGCTTAAGATATTGTTATTTTAGTGTTATAAATTCTATGCAAGTACAAGTAAAGTACACTATAACTCAGAACTATCCTAATCTATCATTATGCAAAACTTTCAAATGACCCTTCATCCTAAGGCCCCAGCGACTCATACAAATCTTCTCAAATATACAACTATGGGATAAAGAAGATCAATATAATTACAGAGCTGAGTCTAACCTGCAAATGGTCAAAGCTTCTCTCCATGATGTCCGCAAGGCGTGAAAAATACGATAATAATTGAGGAACCATTGAAGGGGCATGTGAAAGCGTGGCCTCCCATAACTGAAAGATTATTAAGATATAAGTTCATTTAAAATGCTCCCACATACGAGTATTCATTCCATTCACACAAAAAGAAAAAAAAAAGATAGCAGGATTACCAGCATGCTATCCTCTAAAAGATTGAGTTCATCTGGGCTATTAATATCAATTCCATTATCCAGAATGGGCAGTAATATGTTATAGCAAATGGGTGACTGATAGCCAAGAGCAACCACAAAGTTTCGTAGAGCAATAAGAAGTTGAATCTGCAGCAAGCTTTCACCAGAAGATTCCTCCCATACCTTGTCATAACAAAAGCAACAGAACAACGGATTAAATGCACTTTTATGGCCGAAATTCATCTATAGTTACTCTGTCAACATGAGCACATTTTATGGTGTGACAAGTGAAGTTAAATGTGTCGAACAATTTGCAAATAACACTTTACCATTCACTGTATTATTCTATCTCCTCAATCAGTGAGTCTATGAAAACAGAATCAGCTGAATCAGAAAGCCTATTGTTGTTAACACACTTTTATTGGGTGGAAACAAAATTCAAACCTAAAGTTCTCTCCTTGGTGAGTGCAGTGATGTCAAAGGCGCTCGCCTCAGCGCCTAAGGCGCTGAGGCGAGGCAGAATTTCTGTCCAGCGCCTCTTGAACCTCAAGAGGCGCTGGCTTCAGTGAGGCGCTGAAAGGCGTGCGCCTTGCATGCCTTTTCCCCACACAGAGGCGCTCGCTTTTCACGCCTCACTGAAGCTGGTTGGTTTTTATAAAATAAAACTCCAGCCAAGGAAATTTTTTTAAAAAAAAAGCAGCCCTAAGCCCAGCCCATTTTATATCACTTAAAATGGGCTATTCTTATTTTAGGACTTTGTGTTTTGTTTTTTTAGATGTTCAATTTCATATATGACTCTAGTTCCTTGATGATTTTGATGATTATAGTGACTTATAAGTTGAAAATTATCATATTATAACTTAGAATAGTTAATTTATATTGCAAATGTTGTTAGAAATGCATATCTCTCTAGGCTTATTTATATACATATGTCTAGTATTTTTTTTCTATATTATAATGTCTTAGTTCACTCGGGCGTGCGCCTTTCTATCGCCTCTCGCCTAAGGCGTTTTAGGGGCTTGGCGCCTCAAGGGCGCCTTTCGCCTTTGACTACCTTGGGTGAGTGACTTTGGACAGACAGAATCAGATAATGCATAAAGTTGTAAATAATCTCAAAACTTTTTTGTACTGCTTAGCTAGCTTTGCCTGTGTAAGTTATTGGAGCAATATTGACCAAATCAAAACAAACCATATTTTCCTAAGAATAACTAGGCCACATAATACCAGACCCACTATCACAAGAGATCATCCTCAGAAAAAGATGGCATTATATTTAGAAATTAAAAATAGTGGACATTATCCAAACTACATTTTTAAATTTGTATTACAACAACTAGGTTGTTTCATCATGTTACTGTCTCTTCCCCCTTTCAGTGACCGTACACATATGAAGATTAAAAGCAGCAAGCTTGCAAGTTGCAACCAAAAGGAAGTTGGTGAGTTACCTTCTGAAAAAATTGCACCAAATTGTTTGCAAATGGAATGACTTCACTAACATGTCCGATGAGGATAGAAATCAAATTCAGAATCTGAACCTGAAGAAAGAAAAGAAGAACAATGAGAACTAAACTACAACCGAACATTAAAAAAATTAAACGATATTTAAATTCAAATGATAATTTAGAGATAGAAAGAGTTTGTTGTTGTCAGCCTTCCCTTGAATCTAAATAATTTTATTAAAATCAGAAAAGGGGGGGGGGGGGGGGGGGGGTGCAGGAAACAGATGGGCTTCTGTTTCATGGAGAATATGCAATGGAAGCCTTCCATATTTATCAGTTTACAACTCATGCACAAAACATCAAAAGTGGGAGGAAATTGTCAATTTAAAGATATTCACAACTGTTTGAAACAAAAGAGAGGCACAACATAAAGCCATTTCTTCGCAGAATGGAAGAGTTCCACTACACTGCCAGCACATATTTTATTTGGTAGCCATAAATAACTAAAATCATCACTATTAATACATAAGAAGAAAGGAACACAGCAGTAGATTTTACCTTAGAGTCAAATTCCTGAACTTCATCAAACAACTTAAAACATGAATCCCAACATATGGGAAGAAGATCAAGAAACTCCCTTTCTGAAAAGTCTACATCTTCCATATGCAAGCACAAGGAACGACACGCTGCAAGCTAAACCAAATTATGCATGTGATTAGTTGAAAACATAAGAAGGTACATATATTTTTTTTTAATGAAAGAAGGTACATATATGAAGTATTGTTCATTGGAATGCAAAGTCATGCAACATGCCAACATACCCTCACAGCTAAATCTTTGGCCTGCAGTAATCTGACTAGAGCACAGTAGACAGGTCTTTTTGTATCTTCTTTAATCTGAGAAGAAAAAAAAATAATCACAATATGGTAAATATTTGCTTATCTAAAATCAAAATATACACAATTGTACAAGCACAACAGACTAAAAACTCAATGACTATTGGAAGGTTTTTCACCAGATATACAATATAGCAGTATAGTAGTAATCACAATGTTACAGACTTAACCAAACCTCCATTAAAATCATCAATCATGTACAAGGTTTAGTTTTTACATTTCATCCCTATGACATGAAAGTTCATCTTATCAAAGCATTTGTAAATTGATCCATGAAAATTCGAAGCTTATTCACTATCCAACTAAAGTACTCAATATTGATATATTATATACCTCAGAAACCCACTGTCCTAAAATTAGAGCAACTTTACGATGGATGATACGCATGTTTGGATGATCATTTGACAGTTCGAGAGATAATGCACCATTAAACCTGCAAACATTTTTTAGGACAAAGAAATCAGTAATCCAGCGCAAGCACAATAGAGAGAAAAAGACAATATAAACCTGTGACTCTCAACTAACTGGTTGATCAAATAAGTTAACAATCACCACTAAAAGAAGCTCCTCAATGCAAAAATAACTTTATTATCCGCGAAGTTACAATTAATAGAGTATTATGATATCTCACTCCTGAAATCAGATATAAAGGAAGTATATGGGCAAGTTTCTTTCTCCAGCACATCAATATATGAAACTTGTCTGAACACTGGCAGTGTTCCCAATAGGTAGATATTTGTAACAGTAGAGACAGAGATTCTTAACTTGAAAAATTCTAGAAAACTGCCATGACTTTGACAATTTTTAGGAAACTAGAGGACCCCAAGATTAAAAAAACAACAATCAAAACCTTTTCCCACTAGGTCGGGTCGGCTAGAGGACCCCAAGATTCACTTACATAAAACATGGGATTAACTAGTTAATACAAGTAAAATCATAACTTGGAAGTACCAGTCTTTGAAGCTCAGGTAGTTTGAGAGCTCATAATATACATAAGCTGCGGCACCATAAGCAGCATCTTTAAGCAGC
The DNA here is from genome assembly GCA_014851425.1 of Senna tora. NCBI lineage: Eukaryota > Viridiplantae > Streptophyta > Magnoliopsida > Fabales > Fabaceae > Senna > Senna tora. Next base: position 5,307,901 of record CM026265.1, on the reverse strand, counting down.
ATCCCTGGAGTAATTTCTGTCATTGAAGATGGGCAACTATTCATAGCCTCTTGAAGAAGATTTACTACAACAGGACCTAGAAGCTAAAAGTAACAGTCACATTGACAAATACACAAATTAATAATCTAGCCACATTGAATCATCTCAACGGAAGAGATAATACAAGATAACCTGTGAATTGAATGCCACCTACTTGGCTATTATTTTCAAACAATACAATGTATAAAGCTTCAGCACATGGCCTCAACTTTTCTGTCCACTGAATCATATCCTGCTCATGATGAAAAGACTCAGGGTTACGGTACCATTCCTCCAAATCACTTGCTGTTAGAACAAAATACCTGTTGGGTTATAAAGCACATTTTAGTCTAGCAACAAACCATAAACAGGAAAAATATCACTGAAGGAATTTAAAACTGAAACTTAGCAGTCAACTAATTGGCAAACAATGTAGAACTAAATGAATTGCAGAGTCCCTGATCCCTCTTGCTATAACAGATTTTTCATAACTTTAAACCAAGGACTTCTGTTTGGCAATGCAGACAGGAAGTATGGATTTCATCATTACAATATCATGGGAGCAATAAATAAGGCTTAAAATTATGAAATGTCCAAATATATTATTTTCTACAAACATTTAGATTTTAGATAGGTAAGAATGGTGTCATACTACATTGTCTCAGTATAGATTGGTTTAATCCCATGTCTTTATTTCCCCTTTCTATCTAATTCTAATCAGGAGCTGAATAAGAGTCAATCTTCACACAAATCAGTGACTCCTTAAATACCCCTTCACAGCAGGCACAAATAATTTCCCAAGTATGTTTAGCTCCATCCACATGATGTCTTCCAATAATCATAGAACAATTATCACACACTGAAACAGACATGAACCTCTAAAATGTGCTTTCCTTCCTTTCACTAATTTGCTGAACCAAAAAGGATGAGAACAATTTTTTCCATTTATATTTGCACTGAAGTATCATGCATTATTATGTACAGTATAGCACACCTCACTCATCCAGAAAACCAGACAACCACCTCTGAAAAATCAACCCAAGAAAGGGATAAGTGAATGCACCTTCTTATCAATACATTACATAAGAGGACTATCCGCTCATTGGGCAGAAGGGAAGTCAAAACACCACCAACCATATTGGAAATATTTTTCTTAATCTGCTCTAGGGTGACTCCATTTTCATCCATTACCCGACCAGTAAGAGTGGGCTTGTATTCCTTACATTCCAACATATTCTTCACCATCACCATACATTGAATAAGAAATTGTTCAAATGATAATAAATATGGCTCAGGATCTGTTATCTTATTTAAACAGAAATCCACGACAGATGAAAGCACAAATTTATCGCCAAATGAGTACGGATGTCTGCCCTGAAAGGCAACTAATATTTTCATCAATTTGGTACATGCCCTTTTTGCAAAGTCCCAAAATTTAGGATACTCCTTTTGAAAAGATGAATCTGCAAACAAAAGTAAGGTCCCATGAGTCTGAAAGGAAGAAAAAAGGCATATTTTACAGAAACAAAATATATATATACAGAAACTCAGAAAGTATGGATAAGTTCACTTTTTCATTCATTAAAAAGGAAGACCGGAAACCTTATAGGGTGAAAAGGGTAATACTAGCACTACAGAGTATCATTTTTAAGATTTTAGAAAGAGCTATCTTCAGCATTGCATTTCTAATTAAACTACAAAGATAAAACAATTAAGCAAAATTGATCTACACCACTATTATATAATATAACTAGGATACAAACTTCAATTAGACACAATAGTTCCACACTAAATGGAGCTTGATATGCTAGACATTTATGTAGCTTCAAAAGATAGAAGGAAACTTCATTTGCCTATGTTCATTAATGTTTTCTTTTTTAAATACTTGAGCATTTATTAATAGAAATATAAATACAAAGATGTGATACATGTGCACAAGAAAAAAAGGTCTTACAGTATGGAAGGAATGATTGAATGGCACTTAAGAGCACAGGAGAAACTTCCTTCACTGGTCGAACCTCCTACAAAACAGTAATATCAGGTGTCATGTACCCTCACTTTTCAACTGGTCAATTTGTTTTTTCCCCCAAAAAATTGGAAAAGAAAAAGTATACCAAACTTTTTAAGACACAGTAAACATTGTAGGGGATAGAGAAATAGGACAAATAGATGGCTACCTGAAAACACTTTGAATCACTTTGAAATCCTGAAATAATTAATTGGCGTATTATCTTTGAACATAACAACCATCTCTCACAAGTAAGGTAAAGTTCATCATGATGCTGCTCCCCAGCATTTGAATTATAGCTTTGAGAAAGAGTAGAGAAACCATGTAATATTGTTTGCACATCGCTCTGCCAAAGACGCCAGCAATAATCAAAGAAATGGGATGATATCTGCCAATGGAAATTCTCTGTTATATTTCATTGTTCTGAGAAGTTATACTGTTATAGGTTACTAAATAGTGACAACAACAATCAAAGTTTTTTTCCACTAGGCAGGGTCGACTAAAGATGCCAACAAATTACAAATCGCTTTGCCAAAGACGCCAACAACAATCAAAGTGAAGCCAACGTGTTCTATCTTTACTTATTTCTATAGTTAGATTATTAATCGTTATAGGTTACTAAGCAGTAATCTCATTCAATCCATGTCAATACTGAAGGAAAGATTATCTATGTAGAAGGCAAGGATGCAAAAAACAGGAGACTGAAAAATCAAGTTATGCAATTATTAACACCATCAGAGCCTAGCTGCAAGGTAATATAAGGTTCACAAGATAGAAAAGAGTACTCATAAATCATAATGTTAAGAGTGAAGAATTATTAGGAATTCAAAAAAAAAAAAAGGTTAAAATTTAAAATCAAAGAAAAAGGCAAGAAAATGAAATACAATGTAAAGAACATAAGCCTCTGGCCACTGGTTCCCAGATGAATATAGTTTTTGCAAATACACACGTACATACACACAAAATCCCTCCACTCTCTCTTTCTTAGCAGAGTGCCACCAAAGTTGCAAAAAAGTGTCTCATAGCAGTCAGTACAAAATCTCATTCAGAGTAACTCCTTTTCTATAATTTGTTTTCTCATTTTCTTGTCTGGATTTTTCAGAGTAATAAAAGGTTGAATCTTGAATGTTATTTTTCTCACAATCAGCATAAATCTTCCTACTCAATAGTTGAAATTCAAGAGATCCCCCTGGGAAGAAGAGGAGTTTACAAAAACAGACCGGACAACTACGAACCACACCATTGTTCAGTTGGGTACCCAAATAACCATTTAATTTATGATCCCTCTAGGAAGGATTCAAACCTCGTTCCGCCCAAAATATCATTCGTCCAAAAACTGGCCAATCCAAACTATCAATAGTGATTTCCAGCCATTTCATGCTTAACATTCAGTATGGCTTACAGCAGAAAAGAGAGGATACACCAACTATGTAATTTCAAGAAACAAAGAGCACAAAATATCATTTGTCCAAAAGTTAGTCTGTCCAAAGCATATGTGAATTGATAAGGTTGCCATTCTAAGAAAAATATAGTTAACAGATAATTACAACTTACCTACCTAAATTCCACTACCAAAAAAATAAAAAGATAGAAAAAGATATCTGATACGACACTGATATCTATCTCTTCACTCTAGGCATCGTTTTGGTTTGCCATGTTCAACATAGAGATAAAGTTGAGATAATTTATGCTAAAAGTTTAAGAAGAGGAAAGGAAAGGTGGAACTATTGCCATCACATAAAACCAGTGGACCGTACCTCTGCAAAGTTTCTTTGGTCTGAAGTTAGGCGCTTTGTGGACAATTCCTTTAAGGTCCTAAACAGAATCATAAAAATACGGTGGGATGCAAGAACATCTGCTGATTGAAGCTGTTGTGCTAAAACAGAAAAGAGGTCTGGCCTGATATGTCATGAAATCAGCATATCAATATTTAATATGGCTTGCTTCACAAGTGTTAAGATCAGAGAAAATAAGAATGCATAGAAGCCAACCAGTGACAACCTCCATAACATATATGAAGAAAACATTTACTTTCATATAGATAAAGATAGTCTAAGAGAAAATCAAATTCTTTTTGCACAATTTCCGCAATTAAAATTATATCAAGTTCTTTTCTCTTTCCTTTTTATTTATTTAGGATAGATGACCTGATTAGGAAGGCAAACCTATTAGTCTATTACATAACAATGGTTCAATTAGGACCTAAACATTGAACTATAAGAACAGAGAAAAGCTGCAATACATCATGAAATCAAGATAAACTCCAAAATCACTTTAAAAAAATCACCCTGAAGAGAATGTTACACCTGTCTATATAGGGTGAACAGCAAACTGAACTTTATATGACATCTTTTCATTCATATCATCCTTTCGAAGTACATCACATGACATAAAAATAAGCTAAATTCCATAATTCTACGTATATGATTTTCAATTCTTCCTACAATTAATTACCTCAGTCACTGCATGCCCAGTAGAGCCCACTCATTGTTGGGGATACAACTCTAAATAACGCTCAGTTGTGTCATTTTTCATATATTTTAAGCTCCACCAATATCAAGCTTAAACCCAAAGGAGAGCAAGTAGCTTAAGGAGGATTCAACAAAGGCATTAGAATCCATTGCTTTTTTTGTATAGAAATTAGAATCCATTAACACTTCCTTGTTAGACTTCAAATCCTACTAGTCAATTTTTTGAATTGAGTAACATTGAGAAACGCTCATCTATATTGATGCATAACAATAAGAGAATCATCACTATTTTCACTCATTTCTGATTTTCCTTGGAGATTGGGGATTCCATTCCTTCTAGCCTCTTTTTTTTACAACTTCCAAATTGTTTCTATGCTCATAAATGCCTATACGTTCCAACAGCCAAAAGCCACTGGAGATGAGATGAGTATTTACTCAGCAAGTGGCTTTATTTTCCTTCTCAAAATGAACCTTATGAAACGAAATTGAAATTCTAAATGATTATAAAAGTTAGCAGCAACAGCACAAATGTATTATACAATCTTGAACCTACACATGGTCAGATTTGTTGCAACCATTCACTTCTATAAAATTGACAATATGTTGTTTCATAAACATAAATGAAATTGTAATTGCACTATTCTAGACACGGTTAACAATCTAGGACACCAAAGAACTAACAAAATGAGAAGTACCATTCTTTGGGATAATCAATGCGAGCAATTCTGGAGATGAGCACAGACAACATTTGAGCTATCTGCATTAAATGAAAGAAAAAGAGGAAATAAATCTCTGAAGCTTAATGCATGTAAATCACTGGATCATATCACGTAAATTATTTTCTATCCAATAAAACTACAAAACCTAATTTATGGAGGCTACCTATAACCTTTAAATCTGACATCAACTATGAGACACTACAGTACATCTGAAATCACACATTGGTGAGGTCATTCTTGATATGTGAGAAAAAAACCCTACAAATTGAATATCACTCGTTTTTATCGAACAAAGGATAATCCAAATCTATTTACCATTTCCAGGATAGTAACAACTAATGAAGTTACCATTCAGGTATTAAAGGGAAACACACCAAAAAATTCACAAGATGGGTCCATCAAGTGCAGAATGGCTCCCGCGAGTATGAGTGACATAATTTTTCCCAGTAAGACAACCCCTTCCCAAACATATACACGTTTTCACAGACTTGCCAACCAAACAGGAAAACAAAATTAAAAAAAGAAGAGCAACAGAGTGGTCAGGGAATCACCTTATCATTCTCTTCTCTCAAGTGCAGCAACAACTTTTGTCGGAGATGTATTTTCTCGTCATTGGTGATTCCCCTGAACAGAAAATGGCACATTACTATCCACAGTCTAACAACCAAAAAAGCAGTGCACATATCTTTCATCCATTCCATTCCACTAAAACAGCAAGAAAACAAAGCTCCTAAACCGAAAGCAAAACCTAACCAGCAACAAAAAGCTTACGAGGAGTCACGCCGGTGCCTCCAGTAGCGATTAATGCTATTCTTGAAAAACACCGAAGCCATCAACCGCACATCCACCTGAGACACTAAATCCTTGGCAGTAATAACTTCCTACAGTTCCATTCACAAAACAACCTCAGATTCCAAACACTCGGACACACAAACTCAAGCAAAACCACAACCGAACCAGAATCGAACAAAAACCACACGAAAAACCCTAACAAGAAAGGAATCGAAGAAAAGTACCATGAGACAGGAGCAGAAACCAGGCCTACTCTCCGATTGAGAGAGCGCGAATTCGGCAGGCTTCCGGATTGCTTGATCGCTGCTCATAGAATCGGTAATCAACGAGTACATGGCTGGAACGTCGGATGCTGAGAGCGCCATTGCAAAGCGAAGCTTATCACCTTTCTCTCTCTCTGATTGGAGTTCTCTTTTTCAACTCTCTCGAGATTGTGTGAGCTAAAGAAAGTAGTGAGTGAAGATTTTTACAGACAGTTCGGATTACGAAGGCGGAAATGCAACTTATCGAAGAGAGTAGTTCTGATTGGAGCCGCCAGAGAGAGAGAGAGAGTGAGTGTGAGTGTGCGAGAGTGTGTGTAGGTTGTATTGTATTGTAGAACTGGAAATGGAGAAGGTGGCGGTTGTGATTGGGAAGAAGGAAGTGGTGGTGGTGGTGGTGGTGGTGAAGAGAGATAGAAGAAGAAAGAAAGAAAGAAAGAAAGACACAGATTTTGGCTACACCGGAGAGGCGGAGTCCTTGTGTCTTTGTCGTTCAAGCCGATTCTGCCAGCCCCAGGAGACAAAATGGAAGCTTGATTAGGACGATACGGGTCGTCGTCGTTTTGGGGGTTTCGGCAATTTTACAGTTTCATCATTATGCTTATTAGTTGCTGGCCAGGCTATAGCTAGTTAGTGTATAAGCCGATAGTTCTATTTTTCAATTTTTTGTTTATTTTAATTAATTGTACTTCATTTCATTTTTTTAAGGCCAAATTATTCTTTTGATCCTCAACGTTTGCACGAAGTTTAATATTGGTCATCAATGTTTCAAAAAGTTATTTTAGGTCCTTAACATTTTTTTTTTGTCAAAATTGGTCATCTAGCGTAACATCTGTCTAGTTTTGCCATTAAATGCTGATGTGGAAGGCTTATGTGGCACACCCTCTCTCCTACGTGTCATATTTAAATGACATGGTACCCTCTCTCACTCCAACTCAGCAAAACGACGTTGTTTTGTCATATGTGAGGGAATGGAAGATGAATCAAAACGGCATCGTTTTATTGAGTTGGAGTAAGAAAGGGTGCCATGTCATTTAAATATGACACGTAGGAGAGGCAGTGTGCCACATAAGCCCTCCACGTCAGCATTTAATGGCAAAACCAGACAGATGTTACGCTAGATGACCAATTTTGACCCAAAAAAAATGTTGAGGACCTAAAATAACTTTTTAAAACATTGAGGACCAATATTAAACTTCGTGCACACATTGAAGACCAAAAGAGTAATTTAACCTTTCTTTAATGATTTCATTTCTAAAATTGTCCTTAATGATGTAAACCAATAAAAAATGAGCAAACTGAAATTTAAACATAAATCTAAAGTAAATATTGCGTACAAATATACATGATTTAAACACGTTGCTATAAACTCGTGATATGCTTGTATGGCTGTATCATGATTTCTCCTCTCCCTTTAAGAAATTGTTGAGAATTATAATGAAATAAAATACAAGGGCGAATAAAGGTAACAAAAAATTACAAACTCTTTAATACCGTCAAAAATATTTTGAAAATACAAACTATTCATTACTTTATTTTGGATTTTTTTTTAATAAAAATGGAAAATGTTAAACTCATTTTATTAACTTTTTGGGGTTGAAAGTGTGTTATTAGAAACTTGTACCTTTCTAATCTTTATAAAATTTAAAATTATTAATAAAAAAAATATTTAAAAGACATAAAGAGCCTTTTTCGCAAAGACATGAAAAAATTTTGGGTGGATGAGAGAAGTTGAACTTGAAAGTTGAAACTAATGATTAAGGGTATGTTTGGTAAAGAAACCAAACAGTAAAATTTGTAGTATTTCACGATTCTTAAAAAAAATTTATATCATATTTTATACATACCAAACACACTTTTTATCATACTTTTTCTCTTTCTTAATTTTTCTCTCTATCTCTCTCTTCACTTTTGTCTACAGTACTTTCTTTTATTCTACAGTTCTTTACTCTACAGTACTTTCTTTACAGTACTTTACATCCGTGCATTTATACCAAGCGTACCTAATAATAACATATATTTTACATATTTCTTTCTTTTTCTTAAAGAAATCCTCTATTCGATTTTTTCTTTTGGTCTGCCTCTATTCGATTTTAAGAAATATATATATTGGGCCTGATAATGGGCCACATCTGTTATAACTTGTAGTGACAATGCAATGAAGATGTGACTTTCTCTTGGGTTTCAAATAGCCCAGCCACAACTGAAGGCTGCTAACTCGTCCAGTGTCCACAATTGAAGTTTTTTTTTTTCTTAAACACGCTTTGTTTAGTTATGTGTGATCTCTAAAATATATTTTTTTTATTAATTTAACTTTTAGAAGATGAAAATTATTAATCTTTATCTTTATCTATACCTATATATCTATATATATCTATATAAAAGAAGAGGCCTAAAGCCACATAAGTTTTTTTTAACATTTGCAATTTCAACATGTGTATCTCAATGGCAGGCAACTAGACAACAATGTGACAAATCGCATCCAAATCAGCATTTTTTAAATTTTAAATCATGAATTATTATTTTGCCATTAATATATATATATATATATATATATATATATATATATATAACAAGTCAAATGTTTCCATTAATTTTAAATTCCTTAATTCATGTTAAATGCACCTAAATATATCTATAATCTTTATCATCTATAAATTTTAAAATTCAAATCTGATTTCCTAAAAATTAATTCCTTTTTTGTATATTTTTTCATTTAAATTAATGTTACTTTTAACATTTGCAATCTCAATAAGTGTATCCCAATGGCAGCTAATTAGATAGTAATGTGACAAATCGCATCCAAATCAGCATTTTTAAAATTTTAAATCATGAATTATTATTTTTTCATTAATATATATATATATATATATAACAAGTCAACTGTTTTCATTAATTTTAAATTCCTTAATTCATGTTAAATGCACCTAGATATATCCATAATGCTTATCATCTACAAGTTTTAAAATTCAAAATATGATTTCCTAAAAATTAATTCCTTTTTTGTATATTTTTTTCATTTAAATTAATGGTAATTTTATAGAGGAAAATTCTGATTATTTCATATATTTTCGTTTAATATGATTTCCTAGGGTTTAGGGTCTAGGGTTTAGAGTTTAGGACTTAGGGTTTATGGTTTAGGGTCTAGGTTTAGGGCTTAGGGTTTAGGGTTTAGCATTTATAGTTTAGGGTCTGGGGTCTAGGGTCTAGGATTTAGGATCTAGGATTTAGGGTTTCGGGTTTAGGGTTTAGTGTTTAGGTTTTAGGGTTTAGGGTTTAGATTTTAAGGTCTACGATTTAGGGTCTGGGGGTCTAGGGTATAGGATTTAGGGTCAAGGGTTTAGGTTTTAAGGTTTAGTGTCTAAGGTTTAGGGTCTAGGGTTTAGGGTTTAAGGTCTAGGGTCTAGGGTTTAGAGTTTAGGGCTTAGGGTTTATCGTTTAGGGTCTAGGGTCTAGGGTTTAGCGCTTAGGGTTTAGGGTTTATGGTTCAGAGTTTAAAGTCTAGGGTTTAGAGTTCAGGGTTTATGGTCAAGGGTCAAGGGTTTAGGGTTTAGGGTTAAGGTTTTTAGCTTTAGGGTTTAGGGTTTAAGGTTTTTGGGTTTAAGGTTTAGGGTTTAAATTCTAGGGTTTAGGTTTTATAGTTTAGGGTCTATGGTTTAGGGTTTAGGGTTTAGGGTCTAGTCTTTAGGGCTTAGGGTTTAGGGTCTAGGGTTTAGGGTTTCGAGTCTAGGGTTTAGGGATTAGGGTTTAGGGGTTTAAGGTTTAAGGTCTAGGGTTTAGAATCTAGGGTCTAGGGTTTAGGGTTTAGGATTTAGGGTTTCGAGTTTAGGGTTTAAGGTCTGAGGTTTAAGGTTTAGGGTCTAGGGTTTAGAGTTTAGGGTTTAGGTTTTTGGGTTTGGTGCATAGGGTTTAGGGTCTAGGGTTTGGGGTTTGGGGTTTAGGGTCTAGAATTTAACATTTAGGGTTTTGCGTCTAGGGTCTAGGGTTTATGATTTTGGGTCTAGGGTTTAGAGTTTAGGGCTTAGGGTTTATGGTTTAGGGTCTAGGGTTTAAGGCTTAGGGTTTAAGGTTTAGGGTCTAGAGTTTAGTGTTTAAGGTCTAGGGTCTAGGGTTTAGGATCTCGGGTTTACGGTTTATGGTCTAGGGTTTATGGTCTAGGGTCAAAGGTTTAAGGTATAGGGTTTAGGGTCTAGGGTTTGGGGTCTTGTGTCTAGGGTTTAGGGGCTTGGGTGTAGGGTCTAGGGTCTAGGGTTTATGGTTTAAGGTTTAGGGTTTTATGGTTTAGGGTTTAGGGTCTAGCATTTATGATTTAGGGTTTAGGGTTTAAGGTTTAGGTTTTAGGGTTTAGGGTTTAGAGTTTAAGGTTTTGGGTTTAGAGTTTAGGGTTTTAGTGTTTAGGGTCTAGGATTTAGGCTCTAGGGTCTAGGATCCAGGGTTTAGGGTTTAGGGTCTAGGGTTTAGGATTTAGGGTTTTGGATTTATAGTTTAACGTTTAGAGTTTAGGGTTTAAGGTTTTAGGGTTTAGGGTCTAAGGTCTAGGGTTTATGGATTTAGGTTTTGGGTTTAGGGTTTAGGGTTTAGGGTCTAAGGTTTAGGGTCTAGGGTTTAGAGTTGAGGGCTTAGGGTTTAGGGTTTATGGTTTAGGGTCTAGGGTTTAGGGCTTAGGGTTTATGGTTTATGGTTTATAGTTTAGGGTTTAGGGTCTAGGGTCTAAGGTTTGGTGTTTTAGGGTTGAGGGTCTAGGGTTTAGGGTTTAACGTCTAAGGTTTAGGGTCTAGTGTCTAGGGTTTAGGGTTTAGGGTCTAGCGTTTAGAGTTTAAGGTATAGGGTTTACGATGTGGGGTTTAAGCTCTAGGGTTTCTGAATTAGGGTTTAGGGTTTAGAGTTTTCGTTTTAGGTTTTAGGGTTTCGGGTCTAGGTTTTAAGGTCTAGGGTTCAGGGTCTAGGGTTTAGGGTTTAAGGTTTAGGGTTTAGGGTTTTAGGGTTTAGGTTATAGGGTTTAAGGTCTAGGGTTTATGATTTACATTTTAGGGTTTAGAGTTTAGGGTTTACAGTTTAAGGTTTTTGGTTTAGGGTTTATGGTTTAGGGCCTAGGGTTTAGGCTCTAAGGTCTAGGGTCTAGGGTATAGGGTTTAGGATTTAGGGTTTAGTGTCTAGGGTTTAGGATTTGGGGTTTAGGGTCTAGGGTTTAGGGTTTAGAGTTTAGGCTTAAGGTTCTGGGTTTAAGGTTTATAGTTTAGGGTCTAGGGTTTAGGGCTTAGGGTTTAGGGTCTAAAGTTTAGGGTTTAGGTTTAGGGTAAAGGGTCTAGGATTTAGGGTTTAGAGTTTGGAGTTTATGGTCTAGGGTTTAGGGTACAAGGTCAAGGGTTTAGGGTTTATGTTTTTAGCTTTAGGGTTTAGAGTTTAAGGTTTTTGAGTTTAGGGTCTAGGGTTTAGGATTTGGGGTTTAGGGTTTAGGGTCCAGAGTCTAAGGTTTAGGGTTTAAGGTTTTTGAGTTTAGGGTTTAGGGTCTAAGGTTTAGGGTTTAGTGTTTAGTGTTTACGGTCTATGGTTTAGGGTCTAGGCTTTAGGATCTAGGATTTAGGCTTTAGGGTTTATGGTTTAGGGGTTTTGGGTTTAGGGTCTAGGCTCTAGGATTTAGGGTTTAGGGTTTAGGGTCTAGTGTTTAGGGTTTAGGGTTTAGAGTTTAGGATTTAGGGTTTAGGGTTTAGAGTTTAGGATTTAGGGTCTAGGGTTTAGAGTTTCGAGTTTAGAGTTTAGGGTTTAAGGTCTAAGGTTTAAGGTTTAAGGTCTAGGGTCTAGGGTTTAGAGTTTAGGGTTTAGGGTCTAGGTTTTGGGGTTTAGGGTCTAGGGTTTAAGGTTTAGGGTTTAGCGTCTAGGGTCTAGGGTTTAGGGTCTAGGATTTAGAGTTTAGGGCTTAGGGTTTAGGGTTTATGGTTTAGGGTATAGGGTTTAGGGTCTAGAGTGTAGGGTTTAAGGTGTAGGGTTTTATGGTTTAGGGTCTAGGGTCTATGGTTTATGATTTAGGGTTTAGGGTTTACGGTTTATGATTTAGGGTTTAGGGATTAGGGTTTAAAGTTTAGGGTTTTAGTGTTTAGGGTCTAGGGTATAGGCTCTAGGGTCTAAGGTCTAGGGTTTAGGGTCGAGGGTTTAGGATTTAGGGTTTTGGATTTATGGTTTAGCGTTTAGAGTTTAGGGTTTAGAGTTTAGGGTTTAGGGTTTAGGGTTTTTGGGTTTCGGGTTTAAGGTTTAGGGTTTACGGTTTAAAGTTTAGAGTTTTGGGTTTTGGGTTTTGGGTTAAGGGTTTTAGGGTATAGGGTCTAGGGGCTAGGGTTTAAGGTCTAGGGTCTAGGGTTTAGAGTTTAGGGCTTAAGGTTTAGGATTTATGGTTTAGGGTCTAGGGTTTAGGGCTTAAGGTTTATGGTTTATGGTTTAGGGTTTAGGGTTTAGGGTCTAGGGTTTCGAGTTTTAAGGTTTAGGGTCTAAGGCTTAGTGTCTAGGGTCTAGGGTTTAGAGTTTATGGTTTAGGGTTTACGGTCTAGGGTTTCTGATTTAGGGTTTAAGGTTTAGGGTTTAAGTTTTAGGTTTTAGGGTTTCGGGTCTAGGTTTTAGGTTCTAGGGTCTAGGGTTTCGGGTTTAGGGTCTAGGCTTTAGGGTTTAGGGTTTTAGGGTTTAGGGTATAGGGTTTAAGGTCTAGGGTTTATGATTTAGGTTTTAGGGTTTAGGGTTTAAGGTCTATGGTTTATGATTTAGGTTTTAGGGTTTAGGGTTTAGAGTTTAAGGTTTTTGGTTTAGGGTTTAAGGTTTAGGGTTTAGGGTCTAGGGTTTAGGTTCTAGGGTCTAGGGTCTAGGATTTAGAGTTTAGTGTCAAGGGTTTAGGGTCTAGGGTTTGGGGTTTGAGGTTTGGGGTCTAGGGTCTAGGGTTTAGAGTTTAGGGCTTAAAGTTCTGAGTTTAGGGTTTATAGTTTAGGGTCTAGGGTTTAGGGCTTAGGGCTTAGGGTTTAGGATTTAGGGTCTAAAGTCTAGGGTTTTGGGTATAAGATTTAGGGTATAGAGTTTAGGGTTTATGGTCTAGGGTTTAGGGTACATGGTCAAGGGTTTAGGGTTTAGGTTTTAGCTTTAAGGTTTAGAGTTTAAGGTTTTTGAGTTTAAGGTTTAGGGTTTAGAGTCTAGGGTTTAGGATTTAGGGTTTAGGGTCCAGGGTCAAAGGTTTAGGGTTTCAGGCTTATGGTTTAGGGTTTAGAGTTTAGGGTCTAGGGTTTAGGATTTAGGTTCTAAGATTTAGGATTTTGGGTTTAAGGTTTTAGGTATAGGATTTTGGGTTTAGGGCACTACTAGAAAAAAGTGATTTTTTGACGGACCAAACCGTCAGAAAAAATATGAAATCCGTCAAAACAACAACTTTTTTTGACGGCCACAAGCCGTCACACAAGCGGTAGGGTTTTTTGGCGTCAAAAATATTTTCTGAGGACACCAGGTCTGTCAAAACCTTTTTTGACGGAGGATACTAGCCGTCAGAAATGTTTCTGACGGAGGAAAGCCGTCAAAAAAGTTCTGACGAACAAGGTATCTGTCAGAAATAATTTTTTATGCGAAAAAAAATTACCGCTTGAGTGACGGTTTATTTCTATTAAAAAACATTATTTTTTTAACAGTCCAAAATGTTAAAAATAATTTGAAATCTGTCAGAATTGCACCTTTTTTTATCATAAAAAGGGTACATTTATGACATATTTCATCAAATCCGTCATAATTCATTACAATGCGTAAACTATTTTTTTTCGATGAATATTTATTGCAAAATTATGAAAACAAAATACTTTAAACAAACCATATGCATTAATACCAAAAAGTGATTGCCAAGTGTGGTATCTTACAATACAAAATAGTACTAATCATAATGTCAAAAATAAAGATTAGTAATAAGCTACCAAAAGGTGGTTCCCAAGTACCAAGTGTCTTACAATACAAAATAGTAGTAATCTTGTCAAACAAAATAAGATAAGCCGGTAAGTTATAGATAACTCTTTTTTTGTAGTGGTCTCCATGATATCTACATCACCATCATTGTTGTCCTCTGATGCAATTGATGTGTCACCAAATGACTCTCTCATATGGCTCTCAAACTTTTCCTAAAAGAAGAAATTCACAATATGAATAAGTACTTTAACCAAAAGGAAGGAATTGACAATATTATTCCTCAATCTAAAACTCATACAAAAGAACTAATGCATTTCAAACTAATTAGCAATATAATAGTTCATTTCATGTAAAGTCACACAACAATTTCATGAAGAACCACAGTGACAGTACAAAACAATAACACCAACATAGAAATATAAATCCTTTTGATTTCCCCACAATTATGTTAATGACAATGAAGACATCTTATTATAGATAAGGGAAGGGGTTACTATGTAACAGAAAATAATCCCTTTACTTCAAAAAGTGTGTTCTCAATTTGCTAATCTTGGCTTAAATGAGTTTATAAACCCTCAAACCATTTCCTCAATCAAGTAACTACACACAACAAAGAGAACAACACATAAGTAGCTTGATACCCCAAAAAGTGTGTTCTCAATTTGCTAATCTTTGTGCTGGAGTTTTCTTGCAAATAGTGAAAAACACTTGCAAAGTGAAATATAATGTCCCTTGATACCCCATTTGAGTTTTCAGTAATCTTTGGGGAGTGTATATTGGCAAAACCATAGAGTTCCACTCAAACAGTTCCTATTTCCTAGTAATGTACAAGGTCTATAATGCCACTCAAACAAAGAACTACCAATCTAGAGTTCCCCTGACCCCAACTAATGTACAAGGTTCAAAAGTAGGTATAATGCAAAGAACAATTCCTAGTTCCAAAAGCAATGAGTCACTTCAAAACTTCCAGGATACCAACCTAGAACATCACATAATTATTGAATTATAATAACTTAAAAGTGGAGATACATTTGAACTGGAAGACAATCAAGTAAATTTTATTATAGTTTAATTTACCCTGTGTTGTTTAAAGTGACTATGTGTCATTCAACAATGATTAGATGGGAAGGGATAAATTTATTTTGGATCAAATGGTACTATATCCCAAATATAAGCAATATTAAACAAAAACTACCTCTAAGCAAGCCATTTAATAATTTATTATTATTAACGGTAACACAAAGTAGAATATGCATAAATTGGATCCACCTAACACAAAGTAGAATTGCATAATCAGAACCAGCATTTCCTTTTGTTATAATTTAATTTGTAAAATGAACTATCAAAAACAAATAAATAGACAAAAGATTTTGAAACGCACATACAGTGGCCGATTGGAATGTGGTTCATCCGTCTATAACATTTCAACTTGCTTTCACAATCGTCTTTCCAATTCCATCTCATGTGATTAAAAAATGGGCAATAAAAAATGCCAGAGACAAAGAGAAGAGATCAAAGATACAACCTTACATCTTAAACACTTTGTATTGGTAGAAATCGTATTATATATATACATACAGTTCTCTGAAGGCGTTGTTCTCTCTCGCACGGCGTCGCAACTCTTGCACGCACGGCGTCAAAGCAGATCACGCACGCACGACGTCGCAGCAGCTCTCGCACGCACGTCGTCGCATCTCACGGCGTCGCAGCTCTCTCCCGCACGGCTTCGAGCTCTCCTCTCCAACAAGGATCACGTTATCTCCACAGAAGCAGACACGAACAGAAGCGGATGAGTTAGGGATTAGGGAATAAAGAAATAAAACTGTACTCTTTGTTTTTATTATTTGTTTATTGGGTTGATTTTGAGGCAAAAAAAGGGGTTGATTTTGACGGATGATAGGAAGAGGAGGAAAGAACAAAAAATTAGGTGGGAAATTTTGGTTTTTTTATTTGTTTCATAGGTTTTGATGGGTGATAGGAGGAGGGAAGAATAAAAAATAAGGAGGAAATAAATTTTGTCAAAAAATGAAGGAACAAAATTTGGCAAAAAAAGAGAAGGAAGGAATAGATTAGGGATGATCAAAATACCCATAACCAATGGGTACCCTGAAATTTTACCCTATGGGTCTGGGTACAAAGTCAACGGGTCCGGGCCCGGACCCGAGTAAGGAGGTACCCTACCTGCAATAGTAATTATTTATTTTTATATATATAAAGTATTACTTTTAAATTTTTTATGTTGAGAAAATATATAATTCAAAAAAAAAATGTTAAATATCTTATAGATATTAAAGTAATTTAATTGTCCATTTATATTTATGATTTAATTTCTTTTTTGTGATTATAGATGAAAAAAATTGATAAAAATTAATTTTATATTAATAAAATAATAATTCATTTCAAATTTTTATGGGTCTGGGTCCGGGTAAGAGGATTTAACTACCCATAGAGTCCGGGGATGGGGATTGATTTTGATACCCGCTCAAGTCCGGGTCTGATTCTGATGATTATAGTACCCTACCCATGATCATCCCCAGAATAGACTTTTTTTTTATGTTTGATGACAGTCTACATAAATTAGTGACGGACTTTTTTTGACGGTCGCATAATTGTCAGTATATTAGATGTATTTTAATATTTCTGTCAGATTTTTTTATCCGTCTGAAATCCGTCATTAATTTGGTGTTTTTCTGAACAAATTTAATCCGTCAAAAATAATCCGTCAAAATTTTATATTTTTCTTAGTAGTGGGGTTTAGAGTTTAAGGTCAAGGGTTTAGGGTTTACGGTCTAGGGTCTACAGTTTAGGGTTTAGGTTCTAGGGTTTAGAGTTTAGGGCTTAGGGTTTAAGGTTTATGGTTTATGGTCTAAGGTTTAGGGTTTAGGATTTAGGGCTTTGGGTTTAGGTTTTAGGGTTTAGGGTTTTAGGGTTTATGGTCTAGGGTTAAGGGTATAAGGTTTACAGTTTAAGGTTTAGGGTATTAGGGTTTAGGGTTTAGACTCTAGGGTCTAGGGTCTAAGGTGTAGGGTATAGGGTCTAAGGTTTATGGTTTAGGGTTTAGGGTTCTATGGTTAAGGGTTAGGGTTAGAGTTTAAAGTTTAGGGTTTAAGGTTTTAAGGTTTAATGTTTAGGGATTAGTGTTTAGGATTTTGGGTCTATGGTCTAGGGTTTAGGGTTGAGGGCTTAGGGTTTAGGGTTTAGGTTCTAAGGTTTAGGGTCTAATGTTTAGGGTTTAGGGTTTAGGGTTCAGAGTTTAGCGTTTAGAGTTTAAGGTTCGGGGTTTAGGGTTTAAGGTTTAGAGTTTAGAGTTTCGGGTCTAGGGTTTAGGGTTTAGGGTTTAGGGTCTAAGGTTAAGGGTTTCAAGTTTAGGGTTTAGTGTTTAGGTTTTAGGGTTTAAGGTATGGGGTTTAGGGTTTAGGGTCTAAGATTTAGGGTTTAGGTTCTAAGGTTTAGGGTTTAGGGTATAGGGTTTAGTCTCTAGGGTTTAGGGTTTAGGGTTTAGGGTTTATGGTCTAGGGTTTAGGGTCTAGGTTCTAGGGTATAGTGTTTTGGATTAGGGTTTAGTGTTTAGGTTTTACGGTTTAGAGTTTAGGGTTACGGTCTAGGGCTTCGCATTTAGGGTCTAGGGTATAAGGTTTAGGGTCTAGGGTATAGAGTTTAGGGTATAGGGTTTATGGTTTAGGGTTTAGGGTTTAACATTTAGGGTTTAGGGGTTAGGGTCTTGGGTCTAGGGTTTAGGGTCTAGGGTTTAGGGTTTAAGGGTTAAGAATTTAGGGTCTAAGGTTTGTGGTTTAGGGTATAGGGTTTATTGTTTAGGGTCTAGGGTCTAGGGTTTAGGGCTTAGGGCCTAGGGTTTAGGGTCTTGGGTTTAGTGTTTAGGGTTTAGGGTTTAAGGTTTAGGGTTTAGGGTTTAGGGTTTAGGGTTTAGGGTCTAGGGTCTAAGGTTTAGAGTGTAGGGCTTATGGTTTAGGGTTTAGGGTTTAGGGTATAAGATTTATGGTCTAGGGTCTAGGGTTTATGATTTAGGGTATAGAGTTTAGGATCTAGGGTATAGGGTTTAAGGTCTAGGGTTTATGGTTTAGGATTTAGGCCACGTTTGCTTGCTAGAAAGTGAGAGGGAAAGGGAGAGGGAAAGGGAATGGGAATAGGTTTCATGTGTTTGGTAGTAAAAATTTGGGATGGAAATGGAATGGGAATGTATTAAAATTACCACTTTGCCCCTTATATTAAAATGATAAAAAATAAAGAATGTTATGATTGTGTCAAATCAAAGGGTATAATAGACATTTTGTATTTTATTATTTTTTTTCTTTTTTTAAAAAAAAAATAGAAGGGAGACCAAAAAGTAAAGTGGGTGGGGCCCAGTGGGCCCCACCCACTTTTTGGTTTGCTTTCCAGACTTAATTCTGGAAAGCGAACACGCCCTTAGGGTTTAGGATTTAGAGTCTAGGGTTTAGGGTATAGGGTTTAGGGTTTAGGGCCTAGGGTTTAGGTTATAGGGTTTTGGGTTTAGGGTTTTGAGTTTAGGGTTTAGAGTTTAGGGTCTAGGGTTTAGAGTCTAGGGTTTAGGGTTTAGAGTCTAAAGCTTAGGGTTTAGGGTCTATGGTTTAGGGACTAGGGTTTAGGGTTTAGGGTCCAGTGTTTAGGGTTTAGTATCTCAGGTTTATGGATTAGGGTCTAGGGTTTAGGGTTTATGGTTTAGAGTCTAGGGTTTAGGATTTTGGGTTTAGGGTTTAGGGTCTAGGATTTTGGGTTTATAGTCTAAGGTTTAGGTTTTGGGTTTGAGGGGTTTAGGGATCAGAGTTTAGGCTTTATGGTCTAGGGTTTAGGGTTTTGGGGTTTAGGGTTTAGGGTCTAGGGCTTAGGGTTTAGGGTCTAGGGTTTAGGGTCTAAGGTCTAGGGTTTATGGCTTAGGATTTAGGGTTTAGGGTCTAGGGTATAGATTTAGGGTCTAGGGTTTGGGGTTTAGGGTTTAGGGTTTAAGGCTTAGGGTTTAGGCTCTAGGGATTTGGGTTTAGTGTCTGGAGTTTAGGGTTTAGGGTTTAAGGTCTAGGGTTTAGAGTCTAGGGTTTATGGTCTAGGGTTTATTGTCTAGGGTTTAGGGTCTAGGGTCTAGGGGTTAGGGTTTACGGTCTAGGGTTTAGGGTTTAGGGTCCAGATTTTAGGATTTAGGGTCCAGGGTTTAAGGTTTATTGTGTATGGTTTAGGGTATATAGTCTATAGTTTAGGGTTTAAAGGCTAGGTTTTAGGGTCAAGGGTTTAGGGTCTAGATTTTAGGGTTTAGGGTTTAGGATTTAGGGTTTAGGGTCTAGGGTTTAGGGTTTATGGTCTAGGGTTTAAGGTTTATGGTCCAGGGTTTAGGGTTTAGGTTTTATGGCCTCGAGTTTAGGGTTTAGAACTTAGGGTCTAGGGTCTAGGGTTTAGGGTTTAGGGCTTAGAGCATAGGGTTTAGGGTTTAGGGTATAGGGATTAGGGTTTACGTTTTAGGGTTTAGGGTCTAGGGTTTATGGTTTAGGGTCTAGGGTATAGGGTTTGGGGTTTAGGGTCTAGGGTTTAGGGTTTAGAGTCTAGGGTTTAAGGTTTAGGATTTATGGTTTAAGGTTTTAGGGTTCTAGGCTTTAGGGTTTATGGTTTAAGGTTTTAGGGTTCTAGGCTTTAGGGTTTAGGGTTTAGGGTTTTTAGGGTCTAGGGTTTATGGTCTAAGGTTTTGGGTTTTGGGTTTTGGGTTTTTGGTTTGGGGGTTTAGGGTTTAGGGTTTTGGGGTTTACGGTTTAGGGTCTGGGGTTTAGGGTTTAGGGCTTAGGGCTTAGGGTTTAGGGTCTAGGGTTTAGGGTCTAGGGTTTAGGGTTTACAGTCTAGGGTTTAGGTTTATGGTCTAGGGTTTAAGGTTTGGGGTATAGGGCTTAGGGATTAGGTCTAGGGATTAGGGTTTAGGGTCTAAGGTTTATGGCTTAGGGTTTAGGGTTTGGGGTCTAGGGTTTAGAGTCTAGGGTTTAGGGTCTAGTGTTTATGGTCTAGGGTTTAGGGTCTAGGGTTTAAGGTTTAAGGTGTATGGTTTATGGTTTAGGGTTTAGGGGCTAGGTTTTAGGGTTTAGGGTCTAGGGTTTAGGGTCAAGGGTTTAGGGTCTAGGGTTTAGGGTTTATGGTTTAGGATTTAGGGTTTAGGGTATAAGGTTTATGTTCTAGGGTTTAAGTTTTATGGTCCAGTGTTTAGGGTTTAAGGTTTATGGCCTAGGGTTTAGGATCTAGGGTTTAGGGTCTAAAGTCTAGGGTTTAGGGTTTAGAGCTTAGGGTCTAGGATTTAGGGTCTAGGGTTTAAGGGTTGAGATCTTAGGGTTTAGGGTCTAGGGTTTAGGGTCAGGGGTATAGGGTTTAGGGTTTAGGGTTTGGATTTTATAGTCTAGGGTTTAGTGCTTGGGGTTTACAATTTAGGGTTTAGGGTCTCGGGTTTAGGGTTTAAAGTTTAGGGTCTAACGTCAAGGGTCAAGGGTTTATGGTCTAGGGTCTAGGGTCTAGGATGTAGAGATTAGTGTTTAGGGTCTAAGGTTTAAGATTTATGGTCTAGGGTTTAGGGTCTAGACTATAGGGTTTAGGGTTTAGGGTCTATGGTTTAAGGACTAGGGTTTAGGGTTTAGGGTCTAAGGTTTAGGGTTTAGGGTTTAGAGTCAAGGGTTTAGGGTTTAGGGTTTAGGGTCTAGGGTCTACGGTTCAGGGTTTAGGGATTAGGGCTTAGGATTTAGGGTTTAGGGTTTAGGGTTTAGGGTATAGGGTTTAGGGTTTAGGGTATAGGGTTTAGGGTCCAAATTTTAGGGTTTAGGTTTGGGGGTTTAGGGTTTAGGGTGTAATGTTTAGAGTTTAGGGTTTAGGGTTTAGGGTCTAAAGTTTAGGATTTAGGGTCTAGGGTTTAGGGTCTACGGTTTGGGGCATAGGGTTTAGGGTCTAGGGTCGAAGGTCTAGGGTTTAGGGTCTAGGGTTTAAGGTTTAGGGTCTAGGGTCTTGTGTTTAGGGTCTAAGGTCTAGGGTTTAGGGTTTAGAGTCTAGGGTCTAGGGTCTAGGGTCTAGGGTTTAGGGTTTGGGGTTTAAGGTTTATGGTCTAGGGTCTAGGGTCTAGGGTTTCGGGTCTAGGGTTTAGGGTTTATGTTCTACGGTTTAGGGTTTTAGGTCTACGGTTTAGGGTTTAGGGTCTTGGGTTTTGGGCCTAGAGTTTAGGGTTTAGAGTTTGAGGTCTAGGGTTTGGGGTTTAGGGTCTAAGGTCTAGGGTTTAGGGTCTACGGTCTACGGTCTACGGTTTAGGGTTTAAGGTTTAGGACTTTAGGGTTTGGAGTTTAGGGTTTAGGGTCTAAGGTTTATGGTCTAGGGTCTAGCATTTAGGGTTTAGGGTCTATGGTCTACGATTTAGTGTTTCGGGTTTCGGGTTTAGGGTCTAGGATCTAAGGTCTATGGTTTAGGGTTTAGGGTCTTGGGGTTTAGGGTTTGGGATCTAGGGTCTAGGGTTTAGGGTTTAGGGTTTATAGTCTATGGTTTAGGGTCTGGGTTTAGGGTTTAGGTTTTAGAGTCTAGGGTCTAGGGTTTAGGGTTTAAAGTTTAGGGTCTAGAGTCAAGGGTCAAGGGTTTAGGGTCTAAGGTTTAGGGTCTAAGGTCTAGAGTTTAGGGTTTAGGGTCCAAGGTTTAAGGTTTAGGATTTATGGTCCAGGGTTTAGGGTCTAGTGTCTAGGGTTTAGGGCTAGGGTTTAGGGACTAGGGTTTAGGGTCTAGGGTTTTGGGACTAGGGTTTAGGTTTTAAGGTTTTGGGTCTATGGTTTTGGGTTTAGGGTATAGGGTTTTGGGTTTAGGGTTTAGGGTCTAGGATTTTGGGTCTAGTATTTTGGGTATAAGATATAGGGACTAGGGTTCAGGGTCTAGGGTTTAGGGCATAGGGCATAGGGTGTAGGGTTTAGGGTTTATGGCTTAGGTTATAGGGTTTAGGGTCTAGGGTCTAAGGTTTAGGGTTTGAGGGTTTAGGGTTTAGGGTTTAGGGTTTAGGTTTTGAGTTTAATGTTTAGGGTTTAGGGTCTACAGTTTAAGATTTAGGGTCTAGGGTTTAGGGTTTAGGGTCTAAGGTTTGGGGCATAGGGTTTAGGGTCTAGGGTCTAGGGTTTAGGGTCTAGGGTCTAGGGTTTAGGGTCTAGGGTTTAAGGTTTAGGGTTTAGGGTCTTGTGTTTAGGGTCTAAGGTCTAGGGTTTAGGGTTTAGAGTCTAGGTTCTAGGGTCTAGGGTTTAGGATTTAGGGTTTAGGGTTTGGGGTTTAAGGTTTAGGGTCTAGGGTCTAGGGTTTAGGGTTTCGGGTCTAGGGTTTAGGGTTTATGTTCTAGGGTTTAGGGTTTTAGGTCTACGATTTAGGGTTTAGGATTTAGGGTCTTAGGTTCTGGGCCTAGAGTTTAGGGTTTAGAGTTTGAGGTCTAGAGTTTGGGGTTTAGGGTCTAAGGTTTAGGGTTTAGGGTCTAGGGTCTACATTCTACGGTTTAGGGTTTAAGGTTTAGGATTTTAGGGTTTGGAGTTTAGGGTTTAGGGTCTAGGGTTTAGGGTCTAGGGTCTAGGGTTTAGGGTTTAGGGTCTAGGGTTTATGGTCTAGGGTCTAGGATTTAGGGTTTAGGGTCTAAGGTCTAGGATTTAGGGATTAGGGTTTCGGGTTTAAGGTTTAGGGTCTAGGGTCTAAGGTCTATGGTTTAGGGTTTAAGGTTTAGGGTTTAGGGTTTTGGGGTTTGGGATTTAGGGTCTAAGGTCTAGGGTTTAGGGTTTATAGTCTAGGGTTTAGGGTTTTAGTTTAGGGTTTAGGTTTTATAGTCTACGGTCTAGGGTTTAGGGTTTAAAGTTTAGGGTCTAGAGTCAATGGTCAAGGGTTTAGGGTCTATGGTCTAGAGTTTAGGGTTTAGGGTCTAAGGTTTAAGGTTTAGGATTTATGGTCCAGGATTTAGGGTCTAGTGTCTAGGGTTTAGGGTTTAGGGTTTCGGGACTAGGGTTTAGGGTCTAGGGTTTTGGGACTAGGGTTTAGGGTCTAGGGTTTAGGTTTTAAGGTTTTGAGTTTAGGGTATAGGGTTTTGGGTTTAGGGTCTAGGGTTTTGGGTCTAGGATTTTGGGTCTAGTATTTTGGGTATAAAATATAGGGATTAGGGTTCAGGGTTTAGGGTCTAGGGTTTAGGGTTTGGGGGTTTAGGGTTTGGGGTTTAAGGTTTAGGGTTTTATGTTTAAGGTTTAGGGTTTAAGTTCTAGACTTTAGGATTTAGGGTCTAGGGTTTTGGGTTTAGGGTCCAGGGTTTAGGGTCTAGGGTTTGGGGCATAGGATTTAGGGTCTAGGGTTTAGGGTTTAGGGTTAACGGTTTATGGTTTATGGTTTAGGGTTTAGGGTCTAGGGTTTAAGGTTTAGGGTCTAGGGTCTAGGATTTAGGGTTTAGGGTTTATGGTTTAAGGTTTAGGGTCTAGGGTCTAGGGTTTAGGGTTTATGGTTTAGGATTTAGGGTCTAGGGTTTAGGGTTTAGGGTTTAGGGTTTAGGGTCTAGGGTTTAGGGCCTAGGGTTTAGGGTTTAGGTTTTAGGGTTTAGGGTCTAGGGTTTAGGGCCTAAGGTTTAGGGTTTAGGGTCTAGGGTCTAGGGTTTAGGGTCTAGGGTCTAGGCTTTAGGGTCTAGGGTCTAGAGTTCAGGGTTTAGGATTTAGAGTCTAGGGTTTAGGGTCTAGGGTTTAGGGTTTAGGTTTTAGGGTTTCGGGTCTTTTGTCAAGGGTTTAGGGTTTAGGGTTTAGGGTCTAGGGTGTAGGGTTTAGGGTTTATGGTTTTACATGTAGGCTTTAGGGTTTTAGGGTTTAGGGTTTAGGGCTTAAGGCTTAGGGTTTTAAGGTTTAGGGTTTAGGGTTTAGGATTTAGGGTTTAAGGTTTGGGGTTTAAGGTTTAGGGTTTAGGGTTTAGAGTTTTGGGTTTGGGTTTTGGAGGTTAGGGTTTTGGGTTTTGGGTTTACGATTTAAGGTTTAAGGTTTAGGGTTTAGTATTTAGGGTCTAGGGTTTAATGTTTAGGGTTTAGGGTCTAAGGTCTAGGGTTTAGGGTTTGGAGTTTATGGTCTAGGGTTTAAGGTTTGGGATTTGGAGTTTAGGATATAATGTCTAGGGTATAGGGTTTAAAGTTTAGGGTCTAGGGTCAAGGGTTTAGGGTCTAAGGTCTAGGGTATAGGGTCTAGGGTCTAGGGTCTAGATTTTAGGGTTTAGGGTCTAGGGTTTAAGGTTTCAGATTTATGGTCCAGTGTTTAGGGTCTAGGGTCTATGGTTTAGATTTTAGGTTTTAGGGTTAAGGGTCAAGGGTTTAGGATTTAGGGTCTAGCGTTTGGGGTCTAGGGTTCAGGGTTTAGGGTTTAGGGTCTAGCATTTAGGGTTTAGGGTTTAGGGTTCAGGGTTTAGGGTTTAGGATCTAGGGTTTAGGGTTTAGGGTTTTAGGGTTTAGAGTTTAGAGTCTAGGGTTTAGGGTTTAGGGTTTAAGGTTTAGGGTCTAGGGTTTAGGGTTTAAGGTTTAAGGTCTAGGGTTTAGGGTATAGGGTCTAGGGTTTAGGGTTTAGGATTTCGGGTCTATGTTCTAGGGTTCAAGGTTTAGGGTTTAGGGCCTAGGGTTTAGGATTTAGGGTTTCGGGTTTAGGGTTTAGGGTATAGGGTATAGGGTTTATGGTTTAAGGTTTAGGTTCTAGAGTTTAGGGTTTAGGGTTTAGAGTTTAGGGTTTAGGGTTTAGGGTTTAGGGTTTAGGGTTTAGGGTCTAGGGTCTAGGGTTTAGGGTCCAGGGTTTAAGGTTTAGGGTCTAGGGTTTGGGGCATAGGATTTAGGGTCTAGGGTTTAGGGTTTAGGGTTTTAAGCTTTTAGGGTTTAGGGTCTAGGGTCTAGGGTCTAGGGTCTACAGTTTAGGGTTTAGGGTCTATGGTCTTGGGTTCAGGGTTTAGGGCCTAGGATTTAAGTTTAGGGTCTAGGAGTTAGGGTTTATGGTTTACGGTCTAGGGTTTAGGGCTAAGAGGTTAGGGTTTAGGGTCTAAGGTTTAGGGTTTAGGTTTTGGGGTTTGGGGTTTGGGGTTTAAGGTTTAGGGTTTAGGGTTTAAGGTGTAAGGTTTAGGGTCTAGACTTTAGGATTTAGGGTATAGGAGGGTCTAGGGTTTGAGGCATAGGATTTAGGGTTTAGGGTTTTAGGGTTTAAGGTTTAGGGTTTGGGGTTGTATGCTTTTAGGGTTTGGGGTTTGGGGTTTAAGGTTTAGGGTTTTAAGCTTTTAGGGTTTAGGGTTTAGGGTTTTAGGGTTTAGAGTTTAGGTTTAGGGTTTTATGCTTTTAGGGTTTAGGGTTTGGGGTTTAGGGTTTTAGGTTTTTAGGGTTTTGGGTTTAGGGTTTAGGGTTTTAGAGTTTGGGGTTTAGGGTTTGGGGTTTGCGGTTTGGGTTTATGGGTTAGAGCTTTAGTGTTTTAGGGTTTAGGGTTTAGGGTTTGGGGTTTAGGGTTTAGGGTTTTAGGGTTTACAGTTTACGGTTTAGAGATTAGGGATTAGAGTTTAGGGATTAGGGGTTAGGGTTTAGGGTTTAGGGTTGAGGGTTTTAGAATTTAGGGTTTTGGGTTTTGGGTTTTGGGTTTAGGGTTTACGTTTAGAGTTTAAGGGTTTTGGGGGTTTGGGGTTTAATGTTTAGAGTTTAGGGTCTAAGGTCTAGGGTTTAGGGTTTAGGGTTTAAGGTTTAGGGTTTAGGGTCTAGGGTTTAGGGTTTAGGGCTTATGGTTTATGGTTTTAGGGTTTAGGGTTTAGGGGTTTAGGATTTAGGGTTTAGGGTCTAAGTTCTAGGGTCTAAAGTTTAGGGTTTAGGGTTTTAGGGTTTAGGGTTTAGGGTTTTAAGGTTTAGGGTTTGGGGTTTGGGGTTTAGGGTTTAGGGTTTGGGGTTTAGGGTTTTAGGCATTTAGGGTTTAGGGTTTAGGGTTTAGGGTTAGGGTTTAGGGTTTAAGGTTCAGGGTCTAGGGTTTAGGGTATAGGATCTAGGGTCTATGGTCTAGGGTCTAGGGTCTAGGGTTTAGGGTTTAGGGTTTTAGGGTTTTGGCTATAGGATTTTGGGATTTAGGTTTAGGGTCTAGGTTTAGGGATTAGGGTTTAGGGTTTAGAGTTTAGGGTCTAGGGTCTAGGGT